>CM060981.1:202762651-203962651 GCA_030765065.1 Deroplatys truncata | reverse complement strand
ATAGCAGCAGAACTGATTAGGAAAGATGTAATTATGTCTGCTGTGGACAGCAATGTAAGTCATGGGCTTTCACAGGAAACAACTAAGTTAGGGAAATACTTCTATGAATCAGAAGAATATAGCAGAATTATGCCAGGAGAAAGGCACTTATTAAGTTAGAGAACATGGCAAAAAGGAGCATATCTAAGATGACTATCTACAGGAAGAAGCAAAATTGGTAAATTAACGCTATTCTCAATATTTTATCAGTATAATGCAATTGTCTATCTCTAGCAACGTGAATCTGAGGAAATTCTCAGTACCGCAGACTGCTCAGTAAGCGTCCTCATTGTTTAACCTTACGCAACTTGCTTGACCTTCTGTTTAAAACAAACGTGCGAGAGCGACTATGAGCACATGTATTAAGCACCCCTGCGCGTAAAGTAATCTACTTCTTTAATTATTTTGGACGAATCAGTTACCATTATAGTAAAATATCCTTTTGATTGTGTTTAAATTACGGAATCTTACCATATACCACACAATTATGTTTCCTAATCCAGTTCCGCCTACACTTGAAAAAATAGAAATTTCTTTGCTTAAATAAAATAAGAACATATTAACTTATCAGCATGAAAATAAAGTTTAAGAAATCAAAATAAAGCTGGATTTAAATAATTAGATGTAAAGGTTTAAGAGTTATTGCAGCTTGAGTTTGGGGAGTTTAAGAAGATACAATAAATTTGAACAATTTTAATTGCAAAGCTATGATGTTCTGAATTTTAAGAGTTTTCGTAAAGTAAAGTAGGGCTTGTCACAAGATGTTTCGTTTGGTTTAAAAAAATACGAGGTGGATTTTCCTTCTTTTTCGGACAACTTGGAATAGAATAGCTCGGTGATTATATTACCAAAGTGAATCAAGTACACTTAAATGACTTTGATACCTGAGAGTGTGGAATCTTGCGGGCTAAAGGAAAATAGTTGGTATGAGTGGAATGTACTTATAGCATACAGGGTTCCACCTCACTGCCTAGGGTTCCTAGGGTTCCACCCTGCTTTTCGTCTACGAACATATCGCCCGAGAATTTTACGTTAATAAATTAATTGCCTAAGATAAATCGCCTGCTAACCTCTATAATTACAACTTTCTTGCCTACGAAATTTTGTTCGCTTGCAAAAACGAGTAACATGCGAGTGGAGGCCGTCAGACCACAGGGAGCCATAGCGAAACCACGGGTTCCTGTCGTTTCTAGATTTAATCTGAGGTTAGCCGTAGGGGTAGTGTATATATATATATATATATATATATATATATATAAACTCGTATTATTTTAACTACATATTTCAACATCCCATTTCCCCTACTCATCCTTCTAATAAAAGAACCCGCCTCAGTGTTCCTAAGCCAACGTTCATGAGAACGAAAACTTATGACCTTAGAGGACATCGTAACGTAAAAAGATCAATAAATAAAAAAGTATTGTTAATCAGGATAAAATTAATAGTTGTTTAGCGTTATGAGGTATATAAGCAAAACAATATCTAAAATTACATGCAGAATTATGAGGCAGTGTTTTTAACAGTTAAATGATTTCAGTCAAATTATATAATATGTAAATTCAATAACAGCCCGCCTTGAAGCAATATGTGTATGTAATTATAATTAAAATGTATGTAACAGTCATTGCATATGCTTATATTATTGTATACATGTTTAATAATGTTACGTGAATGCATTACGTAATTTAATAATGTACGAGCTGTGAGAATAATAAGTTAAACGTTGCTAACAATGAGGTAACAATGAGGTAACCTTGAGTCGATAATGAGTAAGAAAGTTTAACAGTACTACTTGTGATTCTTGGAGTAACAATAATATAATCTTAGTGACAGGTTATAAAATAGCCAATCAACAACCAGAAAAAGCTTTAGTTAAATGCACGTATTCTATTGGAGTAGGATTAGCCAGTCAGAGACTTGAAATACAAAAATTTACAAGTTTAGACCGTTGAAATCTATTCAGTTGCCTGTGGACAGTGTTTGTAACTGGTTGCGTGATGCGTCCTCGAGAAATATAATACGTATTCGTGTGAGACGAAAATAGTTTACGTATTAAAAAGTGCAAGTATTAAATAAAATAATCTCACAGATCTCTATATCAGTGAAGTGCTATTTAATTTGTGTCAAGGATTAATAAAAAGGAGTCAGTTAAAACTTAAAATCTGTGTAAGCCTACATTCTTGTGGCATCACGCCCTGCCAAGATATCCATGTCTCTAAAATAATACTGATGCAGTCGAGACAAACATAAATATATAATATCTAAAGAAACATCAAACTACAAAGCTATTATTTTTAAACTTGGGGCAAAGGCCACCTGAAAATACATTTGGGGCGAAGGCTACCAGAAACTGTTTAAAATACGTGCGGTTGCAACGAATTTCAAGTTCGGCTCCCCAACAGTTGAAATACAAAACATCATCTTCAAACTGACTTTTCATACGTAGCAGCAAATAACGTAAAGAAAACCCCAATTTCAATTAAAAGACGACTAATTAATAAACACATTGTAGGGGTAGTAATTTTGAGAATTTAGAGTTTAAATTAATCTCCCTCCTTAAATTTATTTTAATTCTTTGACTTAGTTACATTCAAAAACGGAGTACAAAACAAGCCATTGGTAGGAAAATAATTATTTGACAAAGATAGTTGTAGGCGTGGATACCTGTAGGTATAATGGTAATTTTGTGGACAAAAAATAAGTAGTTTAGCCATCTGCGCGCCGCAAATAGCTACGTTATAATGTTTAAAGTTTGTATCTGTAGCTTTTAGATCTGTTGTTCTAATATGGTGGAATTGTTTCATAAGCATAAAGGTAAATTTATTGGTTAAAGGATATAGGGTAACCTCGGGTGAATCGGGACAGGAAGTGAATAGGGACAGTTTTGAGAAACCTTTCTCAGCTTAAAACTAACCGTGAGTGAGGAAACCGTAACATCTTATGGTTAGTACTCGTATCAGTACTTGATATATCTGGAGACCGCCAAACCGTCGTCCTGTGTAGGTTCCTTTTCTGCAAATCGCAACATTAAGAGCAGCAGTTAAATGTAAGAACGCGATTTATTTCTTACTTCTAATAAATAAATATATATAGCAGAGTGTAATTACTTAACTCTTGTTCTGATTATGCAGTAGTTTATGCTCAATGATAAAGTATTCATCTGAAAAGAGGTTAAGACAGTCTCTTGTTTGTCGGCTTATTGATTTGTTGGTCGGTTAGTGTTACTATCAGTGTTACCAACTAGTGACGCACTAGTGTTACCAACCTATGAAAAATAAGAAACTATATATTGCGGATGTATAGGGACAGTAAATAATGGCTGGATAGCGACTACACGTTTTTCTCATTTTTATTTTGCGCAGAGATGTACTGAAAAACATAGTTGAACAGAAGAATGATATGCCCAAAGGTGTTACTGCATTTCGCCAGGGGATGAGCGTGCGTTATGCAGCAGAGCATTTTGGGATCCTTCGTCGTCTACAATGTGATGGTGGGGTTCCATTGAAGAAAATTGGTGGACAATTATGTATTACAACAATGCGTGTAATAATTTCGTACGAAACGCTCAAGACAGAAGAAAATTAACAAACTGTTATTTGGAATGAAGAATATTCAAAGCCTTGTCTGAAAGCAGCGACAGCTGCCAATTCTGAGCACGGAGGTTTAGGACAAGTAATGTGCACCCATTCAATGAAAATTTTCTCTCTGAACATGATTTTATTTACAAGGATGCATGATCTTCCATTCTTGACGAGAGGGAGATTTGGAAAATGTATTCAGTCTATCTGCTGTACCGTCAACTTCCAAGACCGGCAGTGAGAAAGAGACAGAATCCTTATCATCGCTTTCAGTGTCTTTCCATGACTCCATCTTCAAAAACTGTGTAGGTATATATGTGGTAGGTGCATAATTTGAAGATACCATCTTATGGAAAATGTATGTAAGATGCCATAAAATAATTATGTATAATAATACATAGTTATTTTCATTAATGACGTTACTCAAAAGTTGTCCCGTTTCACCAAAGTGACAGTTGCGATTCATGCTTACTCATGAAGGTAATTACGGACAAACATTTCACTACACTTTATTTTTCAAACAATACTGCACTGTAATTTGTGGCTAAAATGTATGTAAAACTTTGAAATGGAAGAAATATAAGTTCTACTGAAATTGGAACCAATATTACGATTTTTCCATTTTTTGTCCGCATTACCTTAGCTTACCCTATTGTCTTCTGTTCGCATTTGCAAATTGTTTATTAAACAGAAGTATTCTGATTAATGATTTGTCTCATTCTTGTTTTGCAGCTCTAACTGTACAAACGCTGCCACAGGTCTGTTCAAGATAAATCTCAATACTACAATTCTTTGAACGCGAATGTTTTAGATACCAAAACCCTATTAAGCTTTATTTTATTGTTTATGAGTGATTTGCAAATTTCTCAGTCTTATCATATTGCCATGGCAGCTGAAGAGTGTATACAAATAGACATCTCAACATTTAAAGTCTGTAAATGCTAGTTTCGTAAAGTCGTATTGTACTGCACATATAATATTGTGTTTATCTAATGTTTTCGTTTTTTACTAAAATATTGTTACCTAAAAACCTTGCTTCTGTCATTAAGGTAAAATATAAATGGTACAAAGACTATTACGAAAACAATAAAAGTCCCTTTTAAATACCGGGAATTCTTAGAACATATACTAATATAGCCAAGGTGCATAACAGAGCGATATGGCTCCGCTGTAACGTGTGAGGCTCACATTCAAGAGGCTCGGATTCGATTCCCGTCAACCACCCATTTTGGCCATGAGGTTTTCATGGCTTTCCCTTGTCCGCAGGCGAATGCTGGGATGATTTCACCACTATTTCCTTTCCATCATTTACCCTTCATTCCGTTTCCTTTTCATGTTTTATGTGTGCTTATAGGTTTCGTGGTGTGAAGGAATGCCTAACACATGACACGGATGCTTGCTTCGAGGAAAGTGTATTTCCCATGGGCATTAGAGGGCTGCTTAGTTCAACAGGTCGTTCATTAGTCTCTCTGGGCAGCTCTAGTGATCTGAATCTTAGATTTTAGGGACTTCCGCGCGTCTTTGTGGGCTGTCTGCCTGTGACCTGTAGCTTCTTGTGGTTACTTTTCTTCATCCCTTCCACAGGGGGTGGTTGCCGCAATTCATCTCATTTAGGTTGCACTGCGCGAGGTATCGCCCTCCATTATATACCCCATACCCTAACCAAGGTGCACAATCGCATGAAATTCTTGCATACATCATGCAATCTTCCATACTTTTAATATCATTTGTCAAATACACAATTTAGCGCTCACAAAGTGAATACAAGTTTCGAGTCAAAGGGCAATGTGCTTAAAGATCAATTCAGTATCCCAAAAGTACTAGGGTTTTTTAAACTTGGCAAACCTTTTCTTATTAGTTATTACGTATGTAATTTTCAGAGTAGTAACCGTTGTGTTTGAAAGTTCTACAGATGCAATGATCATGATCCCACTAAATGTTCCTTACTTTAAATGTGTAAATGAACGTCTCATTCATGGGATATTTTATCATTAAACACTTTGCCATCAGGTGGAAACAACACAGCTTATCCTTTGAGGGATACCATATAATTACTGAGTGTTTACCAAAATAACAGTTTCAAAATATGCAGATTCTTGTATGATCTTTTAAAATTTATAAAGATAGTTTTAGTGAAAATATTTTTATTTAATTCACATGTTCTGCATAAGAGTGATTCTTAAATAACACTGCTCTAGACACCTGTGCATCTTCGACATCAGCTGTATGCAATTCCATTAAACCGTAACTTAATAGCTTCAGAATATTCCAGGCGCATCTGACACTATAAAAATTCAATTAAAACTAAATTTGCTGTGCATATCCATAAATGAGAAAGCTACAAATATACAAAGAGAAATGTTGGTTTTGATCTTTTAAACAATACAATTAATTAAAAACAAAGTATTCAGTACTACGACAATTTTAACAGCGCATTGAAGCTGTCTCTTTGAAAATGTTAACGGTTTTAAAACTTAGCATTATTAAACACGTGATACAATAAACATAGAATTAGTTTTACGGTAGTTTCCTGCACTAAGTATTGAAAATCTTACACTCTCTAAAAGGTGGTCCGATTAATTTAAAATTAATTATTAATGAAACATTTTATACATAATATATCAGTATTTTACGCAGAAGCGATCCCCCTTAAAATGCAGGAGAATATCAGCGTAACTGAAATCGCTTTCAAGGTAACCGGTATATATGAATCAGGTGGGAGATGTGTGTGCGTGTTCTGGGTGTATCGACACAGTAGTTCAGCGGTAGAGCGTGGGCATGAAAAGGAGAGGATCTGATGATGAAATTCTGATAATGAGATTGGTTTTCTCAAATGTAACTTTCTCACTAAAATCGAGAACTTCAAAGCGCTCTACATAGTATGTTTATTGCTTTACACTGACCAACTTCCTAACATTTAATTGGAAATATTTTTTATGTTTCAACATAAGGTTATCCTGCATAACTACAGTATTGATATTATAACTTGTCTATATTGTTAAACCATCAACGTGCAATCCTCCTCCCGATTGCAACAGCCCTTTTTCGGTGCGTAAAGTTCCATTAATTACCTAATCAACTGTTAACTTGGCCCATTAAGCGCTTCGTTATCTCACTGATATGAGAAAATTTCTGGAAATAGAAGTTAAAGCACAAATGTAGTGGGAGTCAAAAGGTTTGTTAGCAAGTTTGCTGCGATTGGGACTGAGCCATTTTGAACTTGTGAAGGTAGGATGCCAGAAGCATTATTTATTAGATTTATACAGTTGACATTTCAATACCAGCCGAAAATGTTGCTCCAATAAGCATATACAAACAAATATGTTGCACGTAACTATACGCTATAAAGGGAGAAGCAAAACGTGTAGTTCCTTTCATGAAATTAATTGTATGCCCTTATTGTAGTTGTTTCTAACTAAAGATGTGTAAAAATGACGATCCCATTTGCATTTGATATTATTGCATTCTAAGAATGTCAGCAGTTTCAACCAATTACTATCAGATGTAGATATAAATTGCCAAAACATTATTATGGCAGCTGATACTCAACTTAAAGTGAAAGCAATATTCCTGCGTTCAGAGGACGCAAGCTGCTGACATTTTCACTCATCTTGAGGCACCTTGTACTGTAGAACTAAAGCTCTTCACCATCCTACACGAATAGTGGCGCTGATGTTAAGATGATGAAGGGCCTAGAGTTTAGAGTGGGATCCAGATGGCATGCCTTGCACTCCCAAATTTGCATACCTAGCGGAAGTAAATACAGCGACTACAACAGCACCAAACCAGAGAACATTACCTTCTCATTGTATTCATAGCTATTTGCATGTGAATTATTGTGAAGTTATATACTGCCTTACTACTTTGTCACAAAATTTAACATTTTCAGTAACTTCCCTTTCCACATACTCCAAATTAATATTTGTAGACGATTTCTAACATGCCAAGTCGATTTTAAAATCTAGAGATGCGCTTTTAGCTACCAGATGAATAGTAAACTTAAGAACGATGAATACGTCACGTCGTAGTGTGATTTCGTTGGTTCATAAAATGTTTTAAACATATTTTTACCACGAATAAACATTTAAATACCAGTTATGCGTGTTGTAACTAAGTATGCCTTGTTTAGTATGAAATCATTCCTCAGTAAAGACTTGTCTTGAATAGCGTAGTGTAATTACAAAAATCACGTTTTATATGTACAAAATTATAACAGATATGTACGAGTTTTTCATTGATAAAGAAAGTAGTATGAATGTATTACTTCAGAATTTTTTCAATCGAATTTTGCTAAACCACTTTTATGTTGCTTAGAAACGGAAAATATTAGAAATATTTCAAAAATAAGAGTAACGCATGCACTGCATTTAAAATGGCACGTAATGTATAACAATGTATGGATTATAATTTTGAGAAATGTGACAGCAGAAACCCTAAAGACAGACTTAACATTTCTAGCAAAGGTTTAGATTTTTCTTAAAGTGTTCCAAAATATATGAGTGCAAATTAAAAACAGGGAACCAAAAAAGTTCCAGTAAGAATAATTATTTATCAATCATGAGACATCGCAGCGCTCAAATGCAAACAGAAAAAATCTGATGTGTTACACTCACATGACTTTCTCTACTCTTGTACAATCTATTTTTACAAACGCCTATTCTCCATATGCTTCATGTTAATCGAGATATCGAGATGTCAATCTTATTGGTAATTTTCATGTAGATGAAAGGGGAATATGGTAGCTTTTAAGCGATAGTCAAATATTTTAACGCTGGTTGCTATGCGGCGCATTCCATTCTCTTTGCAAGTCCAAGACATAAAAAAATGAATAACGAATTTGAGAAAAAGTATAAGTATTGGAAAATTTAAGGGAATAACAAGCAATATCTCGAAAACGGTTCACTCAACAAAAGAAATGTATATGACATAAGTTGTGTATTTTAAGGCGATCTACATTTTTTGTGTAGTAAAATTTTGTCTATCTCTTATGGTTTACCAGTTATGCAAAAGTCGTTCACAATGAAGAATACTTTTGCAGACATTCCCAGAAAATTCGAGATATACATTTCATTTCTCATGACATTATCTTAAACATATGATATTTTAATCAAAATCGTTAGAGCCATTTTTGAGAAAATTAAAATTTTCGAAAAATGTTCCATGTAAAGGGTAGTCTGGGGTGGGGGGATTTTCTTGAAAACCTTCGTGTCGCATCTCTGGAAGACACTGAACCTAAATATCAAGTTTGGTGTTTATCCGACTGTTCGTTTTTGAGTTATGCTGTTCACACACACACAGACACACACACAGACACACACACACACAGACACACACACACACAGACACACACACACAGACACACAGACACACACACGGACATGTTTCCAAAAATGCTTTTTTTGGATTCAGGAGGTCTCAAAACATGTATTTCCGGTGAAATCTCGGTATCGAATTTTTGGGTGGAATGCAATACTTCCCCTACTTACTATACGTAGTAGAGAAAGTAAAAAGAATACACAAGCTCCAAAACTATTGATTTTCAAATTAATTCTTCGGTTAACATGCTCATAAGTACTGTTCTACACCTTATTTATCCACCAACTTTATTGCTGTTCAAGCAAAACCGTGTACTGCAATCAAATTTATGTGGCACGCTTTGTATCCATCTCGGCAAGGAAAGGTAACAAAAGCACACGGTAGTCGGTATTCCGGCGCTGGTGGCTAGCGAGAAAATAATTATCGCGATAACAAAGGAGTAACAGAATGCCAAACAGTGGAACATTTGTTAAGAGCGGTTCATTAAGCTTAATAAATAATTATAATTGCAGTCGCTGTCTTAACAAGGAAATTACAGAATAGCCAGATTTCCCCAGAGGTAGTCGTCAGCTGTGGCAACCAAACAACTCTAACTGATACGTTTGACCGAGGGCGTTAACGCACGGACTCATGAAGGTCTGCGGTTGAAATCCCGCTAGTCAAATCCTGACTGAGGTTTTGCCAGGTTTTTCTCAGTCCTGGAAAATTCCGGGAAGGTACGCTAAACTTAGGCCTGGAACGTATCCTTGCCAAATTTCCTTACTCAATTATGATTTCATGTATTATCAGTGTGTATCGCCTGTGGTGTCATATGTAGTAAGAACGGGCGTCAAAAACCACTAAAAGAACTTTCACTGGTTCCGCGAAATGTAACATTGAATGCCTGGCTCATTTCAGAAGAGTTACAAAGGCATTGTATAAGTTATGCTAAGGAGAGGGATAGCTGCATAGATCTATTGTGGCTACTAGGCTATCACCCCTCAGAGGAAGGGATGAAGTGAAGGACGTAACAGGCCGCAGCAGACATGCTGGAAGTCCCTAACAGTTCTAGGTTCGAAGACCCGTCGCACTTCTGGAGCTGCCTAGAGAGGGCGATGAACGACCCCTCGACCAAGCAGTCCTCTAGTGTGCACGGGAAGCACTCTTTCCTTTGATCAAGCGTCCACGCTGTCTCTCCTGCACCGCCATACACCACGAAATCTGGAAGTACAGCTAAAGGATGAGGAGGAAAACGGAATGAAAGAAAAATGATGGAAAGGAAAACATGGTGAAACCACTGCAGCATTCGCCTACCGACCAGGGAAAAACCACACAATATCCAAGGTCGCAGTGAGCGGTCGATCGAAATCAAACCAGAGACCTGCTGAATGCAAGCCTGACACGTAACCACGGAGCTATCTTGCTCCGTAACACAAAATATAACTGGAATATATAATTATTTAGCACATGCAAACAAAACGCGATTCCTTAGTTCCAAAACGAAATAAATACTATTTTGCAAAGTTGTTAGAGAAGAAAATATGGTCTACCGTAGTTTACAAAAAACAAATTAAAATTGATGTCATTACTTAGAATTTCTTAGTGCGACCTTTTAAAACAGTATACGGGAATGGTAATGTTTATTATATGACTTCGCATCCCCTCTTTTAGCAATAAATTGTGAAAACGTAACGTAAGCTTACTTATTACTTTTTGCACTTGTGTGAACTCGGAATATTAATGTGACCACCACCCGAAAATATCAATATGTTTTAAATACCACTTAAAATTCTCAAAGGAATAATTGTATACAAATTACAACATTACATACACTGCACATAATGGCAAGGCAATAGTTTCTTCTTAATTATTTTCCACCTTAACTGTGTCAGTTCATAACATCGACTGAGCATGCAAATCTCGTACAATGGTTTTCCTATGCATTTAGCAGTTGCTCCAAATAATTATCGTGTTTATTATTTATGAAGACTTTTTCAGTATATAAAATTGTAGCAGGAAACTTAATGCCAATAATGCTAATATCTTCCTTCTTTTTTAGGATTTATGATTGAAAAATGTAATTCAATTTAGTTGATATACAACTTTTCGCTTGTTTTTCAGTAGCGTATTTATAATGCAGAGGCTTTTGGGGAGCAAATGAAGCTATATAAGACACAGAAGTTTATATTTTTATGTTTTAAAAGCAGAAAATCGTTTTACGCAAGTATACTTAACAGTTTTTGGTTACTACTGCAGAGCACTTGTTACTCTTATTTTATCCATCTGCCCATCCGTGCATACTCATTGCCAATCGCTTCAACTAAGGAGCTGAGATTTTATATATGGAGTTCAGTAAAGCTGTATTTAATGTTTGAATGAATTCGATACAAAATTAAGGTTAGAGACAATATATTTCTGAACCGAGGTTAAGACTTTGTAACTAGCTAAAGGAAATGATGCCATTATATATACATACATATTAAGTAACTGGTAGAAGGAATATATACGCTATTTTTACTTTGGTTTAATTTTTATAGTCATCAGAGGAATACATTCATAATAAAATCCAGGATATTGTCCGAAGCCTTGAAAGTGGTTTTATAGACTCGCATTCAAAACAGTCAACTTGGTGTAATGGTACTGGATTCGGTTCCCCGCCGGATATATTTTAATTTACCTTATCAAGCCCTAAATACATTAAACGTGTTTTTAATTATTTTAACTCGACTGAAAGAAAGAAGTGTACATTTTATTTTAAATTTATTTATTGTTATAAGTTGAATTATGTTAGACGATATTAGGTGTAACGACATGCGCCCGAAGATGCCAGGCTTGCTGAACACCCCTTACGGTATCTTCATGAATTAAAACACTACAAAAAAGTAAACATCTTAGGGAATCTAAACCGATTTACCGAATACAACATAAATCATCACAGAACATAACAGTGAAATCCTATATGTGTAGATAAGCTTGCAAAATGCAAGTTGTATACCGATATGTGTAATGAAAGACATTAATATGGGCTATGCTGGTGTTTTTAATAATGAGAAATAAATAAAAGGTGTTAAATTAATGTGTTAGCAAATGCTAAGCAAATGTTTATGAATGTAATTTGTTTGAAATCGATAGAAATTTAACAGTAATTTATATATGAAACGTGCTAAAAATATACAATTTGTAGCACTATATAAAGTTAAATTGCAGAAAGTAACGCTAACATGTAATAAACACAGCTAAAATGAAAATCTATATTACGTTTACGATAATTTAAAATAACTTTTTGGCAAATGAGCACCTGCATAAATGGAGATTTCAAATATATTTTCCGCTCGTGGAAAGAAATTAGTGTATTATGATTATCTATTTAAGAGAAATCTGCAACAAATACTACATTTTCTATGCGTTTTTTCCCTTTCGGTTATAAATGACTCGTTTATGCGATTATATGCATACGAGAATCCTTGCTTACCTTGAGATAAATGGAAATACTATTTTTACATTTTTCTTGTGTTTTTATTTCATTTTGTGTGTTAATGTTTAGTATTCTAGCATTGGTATTAGAACCTTATGTTGTTTGTAGCTCTTACTAGCAGACTCCCAAATGCCGGAAGTTAACACGGAAAGTACTGAAGGGAAGTATGTGCCATCCCGGAATGAGAACTTCGGATTGTCCACGTTGGTCTCATGAGTTATTCATGACACGATTCTGTCACAGCACGCAGAGGAAGAGAGATGGAGGTTGAGCTGCTTGAAGGTGGAAAAATCCACAGAATTTCAAGAGCCGAGGCGGTTTTTTACTCTTACATTACAGCAGTGATAACACCGATGGAAATTTAACTTAGCAAAACCGCTTGTGGTGTAAGGGGATGGAGCTGCACTCTTTAAAAAGAAAAGAACGATGAAATATACTAAAAAGAAGGAAGAAAGGAAACTAGCTATATTCAGATTTCGCAATTTAAGAGGCTTACAACAATATTTTTCAGCTATCATAGATTTTCTCTTTATCCTTTTACAGGTGTGGTGCTTTTAGCTATTTTCCTTTTGTCTCTTTCCAAATCAACACGGTTTATAAGAACAGTCAACTTTATAACACACCTTTCTTACTCATGATTTTTGCACTTTTCTTTTTAAGTATTTCAATACTTTCTGGCCTTTGCAATATAAATAATAATAAGCATTGTAAGTAATAAGTGAATTACCTCGGTATGTTTCCCAAATACATTGCTTTGGAATAGGTGCGTAATCGTCTCCTTATTTTTCGTTTGTTTCTCCTCCTCTTCTTTCGTAATGACTACGCCCTTTGTAGGCTACACATCCGGGTAGCCAATTCTATTACATAATGGTGATGTGTCATGGCCAGGTGACGTAACATCGTTTCGGGGATTCATTGGCAGTAGCGCAGAGGGAATTAAAGTGTCTTATAGCCGAGTAGATACAGAATTCAACATGATAGTCCTTCGTTAAAAGCAATTCCGCTTTCCCTTGGTCCCTTTACCCGCTTTCCCAATGAGTTCCTGCTGAGAACCCAGGGCAAGGAGAGACATGCTCGCTGACATCACAGAGTAGTCAGTTCAGTTCGGTTGGCTGACACTGCTACCAATTATAACGAAATAATCTTGACTCCCCGTTGTATTTGCAATGGACCAAACGTTTCGGTTAATTGGTATTCCTTACCAGAACCGAAAATTAAGGATCGGCTAGTTTGATTCCGTTCGGTCCTCACTTTGAGCGATTATCTTCAGCAGCTATTGCTGTTGCCTTCAAAAGTCAGTTGAGTCCTGATGAGATTAACACCCTTTTGTTTCTACACAGAAGTTATAGAAATGCGGTTACAATGAGATGCCATACTGAAGAAAGTGTGTAATGTTATGTAAATATTTTTACTTTCCCTACGTATAATAAGCAGGGAAAGTATTGCATTCCACCCAAAAATTCAACCAAGATTTCACCGAAAATACGTGTTTGGAGGCTTTCTGAATACAAATAAAGCATTTTTGGAAACATGTCCGTGTGTGTCTGTCTTTGTACGTGTGAAAGCCTAACTCAAAAACGAAAAGTTTGGATGAATATCAAACTTGGTATTTAGTTTCAATATCTTACAAGATACAGTATGAAAATTTTCAACAAAATCACCCCACTCCAAATTAACCTTTACTAGGAACATTTTTTGAAACGTTTTATTTTTTACAAAAATGGCTGTAGCGATTTTGATTAAAATTTCATATACTAAAGATATTTACATGCCAAATAAAATGTATATCTTGAATTTTCGAAGAATAGCCAATGAAGTCCTCTTCATTTGGAAGGAATTTTGTATAATGCTGTATACATGGTAAATCTTAGGGGATAGGCGAAAACCTATTAAACAAAATATGCAGATCTGTTTAAAATACACAACTTGTTTATAATAAGCTTTTTGTGACATAAGCCGTTTCTGAGATATCTGTTATTAAAGGTTCGAATTGTTCATTTCTTGGTCATTCTCTATAAGTCCTTTGAACATTCAGTTGTTCCTCACGATTGCAAGGAAACAGTCTGGGGCCAGTATATAGTGCCCGGTTCTTAAACATTTGACTATCGCCCTTACCTTTGTATCTATAACGAAATGTGCAATGTAGCTATTTTCTCAAAAGCTTATTTGGATTAAAATGTAGTAGATAGAAAAAGAAACTTGAGTAAGAATAATTTGTGCACTCACTAATAAACGGTAGAGGATAGAGAAAGTCGTGCGAATGTATCATATGTTTTCTTTGAATTGTTGTTATTGATGAGAAAGTGTGTTCCTTCAGTTATTAAACAATAATACTTTATTAATATAGTGGGGATACGGAAAAAGTAACAAATGTGCATTTAATGAACCATTTAAAACAAAATTGGACTAGGTTAGCTCATTAACTTTACAATTAGGATTCGCAAATATATATGGACACAGTCTAATGCAATTTAAGGATAAGATCAATTCACTTTGAAATATTCCGCCAAATAAAGGTACATTTTCGTGTTCCTGACCAGTAGAACTCTAAAGCCGTTTTGCAGGATTCTACTTTGTGCTTCTAGAAACAGTTTGTGATGATCTGTTTTGAAGATGATGAGATCTGTTTTAAAATTAGTTTTTAATGACGATTACGAATAAAATAATGAATAATGAAATCGGAAATAAAAGATGACGAATGTATAAATTTTATTTATTATTTACGTGCTTTAAGCCCGACGGAACTATTTAAAAGCTCAACATGCATGTTTATTTATTTTGCGTTGTAGGTGAACCTTTAAAGTATTTGGATGACTTTTTCTACTTTTCCCAAATTATAAAACTTCAGATTTGTGCTTTACCCCAAAGTATAAGAAGTATACAGTAATTATCATGGAGAATGACGCTCCAAGGTTTACCACATGCTGCTCTTCCTAACTAGTAGCATAACTTAGTAGGCAGATGCATATGTATAACTGGCGCAAAACTTCTGGAATCGTGACCTTGATTGCCACCCCAGCTGCCGAGCCTAGGAATGGTTTATGTTTAGTTTAATCAACGAAAGCGATATAATACCTTTGCTTACTCACAGTGCGTGATAGATACAGTCTGCATAGAAAGTGTCCGCATCTGGTTGTAATTTCAAAGAGAGCAGCACCTTTCAAATTCCTTGAAAGAAGAAATGAGGGCTTGCTTACTTAGGTGTAATATAGCTTTAGATGAAAGCATGAGTAAACCAAATGAGTAAACTTAATTAAAGCCAACAAACCGCTTCAGAAGTCATACATACTTGACCAGATATGGCCATAATGTACTTAAGACTGCCACCGTATCACCCAGATCTAAACTCAATCGAATTAATCTGGGCTAATGTCAAAAAATAGGTGGCCTGCAGAAATATCACTTTTAAATTAAAAGATGTGGAGCAGTTATGTCGCCAGCGATTTACAGGAATTGAAAGGTCAGAATGGGAAAATGTATGTCGACATGTTGAATAAATTGAGAATCATTATTTCGAAAAATAATGCAGAAAATCAAATAGAAATAATTGTCATCCAGGATAATGGTGCAGAAAGAAGCAACAGCGGTGATGACGGCGATGATGTGAGATTCCGCCGAAGGCTGCTAGGTGTGAAAAAATTGGAGGTAGATGATTGACAGGTTTTTATTTTAAGCGCTTTTTACAACGGTGGATTTAAATATACTGTATATAACTATAAGTTTATCAGCGCAGCGCAGGGTAGTGTAGTGCAGCGCACTGCATAACCGGTGTGCGGATATTTGACAATGACTGTCCCACGCACTCCTGCACTATGCAGACGACGGTTACCTCCTGATCTGGTAAGCAACTCGCTTCATAGCTGTCATTAAGATTTTCACATGTCTAGAACTGTTGCGCCAATTATACCTACCTTATGGAGCTTTGCCATCAACAGAGAGGCCAGATGTCTACTTGAAAAGAAAGGATAGGTGTCTCCTTGCTGCAAGGGCCTCTCAGAATTCCAGCTGCAATTGTCAACTGTGTCGGCTTGCTTACTCTATCACATTGATTCACAAAATAGATATTGCAAGAAACATTCACAGGTTACTATGAATCAATCTGGATTTTCACGTAAATGTAAATATTTTTACTTTCTCTACTGCTTGCCTATAGTAAGTAGAGGAAATACTGTATTCCACTTAAAATTGGATATTGAGACTTCATAGAAAATATATGTTTTGGAGCTCTCTGATTCCAAAAAAGAATTTTTTAAAAAATGGCCGTTATGTGTGTCTGTCTGTCCGTGAACAGCACAATTCGAGAACGAAATGTCATACAAACACCAAACTTGGTAAGGTTCAATACCTTCCAAGGATACTACACGAAGACTTTCAAAACCCCCACCCCAAACTAGCCTTTATATTTCTTTTTGAATTTTTTGATTTTCTGAAAAATGGCTGTAATGATTTTGATTAAAATAAAATATATTAAATCTTTTACATGAAAATAAAATGCATATGTTTAATATTCCTGGATAAACTTGTGAAGTCCTCCATTCGAAAGTAAATCTATATAATCTTGTGTAAACTGTAAACATTAAGCGATAGGCGAAAATGTACTACACAAAAAAATGTAGATCTCTTTAAAACACACTATTTGTTTCAAATAATATATTTTTGGGGCGGCAGCCATTTCCAAGATATTCGGTAGTAGTAGTTCGATTTGTTCAATAGTTAGTTCATTGTTTTCAAGTTCTGTCGATTTTCAGCTGTTTCTCGCGATGTCATTGAAACAGTAAGGAATTTTTAGACCAGCGTATAGCGTCCAGTTGTAAAACATTTTACCAAGTCAAATGTGTATTGCAGCTATTTCCGAAAAGGTTTATTTCGATTAACATATCTCGATTTATCTCTTACTTTCGTAATAATAATTTGTATTCCCACTAATAAGTAAGAGAGGGTATAGAAAGTCATGTGAATGTATCACATAAGATTTTTTTCGTGCTAATACAAAAAACTTGTAATTAAAAAACTAGAACAGCAATCCGCTTTATAAAAATCTGGCTACCGATTTGCCTAATGTATCTTTCTTATTCTTAAGAAAAAATATGCGTAAGTGAGCAATGGATGTTTATCTGGATTATCAAGAAGTAGATAGAAGAATAAGATTTTGTAACAATATTTTGCAGAAGAGCGAGTAGAGAAATAATGTATATGTAACACATTCTTTTAATTGTTTTTCTCGCGAACTGATCTTTAATACAGCTCTGTTTAAAATAACGTTTAACCAGGCAGGGGTATGGAAACAATTTTTTTTGAAATTTTATAATAAATTGCTGATTGCAACGTATGGTTTTTCTCTAGATCATAAATCGTTCATACACTTTAGTTTAAATATACCTTCTGTGTTTTACAGTAGCAAATGCTCTTGGTAAGTCACACTACGCATAGTCTACCGATTTACTGAATGTAAGCATTTTTGGGTGAATGCCATTGGTTGTTGACCGAAATGCAACTGTTCTGGATAAATGCAAGATGAAGCAAATTATTCCGTAATTCGAAAAAACGAATCAGATTTGAAAATTCAATGCCGTCACTCGAACCACAGATCTTCGGCTTACGTGTCGTTCTTGCTTATACACTACTATGGGAAATGCCCGTCAGTGCATTAACTATTCTTAATTAATTAAAATATTGGTTAACCTTCAGGCGATCTCAAATTCACCAGATATCCTATCTTAATGTGACTTGTAAACTTTCTACATAATTTGTATAAACTAGATTGGAAGTTGAATAAAACTTGAAAAATGTAATGCTACCGCCCGTCTTAAGTCATGTACTTTCGATTCTTGTACCGATGCTCTTAATCCTGAGCTATCATGGCTATATCCCATACCTGCTTCAACCTTCTAGCTTATGCCTACACTCGGAAGTATGGCAGAACAATTATTAAAACAATTCCGTTATTCTTACGTTATGAGCTTATTACATATTTCTAGTTTAATATGACAAACATATGATGTAGTGGAATGTAAGAATTATTGTACTTGCGAAACAGCATTCAATACAAACATATGAGTTATAAATAGGTATGGCTGACGAGTCTTGAGGAGCTATCGCCCTGTAGCTCTCATAGAGCTATTTTAGTTTTCATAACTATTTGGAAGAAAACAACATCAAGAACGACCATTTCTTGCAAGTTTTGCACCTCACTGTTGTCGCATTGTTCTAAAGTATAATGTTAAAGGGTTTAAATATGTTATTAATCATAAAATGTAAATAACTCATTGCCACCTGACAAAAGAAATATCTTTTAAAGTCTTATAGGAAAATGTTTTATTCCTTGTACCAAAAAAAAATAAATGAACAAATGAAATATATAGAAGGCGCTTTAATGAGGTTCAAACATCAAATATACTTAATTTAATTTTTGTCTAAACTCTTAAAATGGAAAGAAAAATTGTAATAGACTTTTAACTGGTCTACATGAAGCACATAGCTCCGCGTTCAAGTGTGAGGCTCGCATTCGGGAGGTTCCGAGTTCGATTCCTGTTGGACCAGCCAATCTGACTATGGGTTTCTATCTTTCTTTCTCTCTCTCTGTCCATCTTTCTATCTTTCTCTCTGCCTCTATCTCCCTTTCTTTCTTTCTTTCTTTCTTTCATTCATTCTTTCTTTCATTCTGTATTTCTCTCTCTTTCTCTTTCTTCCTTTCTTTCTTTCCCTCTGTATTTCTCTCTATCTTTCTTTCTTTCTTTCTCGCTCTTTCTTTCTTTGTGTCTCTCTCCTTCTTACTTTCTTTCTTTCTCTCTCACCTTTCTCTTTCTTTCTGTCTTTATATCTTTCTTTCTTTCTCTCTGTCTTTCTGTCTTTCTCTCTCTCTCTCTCTCGACTTTTCCTGTCCATATTTTGTATCCCCATCATTTCCTTTCATTACGCTGTAAGACCAGGCGAATGGTTGCATGCTATCGTATGACGGTCGAATTTGCGCTATGGAAAGATTTCTCCCTGGTGTTTGGCAGGACTGCTGGGGCCTCCTTTCCTTCTCGGGAGCTGGCCCGGGGCTCCCAGGTTACAGTGGCTAAGGTAGAGCTAGACGGCGTTGGGATTGGTGTCATGTTGGAATCATTAGGGATCCCGACCTTGCTAGCGTACATTGTCATCCAGCTCTGGTTGCCTTCGAGTCTCCCATTCATCCCTTCCTTACAAGGGGCATGTTGTAAGCACAAAGGGCTCACCATGGTCTATATACAGTGCTGTGCTCCAGATATTGGAGTCACTTCTGTCTGACTACTTCTTACCCCTAGGAGAACTAATGTACTAATATTCTTTCTACCCCTTCCTTCTACTATGGAAACGTATAATGATTTATTTCTTTTGGAAAGCAATGTGTATTACATGAAACCAACCAATGATCTGCCAAAACTATTGGTATACAAGCATGGATTTAGCAATCGAGTTCTGAGCTTCCACTGTGTCGAAAAGGAAAGGAAAATATTGAGCATAAGCGGAGTTTGCTACTTTAGGAACAGGATAGTCTCAAAACGTAATTCGCACTACTGAAATTACGTTTCATTTTATTTTTGCTCTTATCTTCCCCTCTTCTGTTATCATTAACTGTAAAGCTCTTAAGGTTTACCTTAACTAAAAGCGTGCCTTTAGCTCAGTCTGCTTGCAATGGCGACGTTTTTTGACATCATCAAATTATCTCACAAGGATGAACCTCCCAGTTCGAGTTGTGGTTTTCATTGCACTTTGCCACTAACACTGGTACTGAGAACGACCAGTGCGCTTTTTCTTCATGAAACGATTTTTTTCTTTTTTTGAGCGCAGATGCCTAATTTGCAGTAGCAGAAGTCATTTTTACAGTCATTAAATGGTGTTCCGTCCCTGAAAAGCTGAAGCAGGCTCGCCGTTTCATACGAAAGTATTCCTAAAGGAATATTATACCAGGAATACGTCTACCTTCCAGGAGATTCAAAATTTGTAACCTAGAATTTTATTTATTCATGCTGTTACTGCTTTAATATATACTGTAAACCTTGTTGTATACTTTTTCAGGAATTATTACATAAAATGAGATAAAAACTCCTATATATAAATCCTCACCAGCTGATTTGAGTAAAAGGTCTTACCGGTGAGAAAAATAAATAACACAATATTTCATAATCATGGTTACAGACGAAAAGTTCGGCAATAAATAATATTAAGGGATAATCTTAAGGGAACAAGGTAGTCTGAACACTGGAAATGACATCTTAAGTGTGTTAAATTACCACTGCTCTTAAAGTTCTCAATGGGTTTTCCTGAAATTTTTATGAATCATTCTATAAAGCATGAGCATTATTTCAAGTGCTTCTTTGCATTAATAGCGTGTGTAGGTGAATCCGTAAAAATTATATCATTCAGCAGAAAAATAATAAAATTTACTCTTAAAGTATGTGAATTCATCTACCTTTTTCCCTGATACTATTTGCAATACATAATCACACTTTTGCATGCTTGTTATTAGCATAATCAGTAAAACGTGTGTTTCTTCCCCAAGAGGAAGTGGATTAGAGTGGGAATGAGGGCAGATTACTACTTGACAATATATTACATAAATTAATTAATAAGCCAAATTTCTTTCATTTAATAAGTTTACAGTTCTATGAAATACATAATTGCAATTTCAGAAACCCTTATTCATACACAATTCCTTTAAATTCTTTACGGCTTCAATCCATTGAATTAAATCAATTATTACATACTTGCTTTCTGCTATCACATTTACCTATATATTTCAAATTTACAAAACCAATAAGTCAGTATTTCGCACGATCAATCTTTCCCGGTTAATAATTACTAAAGATAATTTTGAATAAGTTAAACTAAAAGGAATTTATCAATACTGTCCGCAATGCCTTCTGTCTAAACGTTGCCCTGCTGTTTTCCTCGTGAAATTCCTCACCGTCGAAG
Source organism: Deroplatys truncata (assembly GCA_030765065.1). Classification (NCBI taxonomy): domain Eukaryota; kingdom Metazoa; phylum Arthropoda; class Insecta; order Mantodea; family Mantidae; genus Deroplatys; species Deroplatys truncata. The sequence continues at coordinate 203,941,327 of CM060981.1, read as the reverse complement.
AAATACTAACTTCCTCTTCGTCCACTGCACGGTGAGTAGAGCTGGGACTGAACCGGCGCCTGCGCAGTCGACGGTCACATTCGCATACGTACTACGTGAATCAAATTAACTGTGCCCTCTCTTCTTGGTCTTGACGTCTCCTTTGCAGAGCACCACCATGCTCATTTCACTATTCTTCACGGAGACGTCAACCTTCCTTTAGTGCAGACCGTAGTCGCCTTGAGTAGATTTCTCCGGGGAAGGGTCAATTTGGCGCATCAGCTATCTTCTAAACCTCAATTATTTAGTTATGTGTATCAATTCACTAAAAATTGAAAAACAATTACTGGCAAAGTCAAAAAAGTAAAAATTTGGAAAATTTGCAATGTTTTTGATTACTTAATATCACTAATATATATTATAAAATTATGATTGTGGTTAAAAACGTTTAGCTATGTGTTGTATAAATGTACTGAAATTTTCAGCTCTCTACCTCTCATACTTTCTGAGAAAAGGGGTACATAAATATCCGAAAATGTGTCTTGAGAAAACTAAATTTAAAGTTCGAACATTAAAATTCTGACACTTCAGTACATTCCAGGGTCATAATCATCTGTACCTTCATTCCTGGATTGCTTCAGCTTCACTGATTGCCTTCTCTTGATTGCCTGGTCTCTCTTGTTAATTGCTGGATTGATCACTGAGCATGATATAGTCGTTCGTTGTTAAAAGATACAAAAATGTTCTAACAAGGGCTGTTGCATGACAGCTTTAAAGGAATGCAGACTAGCATTTAAATGGTATTTAAATGTCTTAAAAACCTCTTAACACCCAAAAAGTATATATTTTCTGAAAATGAAATTAACAGAGATTTTATTAATGCCTAAAACAAAAAATGAGATTTTTGACAATTTCAGAGTACCTTGACCCCTTAAGGAAGTAAGTGCATGTAATTATGTACTGTGGAAGCAATTTCTCAAACAAACGTCAGGAAAGACTTCCAATATTAACATAATACGAGTTTAATTTGTGATACAATCTTTGATTTCATCATTACTGGTACTTCACTATTATGAATACAACGCAGATTTCAGGTGCGATGAAAATGAAGGGAGTATAAAAAACATTTTAATGGGCGATAAAGCTTTATTTTCTAACAAGTTCTAAATAAAAGAAGACAGCTTAATATTACCAATATGTTAATTATTCAAACTAGGAAACACTATTAATTTTTTTCAGCTAAAAACAGAAGCTAGTAGATTATACTTTGTGAAAATGTTCTCTAATGGCAAGTGTGTGTATTTCCGTTAATACTACTCTTACACTTCTGCACGCCACATCCTCATTTCCATCCTCATGTGGGCTTTTGAGGCATACGGTAAATCCTGACCAGCAATTTTTGTACAGTCTGGTGCAAAAAAGTACAGATATGAACTGCAGTTTAAGTTGGCAATCAATAATTTAATTAACACACCTCTGCCTCGCCTTCCATCCCTCATTCAGTTACAGAAGTTAAGGGGACAAGGTACTCTGAAGTGGTAAAAAATCACATTTTTGTTTTAGGCATTAATAAAATCTGTTATTTCTAGTTTCAGTTAATACTTGAATGTCGAACCAATAAGAGCCGGGCACTTTTAGGGATTAGTATAGACATATTATTTCAACCATTCAGGTGACACATACCGATTTTCCATCCGTTTCATCGCCCAGCTACGCCTGAGCTTTCTTCACAGGATAATGCTAGCTTATCAGACTTCAGCTAAAACAAATTAGAGGATAGCTCACCTAAGGAGCTAATTATGAGGAGATTTAAGAATGAAAAACATTAAAAATGACTAAAAGCATCGGCAGATTTTTTGCCCTCGACTGTACCCTATATGGATGCTTGGATTTGGTCCAAGGTAAACAAGGTGTATTTGTCACAGCTGGGTTAAAGCTGGTATGATTCAGTTATTCATTACACTTCGGGGTGGATAATAAGTTCTAACTTCTAGTGAGGAAATGTAAAATAATTTGAATTTGCATACAGTGTGTTATATTCTTACTATTGCAATTTCATTTCTGTTTATTTTTATATGTTTTACGGGCACATATTCACTGATAAACAGTGATTTGAAAGCTAAAGAATGTGCCCTGCCAGGGTCCAAAGTTGGGAATACCAAGCTCCATGCCCTCAAGGCTGGGGTTTGGGAGTTTTCCACATGTCCTTTATTTTAATAACTACACTATAAGCGTACTTCATGTTTACTTTTTGGGGACAAAATATTTCTCACTTTCTCCAACCTTTCTGAGAAACTCATTTTTTCATTCAATACTGTCAAAGAATTCAGAAATACTGGCATTTTTATCATTATATGAAACAGTCAAACTTTGTTGCACATTCTGCTGTTAACATGTTTCTCTCATCTCTGACTAGTGAACATTTAATGAACAAACAATTCCTTCCATGGCTACATTATGGAAAAGAAAAATGTAACAATTTTCAAAACTTCGGTACATGTGTCGTTCATGTGACTGATCAAAAATTACACCACATATCCGAAACAGTCTTTCCTGAGAATGTTGCTCCGTTTTATGATCCTTGCTGCTCATAAAAAAACTCTTTGAGACAGATAATTTCTTCAGAGTGCACTGTCATTTACAGTATTCTCTCTCCCTTTATCTGTCTTAATATCTCTATTTCTTTATCCGTGTACGGTCCTTCTCTCTCTCTCTGCCTCTCAAGTATGATGTACAGTGTTAAACATTTTCGCAATCCGGATCTTTAGAAAGGTTTAATAAATTGAATAGACTAATTAAATATATGGCATCTTCCATTTGTGTATGTAGTCACTACAGATTCCTCATAAGTAAGGAAACCAGGTATTTATCCCCCTTTTTGAATTCTGGACCGGAAGTTTAAAAGGGTATTCAACACCGGATAGTACTTAATTTGGACCCTAGTGTAATGGAACACACAAGGTTATATTGGCAAACGTTATGAAAATCTAAAATTATGGGTGCAAGGCAACCATCCGATTAATAAAAGTCAAACTCCAATTAAAGTGATAAATACCATATAAACTCATTATATGTATATAGATTTTTTCAGTTTACTTCTACTTACATTTGCATCACTTTATTGATAACTTGAATATCACTGAACTTGTTCAGTACCTGAAATTTGGCCAGGATGTTCAAGAGCAGATTAACGACGCTATTATTGAAAACTCCAATTAAAGTGATAAATAACTATATAAACTCATTATATGAATATACATTTTTGCACTCTGTAGTCTTGCATCACTTTATTGATACCTTGAACAGCACTGAAGTTGTGCAGTAACTGACAATTTGGCCAGGATGTTCAAGAGCAGATAAACGACGCTATTATTGAACAGTTGATCGCATAACTTAGAAGCACTTAAATCTTCGACTTATGACTTTTAAATCAAATTGTTGAGAAGTAATTACATTTGAATTTACAAGCCTAAGAAATGAATGCTATTGTCGAAAAATGAATAGGTAAGGTATTTAAAAATACATTTGTATTCTATGCTTATATGTTTTATAAATCAGCAGTGCATATAATTGTGGCTTATTGTAAATATGTCTTGAAACGTTATTTGTAATTGTATAACTTGACGCCAATGTTGAAGAAAATAAGCAAAATACTTAAGCAAGTAACTATGTAGTGCACAAAGAACGCTTATTTTCAGCACACATGCGCTCAGACTTAATGCCTCTTAACAGAAAGCAACTGTAAACCAATAAACATTTGGTTAAAAAAGACTGTGTATTACTTATTGTTTCCAATGTGGGTTCAGCAGAGCGATATTTGTAATTAGTGAGCAATAGGATGCAGTATTGCGAATATTTATAAGCAGATTTATCCCAATCAGATAGCCACTGTGCATTTTGTACGCAAGAGAAGAGTTAAATCTGTATTGCAAGGACGCGTTAAATACCATTAACATCTGCGATAAGTACTTCAGCATTTGTAATAATCTAATCAGCTAGATTTCACAAACTATACAGGAAAGGTGCGTTGAGCATTTTTAATTTCCACAATACACAATACTCCGCATAAATACGAGGCGTATCCATAAACTAAGGTCCGTTTGGTCATAATAACAACATCGCTCATTAGACAGGGTTTTTATTGACAGTAATATGTGCCTACATCTATACTTTAGTTTTTCACATACTCGCCGTTCACATCTATACACATGCTGTAATGCTGCTCCAGCTTCTTTAACTCCTCGGCATAGAAGTTTTGCCGCCTGGGACTTGAACCAGTTGGTAACGCTCGTCATGAGTTCATCGTCGGTTTGAAACCGTTGTCCACCTAGCCACCGTTTTAAATGCAAGAAGGGAAAATAGTCGCTTTGTACCAGGTCGTGACTGTACGGAGGGTAGTCAAAGAGTTCCGAACGAAACTCTTGAATCTTCTCTTTTGTTTTGGCAGCGGTGTACGGGTGTGCGTTGTCGCGCAGGAGGATGATAACAGACGACAGTTTCCCGCGGCGTCGATTTTGGATCGCACGTCTCAGTTTGGTAGGCGTTGCACAGTACACGCCAGCTGTAATTGTTGACCCACGGTCCATGAAATCAAAGAAAAGGACGTCCTTTTCTTCCAAAACACGGTAGCCATCATATCCAAGCTGTTCAGTGACAATCCTGTAAAATGAGGTTCGAGCAACATTTGGGAATTCATCAGCCAGACCACTACTCTTCAAACGCCGATCACTTCGAAGTTTTTGTTCACTTGCTCAACGATGTCGTCGGTTCGAATACTGGGCCTATCACATTTGTGGGACCATTTCGAAATTCTCGACACCAGTATCGAGCCTGTGTGCCACTCATTATGTACGGTCCATACACGAGGCATAACTCACGATAGATGTCCACAGGTGACGATCCTTTTGCCAGCAAAAAGCTAATCATACCGCACATTTCACAACTGGCGGGATCTACGATTTTGGAGGCCGTTTCGATCTGCTCTTACCGACTGGAAAACGCCATACCAACACTGCGGTAGGTTTCTCAGGAGTCGGCAGATAGCGCTGCAGGCGTGAAACGTCATTCAGGTCTGCCATCCGTTAAATATTGTTCACCGGACCTTAGTTTTGGAACACACTAGTTACTTAAATTTCAATTAATCTGTAGCAGGAACGAGAGAAGCTCCTTCGCAATCGCCACGACCTTGAGAAGACACAAGTATCTCATTATTCTAATTCTTAAGCAACGTTCGCTTAAGAACCATATTAATTAAATCTAACAAGGAGTAATCAACATAACCAAGCATTTGTAAGTACACCATTGTCAAGTAACTTCTCTCCTTATTAAACCAAAACTTTCCCCCACTCTTGCTGGTAAAACATACATATTTCATACAAAATTCACACATTTTGTTAACATGTTTTATAACATTAGAATAACGAAAAACAGGCATGGATATTGTTTCTGTAGACTAGCTGTGCATAAGTACTAAGATGGAAAGCTAAACCGGACTTGAAAAGTCTAAAGCCAGAACTCAATCCATGGTTCGTCGGCTCTACGTGGTGATGCATTTACTTACTGCTTGTTTACTATGCCGAAAAATCCGCTTGCACATTAAACCTTCTCATCTGATTCAAGTATCTGTTAAACCTTCAAGGGGATATCAAATATTGGAGATATACCTCAAAGCCGACATTCAGCACTTTAAATGCTGTTTTTCTTTCATACACATTATCTAATTTAGTATAGTGATATATAACGGCTGTTATAAGTAGCAAGTTGCACCTACATCCACTGGTTCTGACTGTGATTTTCTTTTAGACATCTTGACATCTGCATACTAAGCAATTGCTTCATACAATACTAACGGTACCAAGCTTAAGGTGCTAACCAGCTCAAGATCATGAAACGTGATCATCCCTTATAATATTATTCTGATAAACTCATAGCCTACATCACTCACAAGGACATAGACCATCCATATTAAAAATCTCTTAAAATTATGTGAGTAGTTGCCGATATACCTATGTAGTGGAGGAAATCACTCTTAGGCTTCATTATTTTATACAGTATGGTGAAATGAGAAAATGAGATGCTTATATGTATATTTAACATAATTGGTATTACATTAGTTTAAAACGAATATCGCAATTAAAATCTAAAACGAGATTTTGAGCAGATATAAGGTATTCTATCATTTCTTACTTTCTTCGAAAAAGGGTGTAGTTTGGATAATGCATGGTTTATTTTGCTACTTTTGTACACTGTGTTATTAAACGTAAATGACAAATACTACGGAGTGTGTTTTCTCGTGAAGGGTTGAAGATTCAGTTACAAATATAAAAAAGGGAGGACTCGAAAAAGTGCCATGTGCAAGATAATTGATGTGAACAGGAAAGTACTTAGATGCAGACCAACAGGCGGCAGTTCAGCAGTAGCTCTTCAGTCGGAACCAAAAAAAGGAGCATATGGACATGTTTCAAGAGAAAGAAAAACTGAAGATGTATGGGAAAGTCTAAACTGTTTGAACGTACGGACGGACGAAAGGTTTGATGGATCAATAAGGCATTCTTATTTGTGTCAAATTATTATCATTGTTATACAAACACTTAGTGAATATGTCATTTACCTAGATGTATATTCGAGACACAAGTTAAATGTGAAGAAAGCAGAAAAAGGATTTATTAATCATCTCTTATTAACTGAAAAAGTTAATTGCCAAGAAATTGCCCATGTTTTGCCACTTTCTCTGCTTTCAGTCAATAGGTCCCAACATGCTTATCTCCTTCTTACTGAACAGTGTTCCTGTGTGGCTTTAATGTTTCGCGGGTCTCCCATTTGTAGTCACTCATTTTCTATGCCCTTCAGTCTCCAAGTCTAAACCATGCCGTTCATGACCTTTCCTTTTTCCTAAGTATTGGGTTATCTCATAAGTTCGTTCACTTTTCGTAACCTTTCAATCACTAAGAACGCCTGGAAACATACCTCACCCGCAGCACAGCATCGACAGCGTAGTTACCGAACTTTCAGTTTACAAATTTTAAACACAAGGTCGTTCAAAAGATAAATAACTACGGCAGTTAAGTTTTGTAAACAAACTATTTATTTCCTGCAGTATACACCATTATTGTCGACAATATATTGCCAGGTTCCTGGCTACAGTAGCACGAGCTAAATAGAGCTCCAATGCCAACATCCGAGTTGTAATCCGTGGATTGTTCACTATCGTTTCATGAATTCTTTCCACATCCGTAACCATTGGCCGTCCAGACCGAGGTTTGTCTTTTAGGGAGAAATTCCCAGCTCGAAATCGACTAAACCACTTTTGACATGCTCGCTTCTTTACTGCAGCTTCCCCGTAGACAGCACATATTGTGAGGCGGCATTGTGAGGCGGTTTTACCCTTACGATAATAAAACAGCATAAGATTTCGGAAATGTTCCTTTTTGCTTTCCATAGTTTGTAAACACAAGTTCACGTCGTTCTATCCAACGTCAGTCACAAAAACACACTGACATATCCAGTAGTGAGTCTGGTTGTTGTTCTCTAAGTCGTAAAGGTGGTTAGGCAACTAAAACAACTTGAGTGTACAGAGGGTTCAGAGTTTTCAGGCGCTATAGATAGAACTTGCGAGCAAATCGAACGAACTTATGAGACAACCCAATATTGTATAATGCTCCTCAGTTTAATTTTATTTCATTTCTTAGACTTAGAGAAGGCTTAATTTACCAAATCGATTTAATTCCTGATTTCTCCATATGCTTTTATGCTTGCCATATTGACCCCAAACCTATTCTCCTCAAACTCAGCCGCCCAAACCTGGGAGACATTTTTGCTGGTAGTTGTAACATCTGTAGTATGTATGAAGAGAAGGAAGGTGTGCAAGAGGTATTTCAATGTGCAGCTCAAAAAGAACAATAAGATTCATCTGAAGAGGAGCAACTGCCAGTGTTCTAGCTCTATTTTGGAAAACAACAATGACAAAGTTGAACTTAAACCACGACGAATTATGCTGAATTGCTACACGACGATGCATCGACGGGTTCTATTTATGATCTCTGTATCCCATTGTCATAGGTATAATTGTGCAAATATTTTGTATGTAACAAGACTATAAGAACTCCTATATTTATAGTCTACAACTGAGAACAAATCATATCAAAACAATAACTTAAAACAATATACAACTGAAATACTTATTCGTAAAATGATGTAAAACTAAAGATATAAAACTACTTATGTGTTTTATCTGAGTGAATATACTGTCCTCGCAGAATTTCATCGTTGAAAATGAGCTTATTTCTGTTGATTCCTTTTCCTCGCTGCACGTTTTTGGCGGTTCTCTGTAGTATTATATCCTGAATAACGTGGTAGATTTTAGAGGGGAAGTTTCTCTACAAATCTTCAACTTTTGATGCTCAAATGAGATAAACTGGGATTTGTTAACTCTACCAGAATATAATTGCCGACCGATTAAGGAAAAGCGCGTTAATGACTGCTCCTGATTCTTGAACTATACAGAGCATCATATTCCTCCTCACTAAAAGTCTGAATGGCCAAAATTTACATATTGGTTCCTCCGTAAAACACACACGACCCTGTATAGCTCTTCTAATGGCGTCGGACCAAAAGTACTGGCCTGTAAGTCCTTGGGTTGTAAGTCCTAAGTCCTATCTCCCAGAGAAAGAAGAAGTGAATCACAGACATTTCACGCTGAAAGAAATTTGCAATTTGCGTGCAGTTTCGGGAAGTCAAATAATGCAACCAACATTTTCTTTGAAAGTCGATACTATCCATACAATTAAATTTGTTGATCTGAATAGCATGGGGTTATTTTCAATATAAGTTGAGCATATGGCATGTTAAGTAAGTCCCTCATTCTTATTGAAAGTTTATCTAATTACCGAAAAAGCGTTTATTACTCCTATACAATGCCACTAGAGTTTATCTTCAGTAGTTACCTTAAATGTTCAATTTATCATGCTCGCGCCAAGATCAATGGAATATTTGAAGAGGAATGTTGGCATAGAAAACGAACAATATTGACTCAACTACTGCAGCGAACTGCTTAAAACGTGCTGTGAGGGTACAGGTGTACCTACTGGAAGGAGAAATTGTTTTCGGTATCCCTAAGGTGTTTTATATGTAGAAAGTGCTTGCATTTTTGTACTAATTTTTAAGTGCATCCGTTTTATGTGAATCACTTTATACGCTGGCTATAAACCCGTTTAGGAAAACATTAGTGTTTCGTGGTATGTAACAAAGTTCATTGTTCTTGTATTCACTTTACAGATTAAGCAATTCGTGCCGGTTTTGATACCACATACCACTTCATCTTTTCCTTAGTCCCCCTAGGCGTTGAATGATTCTGGATCTTTCTCCATATGTTCCAAAGAAGTTATCCATACCCTTCGGCTGCCTTCGTAGTTCAGGTGGTAGAGCACATGCTTGCTGTTGCAAAGGTTCCGGGTTTGGTTCCCAGCTGGATTCCAGAAATGTTTCTTCGATAAAAAGATTCCTGGTCTAGTCCAGAATCTTGCTAATGTATGCACATGTGTTCAGGTTATTTAATAACCAGTTAGCCTGTGTCAGATCTGTGGCTGGGCAGAATCTGAATACGTGTTCTACAGTTATCACATATGACATTTATCATCACATTGAACACAATACGGCACTAAGATGCATGCCGTGAAGTAATATGAAAATTCATCACTCTTCAATTTTATCCTGTAATGTATATCCTGAGGTTTTTCCTAGTTTCTGTAAACTGTAATAATGTAGAGCTTTTTGATACTATTCTCCTCAGAATTTCTTTTCTACTACCTGTATAGGCAGTTGCAGAAATCTTATTCATAGCTTCCATATATTACGACTGGTTTAATGTATTACTTGTGTAACTTCTCACTATACCCTCTAGAGACCTCGATATTGCTCCTTAAACATTCTGGAACTTCATAATTGTTTACTACACTTTATAAGTTTATACTTTAAATTATACTCTACCCATTTAAAACACATTACCTGTTTTCGTATTTGATTATCGAGGACTGTAAGTTGCGTCCCCAGTTGCCAATGAATCCGTAAGTTACGCCCTTTGGGTTAAGTTAGTTCTGTCCCATGAGGCTTTAAAAATAAGGGATGTTTGCTGCATTGTAAAAAACATTTTTCTTCCCGTTTTCAAACTTAGGACTGAGACTAACGTGGACTACGTTACCTTGGTAATATGGGTAAAGATGCTTGTACTTCAATAAAGTTGAAAGTTAGAAGTCATTAAACTCAATTAAGGACGAGCATATTGTTTGAGGCAGTATTTTATATCACAACACCGTGAACGCCAGAGTGATTGTAGTGTAAATTATAATTATTGTATGACAATGATTTTACATGTTTGCTAGCTATAAGCATTGTTAGGAAATAAGCTTACACGGCCTCACTGAAACTGACAATAGGAGTGGGTAACAATGAAGCGATGGGGTGAGTTGTTTATCACGTAGAAGAGACAGACAAATGACGTATGACGTCAGGGTAGCGTGCCGTTCTTTAGAAATGGAGGGAATATCTTCCCTAGAGCATATGTATTAGTAATTATGATTGGCTTACAAAACAGACGCTAATGTTGGCGCGATTTATTAACCAATAGCAGCTCTATTATAAAGTTTAGGCATATCGGGGTGAGGGAGTATAAATTCTTGAGCGAAAAGCAAGTATCGCGCAGTTCTGAGAAATCTCTCTCGCGTCAGGCAGTTCTAAAGAATCATTCGCTAGTTACACATCACGCAGTTCTAAGTAAGCATTCACGAGGTAAATATCACGCAGTTCTCAGCAATCTCTCGCGAGGTACACATTACGCAGTTCTACAGAATCATTCACGAGGTAAACGTCACGCAGTTCTACAGAATCTCTCGCGAGGTACACATTACGCAGTTCTCAGCAATCTCTCGCGAGGTACACATTACTCAATTCTACAGAATCTCTCGCGTTCTAAAGTTTGTTACAAAATCTGAAGTACGCGACAACTATTACAACAGTAATTACATTCGGAAATATAACAGTTTCAGTCAGACGTGTATAAAGATTACAGATGTGAACTATTAATTAAGTGTGACGGCAATAAAAGTGTAAAAACAAATTCTTCTATCAGTGTTATCCTTTAGTAACAACTCCTTTCCGTTTACACGAACTGCTTAGAGATATTTGCTCGACTGAGTAATAATAGCTAGTCGGAGGACAAGGAACCCAAAATTCAAAATAGTAAAACAATAACAGGCGCCAAGTAAAAAAGATAACACGACAGATTACTGCGACATGTTTTTTATTAAAACTCACTCATACTGGCAGGTTGATATAATAACTTTTGCCTTCAATAGCATTCAATAGCCCTTGAAAACCGTAGCCTTGATATTTCTTTTTATTGGAAAGCTAACTTTTGTTTTTATAGAAACTTTTCCTTATTAATAACACTATTTTTCTTTTCAGTTGAGTTCTGAAGGCTATATGCGTTTCCAATTTTGGATGCTTTTAAGTATCTCGACGAAATTATAAATGTTAGGATGACTTGGACTAAGACTGTTCAGTTTCCTGTGAATGATTCACAACCATTCGTGGGTCCTCTGGTTGTAAAAGAAAATTCAGCCCATATAACTGGTGAAAACTCAGCATCATCATATGTATGAGTCTTAAAAATATTATCCGTAGAGGCAACTAATTTTTCATCCTTTGGCAAAAGCGGCAACAGGTCATCTGTAAAAGCAGCATCAGCATTTTCAAGATCTTCTTAGATCTTGAAAATCTTAGAAAATAATTTTTTTCCTAATATATTGTGCTCAATCCCAATTTCTGAATTTTCCTGCACCAACTTTAATAAAGGTGGAATCTACATCCTTGAATAGCAGCATTTGACCAAATTAATTTCACACCATTGTGACTAAACACTTCAAAGTCAAATATTTACATTTCTACAGTTTTCAAGCAAATGCTTTATTGCTGCAGAGTATATTTCTCCCGGCGGGTAGCAATGGATTTTTCGGGCGTAAAAATCTTTAGCATGAATTCCTTCGGAAGCAAACTAAAGCCGTTGGTCCCGTGTCGTATATTTTCGGCACGAACCCCAAGCCTGATAAAGAGGCCTCTGAGCAAAATTTTTCCGCAAATCTTTCACGTCCACTATAGAATTGGACGTTAAGGACCATAGTAATTAAAGTGTGTCCATAAATAAGAACTTAATTTCTAGAGTATATTTCTATGGATTTTCCTGTCAATAGTATGAAAAATAGTGTGACGTGCATTTGATTTATTGTGCCATGAATAGTAAACTGGTGATAAAGAAACTTCTGAATGTTCGACCCATGTATGTGGTATCCACATTACTTAAGTGAATGAATTTAGTTTTCGTAGTAAATCTTATCATGTTTACCTGTTTATCGTTAAATATTACAAAGCCTTCACCTATATTTGTTTTCAGAATATGACAACGGCATTATGACAATTTTGAGTGATCTAGGAAGAGGTGGACGAATAGATGGCCAAAGATTTTGAATATTTCTTTGTATTAGTGTAATGTCGGCTTTATTCACAGTGTCTACGTCTCACTCCTTAATTCATTACACCATAATTTGGGTGGCCGGGTACAAAGGTCATCTACTGCTTCTTTTTTATTTAACTTCTAAACATTGAAGCCTTTATCGCATAGCCTGTCATGATTATGCTTTAAGTTTTGTTCTGTTATTGTGTTATTTCATCAATTTTTATAAAATACTTACATGTTTTCATAGTACACGCGTGTACCTTTTCACTGAGCACAGTCTCCATTTCATTACAGTCTTGCAGCACTATTGAACAACATTGCTCACGGTACGGGAAGGTCCATTGCTGATTGCTTGCTATGGTACATGGCGCTATATAATGTGGTTTCAGAAAAGATCACGTTTACTTTTCTCGTTTACATTAGATACACCCCTTTTCGGAGCCAACTTACGGAACTTTCTAAACGCTTCCTCTAAATAGATAATAATCACCGAAATACCCTGGATGGGACACAACTTACCGTAACCCTTAATTATTCGCTAATATTTTAGATATATCCATTTTTCCCGAAATGCAATGCTTTTATTTATATTTTCCGATATTTTGAAGCTGTACTTTTTATATATTTATTCTTTACTACACTTTTATGGTCTGCTAACATAATTGCCTTGTATGAATTGGCTTTCCTCTTGATAAAGCTATCCTCTCCTTTATAAAACTTTCTATAGTTTTAAGGTAGACAAAAGTTAAACAAGGGTGACAATATGCATTTGCCATGAAGCCATTTTATTAACAATTCTGACATTATCGCTGAAGTTCTAGATAGCTTCATTGCTGAGTTTAAAGACAGTTTTTTGATGTACTTGGTCATATGACCATGGATGGCCAATAGCCAGTTACAAAAGAAAACATTTATGACTTTTCCCATTAGTTTTGTTGCCTTTCCGTTATTTCATTTAAAATAATAACAGAAAGCAGTGACAATTCATATAAGCTCGGATTATAAGGTTTAATTTGAGTTTTGGGCATTATAGTTTACACACACGAAACTAATTTTCCGATTTGAAAGTAAAAACCTTTTCATAGTTGGAAGAATGTGAAAATGGATTTAGCTTCCTATTTATTATATACAACACATTAACTTGATTGTACAAGAGTAAGCTTTTCTCTTGAAAAAACCAAAGTTATTTCTCCATTACAGGTATGCAAATCCTTCACCAGAAACCAGGCTACGCCATCCATTAGCTCTCTGTGCGTCACGATAATGGGTGTGTCACAGTTAGTAATTAATGACTAATGGGCATGTTTACGTAGGATAAAGATGTCATGGTCCGCATGTGCTCTTCCCCTCTCGTTCACCTTATTTCTTCTCACTGCGCTAATAATTCGAAACAGCCCCCACAAAAGAGAACAAGGGGATGATTGCGAGTTGACTGGACTTTATTCCATTCCTGCATGTGAACAGACGTTTAATATACTAAAACGTCATAATTAACTTAAGTAAATAATAGAGAAAAAATTGATATAGGTATACCTTCCTTTTTGCAGCTCCTGAATTAATAGAAAAAAATGTTACAAAAGCATGACACATCCGTTATGTCCGATTATAGCTTCAGAACTAAATCAGTAACACCGAAAATATTCGTTTAATGAATAAAAATACTAACAAAAAGTAATAATACAATTACAAAGTTTAAACTGAAAAGAAAAACAAACATATCCTTGAGTATTGACTTTTCGTGTATGTCGATTTGGCACATAATGTATAAGTTTGTCTCTAATGTCCGCGTCATAGTTCATGGTTTGTAGCGAGCTTCTGCAGTCTTTTTTGTATTTGTTCTTTCTTTTTTGTTGTAGCTCAGGCAGAAGTTAATTTTTTTAATGTACTCTTTATATATACATATTTTGCACTCTCTTTAGAAGTCGAATTATTTCATAATTGCGTAAAATGTTTTTTCCAACTTTTTTCTTTTTATAATTGATTTATCTTTCACAGTATAAAGTCATGCTGCGAAGGACAGCACGCTGGAAAATACTGTATAATTGAATTATATGCTAGTTTGATTTTATATTCTGTATATCCAAGGCTTGAATGGCTCTGTTCCGTACTGCTGGATATCAGCATACAATCAGCTGGATCCTTTAACGTTTGCACCATGTGAAAGTACGCAGAGAAGGGAATTATACAATGAAGGGCTCACCTTAGGTAGGTTCAAATGTAAAGAGTGTTGAGAAGTCCATCCGGTAGGTATACAAGTACGACAATGTCCTAAAAACCCAGTGCAGACCGCTGCTTTACCGGAACATTCCATCACTTGATTTGAAAGTGAATCTGTAACGTTGCAAAGCGGACATCTGTCGGAAATATCCATCCGATGGCGATAGAAGTTGTCCGCCGTAAGAAGAATGTCATTGACAATCTCATACTTTACTGCCATCCATTCGGAGTTAATATGTGGAAGGCTAAAACATCTCCAAATGCACTGCCGGGGTAGTTGCGGATATTTCAAATGTACACGAAGGGCAAGAAAGGCGTAAATATTCTTCACATTGCGGAAGTCACCATTCTCAACTTTCTCTGGTGGTTATGGCCCGAATCCTGATAAACTTCACGTAACATCTGGGGAATGTTGTCACGTTTGCCCTGATTAAAACCAATGTGTATTTTCGTTGTAGCAATGTCCATGGGGTCACCTTGATTATTCAGGGTACGCAAGAGCATTTCAAGCATCAAGATCTGAGACTGAAGAGCCACCTCTAGCAATCCCCAGCCACCTTGGCCCTTAGCGGAGACGTAGCTGATTACGCTCAATACGATGGAGCTTTCCTGTCCAGATAAAATAACTTAATATCTGTTCTGTTCTCTGTCATTGACTTTTAGTGGGTTGGAGAGCATATGCAAGGAACCAATCTGTTGGAAAACCATACACGTTGAACCAAATTCAGTATCCTGGTTTTCTGATGATACATTACATCACGTAAGATATTAATACGAGACGTTCAGTTGTATTTCCTCATGTCCGTTTTGCTATACTGAAGTAGCCCCCCAGAACTTGTGTGCGCTGTACAATTGGTATGCCTAAAACTGATGTATCCGGAGGCTGTAAGCAATTGCTAATATCTCGGACTTCCTCACATTAAATAACATTTCGGTACTCTCCTATATTGCTGTAAACAACCTCTTAGGCGCAAAACATCGTGGGGTGTGGTAACCATTACAGTAATATTGTCAGTGTAGGCTCTTACCACAATTCTATGTCCATACATATCGATTTCAGTAAAAGTAGATTGCAGACGTCGAATCAAGGGATCAACATGCAAAGCAAATAATGTCATGGAAATGGGACAACCATGTCGCACCGAGTGTTTAAGCTATATTGCAGCTGTGAGATACCCATTGCAGAGAATTTTAGACGAAACATAATCATACCGGGCTCGGATAAGATTACTGAGCTTGTCGAGAACTTTCAACGCAGTCAAATGTTTCCATAGTGCCTCGTAAACAACATTGTCGAAGGCTTTCTCAAGGTATAAATTAACTACTACCGCAACCGTAACCTAACATACTGGAAACCCCTCAGAACTTCCTCCAAGCAACGAGCAGTTGAATTTCCAGTAACCTCTACCTCTACTGTAGATTGCTGCTCTATATCCCATGGCATGCGGGAGTGCAGTATGATCACTGAATGCTACAGGCACTATTTCCGTACGGTGAAGGTGTGGTAAGAGTTCAGCCAGAACGTACATGCCACCCAGCCTCGACGCAGATTGGTCTCTCACGAAAGTAAACTGGACTGTGAAACCATGCTAATATTCCCAGGTATCCTTTAAGCGCATTTGCTCTACCAGCTGCTGCAAAGTAATACACCCATTAAAGGCTCCACGCTGATCTTTGGCCCCAGCGAACAATTAAAATCACCACAAACGCGAAGGTAGTACTTGTTGGAATATGGGTCACGAGGTTTTGCCGAAAAAACTCTTGTCGTTCTTTTCGTTTATTACTACCACCAGGGGCGTAAATGTTTACGAAAATAACGTCATCATAAACTCCGAAAGAACCGTACCGGAAGGTTAACATTAAATACTGCGTAACCGTAAGCATTATCTGTAAACAATCGCCGTACCGGAACCCTTGGGACCAAGATTAGTCTCACAATCGAAGTCATACAAAAATCCAGATTACATTCACCTCCTGTAGAAAACAAATGTCTATTTAATTAATAATCAAGAAGTCCCTTAAGAGCTTTGTTTATCCATCTGTCACAGACTGTTAACGTTGATGGAAGCGCATATTTGAACCTATATGCATTTAAAGGGAAACTATAGTATCTTCAATGTTGGCAGGCTGAGAATAACCAGGTAGCACTCCGGAACCAAAACAACCTCAATTATCATTGTCCGGGTGCGGGGCATCCTTCATAAGTTCAGGGAAACGTAGGAGATCCTCAAACTCATCACTGCCATCTATTACCGGTCGCTTGCCTGAGTCTGCCTCTCTCGTTTTGGAACGAACCGGAGCTTTACCTGACAGCGATTGCACATCTTGGTTTGTGTCGTATAGGCGCACCTTCTACCTCCATCCGCCTATGCTGGCTTCGTGGTTCGAGGATCTTGACTACACAATGAAGTACAAGCCTTCTGTCTTAAAAGCGCTATCTCATCCACGGATACCTTTACTTCCTCATCAGTTAAGATATCCATGTCTCCGTCATGAGGATTAGGAGGCTGAGCGGTTACAACAGGCATTTCGAACACAGCGTTTTGATGAACAAACTGAGTGATAGGTCCATCCATAACTGCATCTTCGGACGCTGCAGCCAACCTTATCTCCGTCCGTGTAGGACTGACATTTTCCGAATTTGAAGCTTGCTCTAAAGGGTTCACAGACAACGGTTCTGCTATGGACGTTATTAACTAATTGATGTCTGCTCCTGTCCTAACGCATCGGAAGAGATGTTAGCACTCGCCGCCTCACTGAAAGTTACCGGCCGATTCCTTGGAGTTATAGGTAACCCTCGCGGCTCGAAGAGGGCAAGCTATCTTCAAGTGGGTAGTGATATGACACAAATGACAGACCTGGGTTTGGCCGATGTAACTGATGGCAACCAAATACGTATCGATAACTAAACTAGGACGTTTCAGTCCCATTTTCACTGCATGCACTCTGTTGTTAGACGGAGGAAGGTACTGAGAGCCCCATTTTCCACTGCGGATATCATACACTGTAGCATATCTACTCAGCTACTGTGATAACATTATAAAAGGTACCTCAGAAGGCAGGTTAAACGTCCGAACATTTGCTGTATGCTGATCAACGGGTGTGAAATTTACTTTTATTATTTCCAGACGTGTGTAAAATTTTTCTCTTCTTTATAACGAGATATAAGATTATCATTCAATATCGCAGATAGCAATTAGAGAGTCTACTTGATCTGTTAGCAGACCCATGAAGTTCACTAACCACTGGTGGATTTATAGAGCAGTTGGTTTATTCGTCGTTGTAGGGAACTGAATTTTGATATTATTCACATGTTTATAAACCGCCATGGTTACCGTTTAGAACTTACGAAACAGGTATTAAAGTGCATCCAATTAAACAAGCGTGTAAACGGAGACACTCCAAACTATGTACACAACAACTCTCACCAGTGCCGGCCGGTTACACTCAAACACAGCGGACAGATAACCTCACGGTACACCTGCCATTGCACGACTGAGCTTCAGACAAGCTGGGTTGACGTTGCGAAGGAGAGTTGGCTTTTGCGTCTTCAAAGAAAGTAATCTCGTGGTGAGTTTCCTCTAATGTGGCAATTGTAGAGTGACATTTTCATTTCGGAGCTCTGCTGTCACCTTTAACTTGGTTCTGTCCATTTGAATTTTGCGATATTAGAATATGGGTACCCGGAGCCACAGATGGTGATTGAGACACGCCTGAATTTTGTATTGGGTCAGCTTCTGAATTTCAGTGTATTATCTGTGTTTTTGGGTGCATTGTTAATATTCAAATTGTTAATATTCAGTGTCTATTTAAATTGTCATATTCCTTTTATTTATACTTAGAATATTTTATTTAATTTGCTAATGCCGAGTTGTCATGTGAGGTGATTTGTCATGCTGTTGCCGATAGAAGGATAACGCTGAATGTGCGTACTGAGTCCGACATTCGTTCCGATCTATGAACCTTTATTATACAATATGTGAAAAGAAATGTAACATGCTCAGATAATGATACTTGTTAAAATATTTTACAACTTTGATATTTTCACTTAGGATTGTATCGTTTCCCGTTGTCATTCTAGCCGTCTTATTTGCGTCGTCGAGTTTTCAGTTACGTTGTAATGTCTTCAGGAATGCTGTCACCGATGCCAGCAGGAAGCACGTCGTATCTCAGGATCGATCTGAAATTTGCTACTGTGATTATCTCAGGGTTGGATACGGGAGTGGTGAGACCAGGATATTGTCTTGAAAAAGAATCACTGTTCTCACTTTTCTCACTCCTTTTGCTAGAAATCCTGCAAGTTTCCCTTGTTTCCCTAACACGTGCGATTCTTTAACACTGTCTTCTCACTATTATGTCTTGGTCCACTAACGTGTGCTTCGGCTAATTATTTAATACCTCAGTGCTGTATCACTTCTTTAGATTTACGTGAGATTGAAGCTGTCACTTTACAATATTATATCGCTTATAAGTTTGAATAAAATTATCTCAACGACTCGTACTGTTAGAACATTAGTAAAATATTCCACACATATCACTTTATGATTATATAACTGCGCGGCTCTTGGCTAATTTCGGAACTTATCGTATTTTTCTGACTTGTAGTACTACGTATTCACTTAAAGAAGAATCATGGCAGACTGTGTGAAATCCACGCTTACGTTTACATATATCAACTTACTACTCGCCTCCGGATGTTTGTGCATGCAACTACGTCTTCCTATCTTCCCATTGGTTATAACCATTATCCTGTATCTTTATTGGCTCTCCGGTTGCAAATTCGAAGCTTAAACGGTATGAAAAAAGCGTTGCCTATAGCGTCTACTTTCCCTTAAAACTAGGTTCTTCTCCTCGAAGCACAAATAAGTCTTTGCGCTGGATTTTTATAGCCCCACGCTCGGAAAAATACAATGAACATTTTGAAGCGAAGCTACTCTATTCGGCTAAATCTTGCAGATTACGCCTTTATTTATTGGACAATATTAACGAGACTTAAACATATGTTCACTTTTTGACGCGCTCTAATTGATATATTGTTTAATCCAATTACTTTAAAATTGTAGAAAATTATAAAATTGCGTGTTAATTATTCATTAATAATTCATAACCATAATTATTTAAGAATTCCTTTTTGTGCAGGTGTAATCATGTAGATATATTGCTACAAAACGTCCCCGTTTTAAGAGCAAATCAGATTCATCCAAGACGGTTTTCTTTTTACAAAATACTGCCATAAAATGTATTGACTGATTATAAAAGTAGACAGCTTAAACACACATACACACATAACTGATCCTGGAAAATGGTGGATGCACGTTAACATAAAAATTACACAAGGTGACACACTTAAATGTTACAAAGAGCACTGAGGACTGTGGATATAGGAATATCTATATGAAAACTTTGCAAAACAATAGCAGTACCCTTAACCTAGATAAGAATAAAACCGGTTACCTAAATATTTAAAAAACGTTTGTTTCGACTTCTGCGAAAGTTTGGCTTTCAGGCGTGTATCATGTTCACCCCTGAATGTTTACGATGATACCCTTAGTTCGGTGGTCCATATTTTCTTTTGTTTTGGCTACCTGCGTACAAGTGGGTTACAGTCCCTTTTCACATAGCACTTCCTGACAAAATTCGTAGTGAGGTTATTGCATTATATTGCTACAGGTTTTATTTGCTTGTTAAACAAAAGTTGTTGCTATACGATATGCAATATATTTATATTTTGTTATTAAAGGGCAGCTTAGTGACTGTGTTTTTGGTTACGTTTTGGGGGAGAGTTTGCCATGGCGTCGTCCTACGATCCGTATGCTTCCACGCAAGGCTCCTTCATCGGTAGATGTGAGTGTAATAATGTAGGCAAAGGGAGAGGGAGGTAAAGGTAAAGATAGGTATTACGGATGCCCCCCCCCCCGGAACCGGGGCAAAACACCGCACGCAGGCCAGTCGGCCTTTTATGCTTTTAACGTGACTCCTGGGAGGGAAGGTTGAGGGGAGAGACCCGAAGGGGGACCAGATCCGGATGCTGACGCGCGCAAGCATGGACGGGTCCTTAACGTTTCCATTAGAACGCATCCGACGCCGCACGGTCCCTGCACACAAGCTACCAACCTCTAGGGTCCCCCGAAGCGGAGCCCCACGCTGAAGAGAGACCTAACTGGGCGGTACCGCTGCGACGCCAGGGAAGAAACCTTTACAAAGCGACGGGCCATCGCCCAACCGCAATCCACCGAATACAACTGGTCCTACAACCCTGAAACAGATGACAAGAAAGATGATGGGTACAGGAAATGAGAGGAAGAAGAGTCGTTAAAAATTTCATGATCTTTTTCATTACCACGACGAAAACCTGTGATACACTCACACGACTTTCTATACCCACTATCGCTTACTTTTATATAGCTCCTAGAAACTGTTCTTGCAAAAGATTATTTATACACTTTTATTCAAGTTAACTGAAGTAAACGTGTGCACAAAGAGCTTCATTACACATTTCGTTTTAGGTACAAAGGGCATAGCATAATTAGGTGTGTAAATATGGGACGCTATATACCTACTGGCCTTCGATTTCTATGTTCTTTCCATGACATCTCGAGAAACAACTGAAGGTTGTCGCTTCTTCAGAATGTGAAGTGACAAAGGCATTGAAAAACTAAAACCAATAGAAACAATTATTTCATGAATTGCTGATGCTACAAAAACGTTATTCTAAATAAATAGTGTGTTTTAAAGATATCTCCAATGTGGCGGGGTAAGATTTTATCCATCTCTTATGGTTTACCATCATAAAACTACATACAATTCCTCCCAATAAAAACGACTTCATAAGCTATTCCCAAAATATTCTAGACATATATTTTCCTTATAATGGAGATAACTTAAATATATGATGTTTTAAATAAAATCGCAAGAGTCATATTCAGAATATAAACATTTCGAAGGGTATACTTTGGAAAATGGAGATTTTCTCGAAAATCTTCGAGTTGCATTTTTGGAAGACATTAAACTGAAGTACAAAGTTTAGTATTTATCCATCATTTCGTTTTTGGACTGTACTGTTCACAGATACAAACACACACCCCTACCTATACACTCTCACACGCACATGCCGACACGCGTGCGTACGTTTATCTAAAGGTGCTCTTTTTTGCATCTAGGAGTGAATCCGTATTGGAGAAGGTAGAAAAGAATAGTGACTTGCCACTTATAAAAAATAAAGTGCTAGTGAAATTCAAAAAAAAAAATTTCGAAAATGGTTAATGCCACAGAATTTTTTTGACATAAATCGTGTTACTATAACGATATCTACATTTTTGTGTAATGGGATTTGTCTATCAATTAAGATTTATCAGTTATAGAAAGGTCATTCAGAATGAAGAGAATTTTACAGTTTATTTGCAGAAAATTCAAGATATCCATTTTAATTTAGTGCAAATATCTCAAACATATACTATTTTAATATAAACCATTGGAACCATTTTTGATAATCAAAATAATGTGCGGCAATTTTTCTTGTAAAGTGTAGTTTGGGATAAGATCTTCTTGAAAATCTTCGTACCACATCTATGGAAGATGCTGACATAAATACCAAACTTAGTACTTAACCGACTTTACTTTTTGAATCATGCTGTTTACTCGGACACACACATATGTACCTACATACACACACAAACGTGCATGAGGATCTTTTTCTGAAGCTGATTTTTTTGGTTTCAAGGGACTTCAAAGTGAAATATCCATATCCAATTTTTTGGGTAGAATGAGTGGAGAGAGGGGAAGAGAGGACAAAAGAGAGGAAGAGAGGTATAAGGAGAAAATAGCGAAACATTTTGTATTTGAAGGGTTGGGAAAAAATCAATAAAATCCTCACCATACATCCTTAAAATACGTCTGGCTTAAATAACAACCCTTGTTATGTATCCCATCGTTTGCTTTTGATTGTTTGCTGATCATAGATTCACGGCAGACAGAGATTCCTTCTTTCTTTCAGCTCTCTCTGTTTCTCTCTCTCTCCCTCACTCCCATGCATACGGAGCGTTCTCTAAAAATGCAATTAGTGTACCTAAAAATTGAATTTTTCAAAATGTTAGGATATAACATCAGTTTTATGAAGTCAGGTCTGCAGAGAAGGTGAACTAAAGGGTATTATGAAGCTCATTCGAAGTTCATAGAGCTGAGGATTACCCGATGTTTGTCTTCTCAGTATAAACTATTAACCAAAAATCTTGAAATGCCTAATCGAGCCTCCGGATTAGAAAGCAGGCAGGCTACCCTTATTCTACAGAGGTGCATGTGTACCTTCACTGAAATCTCGATATTGAGATTTTGGGTTTTATAATGAACCCAAGACTTTCCAATGCCAATGCATCAAACTAAATACCGGGTTACAAACTTTTCTCTTCCAAAGGCGAATAAAGTAGCTTCTGATTTACTGGCCAATAAACAGCTTGTGATTTATTTGAACAAGGCATTATGCCAAAGTGGACTTCAGACGTATTCAAGCTTCAAGACAGTGTAATCTGTGGTTTACAGAAACTAATACGGCCTTACAATGTTTGCGCCCAGGACCGTGTTTTTGTAATGCTAAGTTAGTAAACCGATTTCACACTTCAGCGTCCGAGTGCACCAAGTTTATTAGGCGGATCCGTAACTGAACCTGCAGTTGACGGTAAGCTCCGTCCCTGAATTATTGACGGCGCCATCCCATTAGTAGTACGTATCATTATGACAAGAGGGCAGCACTGGCGTCGGGATATTGTGTTTTTATTTTAATTTCCTCTAGGTATGTGTGAAGTAGAAACGAGATCATGTATATCTATATCGCCAGAGTATTCGGAATACTGATGAATTCCTATTTAATGGTACAGATTTATTGAGACACAAAACTTTTGTACTTCACTTCATCGTAAATATCTTTCATTCAGTATCAAGATTTTTAAGCCATATTTTGAATTCATTTGACCTTTGTTTGCTCAATCTTCCTCAAACCATTCTTACAAAAGCTTATACTTCTAACCACTTCTGGTTAATTGAGATGAAGTTTAATATTTACACACTTCGTCGCAGGTGTAAGAAGAATACAGTAGTCTAAAGCGATAGCCAGGCTTTAAAAAGCGAGTCACTAAAGAGGACTTTGAAATCCCATGATCTTTGCATGACCACAAGAATAAACTAATAGCGGCTTACCACTTAAAAAACGTATAGGTATTTAAAATTCAAAGCAATCCCGAAAATGGTTAACGTCACACATATTTTTATTTCACATGAATTGTGCGATTTAACGAGATATACATTTTTTGCTGCGTACTTATTATATAAAGGTCATAAAAATTTTTGGAACACCTATGAAGTCTGTATAAAAGGTCATATAGACTTCCTAGGTATTCGCAAAAAATTCGAGATATATATTTAATTTGTGATGTAATATTTTAACATTAGGTTTTTAATCCAAACCGTTTGAGCCGTTTTGAGAAAATAAAAAATAACGAAAAATTTTCCATGTAAAGGGTAGTTTGGAGTGGAGCATTTTCTTGAAACTCTTTATGTGAAATTTTTGGGAGATTAAATATCAAGTTTAGTACTTGTCGAATATTGCGTTTTAGGCAAACGTACATTTTTTCTAAACATAAGTCTTTTGAGATTCAGGGGTGTCAAAACATGTATTTTGGTAAAATCTCGACATCGAAGTTTTGAATGGAATACAGCACTTTCTCATACCCACTATAGGTGTGTGGCAGAGAAAGAAAAATAGAAGCACGAATTACTGTTTTGCTATCAGAAACATGCTTTTCCGCCGAGAACCAGAAGTTTAAAAAACTATAGAGTTATAACTGATTTATAGGTATGGGCAACTTTGGTTTAACTCCTTTAATGACTATTCTATGAAAATGTTGTAAATAACAAGGCTTATCAGAAAAAAGTGCTTGTAAAATTTCAGAAGTGTATTCACAGGTAAGATATTTCGAAAGAGTCGTTTTTATTTCTTAGGTAGTTCACAAACAATTGATTCATATAACAGTCGCAGGACTTGTCTATCAATTACAATACATTTTCTGGCGTTCATTTAAGAATTTATTTTTATAGCTTTTCCGTTAATACTATGTTCTGAATTAAAAAATACCATGATAATGGAGGTGTTGTGCGTGCAGAGGAAGTAAAGAGAACACTCGACTATTTTGGCGTTAGTTGGTAAGCTAATCATTATATCACATGCTCTAGGAGTTCGTCGGAATTAAAAGAATGGACGCTTAATATTTTAAGGTGCACTACTTAAAAATGTGGGAAAAGTTTTAATGAACAAGAAGTATTTCTATTGAAGTAACAAATAATTTTACTGTCATAAATGCTTTATTTTAAAGGGAACCAAATTTTGCCTCTTTTTATATAGTTTTTAGGTTTCCCAGTAACTTAAAACTCAATACAAATGAAACAAGCTTTATACGAATAATAAATATACAAGTTATATACAAGTATCAAATAAAATGATATAGGCTATTAATCGCCATAAAAGTTTCTGAAATGAGTGTTTTAATTAAAACTTTTACGATTAATTTTTTAGAAAATAAAGAACAGAACATTTGTTTATATAAACCTCCTTAGGGTTAAGGTTACACAACGAAGGGGGCATCTCACAACTTAGACCTGCATAGGCCCATTTTGACTACCACCCTCAAGGAGGAAGGGATGAATTGAGAGAACTACAGGAGGCTACAGGCCGCAGTCACACAGGCTACAGAGACATGCGGAAATCCTTAACACATCCAGGTTCGCAGATCCGTCCCACTACTGGGGCTGCCTAGAGAAGGGGTTTGACGACCCATCCAACAAACAGCCCTGTAATGCCCACGGAGAGTACTATTTCCTTTAAACAAGCATCCACGCCATCTGTCCGGCGCCGCCATGCGCCACGAAACCTATAAGCACATTTGAAAGATGAGAAACAAATGGAATGAAAATAAATGGAAACTGGTGGAAAGTAAATCGTGGTAGAGGAATTTTCTAAAAATCTTCACCTCGCATTCTTAAAAAATATCGCACTTAAGATGAAATTTGGCGTTTATCAGATTTTGGATTTTCAGTTATGCTATTCAGACATATGCCAAAAATTCGGTTTTATTCAGAGGATTCCAAAAAGCTTATTTAGGTATGCAGTAGAGAAAGTGAATTAGTAGTGATGCCACTGACGTTTTTGAAATAACGGGGAATGATGCACCGCAACTGGTAAGGAAAGGCGCACGTGCAAACGCAATATGAACAATAATTTAGCTAACTGCATTGAGTATTCAATAGTGATTTTACGTTCTCCTCGATAGGCCAGCGTCAATCACATATTATGAAACGCAAATGCGTGTTTGAGAACGTTACTAGAACAGTAATCTTAATACAAGTAGCTTTGCGCATTAGCCTGTGGCTTGCCTTGAAGGACATTAGACTAAAAGGCTGAAACTCCGAAACGGTTCTCTATATTCAAAGTTACAGGTGATGTAGCCGCGTGTTAATCGACAGGACTTGATCTGTCCATATCAGGTGACATCAGACCTTTTGTATCAAATCCATTAACACTTTTCAAACTAATGCAGTTTCGGAAACATTCACAGTGGGGTAATCGAATGCCTGTCTGTTTTGCTAATCACGTGATCATTTTGATAGGCTCTGTGTCAGAGCATCACAAACTTTCGGTAGCACGTCCACGGAGGGTCTAGCGCTCCGCTTTATCTATTCCATAAGATTTGAAAATGCCACCTGTGTCTAAACAATTATCATAAAACTACTTGTACACTAATTTCATCACTATGCATTATGCATGCAGCAACCAAAATGTGACTTTAGCAGAGTTTCTTTACCTTCACCCGCATTATGAGTCTATGAATGTTTCGTTCTGTAAAAGGTGCTCCAGAGTCACTCTCGTCATCCTCGAATATTGGTGCGATAAAATCAGAAATTCATAGATTTGTGGAAATTACTGTTGGTGAAGTTCCGGGGAAAAAACCCCATTAGTAAGACGTTTACAGTCAGAAGTCGGTCAGCTAGAGAGGAGAGAGCCAGAAAATGCGGGCAAAACACAGGGAAGATAATAAGAGCGTAAAATTGAATTCATGACAGGAAAAACTGACCAAACCCACATTTATAAATCAGTTTTTTATTATCCCATGTATTAGGAAAGGATATATTAAAATCACAAGAAAGAATCACAAGTGTATTGTAATGTCTATGCAGGCGAGAGGATAGTGACTGCCTTACATGACCTGTTAAGGGTTTTGGAGAAATTGTTACATTTGGATTTGAAATTTGCCGATTCGTCAGCGACTTTAATGTACGTATTTCGCTCTTCTAAAATTAAGACCTCCAAACCGGTTTACAACTGTAACTTAGATATTATAAAACTCAGATGCAGCGTATGAAATTATAATGAGGAACACATTCTGACCGATGCATTATTCTCACAAGGAACACTCCATTCGTTCGAATCTCAGATTTCGTTCAGGGTTCGAGGTTAGGTCGCAGTGGTGGACTGCTTTTAAGAAATTTAGAGGGTTTTGATCCAAAGTAATATTTAGATCCGTTTTGAAGCGTTGAAGTTCGGTTATTTGATTTTGTGCTATGTATGTTGAGCCATTTACCAAAGCGATCCTTTCGATGTTGTCGACTTCACCTATTCTTAACTTCTTGACCTACTTCTCTACGCGCCAAACAAAGGCCGAATTCTTAAACTTTAAAGCTGGAAAACGGCTCTAAATATCACTTTGGGTGCGGTTTCAATTTCCGTTCAGCCAGCTAACCTTGCAACGCGAACAAAATCTCAGTGGAGCGGAGTGGAATATTCCTTGTGAATACATGTATGGTATACATATGGCTAATGTTTGTGTTTCATAATAATGCAGGCTGATTTATGATGAACTGACACATTTCTTTCTTTAATTATTCTGTTCGAAATTCACTCAGTGCCCCAATTTTGGCACCAAATTAAGCAGAATCTTCTGGAGTTACGATTGTCTATCACTAGATGCACAGATGTTCATATTTTATTCGTAATTATAAGTTTAATTGTTGGCAACTCTTATTGAGATTTTGTTCTTGTCAACGTGAAAATGGAGTACACATTAAATGAACGACTCTTCCTGGTAAAGCAATAGTGGATTACGAATTCAATTACAGCTACTCAAAGGGCATACCAGAGAGAACTTAGCGTTTGGAATCCTCCCTAAAGAAACATTATACAGGGACTGGTAAACAAATTGGAAACAACTGGATCTCTGGTGAGTGAAAAAGGCAGAACTCGTTCATCTATGCCTCCCACGGTTGTTGTTGATGTAAGAGCACGACTGGATCAGTCACACAAAAATGATTAAGACGTTTGTCGCAGGAGACAGGGCACAGCTGCTCAATATGTCAGAGAGCTGTGAAAAGTGCAGGCCTAAAGTCGTATAGGATTACGGTTGTCCATCAGTTACAGGAACCGGATAAGGATAGACGACTGAATTATTGTCGTTGGTTTCAGGCGTTCATTGTACAAAACTCTGGAATATTGTCCATCACATGGTTTACAGTTGAAGCATGGTTCCATTTATTCGGCTATGTGAACTCAAAATAAATGACGCTATTGGGCCAGCGAAAATTCACACGTTATTCATTAAGCAGTTAGGCACCCGGTTAAAATCGGAATTTGGTGCGCAATATCCGCACAGAGAATAGTGGAACCAATATTTTTTAAAACAATGTGAACACTGCAGAGTACCAACGGATTTTAATGGAGTTTATTGAGCAACTAGACGAGTAGAGCTGAGTCAAGAATGTTTTCAGCAGGACGGCGTTACATGCCATACATCAAATGAATCCATGGCACTAATTGCAAGTTTATTTAACGACTGGATGATTTATAAGAACCTCTGACCAACGAGATCTCCGGATTTGACATCGCCGGACTTCTTTCTATGGGGTTACTTAAAAGACAGGGTTTATGTCACACGTCCCCAGACATTGGACGATCTGAAGCACAACATTGCACAGGAGATTCAAGCTACTGACAACAGAGTCCTCCAACGAGTGGCCAGTAACATGGAACGACATGTTGAGTTGTGCCCTATGCAGGATGGAGGACATTTTCAACATTTGCTATAGAGGTAAATAATCTCCTAAAGTTCCCCTGCATTTCAGGTATAATAAGTTGTCGCTAATATAACTCGTTTTGAAACAATTAAAGAAATAATTGGATATAAACATGTGAAGATTATTTGCCGAATGTCATTTTGGTACAAAGCAGAAAATGTTAGCTATTGTGTTTACATAGGTTTTATTGTTATCTCCAGTTTGAGAATTTTTTTCACATAGTCAGATTTGATAAATGAGTTTAGTGTATGTACACGCTAATCACATTAAATTCATATAAACTTAATCTGATGCACCAAATTTTGAACATTTCCCAAAAATCGAAATCACTCCCTTCGGATAAATTTGTTTCTCTGTAACAATTCCTTACACATGTTATGATCTGCTCTATAGCAGATTTCTCATCACTAGTCTCTCTCTGTAATGTTGTTACATTATAATTACTAAAATTACTTGCAGTTTAACAATAAAATAAACAACCAGACAAAAGTTGACATATTACGTCAAAAAGTAGAATATTCCGCAGGTATCGAAGTAATGTACCTACTGAATTAACTCAAACTAATGACGCTAGAATTTAGTTCACAATGACTGACATTAGGGCTCATACTACGCAACTACCGAATGACTTTGGCAAACAAATAATACATCTGTTTTAAGTTAAACGCACTTTGCAACTCTTGAAAATCGATTCGGTTCTTACTTTTTTTCTTCTAATAGACAAACACAAGAGAATGGAGTATGCTTACTATCACAGGAATAGTAAGCAGACTAGAAAGTTGAAGTTAAGCACAAGTAATCATACAGCCATGGGCACGTAACCCCATTACTGTGCTCTATAACGACGGTAGACGTCTTTCCCGATCCGATTTAAGACGTTTTTGTGCGATGTTTATTGTGCCACGCTCTATTCTCGTCTATATGTAAGGACCAGTGTTAACGTTTGCTTGCATGACCTTAGGAAATGATTGATGTACTCATCTGCTGCTAACAGCGATTCTAACCTGTGACGATGTTCCATATAGTTTGCTGCATTTTGATGTTTATGGATACTAACATGCTTGCAGAATGCTCAGTTTTGCAACTGAATTTAACATTTTGAGAAACTTTAGATTGGCGCTATCACCGTTAGTTTAGAATTTGTCTTCGGAGTGTCTAAAATTGAAAACGTTCGGAGGCCACAGTAGTTGTGCAGTGACATTATGAAATGCCATATAAAAGTTACAATAGTTTGTGTCACAGCTAAATCATTGTCCTAAGTACTTTAATCCCCGTGATAAAACCGGAACAGTTCCATGTTTAGGTGTACTTAAAATTCTACACCAAGTATGTACGATCTCTGCAAGCTTCCATCCTGTGCCTTTGTGCCTCCATCCTAGACTTTACATTTATTCTTGTAGGGGTCAACAGGAGAGTCCAAATAGAACCACTGGGCTTTAGACATCCACCCAGCTGAGCTTATAACAACGTCCGGTAATTTTGTGCTCCGGATCAGTTAGGTTGTTTGCTTTATGTGGCTCGCTGCACCGAAAGGCTTCCTGACAAGTTGCAGCAGGGTTTAGCACGCCCTTCGTCGAGGCAAATGATAATTAAACCGTACTGTGTCACTAGCTCAGGCATTTAAACGAACTCTGGGAATTCCGTTATTAACAACGGTAAAGGGGAAGTGTGCTTTATTCTGTATTGACCATTACATACGTATCTCCGGAAGTAAAAGCGCCGGTAAACAAACCGTGCAAACAGCACATAGGGGCACAGGAGATCAAATAGCAGAGGTTGGCTAGAGAAGTGTAGTATTTATTTTGCTTAAATTATTACACAACTTCGATAGTCATCTGCTCTGTTCACCAGGTGTTGGAGTAATAAAATAGGTGCTTAAGAATGACGTGTCAGATCTGATACGTTTTCTTTGTCGCCTTTCGTGCACGATTTCATTGTTCTTCATAACTGTTAAATAAATACCTTTTTCTGTCTTGGAGAAGTGTTGTATGAAATAAGCACCGAGATTTAAATAATGTTTTATTGAATTTGGTTTTAGAATACGTAAAATTGCTCTTCCATGTAGTTTCCGCCATTACTAACGAACATGTTACAACAGGATGGTGATATTGGTATTCATTAGTCATGCCTGCTGTGAAGGCAGCAAGCTATATCGGACAGACCTGATTAGTAGAATGGTGTTCTACTCACACACGTTGTAGGCACTTCAATTCCAATATACGGGAAACTAAAATAAGAATTTCAAGATTCGTCTTGCTCAGCACACAATGCAACCAACCTTCATGAGCCGCTTCTGCACCCTTCCGATGAGTTTCACTTAAGCTTGAATTATATTTATGAGACAATGTCAGACAGTTGCCAAATCTCAGCAAACACCATGTCTAAGATAATCCTCTAGAGATTCGTCGTAATTAACACAATGTTGCAGGAACGTAAGACTGCTTGTTCGAATTACAGTTAGCACAAATTGGGCATTATCTTAATTCCCAAAAGTTACAAAGAGATAAACAGCTGTTGAAATGGTATATTTAACGCAGCTGTATCAGACCAATTACACACATTATTAGCAAATAGACTGCGATATTTATACTATCCAAATAATATGATGTCGCCTGCTCTTTTAAGTGCAACATGGGCAATCAGACACAAACGAAGACTTAAACCAGACTTTAAAAACTCAAGGATAAATGTCCTATGCAAGAAGACCTCAATAAGCTCAACGCTTCCAATTTCCAAAGAAAATGAAGCTAATGTAAGAAGTAAGGTCTAGATTAAAATATAACAAATATCTTTATATTTATTGAACATAGTAGGTGCTGAAACTTCAAATAGCTATTGATGCGTCAGATTTTTATATTTTAAAAATCCCACTGAATTCGAAAAATTACGGATTGAAAATTTAATTTAGATTAAAACAGTTGTTACACCCAGCTATGATTATAATGTTTTTAGCTCTGAGAAATAATTTATTACAATTTTTACTTAACATATTTTTAGAAGTAAACTAATTTTGAAAAGTAATGCAATGAACACAAAACATTTACATTATGTTTATTTTTCTTCCACCACAAATAAGCCATGAGAAAACTTGTGTATCTTCTGGGAAGTTTTAAAACAACAAATGCAAAGAAAATAATAAACAAGGAAAATGCATTCAATTAATTAAATGCGCATCACAACACAGGTATGAGACAGTTAATTCATTTCCAAATTATCATAGAGCATTACTTAATATTCTGCTGCATATTTCGTATATAAGAAATAGTTTATTATTATGGATGCATATTTATTATGTTTACTATGGTTTTTCAGTGAATAAAATGATACTAAACTTGTATTATTTGAGCAGTTCAGAATTAATGATATTATGTTGTTACATGCTGGGGTGAGGGCTAAAAGGTTTCCAAAAATGAATAAATTTAGTTCAATCCAGCACGCACATGGGGGTGGGGGAACGCACCTTGCTATAGCAAGAAGACCGGCACCTTGGTGTGTATAAATTTAGAAGAAGGCGTGGGAGCTTACACTATACAAAACACATTACATAGCACAATTACCTGCAATTTATTAAGAAACGTTTGGCGACTCTACATTATGAACTACCAAGAGAGGATGGAGGGAGATGCCCACGAAGTGGTGGAATGATCACAAGCACGTCTAGCTACGACTGCTCTTACTCAAGTGACGCTATCCATATCCCCATATCTAGCCACGCCAGCCAGGGCTGGCGTCATACCAGACGAATTTAAAACAAAGCCCACTCTGTGGCGTGTTCCGCGCCAAAAGAGGGCATCGTTAAGCCAAAAAATCAAAGAAGCCCAATAATGCTATTGGTAATAGCGACAATGCAACACAACAGTGCGTCTGGTAATGACAATGAACTTACTGTTACGCCACAATTTTACTACATATATTTGAATTTTCATGCTAATTTATTTTTTAATTAGCAAGACTAGAGCTACGAGTTTGAACTACGTCATATTGTCTGAAGCAATAGAATTCAATGTGATGAACGAGTTAAATATATGTTACTGTCTGTATGCAATAATTGTTCAGATATATTAGGCTATATC
This sequence comes from Deroplatys truncata, assembly GCA_030765065.1. Classification (NCBI taxonomy): domain Eukaryota; kingdom Metazoa; phylum Arthropoda; class Insecta; order Mantodea; family Mantidae; genus Deroplatys; species Deroplatys truncata. The sequence continues at coordinate 203,908,444 of CM060981.1, read as the reverse complement.
TATATTTATTCAGATATTGTCCAGATGTATATGACTTATATTAGTGAATAACTCATTGTGTTATAACCACTTATTCATATTGTTCACGACAACCAATAAGACACCATAACTGATTGTTAATCAGAGAAGCGAAGCCAAAATGCTAAACGTACTTCTATGGGACACGTAGAGTGGTATGCACGTATTATGCTATTGCTCCAAAACTATAGCTTCATAATATCGCATTTCATTCAATATACGTATTTAAACAAAGTACTATTAACGTGAGTAACGTGATTGCGTGTGTAGTGAAAGTAATTTGTTAATCACGGAAGAATCGCTCAAACATATGTAATAAGACATAAATATTTTTAGTAAGTGAGCCATCGGAAAACAAAAATTATATCTCAAAATAAACCCAATTTTACTAATTATGTTGTTATTTCTACTTGGATTAAGGGATACCTCAAAATTAGTTAGAGTTTAGAAAGTCTAATAACGGTAAGAATAAACACAAAAATGAGTAAGGAGAAGGGAAAAGAAGTCCACGATGGCAACGATGGCGACAAGTATGGCTACATAGCACAACCATATAACATAGGCCACCCCTTCGTTTCTACCTAAGTATAATAATAACTACATGGACTCTTTTAAAAATTATCAAAAGGTTTATTCAGCATAATAATCTATTCCACGTAGTATGCATATAAAGGTGACTCTCGTTACATTATTTATGACATATTTTGGCCTAGCAATGACTGAATTAAATAATAAATGCATATTTTCATACAAATGCGGAAATATAATTCAAATGTTTAGTCATGGTAACGCAACGGGTTCTTGCATTGGTAAGAAAAGCTTTCAGGCAGGTCGGTTATATGAAGTATTTGTCATAGTGTAATATTCAGCTTGACACAATTTGTTTTAATGAATTCAAAATTTTTCTTCTAGTTCACTCTGCCCAAATGTAATTATTTATCAGTTATAAAAGAAGTATACAAAATTTGGTATATGGAGAGGATTTCACACGCCTGAAGTAGTTTATTTTATGAGAAGTGTTTTAGGAGTTGTATTGTAGTTCACATTTTGGGGAGCCAAACTTGATGCAGTAACTCCCCACGTATGGTACAAAGTTTCCGGTGGCCTTCGCCCCAATGTTCCCTTTCCGGTGGTCTTCGCCCCAACTTTACTTTTCGGTGGCCTTCGCCCAACTTTGCTTTAAACTTTGTATTTTAATGTTTCTTTAAATATTATATATATATATATATATGTTTGCCTCGGCTGCGCCAGTATTAATTTGTAAAAACATGTTTCTCTTAACAGGAAGTGGTGCGGCTAAAGAATGCAGGCTCACACAGATTATAATTTTTACTTCGCTCCTTTTATTAATCCTTCACACGATTAAATAACACTTCAGAGATATAGAGAGCTGTGGGATTATTTATTAATTACTTGCACTTTATAAACACGTAAATTTTATAATATCCTCGCCGTAATGAATTTTTTGTCTCACACTGGATATGTATTAAACTTCTCGAGGACGCGTCTCGCGTCCAGTTAGGAACCCTGTCTACCAGCAACTGACTTCTGAATTTGTAAATTTGCTCTAATTCAGTTTTTGATTGGCTAATCCTACTCCAATAGAATACCTTTATTTAACTTTCAGGTTTTCTAGTATTTGACTGGCTATTTATAAACTGTTTTAAAAATATTACATTATTGTTTCTAAGAATTACTAGTAGCATTATTAAAATTTCTAATTCATTATTGCCTCAAGGTTACCGCAACTTTTAGCAACATTTGCCCTCTATTCTCACAGCTCCTACATTATTAAATTACGTAATACCTTCACATAACATTAAACATATACACAATAATATAAACATTAATACAATGACTGTTACATACATTTTATATGTTATTTTCATACACGTATTGCTTTAAGGTGGGCTGTTATTATATTTATTATATGATATAATTAGACTGAAATGATTTAAGTGTTAAAAATACTGCCTCACGCCTACATAGAAAATTCAAGGTTTACATTTTATAAGTCATACTATTTTAATAAAAATCATCAGGATAATTTCTGACAAAATAAAAAATAACAAATAATCTTCAATTTAAATTTGTGTTAGCAGGGGACTCTTGAAAATCCTTGTTCGCATTCTTAGAATGTGCTGAACTTTATATTTATCCAAGCTTTTGAGTTTTACTGTTCACACACAAACACACACACGTAGACCATAAAATCACACACAAGCTTGCACCTTTTTGTTATAGTGATTTTTGGGCCCAGTGGTTCTCAAAACGCGCAATCCCAGTATATTCCAGGTATCGCATTTTGTTGGAATACACTGTTCCTTTATACTATTTCTTTGCCTGTTATAGGTAGCAGGCAGAGCAATATCGAAACTACATCACATAATAGCTGTTACAGCTTCCGAAACAAAATATTTAAGGAGATATGGCACTTTGCCTAAGCTGGAATGTGTAATCTGCAAACGCTGCTTTCATGTTTATAAAAAATTTCAATACTATTAACTAGAAATCATATTAACTTAAGGTAAGCGGAGTTATCCCAGCAACAGCTAAGCTTTTCATATTTGAATTAGCGAGAAATATTTCAAAAGGAGGTGAATTTTAGAGAACAATGTGGGGAAAGCCTTGTTTCAACAATATTCATTGTATAAGAATATTAATAGAGAAAAATAGGATGTATCCGATACACAATGAATCTAGGAAAGACCTACGATAGTATTCCCAGAATTACAAATGGCCAGCTATGGAAAAGGTATCATTCCCGAAAAATGGATATATTTAGTTCAAACAGTGTACCAGGATAGGAATAATGTATTAAAATGCCGAATAAAATAACTTAAGAAAAAGAGGTTACCAAGGTTTAAAACAAGGATTCAGCTTATGACCCCTTCTATTTAATATTTACATAGAACTAGTGTTGGAGATATTGTACAAGAAGTGCTCAACAATGGGAATGCCAATAGACAATTTTAATCTACATTCACTCCTCTTCGCTGACGATCAGGTAATTTTTGCAACAGACCAGCAAGATATGGGATACATGCTTCGGAAACTAAAAGAAGGATATGAAAAATATAGTCTCAAAATCAACTTTAATAAAACTAGATTCATGTGTTAGAGGGAAGAGATGCCGATATTCAATTGTGAGTTGAAATAGTTCAGCACTGCAAACCATTTAAACATTTACGGATTATCATCATTAGAGATAACAATGCAGATGCTGATATTACCACGAGAGTGGCTATGGGTATGGCTTTGCATGGCCTCATTTGGAATAATTCACTGAAACAGGGAACAAAGAAGAAAACCTTCCATGGTGTGGTGGAGAATATACCATTATTTGGGGCAGAGATGTGGGCATTAACAATGAAACGACGCGACAAAATAAGTCCTGATTTTATGAGAAGAAGTTTACAACTCACAAGGCTCGACAAAGTGCGAAATAAGGAAGCACGGAAGAGGGCAGGAGTAGATAATTCAATAACAAAATCACTAGAAAGCAGGACAGTTCGTGATATGGACATATAAAACGAATGGAAGAAATGAGATGGCCTAGAATATGGTGGAATAATGTCCCAAAACAAGGCATAAAAGAGGACGCCCAGTGCTGGATGGGAAACCTGTATTAAAGGAGTCATGGAAGAAAATGACTTAACGAAGGAGACCAGACAAACCGAAAACAGAAAATTCGAGAAGAATAACAACGTAAGCATATAATTTCACATGAACCTATTTATACATTTTTACATATAATAACCTACTTCTAATATTGCTTTGAGTGCCAAATATATTTGCTCAAATACTGCGAATACAACTGTACCTATAGTTTCCAAAAATATTGTTTTAAGACTTAACGTTAGTTTCACTGTATAACCACACCTAAAAAGTTCTACGTATTTTATGCGAACAGAAAATCTGCATTTGAAGAACATGAATATTGAGTAACTTCATTCTGCGCAGTTAAATATTTTATTGGATGTAAACATTTCAATATAATACAAACTCTCCATAAAAGTAAATAACAAGATTTATTACGTTAGCCGTGCAGTCTGCCCTTAATAGTTGCTTTTAAATGAGAAACAGAACTGCATTCTAATTTAGTTAATTCTTTTCTAAGGATTCCCTTACTCCTCAGTTAATCTTCAAGCCCTCCCTACTTTGAGCACAAGAATGCAAAATAATGCAATGAAAAATTCTTCAGAGAAGTAAATCCCAGTATTTAAAATGTTAGCCTATGCAATCTCTCCTTAAATTTACTTTAAAATAAAAAAATAAGCACATACGTATTACCTAATTTTTGACACAGAATTCCTTTAACCCTCGAATAACTTTAAAGCCCTTCTTTGGGCAGGAGTGTAAAAAAAAAGGCAAACGAAGGAGAAACAGAATTAAATATTTTCAAGCACAACGGATCATTTGGTTTATCTTAATGATGCTTCCCCCTTAAGTTTAAGCGTTGACACTCAAGTCCAGGAATTTCTGTGTAAAAATGAGGAAGGCTTCATCTTCTTGAAGCGGAAAGCAGCGGCGCTGATGGCATGTGGAAATGAAAGCCGGAGCGAAATGAACTGGCAGCTATTTACTTTGTCTACTCCCTCGGCCCTTGACAGAGAGCTTTCTCAACTATTTGGAGGCAACCCAAGGGTTCGAGTCCTGCATGGTCGATAGAAACCATGTCTCAGATGCAGATAATCTGAGCTAATCTTGTATGCAGCAATCACGGAAGTTTATGCACCCGCTAACCCGTTATAACCAGTCTACAAACAATTCATATGAAACGCTATTTTATCTACTTCATGCTAATCACGATAGATAGTTGCATATAAATGGTTCCAGCTAAGTAATCATATAGAAATACACATTTTGCAGTAAACAGGATGCTGAGACAATACCACGTGTGCGTGTGTGCGTGAGTGTGTGTACCAATTAATCTTAGATATTTCGAAGTCTGTTGGGCTTTACATTTGAAAAAGTAACGAAAACGTATCTTTTTTAGTTTAGTTCGACTTTGGAATCAGCATCCTTGATGTTCTGAATGAAGGAGGTGGAAGGATATGCATAATGGTTCTTTCAGGCACTAAGTTGTAAAGTATCAAACTTGAAAAACTCAATGCTACGTCTGAGGTTCGAGCCGATATTCAGTTTTCCATGTCGGTGCTTTACCGAAGAGCTATCATGACGATATATCCGTATTCTGTAGAACATTTGCATGTTAAGCCGAAGATTCGTGGTTCCAATCTCGGCTGTGACATTCAATTTATCGAGATAGTATGGAATGACATAAATGTAGCTGAAATCTCAAAAATTAAACCACTCATGGTTTTGTACAAGACAGAGTATGCTGAACGCAATTGAAAACGAAAACCACAAGGAAACATTGTCATCATGGATGTCCAAATTTGAGAAAATGCCTGGTAAAAGCTTTCTTAAGTTGCGCGCCTGTTTCTCAAGACATAGTTAAGGTATCGTTATACGTCTGTGAATCCAACATCAATCCTTGAATTCCCATCCATTTTCTCGCAGAAGCACAGAATTTGGAAGAAATACATTAAATTGATACTTAAGATTATAATGATAAGTTAAAACGTTGTTGTTAGCAATTTTCCACCAGGGCGTTATTCAGCTGCAGTGCTGAAGGTTTACAAATGTATCCTTTGGGGAAAATTAGCTAATACGTTAACAAAATCAGCCTGGAACTTAAAACCGGAATTAATATTGTATTTTAAACTTAAAGTTTATCTCATTAAAAGATTTTTGAGTTTTTGAGTTACCGCTTTATTATTTTAGTGATGCGACAAATTTAAAATGGCTAATATCATTAAAAAGGCAAAATCTCATACTGTATTCTTTAAAAAGAGTTACAATTTTATGGGAGTTTTTCCAATACTGTTTCCGATTAGATGAGCTTCAATAAGAACGAAGACCTTACTGGCGATGTGCAGAACATTGTTATGGAGAATGGCATTCATTCCTGGAACATCTTCCAGGAATGAATGCCATTAATAAATTGCTTATACAAGTATAAAACATCTTAACATTTATTATGTAGAGTATAATAACAAACATGGGAAGAATTTTGGAATTATGAATCAGGCGTTGCTGAGTAATTTGATGTAGCTCTTGTTGGAAGTGAAGCGACAATCAACGGCAGACCTATAATGGACTAGTATATAGAAAATGATATCCAGTATAGGTCATTGACATCTGCACATTTCCGGACTGATGTTAAGAGAAAAACAAACAGATACAGCCAATAATCACTTATGGGCTACAATTTACCTGGAAATACCTCACAATGAGCAATCTAAAAGATCTGAAAAGGTATAAACGAAGTTCCTGAAACGTGCATTACGTTTCTCATTATATAAACCTCGTATACGAGCACAGCAGGGAAACCCAGACTTGCGTCTGCTGCTATCCACACCTGCTTACGAAGGGACTGTTACGGAACCTAGGAGGAAGAAGAACCACCAGACTCCTATACCAGAGATGACTGGAAGGAAGCAGACTACGAAATGAGGCACATAGTAGCCAGGATGGCAATCCATGGATTCCATTTCATGAACATAAGGAATGTGCTCCTTATGTGGGAGAGGCTGGAAAATACCATTTACTCGAATACAAAAAAACACGTAAAGCAATTAACAAAGTTTTGTAGTGAAAACTGAACATGACAAATGTGCACACTGTGCGTTTTTTCTTATTGTTATAAACAGAAAAAACAGATCAATTACATTTGAGTACAGTGGCAGCCAAAAATAAATAGATTTTGTAAATAGTGTAAGAATAAATATATTTATACAAAATCGTTTCCATAAACTTCAACAACGGAAAACAAATTTCCCACTGTTTCAAAAGAAATACATGTCATAGTGCAGCTAAGCGAAGGCAAAACTCCCGAGACAGGCTTGGAAAACAGATAGAGTTTCCAAGTTTATCAGGGGATGAGATGAAGATGGAGGGATGTTTAAGCCACCATATGTATCCATACATCCTTCGAAATTGTGCAATATCAATGTAGTTGAAGTGCTATGTGAAAGAAATTCTACAGAATAAATATACCTGACTACATTATTATAATATTCCATATGTTTTTTTTCTTTCTTATTGCTATGAAGAATGTTTAGCAGAAACAAATTCAGCTAAAAACTGGTTTAAAAAATATAAAAATGTATATGTCATTTTACCCCACACAGTATCGCAAGAATATACTTTAAGAAAATCCTAAGAATTATCTAGAAGAAAAATGTCTAACAGAAATGTTTTCAGGTAGAACCTTATTTGTGGTGAAAGAACTTTTACCTTGAATTTTCCAAATCACAGGCGAGCTTAGGAAAGGTAATAAACACTCTGCTTTGCGTTTAATTGAATTTGATGCAGTCTATAACGCTTATATTTTGCTTGATACAATAATGATAAACATAAGGGAAAAAGTTGATTACGGTGGATGTTGTGCTGTTATGTGTTGGTTTTATGTTTTGTATCTGTGTTATACATCTAGCCAGTCACTTTACGTTGCTAGTCCCCTTCCTTAACGCACTCTTTGGTGCTCTCTTTTTTTCTCCTCTCTGGTTTGCTTACGGGACATGTGCTTTGGCCTTACGCGGTGAGTGGTGGATTTCTGTCGCATTGCAGGGATAGCTCTCTGCCCGGCAACTAGTCATCCGGGTTGTGGAAGTTTTTTGGAATCGATTTAAGGAACTTCTTTTGGGATGTTTTGTGGATCGACGTTATGTAAAGGTAGGCTTTGTTATCAGTTTATATCTTGGTAATGGTGAGTGAATTTTGGGGCGGAAAACGTAATGTGTGTTTTAAAACACGAATTCGTAAAGTGACTGGCTCTTGAAAATGTTCATATGTTTAGTGTGTTTTGGTTCTTTTCTAGCTGAGTTATATTTTCAATACGTGATTTTCAGTGCATAGTTAGTTTGAAGTTACAGAAATTGTGGTGTTAATTATGGGAGCAGTAATTGCAGTTAAAACCCAATCATGCTGAAATTTTATAACTGTAAACAGTGTGGTATAGCACATCGTAGTCATAAAGCGTTACTGAGCTCCCAGTATTTGTATTTTTAATGTATGGCAAAGAAATGCAAGAATCAATTTATTCTTTACACAACCTATTCAAAGTATTATAAGAATCAGGAAAATTTAACTGTAACCACAAACCATTACTGACCTTCTAGCTGAGGTATATTTTCAATACGTGAGTTTCAGTGCATGGTTAGTTTGAAGTTACGGAAATGGTGTTATGTTAATTATGGGAGCAGTAGTTGCAGTCAAAAACCCTACCATGCTGAACTTTAAAAAAAACTGAATACAGTTGTGTTATAAAGTACATCTAGCTCAGCTGGACTTTGAAGCTTGCTGTTCCTAGAAATTCATAAAAGTCTGTTTGGGTCTTGTTCAACATACTTAGGAAGTCTTTGACTAGATAAACATAATTAAATGTATTGGTCTGATGTTTATAGTGGCCTTGTTTTATAACGTTTCTAAATTTATTCTGTTTGTTGAATTTTTGTTTTACTTAACTTTGCTGTATTTAAAACTTGGCTTACGGCTCTGCTCAAGTGATGTTATGGTTTGTTTACTATTTAAGCCATCTTTGTTTTACAGTTATTCTTTTAAGGTTGCTTTATGGTTCTGGTTATTAATTTTTGTTTATTATTATCATTAAAGTACAAAAAAAAGAGAAACAACTTATCAATAGTAGTATATTCTTGAGAGTTCTGGTTTCCATCTTATTTTTTTTTTCTTCCCCTACGGCACCCGTTAGGGCTTCCCTTTTCGCTTGGCCGGGGTTCCCTAACTCAGTCAAACCTTCTTAAGCGTCTGCATGGTTTCACTGCCTTGCTCCAGTTTTATGTTTTGGGAGAAACAGGGGAACCATTGCAATGTGGACATTTATACTGATCTCAATCATAAATTCTTAATTCATGCATTTCATCACTGTAAAGAAGTTAGTTATTAGACGAAAAATATGAAACTATCAAAATATGCTCTAATATTATATATAACTCCAGGTGAATCATATAAACTTACCTCAGACCGTGAATATTCCTATAATGTGAGGTGGTGCTTTCAGAGAACTTGAGTTTAGTTAAGGGTCCCTAAATTTAAATTAAACTGAGGTTCCCAACATGTATTAGAACGTATAAAGTACTGTTTATGAAAAGTCTGTTGTAATCAAGGATATAAATTCTATTCCATTACAGTATCAATAACATTTGTATAAGTCTCTGGTCCGATATTGTAGTGCGCTCCCCCCAAATCGGGGAAGGGTCCAGTGAACTTACTCAGGAGAAAAGAAAATAGGAATGTCTTGATAAGTAAAACAATTAACACGATAATAATAATAATAATAATAATAATAATAATAATAATAATAATAATAATAATAATAATTGGTTACCAAGCGCTCAATATATGTCAATCTATCAACGGCTTTACATCACATTAAAAATTGACAGATATCTGCCCTTCTGTGGAATGTACATTGTTGTTCCGTATGAACATTGCTTTAGTTGAACGTCTTTTGTTCAGCTATTGAGCATTAGGAAATGCATAATATAACATCTCAACAATACCTTTTGAATACGAAATTTGCGCTCTTATAACTTCGGAAAATCTCTATTGAATAAGACGATATGTCGTGCTCAAAATATGCATACTTTTTTTATCATAATTATTTTGGTTTTCTAGTTGGAAAACGGGTAGATATGTCTCATGCGCATTTTTTCTTTTTTATGTTTTTGTTTTGTACTCTACACCTGACCCTCACATTGTTTTCTTTTCGGTTCTTTTATCTGTCAGCGAAACACTTAATAAATGGCCTTAATTTACATATTAATTGGGTAATTATTAGTAATTGAAAGTACATATTAATTGCCTTAGAGAGGCTTTATTAATTATGTTAACCAGGATGAATTGTTTAGCTATTATTTTTTATAAGAGAGTATGATTAAAATTAACTACTTATTAATTTAAAATAAAATGTTTGTTTTTAAAGTTCTAGTTAAATTAAATTTAATAGTTAAATTGTGACTCGCATTCGGGAGGCCGTGGGTTCAATATCGTGGCGGAACTTCCTGACTCATGCGTTTTTTCGGAGTTTTCACGGGTCGATAGGCGGATGCTGGTGGAGGTGAATTACATCCCCCTGATTTCCTGTCCTTCCATTTCACCTCCTTTCTTATTTCACTTCACCTTTAATCTACTTGGTTATTTCAGGGTTTGTGTCGGCGGGAGTCTCGGCTTTGCATGGGATGGAAAAAGGATGCTCTCTGTAACACTTCGCACCCCGGAATGGGGTTAGTCTTCGAGTCCTGATACCACCGTGGGATGTACAATCCTACATGTGGGAGGGAAGCCGGTTTTATAAGCTGCCACCGGGTTGTTTAAACCTGGAAAATGTATGGACCCTGCCTTCTGCTCTGTCATGCCTCCTGACCCGGCTGCTCTGTCTTCTCTCATCTGACCCCTCCCTCCCGTAGGCGCCCCATTAGGGGCCTAGGCACAAAATACCTTATGTCGAGGTACTAAGTCCTTTTGCGCTTCCAGTTCTAAACCTAGTCCTAAATCATTGATTAAAAACCAATGTATTTAATTACATGTTTCATAAACTCCAACTTGGATTTGAAGCAGATAGGTGCTTTATACTAATAACTTGTTTAAGTATAATTAGTCTTAAAAGCTTAACTAACATCTTGGTCTTTCTCAGACTCGTATTCTATACATTTTATTTTGAAATCCTTTCTTTTTATTCCAAGTAATTTTCAAATATAAGTTTGCATTTGAGAAAAAAAAAATATTCCTCACAGTTGTATGAAGAGCAGTGGAATTGCGGAGATTGTAAAGGAGAAGTTCAAGTGGAAAGATTTGGAAACTACTTCCTTAATATTTGGCATTAATGGGAACATAAGCAAGTACGTTGTAGCTGAGCCTTCGAAAACTATTTTGCCTCGTATGGAACTTGGAATGATTCATCACAGTAAATAATGACAGTCCAAAAGAAAGTTTGCATGCAACTTTTCCGGTGTTACTCATCAGAGTTTACGGGTAACATTCCGATGACAAAATGTTCGGTATATAACTCAGTACTACACTTGTGGCAATATTTTTAACACTTAAATGGTTTTAGTCAAATTATATAATAAAAAATATAATAACAGCTCGCCTTAAATCAATATATGTATGTAACAATATATAAAAAGTGTATATTACAGTCATTGTAAATGTTTATATTATTGTCTGCATGTTCAATAATGTTATGTGAATGTATTACGTAATTTAATAATGTAGGAGCTGTGAGAATAATATGCTAAAAGTTGCTAACAATGAGGTAACAATGAGGTAGCCTTGAGGCAATAATGAATGTGAAAGTTTAATAATACTACTAGTGATTCTTGGAAGCAATAATGTAATTTTAGTGACAGTTTATAAAATAGCTAATCAACAACCAGAAAAAGCTTTAGTTAAATGAAGGTATTCTACTGGATTAGGAATAGCCAATCAGAGACTTGAAATACAGAAATTTACAAATTTAGGCGGTAGTAATCAAGTCAGTTGCTTGTAGACAGCGCTCATAACTGAACGCGTTGGTTGTAGACAGTGTTCCTGACCGGACGCGAGATGTGTCCTCGAGAAATTTAATACGTATTTCGTGTGAGACGAAAATAGTTTACGGTTAAAACGTGCAAGTAATTAATAAAAGAATCTTACAGGTCTCTATATGAGTGAAGTGTTATTTAAATCGTGTCAAGAATTATTAAATAGGAGTGAATTAAAAATTATAATCTCTCGCGCCTTGCAAAGAAATCCATGTCTCTAACAATAATACTGACGCAGCCGAGGCAAACATAAATGTATAATATTTAAAGAAACAGTCAAATTACAAAGTTAATATTTTTTTAATCATTTTTGGGGCGAAGGCTACCGGAAACTTTTTACCATACGTGCGGTTGCAACTACTTCAAGTTCGACTCCCCAACAGTCGAAATATAATACATCTTCAAACTGACTTTCTATACGTAGCAGCAACAAACCTTCTTCAAATTGGCTCCCAAAACGTGGTGCTAAAAATAACGTAATAAAAACATTCTTCTTCACACTTCCCTAGACGGTTGTGCATCTCAAGTGATCCAGATGTTAGCTAACCCAGTCACTTAACTCGGGTTCTTCTACACTGAGTTTGTATTCGGACTCGGTCAGTAAGTGGATTTTACGAGAATGAATTGGCCGCTAACTCTTCGTAGAAAGGAGAATCTACAGAAATTGAGATTTACGAAAGGAAGTAATCCTCCTCTTCGAGTAAGGATAGACTTTAGGAATAGCTTCCTACCGAGCAGTAGAAGCATTCAAGCTCAATTGGATAAAGTTGACCCCATATAATCCCAGTGTTGAAAATGGAACGATCGCGCTTAATGTTACTGCTGAGGGGTGCAGTATATGTACTTAAATAAACTACTTGACTTTTAAAATACTACACAATTTTGCACTATAATAACAATCTTACACTAGTTATTCCTTCATACTTTAGCTTTTATTTACTTTTAGTTGAATCTCGATGTAAATAAGCTCACATAAAACAACACTTTCCTACTGGATGTAGGCAGAGTTACACGTTTGGTGATACAGAAAATAAAGCTTATAAGACGGGACTTTAAGCCCGTTAAGAAATAATCTTCATTATCATAAATACTCCATTGGATAATTCAGTAATAATGAGCGAAGTCAGTATGAAATACCATTCACAAATAATACCTCCTTACTGGAAAATCGCGAACTGTTTAAATGTACATTGTATTTAAACACATCTGATCATGATGAAATATTCAAATAGTGTTATATTTGTCTCCCTTCATTTTATTTGGGTTTAAATATTTTGTTATAAAGGTTTAGTTGAGTAAAAAATGTGAAACAATCAGATACGATGGTGGAAGCATGCGTTAGTCCTGCTAGCACATAGTATGCATGCGATATCTAAATGCACCATAAGTTGCTATTCACACATCCTTAAATACTGAACTCGTCTGGCTCATAGTTATGACATAGAGCAAGGGTGGCGAAAACGACTATCTTCCGCGAGTCACCAAATATGCAACACGCACTGCATCACTCATAGCAAAGGGACGGTTGTAGAGAGGGAACGGCGCCTGCGAGTCAAAATAACTCGCCTCCTCTGACATAGAGTATAATATAATTGTACCGAGTGGGTTCCTACACGCGACTTCCTCGAGAGATCATTTTCACAGCCGCATAAGTAACGCAACGGAGAACAAGAAACTTTATAATAATTAACTAATATAAGTTAAAGTAACACTACAAATAACGCAGATACAAATTAAGGAACATACAAAAACAGTGCATAATAAACTGCAAAATGACGCTACGAAAGTAACATAGAGATCTTATACAAGCAATGAACGACCAGTGGTAATGGGCGTTGGTAACTTTGGCAACAAGGCAGCTGTTACCATAACAACGGGCCTGCCGCGCTCACTTGTTTTTCGACTGCAGCGCTTATGTCAGATTCCAACTTACGAAAATAGAGCTATAGTATGAGATGCCTTGATTAATCTACCTGAGAAAAAAACCCGAGTCAGTTGGGGAATTCAATGCCCTATTACCATATTGTAAAGCAGGAGATTAGTGTTGAAATCTCGGCTATGCCACTGACTTTTTCAGCTGGCTCTATTTCACATTCCTTAGCATGGCAGATGGTTAAAAGTATAATTACTTAATTTCATTAATTGTACATAATGGTGATAATATTATAATGTCGTATGTTAAAGATGTGTTCATGACAAATGGAATATATATATATATATATATATATATATTGTGGCATGTGCACAGATTATATTAATGGTAATACGCTCTCTGGTTACCGGGTCGGAGGTGGCAGTTTATCTGAGAGTAGGGGCGATTCAGGGGAAGCAGTGTGTCATTGGGGGGGATATGGCGTTACTGACGCCAACTTGTTGTGGATTCTTTCTGTGACTAGGCTTCGCGTGAGTTAGACGGATAACTGCGACTTGGCGTCCTCGCCCGGCAGACACATGGGGTAAGAAAACATTTTATAATAAATCTACCAGCTATCCATTTCCTTGCCGTTTTAATTATGATAGTGTAGAGTTCCTTGCCTCTCCCTTCAGCCAGAAATTATGTTGGTGTAGTAATTATTTTTATAATCTAACTTTAGCTGCGTCCCTTGTCGATGCCTCGAGTTTAAAGTTCTTTGTTTGTTCAACGATCCCTCTCATAAGCGAGTAGCTCTCCTCTGAAGTTAAATAATAAATAAATGTGAGGCATACGACCAATTTGCGGTGGCGCCGAGTAGTTGGTTTGATTGTTTTGAGATTTTAAGTGCAAATTTTTTTTTCCCTCCAAATTTAACGGTTTGTGTTTCTCCACGTGGTCGCGAAAAATGTAAAATTTGTTTCTGGCTAAAGGGTAAGGATTTTTATACTTTAATTTGTGATTCTCTTCTTCTAAATTTTGTTTCCATCATATCTGAAAGTCTGGTTTCGAAATTTTAATTTTGAGCTCATTTTTGTATTTTTCCATTGTCTGCCGGCATGACGCTAAAACTTCTGACTCCATTTTCCGCTTGTTTTGGCTTCATTTCTTTTTAAATTGTATTGCTGTGCTAAGTGGTTCGTGCTGGTTGTTTTCAAAAAAAATGTTTTTGTGAAAGTTGAGTTGTGAAACGAGCGAGATAGTTGTAGTTTGAAATGTGCTCGTCACGTGTTGGCTATCTGTTTGCAAATCTTGTTTTCTGTGCTTATTAGCAGTGGTTTGGAAACGTATAACTATGTTCCAGTGATTGTAATTTCTAGCTATTTACTGCACTTTTCTGGGTCATTTTTCGTGTAACTTTTATGTACGCACGTGTGTTATGTAATTCCCGCGTGGTCGTGCATTTCAGCAATAATTTTAGCTTGTGAAACCAGTCTTCCTCACCCACAAACAGTTACGGCAGACCATCGCTATTTTGTGCAGTGTAGTGTGCCTGTGAACTGAGGCAGCGTGGTGTGTGCGTGTGCGGGATGCTAAAGATAAGTGCATTAACAATACTAGTCAACAGCACTTACGTCTCTCGTCTCTCGTTATCGCCCAGCAATATTGTATCGTCGGCTGGGTGCTTACCACACATGTATATTGTTGTTATATTTTGGTTCATCACACATGTGTATGTCATTTTGTTTTGTTCTTTTCATGTTTATTGTATTTATTTTCCTTATGTCGCCGAGGACGTCGACTTCGGTGGCCAGGGGGAGATGTGGCATGTGCACAGATTATATTAATGGTAATACGCTCTCTGGTTACCGGGTCGGAGGTGGCAGTTTATCTGAGAGTAGGGGCGATTCAGGGGAAGCAGTGTGTCATTGGGGGGGATATGGCGTTACTGACGCCAACTTGTTGTGGATTCTTTCTGTGACTAGGCTTCGCGTGAGTTAGACGGATAACTGCGACTTGGCGTCCTTGCCCGGCAGACATATGGGGTAAGAAAACATTTTATAATAAATCTACCAGCTATCCATTTCCTTGCCGTTTTAATTATGATAGTGTAGAGTTCCTTGCCTCTCCCTTCAGCCAGAAATTATGTTGGTGTAGTAATTATTTTTATAATCTAACTTTAGCTGCGTCCCTTGTCGATGCCTCGAGTTTAAAGTTCTTTGTTTGTTCAACGATCCCTCTCATAAGCGAGTAGCTCTCCTCTGAAGTTAAATAATAAATAAATGTGAGGCATACGACAATATATATATATATATATATATATATATATTGAACTTTATGGAACAGCTTCTGAGGTCCCCTTCATTCTGAATAACTATGGCATAACTGGTAAACCGTAAGAGTTACTAGACAAATGTTACTACATAAAAACGTGAATTTAGTTAAAATACAAAATTTATCAAATACAGCACTTTTATGGCGTTAAGCATTTCTGAATAGTCTTTGTTATCAGTCTGAATTTTCAAATACACATACGTTTCTCAAGCGAAAAATAATTTTTCGTTATTTTCTTTTGGTCATTTAAAAATAAGGGAGTTTTAAACCATCTCATAGGGACCCGCTCTTAAAGAAATTGAATACCGCTTAAAGCCTACTGCATTCCTCTAATCCCCTGTTATATACATGAAATATACAATAAGACAATTTCTGCAAATTCTATCTCGATTAACATGAACAAAGATAGAGTAATGACCTATTGTAAGAATAATTTTGAAGAATGGTAAGAAAAGTAATATGAAAGTAACCAATCAGATCTTTTTCAAATGTAATTCAATCTTCCAATCCTATGCTATACACAGATATTTGGGAAAGAAAAATGAATGCATACGTTTGGTTTTCTGCGGTTCTGTGATTGGCAAAGGAAATATATAATGCATTCCATCAAAACATCGGTGTTTGTGTATGAACAGCATAACTGAAAAACGAAAAGTTTAATAAATACCAAACTTGTTATTTAAATCCATCACCTTCTAAGAATTGCACCATTTAGATGCTCACGAAGTTTCTTCGTTCTAAGTTATGCCTTTCATTAAGGAAGTAAATGTTCAAAATGACGACCCCTTCATCAATGCACATTTGTGTACGTTGTCGGAGACCTTTCTTGCATGCTGTAACATGCGCGGTGTAATCTGCCTGCATGCTTCACGTATGAGTGTGCCCTTATATGATTTTCGCTTTGTGGTTCTTCTTCCTTGCGGTGCAAAACATGACGATTATTCTATTTTGTACACATTTATAATGTTATAAAAATGTTATTTATATCATAATATCGAATTATAGGCCCAAAGAGATAAAACAAAAGATAATAAATAGTTTGAAATTCACCCAAAGGATTTGAACCCGAATTAAAGTGACAGTGTTAAAGCAACCGTGATAATACCATTCGGCCAATGCTACCATGCGAGATGACGTTCCTATACGAATTAGTAATCGCAGAACTAGACCCCACCTCGAATCTTTACACGCTTTTTGCAGCGTCATACAGTGTTTTGAGCTGGGTTTGGTAGTTTTAATTCAAAACAAATAATCTGCATCAGTCATTACAATTACTGTATGATCTGAAATACGCCATAGTTTGTGAAATAAGAGAAATGATCTAACTAATACTTAGCATTTTTACTTTCTCTACTACGTACAGTAAGTAGGGGAAATATTGTATTCCACCCAAAAATTCGATACCGAGATTTCACCGGAAATACAGGTTTTGAGACCCCCTGAATCCAAAAAAATCATTTTTGGAAACATGTCCGTGTATGTGTCTGTGTGTCTGTGAACAGCATAACTCAGAAGCGAACAGTCGGATAAACACCAAACTTGATATTTAGGTTCAATATCCTCCAGAGATGCTACACGAAGGTTTTCAAGAAAATCCTCCCACCCCAGACTACCCTTTACATGGAACATTTTTCGAAAATTTTAATTTTCTCAAAAACGGCTCTAACGATTTTGATTAAAATATCATACGTTTAAGATATTTTCATAACAAATGAAATGTATATCTCGAATTTTCTAGGAATGTCTCCAAAAGTGTTCTTCGTTGTGAACGACTTTTGCATAACTGGTAAACCATAAGAGATAAACAAAATTGTACTACACAACAAATGTAGATCGCGTTAAAATACACAATTTATGTTATATACGTTTTTTTTTGTTGAGTGAACCATTTTCGAGATATTGCTAGTTATTTGCTTAAATGTTCCAATACCTATACTTTTTCTTAAATTCGTTATTCACTTTTTTGTCCTGGTAATGCAAAGAGAATGAAATACTCCACATAGCAACTACTTTTAAAATATTTGACTATCGCTTAAAACCTACCAATTCCCCTTGCATCTACAAGAAAATTAGCAATAAGATTAACATCTCGATATCTCGATTAACATGAAGCATACGGAGAATAAGCGTTTCTAAAAATAGTTTGTACAAGAGTAGAGAAAGTCATGCGAGTGTAACACATCAGATTTTTTTGACAAGGCTGTACAACATTGGCTAACGGCTTAAATCCAATTGGTCGCACTGCGTAGATCTGCCATTTTGTTTTCAAATGGTTTTGTCAACCATGATAGGTTGTTCCTTTAGGGGCGTTTTCAAAGGTGTGCATGGATGTATGCTAAAGAATAAAAGTTTGTAAAATTGGCTAAAATTGCTACTGAAGCTCTCAGTGTCAGGGTGGAATGTTTTTTGCTCGACATACATAGCGATTGCATGGTCCCGTAAAAAACTTATGCACTGAGTTATGTATCCCTCCTCTATAAAGGTTTACGCAAATCAGCCATTAGAAGGCATTCAAGAAAGGCGTAAGTCACATATGTCGCTTATTACGTTGCATAAATTCAAAAATATGCGCAGCTGACTCACCTGGTATTAATAAAATTTGGATCGGATAATATTTTATGTAGCGTTAATCGCTTTCAAAATATGTTATGCTCTATGCTTAAAATGGAACTGTATCATTAGAACATGGGTGAATATTTCCGATTCTCCTGCTTTTAATTTTACTTCGCAAGAGCTCGTTACTATGACTGCGTGCTTCTGATAAAGGTTTTTCCATATCTTATATCTGTATATAACTAAGTACGTATTGTTTAATGTCTTTTAATAATATGTTTGAAGTAATAAGTTTAATTCATGCATAAGGGATAAGCTTATTCAATG
Source organism: Deroplatys truncata (assembly GCA_030765065.1). Taxonomy (NCBI): domain Eukaryota; kingdom Metazoa; phylum Arthropoda; class Insecta; order Mantodea; family Mantidae; genus Deroplatys; species Deroplatys truncata. The sequence goes on along the minus strand of CM060981.1, from coordinate 203,889,748 downwards.
TCAGAACACAAACAATTTTCAGATTCAATTAACATTTTCTCCTACACTTACCAAGATGGATCCTTCTTTGTCTGAATTTGCGGACCTTTCTTATTGCTCTCATCTTTAACATCTGCAGCAACCGCATCAACAGAATCGATTCTATTTAAAGGAAAGACATCTCTTATTGCGGTCGAATGTACTCAGTTCTCTAGCGTGCAAAATTTAGATTGACCAAGATACCTAAGTACCTGTATCACGCTTTTGGGCTTAAGCCGGTACACATGCTCAGTGATGCGAGAAGTCGATAAGTATTATGTCTTCTCGCTGAACAGCATTGTGTGGCGATAACATGCTTAGTGTTGAGACGAGCACTGAGTATATAATGATGACATAAAAGGCGTTGCTAAATATATATTTTTCTAACCTGGCAGAGCATTTGCTGTTATAAAGAAGTTAGAATCGAGTCATAAAGTATAATTGCTTAACTATATTTTTGAAACGCTTCTTAATACTATGTGTCTTTGCTTTCTTATTTTTCACTTGCTTATTCTTTGTTTAAATACCATTATTGGTGTAGGCTTGGTTAATTCTTGTGACACTACGGTACTTCATCTTCCATTTTACTCTCAGAGTTTCTTACTTAAGTGGAGGAATTGTTAGAAACAATACAAAAGTTATATATGGTGATACCACTGCAAATTTGAGCATTGAAAGAATAATTGCAAAAAAGTCATTAGATAGAAAAACCCACTAAATGATAAGTAAATTTAAATAGCAGATTGATACTTGTCAGGCACCTTTCAAGGAATTATCCTACTCCAAAAAATTCTTTACATTGGAACCACTATATTATTTTTCTTGCTTTACCGAAAATTACTTTCATGATTTTCAGTAAAGTATTATACACATTCGATATTAATCACAAAATATCAAGCAATATCAGTACTAAAATTTCCTTCATTCTCCATCAATTTTGTATAACTGGGAAATCACAGGACATACACTGTAACGCCATACAGGAATGACTTGGTTCCCATTGAAATATACAGTTTATACGAAATTGATAATTCCGGAAATATTTGGCATTATTCGTTTAATTTGTTCGCACTTGAAGCAGTAGTTATACTTTGAAATGTAAAATTACTATTATTTTGGGAAACCGTAATATCAAATATAAGTCACGGATAGCACACATATTGTTCTGCTTGAAACAGCCGACTGGTGTCTCACTCTCCTGTGTACCTACAACAAAATGCGTAGTATTTTCTAACTGAAATCAGTTCTGCCTAATATTTTTCACGGCCTACAGTAAGTCGGTAGCAAAATAAAGTCTTGTAAGATTAATTTGCAAAGCTATGCAAATATATTAGAACTGGCAGAAAGATCATGTGCCTTTTACGCATTAAACCTGTTTATTTAATGTTTTCATGTTAATGTTTTGTATGATGATTTTATCAGGGCAAATATTTTGACTTATTCCTGGTTCTTTAGATTCAAGATACCAATTTAGTAAGCTGGATGGTTTTTCTGAAATTTTTGTAGGTATAAATTATTCAGCGGAAAGGGAGACGCAGAGATCTATTGTGACTCCACCCCACAAGGAAGGAAGGGATGGGGTGAAGGAACCATAGGAGGTACAGGTGTAGGTAGACAGGCAAAAGACGCGTGAAAGTGCCTAACATTTCCAAGCTCACACACCCGTCCCACTGCTGGAGCCGCAGAGATAGGGCGACGAAATATCCACCAATCAAGCAGCCCTCTGATGTCCACGGGTAAACTCTTTCCATTGAGCACGCACCCACTCCATCTTTCCGGCACCTCCATACATCGGAAACCTAGAAGCACACCTGAAAAATGATAAGCAAACTGAATGAAAGGAAAATGATGGAAAGGAAATCATGATAGAGAAGAAACCTCTGCATCATTCGCCTGCTGCACGAATAAACCACGAGTCAGATTGGGCGGTCGTCGGTAATCGAAACCGGGACCTCCCGAATTCGAGTCGCGCACGTAACCGCTGCGCCATCTCGCTTGTTTTAAATTTTTATGGTTCTTCCTTCAATTCTTTTCCATAAAACTTACCCCTTGTGCAACGAGGCGTACGGCTGGGAGAATACTTTGTGTAAAAGTTCTTCTTGGCATCTTTAAGGGCAGTGTGCTGGCCTGAAGCCTACAAGTAGGCAAAGAAATTTCTAAGCCTTAAAGCAGGAGGAAAGAAAATAAAGTTGAAGTGATACAGAGCTTTAGACAGGAACGTCGCAGACAACAAACCACCTTTCACAGTCTGTTGGAGTTTACAGACAGCACTCACGAGCCCTTGTTTACCTGGCCTTCAGTGACCCTCTTTTGTTGTCTATGTTCTTTGTAATGGAATATGCTTTTAGTATAGATGGCTTGAAGCTAACTACTTATGCCTGCTCATAAGTGTCGGATCTCACGCCTTCTCTGGAGCCACCGCAAATTTGAAGTGCATGTCGCTGGGATTGTTCTGATCGTTCTTCCTAGTTGCCTCACCCACTTCCACGCTTTTATTTCACCTAGGAGCAGGAAAGATAATGCTTGTCCCGCGTAGTATAGTGGTGCCAACCTCTTCGGAAGAGTTGGACAACGCTTGTGTCGCGACGCAGAGTGTAGTCAAAACGCAGCGCGACTGAAAGCGCACACAACCTAGGTTAGTCTTGCTAGTTAAGAGGCGAGAGGGTGGTTGGAAGAAAACAGTTCAGTGGTGGAGTTCATGATGGCATTGTCTACTAAACCGTTGTTTTCCAGAAAACGGAAACCAAGTGCAGAATGGGAGGATGGTTCTTTTTGCTGTGCAGAAGGAGAGAATGTGAAATGTTTAATTTCTTCAATTCATCAGATGGCGTATTTAGAGGCAACATCCAAAGACACTACCTACGTTATCGTGAAATTCATATGGTGAACTTAAAGGTATGTGTTGCACGTGGAAGTCGTTGTCGTCTATTATTATTATTATTATTATTATTATTATTATTATTATATTTGGTTTAGGAATTGAACTTCTGAAACTATTGCAAGAGTTAACCGTTAAGAACGTTGTACAGAAAGTCCCGAATATCGATGGCTCTAAATACAAAACTAAATATGCTAGTTACCTACCTTCCTGGGAGATCGTTCGGTCCCTAAAACCTTTTCAAACTGTATCTGAAACTATATCTAAAAAAGCTGTGGAAATTATGTGACCTCAAGAACTTCGCAATTTTAATAATATTAATTTAGCTAGACGGATCATTACAAGGAGAGTGAAAAACGTTTCAAAAATGTAGAAAGCCAATTTAAACACAATTATAGTGAACTAAACTGTTATCAATCGTATCTGCAGTTCTAAAACCGTACTCCCCTTTTCCCCCTCAGCAATGTCGTGTTTGTTGTGAGGATTGCGTTGTGTTCTTGGCGCGAAGCTGGCTTCTTCCCGCTTCTGGTCTTCAGTATCCAGATATTATTTAAGATAATTCATTTTTCTGTATTTTCTTTTAAATTACATATTTTCAAAATATTATTTATAACTGATTCCCAGTTAGTGTAAAATTAGTGCTTTAAAACATTTTGCTGTATTTACGTGACCTTCTAGTCTCCATTATAGAATATATCGTTGTTTACGGGACGTGTAATTTACATAGCACAACGTAGATTCAAGATAAAACTTCAGGAAACCATTTTATGAAGTATTGCAGCTACATAAGAGTGATGTGATTCCTGTGTAATGTTTTATGGCGTTTACAAACGTAGCATATGTTGACTACTATAGCAAATTATTCTAAACATTTAAGAGTTAAAGTTAAATACAATTTTCAGTTTGAGTTAACCTATATTTTTGAACCATAATAAAACCTAGTCCTCATCATGGACTATATATACACTATATATGCCGTATATATACACTATATATACGGCATGAGCTTATATTTATTTTCAAAATTTATATTGAATCAATACTGCCAGATTTCACGGAATGCTTTCTACTGTAACCAAAAAAAGATATGATATTGCATCATACAAATTACTTACGCTCAAGTTTAAGGAGCACCCATTGAATGTGCAAATCCTGAAGGATGCAGAGCGTCCCAAGTTGCAACCAGTAGCGGCAGCTCTATATACTAGAACTTTGGTTCATGGACAAAAGTTGCTCCTGTGTGGAAGTTGCCAATAAATCCCAACAAAGTTACTCCAACATCGACTTTTGCTGTCGTCTCGTTGAATCTTCTACTTCCAAAAATAAGCAACAAGTAAGCTAGCTTGGAAGGTAAAGCCTTTCAGGAAAAGTGATGTTAAATTTATCACTTGTTATCGTAAGAGCTCCGGCTTTATTTAACGTAAATACAACTCCTCACATACTGAAAATAACTTGAATAGCTGGACTTTTTCCTCTTTGACCTGCACTTTACCTTTCTTTATACAAAGAATGTGGTTAAGCTGCCCACCTGTTTGCAGTTTGAATGTCAGTTTTCGAAAATGTTTAATTTGTTTGGAGAGTGCAAAAGAAACATTATGCTTTAGCCCAAACCGAGGAAAGAATGCATACTTTGTCATATTTGAAATCATATTTTACATTATAAGAAAACAACGTTCATACTTCTTCTCATAGCATAAAAATGCTTCTTTGATGTACGAAAACAGAATGTACAATCATCATGCAATTGCGAAGGAAATGGGCTCTGTCGAATAATATTTTCTGCTAATGTTTGAAACACAAAAAGACTGTACTGAGAGGTTGCCATTATTACTACTTCATCTAGCCTTAAATCGATTTTTAAATGGAGGGATTATGGGTCACATATCTACAGATGCTACTCTCAGAAGACGTTAAAATACAAATCGTGTTTGTACATAAGTTCCTTTTCATGATACAACTAGTCTGTCATACTATGAGAACAAGAAACCTCCATAAATAAAGTTTGCTTTACGCAATCATGTGATTATATTTTCAGTAAGTTGATAATCACACTGGGAAATATTGAGATCTAAAGGTTATAAAAAAATTTGTTGAGAAAATGCAGGAAATTTCTCCACTTAAATGGCATTCTGAAGCATAATATGGTATTGTTAAACCATCCGACCTTCCTCCGCCCGTTCTCCCTTCCCTCTGTCCGCCCATCCGTCCATCCATACATCCAGCCAGCCAGCCAGTCATTATTTTGCTATAAATGATCATATTTTTATTCGTTTACACCCAATTGCCCAGCTAAATTTACCCTATAGGAATATAACTTTAAATATGTTCACAACTACAAACTAAGACTGATTGCAACATAGTAATTATTGGTTTGTTCTCCTAACTGGACCAAAGATTAGCACAATATATGAGAGCGTTGTGTTGTAAATTTACACAGTATACATAAAACTGCGGTATGAGATTAAGCCTGCCTTTCAAGTATTTCAAAAGCAAAATTAAACCGAATTACACTGTGAGAAAATTGTAGAGTACTGAGCCAGAGATTATAGTTCCCACAATCTTCAAGCGTTTATCTTTGTTTCCTACACTAGTTAAACGGTTGTATCTGTTATAAGTGTTATTTGTAAGTAGTTATTAATACACAATCACTAGAGTTGATCTTAATGTGTTGATTTTCTTTATGTAAGAGAATTGAGTCTCATCACTACAGATTTTGGCGCCGAAAACTCTCATAATAACTTCAACTCCAATAGAAGAAGATTTCAAGGATAATTAACATGCAGAGATATTCAAACCGTTCGAAAATCGTAAGCAAAACTTCACGTCTTGCCTCACATAACCAAAACAGCAACCACAACACTACATATTTTCATTAAAAGCTATAAGTACGGGACAATATCATCTTACAGTGTGCCCCACGGCGATGAATATGATGTGTTATATTGTCCAACAGATGTCACACTATGCCATGCACTAGCTCAACACATGTCACGTATGTCATATGTTTATGCTGCCAACATATAACAAATTAATGCCGCCAAAACGAAAATTAATGCCGCGAATGCGGAAACGACCACAGAGTGTAGCCCAGGGATCTTAGACAACCTGTGCTTTATGAATTAACGGAACGTTACGCTTACGTTAGATTTTTTATTTATGTAAGCTTTCGAAAGGTTAGGTTTAGGTTAGTTTTTTTTATATAAGCTTACGTTTCTGAATTCACGAAAGGTTAGGTTTAGGTTAGTTTTTTTATATAAGGTTACGTTTCTGAATTCACGAAAGGTTAGTTTTTTTTATATAAGCTTACGTTTCTGAATTCAGGAAAGGTTAGGTTTAGGTTAGTTTTTTTATATAAGCTTACGTTTCTGAATTCACGAAAGGTTAGGTTTAGGTTAGTTTTTTTATATAAGGTTACGTTTCTGAATTCACGAAAGGTTAGTTTTTTTTATATAAGCTTACGTTTCTGAATTCACGAAAGGTTAGGTTTAGGTTAGTTTTTTTATATAAGCTTACGTTTCTGAATTCACGAAAGGTTAGGTTTAGGTTAGTTTTTTTATATAAGCTTACGTTTCTGAATTCAGGAAAGGTTAGGTTTAGGTTAGTTTTTTATATAAGCTTACGTTTCTGAATTCAGGAAAGGTTAGGTTTAGGTTAGTTTTTTTATATAACCATAGGTTTCGAAATACCTTTATATGTATCCTTGTTTTAATTTGTTATCACTGTTTACATCAAAGCACGCGAGCGAAGCGAGCGTGCGTTCCTAAACTTACGTTTCTGATTCACGGGAGGTTAGGTTTAGTTTTTTTATATAAGCTTACGTTTCTGAATTCAGGAAAGATTAGGTTTAGGTTAGTTTTTTTATATAACCATAGGCTTCTGAATTACCTTTATATATATATCCTTGTTTTAATTTTTTACCACTGTTTACATCAAAGCACGCGAGCAAAGCGAGCGTGCGTTCCTAAACTTACGTTTCTGATTCACGGGAGGTTAGGTAAGGTTAGGTTTAGTTTTTTTATATCAGCTTACGTTAATGGATTCACGGAAGGTTAGGTTTAGGTTAGTTTTTTTTTTGTATAAGCTTATGTTTCTGAATTCACGAAAGGTTAGGTTTAGGTTAGTTTTTTTATATAAGCTTACGTTTCTGAATTCACGAAAGGTTAGGTTTAGGTTAGTTTTTTTTATATAAGCTTATGTTTCTGAATTCACGAAAGGTTAGATTTAGGTTAGTTTTTTTATATAAGCTTACGTTTCTCAATTCACGAAAAGTTAGGTTTAGGTTAGTTTTTTTTATATAAGCATAGCACGTGTTGAGTTAGAATGCTAAAGACAGTATTCTCACATCCCGTGCAAATCATTTTGCTTTATATTAAATACCACTGTTAATTTGCAAGCGTTGCGTTTCAACAAAATCGCAGAACAACAACAACAAATAGCGGTAACAACGGCGCATCGCATTTTTAGCCCATTTCACATTTTTATTTACGTTGGCAGTACCCAATTTGCATGTAATTTTTTGCAAAATGGCTACGTTTGTTTACTGCCAGACGCGATTTTCCTATATAACTAAAATACCTTAAACGGGCGGGCAGGTGGGCACCAGCTATAGACGAGACCACATCGTGTTCTAAGCTCACTCTTAAGGTAATTTATTCGCTTTCCTTTTGATTTTATAAGCATTTTCTACGGGCACACTATAAGATAATATTAGCCTAAGTACGTATACATTGTAATCTACACACCTACTAGTATTACTAATTACTGCTAACGCAGAAATATTGTTCATTACGTGCAACTTCGGCATTTTAAAAATCAATCGTGTGACAGCTACACTTAAAGCAATGCATTGTTGCGCCATCTGCAGGTTAGGTTTCAATTTATTCCACTAGTATTATTATTATTATTATTATTATTATTATTATTATTATTATTATTAGCGTACGGATCCAGACGCATTTTCATTCACTTCAATGTGACTGATGCACAACCAGACAAACTTCATGTCTTGAAACGGAACTGTATGAAGGAGAGAGCAAACGCTACGCGCTTTGTAAGCATAATAGTTAGTTCTACAGAGGAGACAACTTTAGAAGATTCGTCATTATAGTGGCCGGCTACATGACACTTTAGATAAACTTCTGGCTTTAGACGATTCAATTGAAGATTTGCTTTCGGATCAAATTCGAAGCAGACATTTCAACATGAGGAATATGTCGATGCAGCTAAACGTGGTATACAATACGCATCTTGTCGCATTGATGGCAGTTTAACAAATGCAATGTCTAGTTTCAGTACTACACAGTCAGCTCCTGAAACGATACCAACTCTTACATAAATAGTAAAGCTACCCATCATCAAGTTGGAACCATTTAGACGCAACATAGAGGAGTGGTAAAGATTTTGGAAACAATTCATATCTTCGATAGATAAAGAACCATACTGTGCCACCAGTCAACAAGCACCTGTTTCTGAGGGGGTACCTGGAAGGGTAACCTAAATATCTCGTTAACGGTATAGATACCACGACTGATACATATGAAAAAACCAAGAGGATCCTTAACGCAAAGTATGGTAACAAAAAGCGCATCATTCAGGCACACCTAGAGACTACCTAGAACGCATTCAACCCATTCACTCGTTTACTCCTGAATCTTTATCTATGTTGAATGTAATCGCCGACTACAAGCTCGCAAAGCTCTGGGAGTAGATATCGACAGTTATGGCCGCAAACCTAAAGTACTGCGAACATTTCCTGTCGACATTTGTAAAAGATGGATCATACACACGAGAAGAGAAGGCGCTTCAGAAGGCAGCATAATCGAACTTATGGAATTTTTATAGCACGAAGTTGAAGGCCCACTCATAATTAAAAAATCAGGTAATTATGCCAATACTCAATCGTTCCTTCCAACATCAATTTATGTCCACACAGATCATAAGAAATCCACTAAATCGACAAAAGGAATGCCGACACCGTTTTTGCATAACAATACAGACACTAATCTCAAGAACGCAAAAGCATTGTTAATATTAATGAGCGCATTAAGAAGCTTAAACAATCATGACGTTTTCTTACTTGCACCAATGTGTCAAATCGTTGTGCACAAAATATAAAAGGTCACATCACTACTCCATCTATAGTACGGAGTACGGTGGACATTACTCCTACAGCAGTAAACAAGATTAATACACAGTCTATTGCCTATACCAGTAGTGGCCAAAGGGCGACTCGCGAGGCACTGTGACTCGCAAGCGCTACTCCTTTTCTAGCCGTCTATTCATTTGTTTTCCATGTGCTGCTGAGTGGTGTAGTGCGTATTGCATATTTGAGACTCGATAAAAAAATGAATTTTCACCACCCTTGCCCTATACCCACTTACAAACAGCACGCATTAGATCAATCGGATGTACTGGACTTACTAAACAACTTCTGTATACTCTGTATGACTATTGGCAGTTCAATCTAGTTTCATCACCGCATCACTCTAGACACACTTAATCTGACTACTATAGCTGAAAGAGATATATAGATATCTGCGTTTGAATCTCAAACTACTGCTACATAGAAACGACGTCTGTTAGTTTCGAGAATCAAGGACTAGGTACTAAGCCAACAATGGGAACCACAGCTTTTGAAACTAACAAGACATGCTCAGCGCATCCCACAATTCCATAGGATGTGGCTACTTTTGCAGAAACTAAAACTACCTTATCCTAAGGACGAAATATAGTCAAACTCTTCGCATATCAGCATCCTTAGTACTCATTCTTACCCTATTTGGATGGGTTCTTAGTGGAAACAGATTCGGAATCACGGTTTGATACTGAATGTCAATAACGTGGAGCTCACATTGCATCCAGCTCTTGAGGGTTCACTTTGGCCAACCGATATTACTACTACACTTGAATCACTTCCAGAAGCAAGGAAATCACATCACATACTCTTTGTCAGCACCCATAAACATGTGTTGGAGTTCACAAGATATAACTCCTACTGGAAATTACTTCACATTATGGAATGGATCTTACGTAATAACCCATGCTCTAGAGAAAAACAGACTGGAGACTTCACGATCATGGCATTATAAATCAGCCTATACTATGTACTAATTTTTACTGCACAACAAGCGAGCTTCTCGAGAGAATAGATGCTTGTGCACTCCTTCTAAACTCAAAAAAACAAGCGAAGATTGAATAACTGCAACCATTTTACACTGCAATCGTATTAGGCTTGGAGGTGGACTCTACTTCACAGCAAATTGTTCCCAAGAGAAAAACCCAATAATTCTTGATGGTTGACATCACTCCGCCAAAACGCACATTAACTTACAACACTTTGAATTCCGTATTATTCTCTCACAATTGTGAACCCAAGCCATCAGAAAGGTTTTGAATTCTTGCCTTCCATGCAAAATAGCACATAATCCTCCAAGACAAAAAGCTGAAGCTCCATTGCCTGCTGATCGTGCACAGTCCTTTACATCCTTCACAGTTACAGGATTGGATATCGCTGGTTCATTGTTTGTACGGCAATATCACACCGTTCGCAAAACATACGTGTTACTACTTGTATATGCTACTACAAGAGCAGTACTCCTTGAACTCTCTTCAGATATGTCCGTAGAGAAGTTTCGAATGATGTTCAAAGGGTTTATCAATCGTTGCCGAGGCGTCACAAATACTGTTTACTCCGACAATGCTACTAAATGCCATGCAGCCCATGAAGGACATAAAGCTTCTCTATTTCTCACATTCTGGTATCCACTGAAAATTTATAGCTTAAGGAAAGGCTTGGTGGGGAGAATCGTGGGAGCGATTCGGCCTCACACCGAATGACGAAGTTGACGAAGAAACGTTGAACATAATATTGGTGAACATCCAAGAAGGCATTAAATCTCGCCCTCTAATCCAAGATGATGGAACTGGCGCTCTGACACCAGCGCATTTCCTTCACGGAAAGGGACCAACAGCAATTGCAACTGAATCAGAACCACACATTAAAAAAATCTAAAAAGACACTATAGCCTTCACGAGCAAGCAATGGCGGACCTTTGGAAACGTTGGAGTAGAATATTTGTTGTAGCTGAAACGTTTTCGTCATGCTCGTGAGCCAAACGCAGATTTGCAATATTCCGAGTTGGGAGCTTGGCTCTTCCAAAAGAATATGTACGTCCACGTCACATGTGGAAGACAGCAGTCATAAAAGGACTACGACCCGGAAGGGACGGGAAGATCAGAACAATGTTACTCCGTACATAGCATGAAAAGCACTACACTACTTAAAGTTGTTGTTGTGAACGTTTATCATTGTTTCCTACACTGGTTAAAAGGTTGCGTGTGTTACAAATGTTCTTTATAAGCAGTTGAAAAATAAACAAGGACTAGTGTTGACATTTAACCAGGTCTCATCACTGCATAAAAAAGTGTCAATTCCCTCTGATAGAAGGAAAAAATTGCTATACTCGCTGCCAAAGAAAAAAGGGATTGACATTTCACGGAGAGAGAGAGAGAGAGAGAGAGAGAGGGGGGGGCGACGTTGCCGCATATCGCGACCACGTGGAGAGCGGTTAGAATCGTGTACGAAGGCGACTGGGTTGCAGGGCGGGTATTATTTATATTCGTATATGAAGACAATTATAAAATAATGAATCTGCATGCAAAGGATAGAACATGTAAGAATGTTGTGTAAAGAGCTGCGTTAACAAGAGAGACATGCCTGTGAAATATTGATACTCTAATGGGATAATGGGATACCTTTATCAAATACATTTTATTTGGTTACCGAGTACGTTCAGTTTTTCGTTTGGCTCGCTGTCCTCGTCACTATTTTTTGGATATTGTTAAATATCCATTAAAAGTGTTAACACAATTGCAAATGCTCACAACTCACGCACAGATGCACGGACTCAAAAACACATGCAAACACAAAGCAAATAACCATACAAATAGGATGATGCAAAATAACTTCTCAGTACACAGGCAATCTCTAAACTGATATAAATACATTAAGCTGTGGATAAATGAAGCATTGTTTATAACTGCGGCAACAGCAGAAAATAAGACGTGCAGTTCATGTTACTGCAACAGTCGCTCGCAAGGTTGATGGAGGTTATTTTTAGGAGGAGGAGGAGTTGTAGTTCTATTGTTGGGGAGCCGAACACTTGAAGTAGTTGCAACCGCACGTATGGTAAAGAAGTTTCCGGTAGCCTTCGCCCCAAGTTTAAAAATGTTAACTTTTTATTTTTACTGTTTCTTTAAATGTTATATATTTATGGTTGCCTCGGCTGCCTCAGTATTAATTTGTAGAGACATGAATTTTTTAACAAGGTGTGGTGCGGCTGAAGAATGTAGGCTTACACAGATTATAATTTTGTACTTCACTCCATTGATTAATCCTTGACACGGTTTAAATAACACTTCACTGATATAGACAGCTGTGAGATTATTAATTACTTGCACTTTTTAACACGTAAACTATTTTCGTCTCACACTGAATACGTATTAAACTTCTCGAGGACACATCTCGTGTCCGGTTAGGAACGCTGTCTACAAGCAACTGACTTCTGAATTTGTAAACTTTGCTCCATTTCAGTTTCTGATTGGCTAATCCTGCTCCAATAGAATACTTTTATTTAACTTAAGCTTTTTTCTTGTTGTTGATTGGCTATTTATAAACTGTCTAAAAATTACATTATTGGTGTTCCAAGAATTACGAGTAGCATTATTAAACTTTCTAATTCATTATTGCCTTAAGGTTACCTCATTGTTACCCGCATTGTTAGCAACCTTTAACCTATTATTCTCACAGCTCCTACATCATTAAATTACGTAATATATTCACATAACATTATTACACATGTATACAATAATATAAACATTAATACAATGACTGTAATATTCACTTTTTATATATTGTTACATACACATATTGCTTTAAGGCGGGCTGTTTTTATATTTCCTATTATATAGTTTGACTGAAATCAATTAAGTGTTAAAAATACTGCCTAAAACTGCCCCCTTTTAGAAATATTTAAAAATTATGTTCTTTTTGTTTTGTCTTTTTTAAATTTTTAAATATTTTCTGGGATTCACCTAAAAGAAGGAAACATAAGCTTTTTTATTATTTTAACACTTGTTATTTTTCACTGTCACTTTTATTTAACACTCACTGGTTTTTCACTTCACTCGTGTATAGCAGAATAATTTATTCTGTTCTTCCACGTGTTCGACACTTTAAGGTCAATGCTCTGGTGTTCAATGACCTGAGTGAAGTTTGTTTATTCACTAACACAGCCACTATTAAGTATTTTATTTGCTAGACATTTGACACTTAATTAGGCATATTAACACTTGTTATCCTTCCTTTACAACTTATTTCTTAAAACATTTTATATTTCTTACAATTTCTAACAATTTCTACCAATGGATTTTCTTCTATCATATCTTTTATCTAAATACTCTATTGTTATATTGACAATTGGTTACATATAGTAAATATATTATTATACTTTTTTAAATTACTTTGCTTTCCCCTTTTATGTTCCAGATACTTTATTGTCTTTTTCTTTGTCTTCTAGTGCCACAGACTGTTTACTTTTATAATACACCATTTTCAACAGCGGTTGTACTATTCTTTGCCTCTTCTATCTTCGGAGCTCTTTCTTTCAAACTTGCTAATTTAATGTCTTTGTCTTGCTCTTCTTTAATATTTTTAAATTGGTTCTTCAATTCTTTCTTCATTGTAATGTCTATCGTAAGCACTTTAATTTCATATTGTTGTCTAGAACAGCTTTCAGGAAATTGTTTGTTGTGGTTGATTCTTGATATTAAATTACTGAATGTATTTTGTTTGCCTGGAATATGTATAATTTCTACATCAAATTCCATTATAGCGAGAATCATTCTAGGTATCTTGCCACTATATAACTTACATTTCTGAATGAAAGTCAAGCTAATATGATTTGTATATATTTTCACCTTCTTCTGAAAATATATATATATATATATATATATATATATATATATATATATATATATATATATATATATCTTAAATTTAAGTAATGAAAAATATAGTGCTCCAATTTCTAACATTGTTACTGATGAATATATTTCAATATTGGTTAAGTCACGTGAAGCAGTACTTATTACATGAAATGTGTTGTCATGTTCTCTTTGCCCTAGTATTCCTGTATATCTCTGACAAGATGCATCCACATACATCTCATAATCTAATTCATATCTTGACGTTCCAGCAATATTGCATATGCAAACAACTTTCTTACACTTTCAAAACATTTTTGTAGCTCTGCTGTCCACTTCCATTTATTTGTTTTCTTTAGAAGTTGTCTTAAAGGTTCTACTTCTGTAGCATATCTTGGTAAAAATTTACTTTCATAATTTCAAATTCCAAATAAGCGTCGAAGCTCTCGAATATTTTTAGGTGGTGGTATCTTTAATATGGCTTCTATTCTTTCTTCATCTGGTCGAATGCCTACTTCATTTATTATATATCCTAAGAATTTGATTTCAGGTTGACAGAATTTTGACTTTTTTATATTTATGATCATGCCATGTTCATGTAATTTTATTTATTTCCGCTGTTAAATCTATTTGTACTTGTACAAGATCTGCATTTGTATTATCTACTATAGTTTTTAATTCTTCACCCTGTTTATCTCATTTATTACAAATACCCTGTTTAGTATTAGTAAGTTTCAGCTTCATTTCACTTAAATTTTTATCAATATGATTTGACAATTTCTGTTCTAGTTGCATACAACCTTTATTTACTTTTAAATCTATATCTTTTTAAGTGCTTCAGAAGATTGTTCTATTTTTATTTCTAACCTCCTACTTTCAGCTTTGCTTTCTTTCATACAATTTTCTATTTGTTTAGCTAGATCATTTTTGATACTAGATAGCTCTGTATTAGTTTCAGTTAACTTATTATTAAATTCTTTACTTAATTATACTCTCAGATCTGTACTAGTTTCAGTTATCTTATTATTAGTTTCATTTAACTCTCCTCTAATTTCAGTTATTGCCTTTAGAAGGCACATAAATTGTTGTTGTGAGAAGTTTTCTTACTCTTGTTGGCTAGATGTTTGAGGGATGGTATTTTCTTTTGTTGTTTCCTGCACTAACATGTATAAGTGATTGACCTTGCATACTATGTCTATATCTTTCTATACCTAAATGAAAATTTACAGATAACTGTTCTTCTACATCTAACCTATTTGTTTCATCTAGCTCTGATTGTAAAGTTACATTGTAATTAGAAATTGCTGACTTATCCTCTCCTACTTCCATATTTTCATTGGTTTCTGTTTCCATTTTATTTTGTATATTTTCTTTTGTTATATATGGTTTGGAATTGCTCAATTTTAATTTACCACTTCTTAACAGCATGAAATTATCTTAATAACAATATATTTTCTTAACTATATTGACAATTATGACATATAAAGTATTGGAATTTTCTGACATTTTGTTCTGACTGTTTTTAGTATGCCTTTTTATTCTGGTGTTCCCTCATAGATTGTAGTTGAATTGTTGACTGCATGCCCCGTACTCCCGAACGAATTGTTGCTGTTCTTGGATGATGTTGTTTCTGAAGTTCTCTGAAGTTTTTCTGAAGTTTTCTGAAGTTCTCTGATCTCTTCTTTTCAGGTCTGTTCCGGCCCCACGCAGCTGGACGCCAATTTGAACTAGGTTATTTTTCGGAAAAGGAGTTGTATTGTAGTTCGATTGTTGAGGAGCCGAAAACTTGAGGTGGTTGCAACCGTACGTATAATAAAAAAGTTTCCGGTAGCCTTCGCCCCAAGTTTAAAAATATTAACTTTGTATTCTTACTGTTTCTTTAAATATTATATATTTATGTTTGCCTCGGCTGCGTCAGTATTAATTTCTAGAGACATGAATTTCTTAACAAAGTGTGGTACGGCTGAAGAATGTAGACTTACACAGATTATAATTTTGTGCTTCACTCCATTTATTAATCCTTGACACGGTTAAAATAACACTTCACTGATATAGACAGCTGTGAGATTATTAATTACTTGCACTTTTTAACACGTAAACTGTTTTCGTCTCACACTGAATACTATTAAACTTCTTGAGGACACGTCTCGTGTCCGGTTAGGAACGCTGTCTACAAGCAACTGACTTCTGAATGTGTAAATTTTGCTCCATATCAGTTTCTGATTGGCTAATCCTACTCCAATAGAATACTTTTATTTAACTTAAGCTTTTTTCTGGTTGTTGATTGGCTATTTATAAACTGTCTAAAAAATTACATTATTGGTGTTCCAAGAACTACCAGTAGCATTATTAAACTTTCTAATTCATTATTGCCTTAAGGTTACCTCATTGTTAGCAACTTTTATCCTATTATTCTCACCGCCCCTACATTATTAAATTACGTAATACATTCACATAATATTATTACACATGTATACAATAATATAAACATTAATGCAATGACTGTAATATACACTTTTTATGTATTGTTACATACACATATTGCTTTAAGCCGGACTGTTACTATATTTTCTATTATATAATTTGACTGAAATCATTTAAGTGTTAAAAATACTGCCTCAAGGTACGTCATGCTAATCACGTGTTACAGTATCCGCAACAAGGCTTTTGCGGCTATCGTTGCTAGGAAAGTCTTAGTTCTAATTGGTCCTTCTAATCGTCGCTATGACGACCACTATGACGTATCCATCCCCTCCCAGTCATTTAAAGCTTTCCGCCACGATAGTAACTGTCAATCACCTTCTTGATTGGCGCTGTCAATAGTCTTTATTGGCTTATTGTCCTAAAGGAAGGAGAAGGGAATGCAGTCAAAATGTATTTGCTAGAGAGACTTATTAAGAAAACAAAAACAAAATAAAGAAGCAAACAAAGAAGAAAGAAACAGAATTGAGTTTATGCACATAAGGATGAACTTCAAGGAGTGACAAATGTAGATATTTAGTGAATATCAGATATTCATATATCAGGTATACCTTACGTTTTAATCGTATAATATAATATAATTTATGTACATCTTCATACAAATGGGCAGTTTATTTCTCAATAAAACTAAATATGTCAGAAGTCATTATTACACCCGAGCAGTTATTACTCCATCCCTCTCCTCTCTTTCACTCTCTCTCTCTGAAGCAGAGGTTCTTCTTGGTGTACCGAAAAAACAAAACATAACCCAGGTAATTCCGGATTAATCATACACAGATTAAAGCAGGCAGTTAAAGTACTATAAACATACGTCATAATAGCTGCAATATTTAATAAAGGATGAGCATTCATATTTTACGTAAATGACTGGTTTGTATAAGAATAAATTCGACGAATATTTTCCTACAACAATTCACTATCATCTGCTTCGAATCCGAAATTTTGAAAGGTCCTCGTGACTTATTTAAATACTCTGCCTTAAGCTTCAAAAGGAAGACCTTTAACCTTTCATGCATTTGCAGATTAACTGCATCTCGATTGAGTTAAGGAATACAGTGTCTTAACTTTTCTAATTTTCTTGTCTCGTAAGAACTGCTTAAACTAAGTTTATACTTTATTATCACATTCATCATCATAATCATCATTATCATCATCATCATCATCTTACTCTTTTTCATTTACCAGTCTCTTCTTGTCTGTTATTTCTGGATTATTTCATACCTCTGTCCATACATCTCTTGGTGCTCTCATCGGGTGCTTTTCTCCTTTATTTTAGTTACGTTTATTTTTCTCCTACTTTGTGTCACATATCTCTTCTTACTTCCCCTACTTTTATTATTCCTCCTAGACGTAGGTACTTTCATCCCGTTTATCATCATTATGGTTGCTCCAACCATCTGTGAGATAGCAGATGCATCACTTACATGGATTGTGTAGAAAGTTTAGCGAGGGGTCGAGGAGGCAAACAAGCCACTGGAAACTTAGTGGACGTATATCATGGGCAGTCTCGCCACAGAAAGGGTTCTTCCAAACTTCCTCCTGAGGCGCCTCCTACTTCCTGCATGTGTCTAACTTGCAACGTGGAGTAAAACATACGTTCACCAAGAGAAAATATCGACCTTCACTAAAGTTTATCCCTACAAATCACTTATCTTGAGCATCTGTCAGATATTCTCGATTGAGACTTTACTTTTAAAACAACATTAGAAGATTGTCCCGAAAACAGAGTTGACCATAGGATCAGAATGCACATACAGAATTTTACACAGAATTTCTTACAATGTACGCTTCCGCTGGTCCAGTTACGGCACATCTCAGCGTGTTGCAAAAAAAAAACAATAACAATAATGATTGTTATAATCGTTATTCTCTATTTCGTAAGAGAAGATAGACAATTATTATAGAAATAAGAATTATATAACCAAATGCAATTAAATAAAACGATTTTTTGAACTGTTGCTTAATATGTACAGTGTATTAACAAATTAAGCTTCCCCCCAATTGGAGGAAGAGGGCTTTATTTATTCCAGCCTCCAATTGGAGACTCGCATAAACAAAGCATACCGAACCACAAAAGGATATAAATACATACACAGTTCATATAACAGACAATACAAATAACTGTTAGCAAATTTGGAAGTATAGAAAATACTATATGAGCGTAATTATAATCTGCAAATATATATGGAAATGGTGCTTATTTAAATAAACAAACAAGTTTGTATATATGAAGCAAATTATTACTTTCTCTACTACGTATAGTAAGTAGGGGAAGTATTGCATTCCACCCAAAAATTCGATACCGAGATTTCACCGGAAATACATGTTTTGAGACCTCCTGAATCCAAAAAAAGCATTTTTGGGAACATGTCCGTGTGTGCGTCTGTGTGTGTGTGTGTGTGTGTGTGTGTTGCTGTGTGTGTGTGTGTGTGTGTCTGTGTGTCTGTGAACAGCTTAACTCCAAAACGAACAGTCGGATAAACACCAAACTTGGTATTTAGGTTCAGTATCTTCCAGAGATGCAACACAAAGGTTTTCAAGAAAATCCCCCCACCCCAGACTACCCTTTACATGGAACGTTTTTCGAAAATTTTAATTTTCTCAAAAATGGCTCTAACGATTTTGATGAAAATATCATATGTTTAAGATAATGTCATGAGAAATGAAATGTATATCTCGAATTTTCTGGGAATGTCCCTAAAAGTATTCTTCATTGTGAACGACTTTTGCATAACTGGTAAACCATAAGAGATAGACAAAATCTTACTACACAAAAAATGTAGATCGCGTTAAAATACACAACTTATGTCATATACATTTCTTTTGTTGAGTGAACCGTTTTCGAGATATTGCTTGTTATTTCCTTAAATTTTCCAATACTTATAATTTTCTCAAATTCGTTATTCATTTTTACTTTCTCTACTACGTATAGTAAGTAGGGGAAGTATTGCATTCCACCCAAAAATTCGATACCGAGATTTCACCGGAAATACATGTTTTGAGACCTCCTGAATCCAAAAAAAAGCATTTTTGGAAACATGTCCGTGTGTGTGTCTGTGTGTGTGTCTGTGTGTGGGTGTGTCTGTGTGTCTGTGAACAGCATAACTCAAAAACGAACAGTCGGATAAGCACCAAACTTGGTATTTAGGTTCAGTATCTTCCAGCGATGCGACACGAAGGTTTTCAAGAAAATCCCCCCACCCCAGACTACCCTTTACATGGAAGATTTTTCGAAAATGTTAATTTTCCCAAAAATGGCTCTAACGATTTTGATGAAAATATCATATGTTTAAGATAATGTCATGAGAAATTAAATGTATATCTCGAATTTTCTGGGAATGTCTCCAAAAGTATTCTTCATTGTGAACGACTTTTGCATAACTGGTAAACCATAAGAGATAGACAAAATTTTACTACACAAAAAATGTAGATCGCGTTAAAATACACAACTTATGTTATATACATTTCTTTTGTTGAGTGAACCGTTTTCGAGATATTGCTTGTTATTTCCTTACATTTTCCAATACTTATACTTTTTCTCAATTTCGTTTTTCATTTTTTTGTCCTGGACATGCAAAGAGAATGGAATGCGCCACATAGCAACCAGGGTTAAAATATTTGACTATCGCTTAAAAGCTACCATATTTCCCTTGCATCTACAAGAAAATTACCAATAAGATTGACATCTCGATATCTCGATTAACATGAAGCATATGGAGAATAAGCGTTGGTAAAAATAGTTTGTACAAGAGTAGAGAAAGTCATGTGAGTGTAACACATCAGATTTTTTTTCAATATTATGGTGCTTGTTTAATAACACTCTGTGCCACTACTTTAATAAACTCATTGTTTAACTCATGTTTTCCTGCAAAACATTACAAAAGGACATGGGACAGTGCCCCTGAATCCAATTAGTAAGCCAAAAACGTCATTTAAGCAAGATAATGTTTATTGCAGAGCTGGTGCATTGCTGACTTATAAATGGCACACTTTCCTGTTAGAACTTGAGCTGGTTGGTCTTCGCCTGTTTCCCATCTAATGGTAGGCTGTACGATAGTTCCCGCATGTGAACCAGAGTGAACGGTTATGACGTAATCCGTTCTCTGCGACACCGAGGATCTCCTCATAAAATTCTGGAGGTTGAGGGCATCAGCACACATCGAGCGCACTTGATGTCTAGTATTTCTGAGCATATTTCCATGTGGATAGGACCCAAGGACCTGTGCAGGTGTTTATATCTTACTACCGCACTGGCGGCAGTAGTTGCTGTCCTGTGTCCTGCCTGGTGCTGCTCTAAATGATCAAACGTGTTATTTTGAGTGATTCCTTCCATTCACCACTGCTTAGTCTCTCTTGCCTAAGAATCCAACTATTTGTGGGTATGAATTGCTTATGAAAACCACATCCTTTACTTTTTGAGGCTGAGAACACAAAGTCTGAAATTCCATATCACTTAGAAGTCTTCTCGAACACGGGCACTTTCGTTAGGAGTAAGGCCAAACTTGTGAAAAGAAAATATAGCCAGTGAAATGGTTCGGCCAGATTCTAACTAACACTCAGATTTTCAGTTAATGTGCAAAGGACCCACCATCTTATTAAGACCTTTACCTTATTTCTTAAGTACTGAGTTAAATGATTATTTGCATTTCACAGAATATTTATAGAGGGAGACAAAATGTCAAGGAACACCACAAATTAAAATACTTTGCTTTTCCAGGCTTTTGAAGCTTTCTGCAAACTTTATTTACTCTATAAATACTTGCAGTACCTAAAGGTATTTTATAGAACTCTGCAGAAAAGGCGAAGTTGCATAAAATGTAGAAAGTTAGCATATTTATTTATTACTGGAAGCTTCATAGCCAATTAAAAATAAGGAGAATTCTCTTCAGTCAGAAGATATAAGTTCTGGAATGTATAGCAAAATTTAAATCAGTTGAGGTTCTCTAATCTTTTTAAATGAAACTGCAAAAATTAAAGAAATTACTATTTATAGGTTTATATCCTTTTAGTATAAATAGATTTTGTGATTGTTTTCTAATGGCATCCAAAATTTTAGTCTCAGTTTCTCAGACTTAATCCTTGATACATTTACTGCACTCAAAGGCTACCTCTATCCCAGTTTTTATGGACAAGTACGAAACATTGCTGCAAAAAGTTAGCCTGCATTGTTTTCCTTTGAAGGCAAAAACTATGTTTAACAAATATTTTACAAACTAAATTGTTATTTCTTCTATTGTTTTACATTTAGATAATTTAATATATTTTGAAAATAATTGACAATATAACAAAACTCCATACTACGTTTATGTGCACCAGTAGTTACAACATGTTTACAAAGTATGCTGGACATTTTAGCTTTGCCTTCTAAAGGATAAGTTTGTAATAAATTATATTAAACTCATCAACTGATTTAAAACATCGCATAAGTTAATACTGAGTATAATGTATACACAAACTGTTGCAAACGGCATTATCATACTCGTAATATTCAATGAATTCTTAAACGTTTTACTTTTAGTTTTTGTTTAGACCAACCTGTATTTTAAATTACAAAGGTTGGGTGCATACGGACACGAAATATGCCTTCGAATACACTTTTTAGAAGTGAAAAAATTATATACTTTAATTGCAAAATTAAGTTTGTAGAAAATATGCAGGAATAAAATGCTATTATAGAATGAACAAACAATATATTTGTCTTGTTTAAAATTTGGGAAATGTCTCTAGTTCCATTTGGCACATGCTTGGCTCCATATGACGCTTTTGTTAGGCCTTGTCTTTCTCACTGCATTTTCTAAATCCATAAAAGTAAAAGTGCGAAAAAATGTTGTACTTTGTGTTTCTTTGAGATGCTTAATAGCTTTTTCTTTGTTTGTGGTTTGGCTACTGCATACTTTACTTCGAAACTGACCTACGAAACCGAATTGACGTTAAACGATATGTTGCATGAATTATTACTTACATCACTAATTTGTAAATAGGCAGATTGTTACAAAATGTTCTAATTGATTTTTATTAGACTTAAATAAAAACATCTGATGTGTTACACTCACATGACTTTCTCTACTATTATACAAACTATTTTTACAAATGATTATTCCCAATATGCTTCATGTTAATCGAGATATCGAGATTAAAACCTTATTGCTAATTTTCTTGTAGATGCAAGGGGAATTGGTAGGCTTTAAGCTATAGTAAAATATTTTAAGAGCTGGTTGCTGTGTGGAGTATTCCATTCTCTTTGCATTACCAGGACAAAAAAAATGAATAAGGAATTTGAGAAAAAGTATAAGTATTTGAAAATTTAAGGGAATAACAAGCAATATCTCGAAAATGGTTCACTCGACAACAAAAAATGTATATAACATAAATTGTTTATTTTAACGCGATGTAAATTTTTTGTGTGTTAAAATTTTGTCTATCACTTATGATTTGCCAGTTATGCAAAAGTCGTTCACAACGAAGAATACTTTTGGAGACATTCCCAGAAAACATTTACAATATACATTTCATTTGTCATGAAAATATCTTAAACATATGATATTTTAATCAAAATCGTTAGAGCCGTTTTTGAGAAAATTAAAGTTTTCGAAAAATGTTCCATGTAAAGGGTAATTTGAGGTGGGGGGATTTTCTTGAAAACCTTCGTGTCGCATCTCTGGAAGATTCTGAACCTAAATACCAAGTTTGGTGTTTATCGGACTGTTCGTTTCTGAGTTATGCTGTTCACAGACACACACACACGCACAGACATACAGACACACACACACGGACATGTTTCCAAATATGCTTTTTTTATTCAGGGGGCCTCAAAACATATATTTCCGGTGAAATCTCGATATCGAATTTTTGAGTGGAATACAATACTTCCCCTACTTGCTATACGTAGTAGAGAAAGTAAAAGGAGGCCATGGTTAAAATAAAGAGTTATGTAAAAATGTATTTCATGAGCAGGAATGCAAATGCAGGTGTGAAATATCCATTTAATAGTAAGGACCAAGCTGAAGTTCATTTTTTGAAATGTTGTTCCTCAAGCTCAATAATAATTTTGGAACCTCTGCTAATTGTAGAGTACAGAGCCGTTTGTAATGACAAGACATAGGAATTCTTAAGCAGCTGGTTTCAAGTTTTCAACACTCCAACTATTATCAGTAAAAAGAGTACAAAACAACAGAGGCCAAGATTTACTGACAGGCTGGTAAAATCGGTTCGAGCGATGTCTGCAAACCCCAAAATATTGTACGAGGGACGGAGGTGATTTGTTAGCTTGAGGCCCCTGCCTATAGATAGTAACAGTTCAATCTTATTTCCTTCTGTCCCAACTTTAATGCTTAGAGCTTCCTATGACTTTGATTCTCTAAAATTTAGCTGTTTGTCTCCGCTCAACCCGTGTTTCAGTTTGGAAGTATTGACTGCAAATATGGGCAGTTATTCAGTGCTATATGATTTTATATATATATATATATATATATATATATATATATATATAATGTTGTGTGTGCGTATTTAAGAATCTCTTTTACAGCTGGTGCAGAAATACCTGCTTTGAAAGCTTACTAGATGAATACTTCCACTCGACTTTGCTGGCATTTATCTTTCCAGACAACGGCCTGTTCTGTAGAACATTTCGATGGGAGAGATATTCCCTTTGACACAGCACTCGATTTAAATACTCCGAATCTGCGATGCAGATTCACTCTATTACGGTGGAGCAGATGATAAAAAAACGGAGGAGAATGATTTTGAGCACCCCGGGGTAACATCTCGTAGCAGATTTAAGGAATTCAAGTAGAAGAGAGTAATTTGTATTGAAACCATAGAGAAAGCTTCCAGAAAGAAAAAGTGAAAGATCATTTACCTTTTCTTGCTCTCCTCAGGTAATAGAATTCTAGAAATGTCATTTTTTCCATTAAATTATGTAACGGTCACATTGCCGGTTTTAAAACATTCATATGAAGCACTGATATTCTTTTCTAACTCATGTTATTCTGGATAAAAATTTTCTAAGGGAAACCTTAGAAGGTGTATAGTACAGACAGGAAATTTAGGAGTTTTTAATTTTAGCTCTTCCATACCAACAGTGACTTTTTCTATTTTTCTCTATTCTTGAATAATTTTTGTTTCTTTCTTTCGTTTGTTTTCTATTTCTTTAGTGACAGATTATCCTATTCTTGACCACAAACTATGTGAGCACATACACGAACACACACATACACACAACATACGCTCATACCCATCACCAAGTTAGGACTGGAACCCACAGTCCCTCCACGCCATTAAACGCTTTAGCGGAATACCTAAGCGAGAAATACTGTGGTGAAGCACTTTCTACTAGTTAGTATACTTAAGACGCTAAAACTAAATTTAAGGGTACTAATGTTCGAAACAAATCCTTCAAATCTGCTAGCTATATTAAAGCTGTTAATAACTCAAGTTTTCTTTATGGTGGTAATTCTGAAGAAGAGTAAAACGAGAGGTTATTGTTTATAAATTTCAAGTGTGGGATTGAGCGGATTTGTGCTGCACAACTGTGATGTAGGAAAATCGTAGTTTTAGCAATTTAGGCAACCAGATTTGGAGTATTATAGAAGTTAAGAATTCAAGAAAAAAAAAGTTACAATTATTGTTTCTTGTATGTGCTGGCATTTCTTTAACATTCACATTCTCTTTTAAAACTTGGGTTGTATCTAAGTATTCGTTGTAAAATTTTCATTACGTTTACAAGCAAATTTATGTGTAAGTATCAATTTAGTAAACTTAATTGTGAAGCAAAGAAATGCAAACACAGTTCCAAAGTTTTGTTGTAATAAAACTAATTCTTCATAGTTCAGCAGTAACTTTTAAATGAATAAACATTGTTATCCGATAATTACAAATTAATTATTACCACAAATGAAATCCAGAAATAAATACACTCCTGCTGTATTCATACTTTATGTCAGCTGTTTAGAATATTCAAGAAACTTATTTTAGATATAAATATGATGAGTAATTATTTGCCCCTATTCCCTATTTTCAGTTTGGGTTACAAATTGCTACTAAATGAGTTTTTTATGTATATTCTGAACCACTTATTATACTGCATTTTAATACACGAGGACCGTCCAGAAAGTAACAGACGTTTTGGTGTATCGCGTCGGTGGATGCGGCTTGAGCCGCCATATTGGTGTCAGAACGTTCCTAGACTCAGCACCATCCATCTGTGGTAGTGCGTGGACTGTGCCCCCATTACTTTGCTCTCTATGACGTTTAAATGTGCACTGCTTGTGATGTGTGGTCTGTGATTAGATTTTTT
The DNA here is from genome assembly GCA_030765065.1 of Deroplatys truncata. Taxonomy (NCBI): domain Eukaryota; kingdom Metazoa; phylum Arthropoda; class Insecta; order Mantodea; family Mantidae; genus Deroplatys; species Deroplatys truncata. Next base: position 203,864,093 of record CM060981.1, on the reverse strand, counting down.
TGACAAAAAAACCACAAACCAACATTGTATCGTCAACTTTGTGATGTACTGTGTTTTACGACATGCACGTCCACACACGGCCAATCATACCCGTGCACTTTTGAATGGTTTGGGTGGGAGATTTCGATCATCCACCATACAGCCCAGATTTGGCGCAGAGTGACTACCACCTTTTCCAACGATGAAGAATGGCTCGTATCCAACCCTTTGACACTGACGCCCAACTGCATGCCGATGTAAACCGGTGTTGAAAATTGCAAGCGGCAGATTTCTAAAAAAAAGGTATTGAGAAACTTGTGCCAAGGTAGAACAAGTGCCTTAATTTGAATGGCGATTATACAGAATAATAGCTTAAGGGTGTACCTTTCAAATATATGCAATACGCTTTGATTTTTTCATTTTGTTAACTTTTTATTTCAAAACATCTGTTACTTGCTGGACCTCTCTCGTATATTTTAACAATACTGAGCATCGAGTCCATATAATTTGGGGTTTTCTTGCATGACTTACAACATAACATTTGCCGGTACAATTAAGGATATGCTTATAGCTTGTGATTTACAGTGTCATTAATTTCACTTTAAATGGTCTCTAGCTATATTTTATAGATAAATAACTAAATAGATAAATAAATAGGAAAGCAGGTAGGTAAACAGGAAGGCAGGTAGGTAGGTCGTTTTTATTGCCAGAAGGAATTACAGTAGCAACGTCAATAAAATAAAAACCTACAAAATTGCATTCACAAATCATTTACATTATATAATGGTTAATAATTAGCCCCAAATACATGGCGTATAGTCCTCTTAAAGATTAAATTAGGGACTGCTGTTAATCTTTGTGATAGAGCATTAAACCACTTTAACTGAAAAAGCTGAATAACTATTCTGAATTTGGTGTACTGAAATTTATTAATATATAAACTTAGACGATTCCTTCTCGAATAGTTATGAGTATTTGAGCAAACTGTAAAACTATTTAATTCTCCATAACATATAAGAGACAATCCAGCATATACATCGAAGTAAATCTTAAAATATCCAAGTCAATAAAAAGTGGCTTACAGTGGTGTTTAGAATGAACTGCACAAATTAATCCAAGAGCCTTCTTTTGAAAAATAAAACTTTTAGCTGCTTAAGAATGTTTACCCCAGAACATTGTACCGTAATTATGATGGAATAAACGTGAATATAATACATTTTCGTGAGTTCCTTTTATGAAGGCCCTTTAACTACTGTGGTCCTTAGTGTCCCATTCTATGTTGGGCATTAAGGAACGATAATTTTTCTCAGAGGCCTCTTTATCAGGTATGAGGTTCTTTTAAGTGCCGTAAATCTACGACACGGGACCACCGGCTTTACTTCCCTTCCGAAGGAAACCATGCTAAGGGTTTTATGCCCGAAAAAATCTATCGCCTCTGCCGGGTTTGAACCTAAAACTTCGGGAACTAGGGGATAGCAGGGTAACCTCTATACTACGGAGGACGACACACACACACCTTCGTTAGTAACACTAAGGCTTAAAATTATTTATATAAAAATTCCTGTAGTAATTTTTTTTAAAAAATGTGTTTAATATTGTCGTAGCCTCTTCTTATTAATACTCAAAAATGATGGGGAGCTACTCGCTTGCAGAGGTGTACCGGAAAATTATCAACTTCTTACATGGCAGGCTACGACGAGGGACGCAGCTAAAGAAAGTACAGAAAATATTACTAATCGGAGACGTTACATGGCTTAAAGGAAGGAAAGGACTTTACACTAGCATAATTAAAACTTCCAGAGAATGGATGGCTCACAATTTAATAGATAAAGCTAGATATCGTAGTGCTTACACTCTTAGCCCACATGTCCGCCGGGCGAGGCCGCCATGCTTGGCACGGAGAAGGCAGTTGCACGTCCTTGCAGCTCGAAGGTCACCCACTGACTCTCTGTCTCAAACGACACTTCCTGAAGCGTCGGGGACGCTATCCCCACCTAAGGTTCATAATTCCCCCTACCCCAAGCTCCAACTGCCAACTCAAATCCTGGTGACCAGAGAGACGTAAGTTCTATAATTTCTGCATACGTCACAATATGATTTGACCATCCTAGATCTGATTCAATGTGAATACCTAAAATCGTGCAGAAGATCCAGAACCAGTAGTGCATGTCCATAGTTTTACGCTGTTGGTGCTTAAATCATTGACGTTAATATATTTGGTTCTTGATATATTTCATTTCTTTAATTTCCATCACAAATTGAAGAGGGAAGATCATATATAAAAATAAAAAATGCCGGTCCCCAAATGGAACCCTGAGGAACCCTAGAATCTAGATTTTAATTCAGAAAATGTAGCCTGTGTCCATCGGAAAAATGAGATTTAATACACTGCACACTTTATCTTTGAAGCCACAGAATTTAATGTTTTGTAAAAGAATGCTGTGTGAGACAGTATCAATAGCTCTGGAGAGATCCAAGAACCTTCATGATTCAGTGTTGTCTTTATTTATCTCTTCAAAACATTATTAAAATTTAGGAAAACTTGTAACTGCATTAATGGTATTCATGTCATTTCTGAGACCAAATTGACTTTCGTGAAGTAATAAGTTGGTTTTTAATACTTTGACAAATTTGAAAGTGTCAAGAAAACAACCAACGGTAAGACAACAGTTGAAACACGCGTTAATAGTTCACCTATATATGGGACAGGTAGTTTAAGAATCTTAAAATTAATTCCCCCAGACATTCATACACGCACTGTTGTTTAGCATCATAATAACAGAATAAACATCATTAACACAGAGTTGTGAAAACTAAAAGTTCCACTTGGGCTTGGATAACTTACTAAAAAGGACATCCATTCATCATGAATAGATATCTTGCTTACAATTTCATGAACTTAATCTATAAAAAAGAGTTACATTCTTCGCAATTAAGATTTGTAGAGAATACATCAGACTTCGAAATTGAATTCACCCATATTTACCGAGTTCCGTATAGAAATGGTTTCAAGAGAATGGTATCTAATAATACATACCTTGTAACGAGCAGGAGGCTGAGATGAAACAGCCATTGATGAAATAAATACAAAGAGAAGAAAGGATAAGCTAAATGATAGTGTCACTACACGTCATTTGTATATGGGAACTATTAAATTAACTTTTTTACAAACAAATTTAAAGCTTTATATCATGGTTATTGTTAGTAAACTTAAATTCATTATGTATATTCAATACTGTTAAAAGCTTGTTAAATTATTAAATGAATACTTTAATCAATTGGGTATTCGATACAAAAGAGAGAAGACTTAAAAAAAGGAATTTAATGTAAATATAGATGCATAAAAATTGAACTTATAATGCACAGTTATTAATGAAAACATGTTATTACTTTATGTCATATCCTAGTCATTGCAGGCTTATAAGCAAGGTAATTAATAAGATCCGGCCTGGGGATTTGTAATGCGATTAAATTATTCCAAACCTCACATTACAATGTCAGCTCAAAGCTCATAAGAGGAAACAAAGAAACATCTAACGTTTAAAGGAACGTTGAACTTAAAACCTGATAAAATGCAAACGGAGAAAGGGGAATATTTATAAATAACTGATGCTATCGAAAAATTTGTTTCACATAAACTTTGTGTTTTAATGAGGGCTACATTGTCCTGTAATAAGCTTTGGATTATCGTTTAAATTTTTATATAAAATTCCAATGAGAGTGAAGAGGTATCTGGCCTTTTATAGAGCCCAAGAAAAACAATTTAAGAGGTTAATTTGCAATTACAACATTTGAAACATACGCAATTTTAATACAAATAGTGTGAACGGTAATGAGGGTTGAGTGTATTACATAATATTTCTTTTCTCACTAAAAAGAAGCTGCAATTAAATACAAATTTTGGGTTTATGCAATATGGTTTCTCAGTTATGCTTTTCACATGGTCGGAATGGCTAAGGCGGTAGGTTTTGTGGTCCGCACTCGGGAAGGCGTGGGTACGATTTCCGTGGCAGATCTTTCTGACCCATGTGTTTTCGGGGTCGCTAGGCAAATGCTAGGAACGTTCATTACATTCCCGAATTTCCTGTCCCTCCATTTCACTTCACCTTTCATCTGCTTGGTCTGTTTCAGGTTTGAAAATGTCGGCGAGAGTCGGCGTTGCATGGCAGGGGAAAATAATGATCTATGTAACTCTTCGTCCCCCGAAGCGGGGGCGATCTCCGAGTACCGGGCCAGTGGGATGTTCGAACCTGCAGGAGGCGGGAGAGATGGTTGCATTAGGTACCATCCGGGGAGTTTCAATGTGTAAAAGGTAGGGACCCTGCCCTCTGACCTGTCATGTCTCCTGGTCCTTCCTCTCGGGCGAACCCATCAGGGGCTTAGGTACAAAAGATCTTGTGGTCGAGGTGTTAAGCGCCCCTCCGTACCTAGTCCTACTTCTACTCCTATGTTTTTCATAGACAGCATGGACTACTTTGATAGTCTGGGAACTACTATTGCTGCAATGGCCCTCCGTACCTAGTCCTATTCCAACTCCTATATTTTTCACAGACAGCATGGACTGTTTTGATAGCCTACTATGGGAACTACTACGGTTGAAAATGAACATATCAATACAAGGAATAACTGGTGAAGAACTACGTATTATGCTTTCATAGTATTATATTTTATACTGGTCATCATCTTTGCTTATATACATACTTGGCAGTGAAACCAACTATATGTTTAGGTTACCAATTGTAATACTTTACAGGTGGTTATAATGTTCCAATCGATTAGTCGGAAAACACAAACATTTTTAAATAATTTTTTAAAGTTTCGTGACGGGTGCTTCTCTGAGAGCGCTAAGACTAAGGACAAACTTTTATAACAGGCATACGTTCAGGAAAACTGGCGAGGCCTCCGTTGGGGCCTGTTGTTCCTTAGTCTGGGTTTCTGAAGCTTTTACATTTTCAATTCGAAAAGGAGCCTCTATTATCACTGCGTGTCTAGGGACATTTAAATTACCCACAAAATGAACGAAATATTTGCGTTTGCACAGAAATGATTGGGACATTTTTAGTAGGCTTCTTATAGTTTATGGACACTTAACACCTCGCCAATAGAGTGTGATTTTGTAAGATTGTTGTTATGTCTTCATTCCTTTATATTCCCAATGCAGTATTCGGCTTCCTATTACTCGCAGTGATCCTTTAAATGGTTCCCACCTACATTTGAGAGAACAGAACGGTGTTATATATACAACTTTTTACACACATACACTTCCTTTAACTTAGGATATACAAAAAAAACAGAGAAAACTGTTATAATACTACTTAAATCTGTGCACCGTAACGTGACGTAGAAAGTCTGCGGCGCAGCACACCAAGAAAGCAGGAAACTTGTATTTATATAATTTAACTGAAAATTTGAAAGATATATATATATATATATTATATATTACCCTTTAATATTGGCTTGCTTTATATTTTAACAAGTTAATATAGTTTGACAGGTGAATATAAGCGGGCAGCAGAGGGATAACACCCATGTTTTCAATTGAGTTACTCATATAGCACACGAATCCAGCTTCGGAGTATTTTAGTTCGCTACACATGAACATAATTACCTGCACTGGATTTGTTTGATGCACTACACAGTGTCAGCACGTAATTGTAGCTGTTAAACGTTACTGCCACTCACATGAATAATCTGATACATGTAGAATAACACACATGATATGCAACGCTAAACAACAGTAATTGGATAAGAGCAGGCGAGGGATGAGGTAAATCGGACACAATCCTAAAGTTCCCATGCTCATAGAATAACCGACAATAATCAAATGATTCCTCTTATAACGCATAAGTTAAGGGAAATACGGATGAAAATATAATGTTTGTTAGAATTTTAATTTGTTTTTCTGTTTGGTATAATATACTCGACAGTATTCGTATATGAGCCCTAAAACGCTATTGCGCTTGCAAGGAGCACTATTAAGTAACATTTTAAAGTCTGCACATGTTTAATATTGTTTACTATTTAAATCTCGTCTGAATGTCCAAAGTGATTTTCCCATGATTTAGTTTTCAGCATATTATAAAATGGAATCTACAAATTAGATTCTAGAAGGCTGAAGGTTTCATTGTGTTTTATAAAATAAAATAAAACACACAATTTAAGATTAAATTATTATATTTTCAGGTCAAGCATAAAACATATGCGCATGCCATGTTTGCGAAATTTACGTCATAAGGTGACACCTTTAAGGAAAATACGTTAATTTCTAAGATAAAATCTTAATGCTGTTTTCTTGAGCATAGAATTTTCTGTAAAATCAACTTAAGTATTTGTCGGCTTTTTAAAATTATAAACGTTTCCAAAATATATTAAATTAACTTTTAATAATTCTTTAGTAAAGGAGGAAAATTCTATACTTCCATTTAAATATTGTTACTGTATTACGTGTTATATGCGTAACGGAAGATAAATTTAATTTATTACAGAAAATTATTTGATTTCCTGCGGTTATGTAGGGTGAACTACTTAAAGCTTGCACTACAAACAAATATCTCTGAAATAAAAATAGGAATTGAAAGCTGACATTCACAGGCATGAATACAGGGGTGGGTTTAATTAAAGTGGCTGATACAGTCCATTAGGAAACGTCAGTGAATAAGAGTTGCAACATAAACTTATGCATTTTCTTAAAAGGAAAGCCCGTGTTATTTTTGACGCGAGTGATAGCTTGGAAAATAACGTTAAGAATTGCATTTATTGCTTTACAGTAGGTGAATTACATCCCGAGAGATCATATGTAAATTTGAAACTTGAGAGACAGCTAAAGACTTCAGGCTTTATCATTTTTTTTGGGGGGGGGGTTTCTTTTTTGTGTATTATTCCCAGCGCAATTTATAACAGGAAAAAGGAACATTAAGAATGGCCTTTGCCGCGTCATGATGTGGTTAACTGCAACGTGAAGTTCATGCTTGAGACTCAAACGACGTGGCTGGACCTCAGTATGAGCGCTTCATTGTATCTCATGCGTCAACTTCAGGTTACAATTTCCTGGGATGTAATTAACCTATTGCGATACAGCAAACGGCGCTCTTAACGTTATTCTCCACGTTATCACTTGCTTAAAAAGTAATACGGAGTTTACATTTTAAAAACATAAGTTATCTATTTACATTTGTTTTTGTACGTCGTATATAATCTAATTTAATTAACTTCCCCGTGCCTTCACGCATGTGAAATTTGGTTTTCAATTCCTATTTGAGGCAGTATTTTTAACACTTAAATAATATCAGTCTAATTATATAATATATAAATTCAATAACAGCCTGCCTTAAACCAATATGTGTATGCAATAATATATAAAATGTATGTAACAGCCATTGTATTAATGTTTATATTATTATGTACATGTATAATATAGTCATGTGAATGTATTAAGTAATTTAACAATGTAGGAGCTGTGAGAATAGAAGCCGAAAGTTGCTAACAATGAGGTAACCTTGAGGCAATAATGAATTAGAAAGTTTAATAACGCTACTAATAATTCTTGGAACAATAATGTAATATTTAAATGAGTTTATAAATATCCAATACACAACTAGAAAAATGCTTAAGTTAAATAAAAGTATTCTATTGGAGTAGGATTAGCCAATCAGAGACTTGAAATAGAGAAATTTACAAATTTAAGCGGTAAACGCTAGACACTACTAGGCAGCTTTCCTGAGCAGTTCGATACGGTACAGGTTAAGTGTGAGACATAAAACTTCATTACGGCAAGAATAAAAATAAGGTTTACGTGCTAAAAAGTGAAATAATAAATAATGTCACAGCTCTACAGTATGATATATCAGTGAAGTGTTATTTAATCGTGTGAAAGTTTAATAAAACGAAGATAAATACAATTGTAATTTGTGTAAGCCTTCATTCTTTAGACATTCCAGCCCTGCTAAGAGATACGTGTTTCTGCAAATTACTACTGACGCAGCCGAGGCAAACATAAATATATAATATTTGAAACATTAAAATACAAAGTTTATTTTTTAAACGTTGGGGCAAAGACCACCGGAAATTGAACGTGGGGCGAAGGCTACCGGAAACTTTGTACCGTACGTGGGGAGAACACTCCAAGAAACATATCTCCCGCAATACGTGGTGCAAACAGTAATAAACAATTCAAGTTTTGGCTCCTCAACAGTGGAACTACAACACACCTTCATATTTTAGATTCAGATTTATTTGGAGTGCAAGCTTTAGGTGACTCACTCTGTTGTAACGTTTGGGCCCTTTAAAGTCATCGAACATCATCAATATGGTTACCAGGATTTTGGTATCCCGCATTCTACCAATATGGTGTTATTCAGTTTTTGAGACTTCAGCACCTCCATCAGATATCAAGGCTGGGAATTGGCCATCTCCTAAGTTAAAATCCTATCAAAGCCATAGCGGTTTTGGAATCGCACTCAGATAGAGCAAACGCCATAATGGAGATGAACATATAGAATAACTTTTGGTAACTGAAAGAAGTAAAACAAAATATAGATTCTGCACCTAATGGGGTGACAATATTGGTCATAGAATTCCGAACCCATATGACGCAAACTTCCTTTGATGCTGCACAGACAACAAGAAACCCAGAACAGAAAAGTCTTAGGTTAATTAAATTAGCCAACAGGAGCACGAGGTTGTGCCCAGCGACTAATTAGCCATCAGACCAGTGAATTTCCTCAGTGTATTGGGGGAAAATGATATACAGAAACGACAGGAAGAAATCAACACGACTTTCTTGGACAAATCACATTTGTTACTGTTTCTAGAGTACTTCATGACGTCATAACTTTATTTTATTGGGTGGTGGTATCACCTTGTAGGTGCTATCACATCTTGCCCTGTGTATCGCAACCAATGAGCATGCCTAAGCTAGTTCTATCAACTCATTGGCAAATTTCGAATAGGTGAGGTGACCTCCCTCAACCAGAAAGGAGGAGAGGTACCTACTTGTGTCTCATTTAAATATGATGGAAACGGATTTTTTCAATCCTTCGCGAGGTTGATCGTGAATATACAGCAGATATCTGTTCGGAAATTCTCTTGAATATGAGTCAATTTTCGAGATGTTAGCATTTTAGTTCTTAAGCATCAGTTGTACGCGGGTAGCGTTTGTAGCGGTTATGTTGCTGGCGTTTAAAGTCAATTTTCTCAAATTGCATCCTACACCTTTTCCATTATGTACTTAGTTATTTTCCTTCACCTGTACCACAGGTAGCAGAATACTCTTGAGGTGCTGAGCTTTGAGAATGCCGTGCTCCATTCCTGTATCTTCCTAGCTCAGGCCAAGCAGTGACTCATGATTGGTGGGTCTGCAGTGGCGTTCCATCCCTGGTTGGTACCATGTATAAATTAAGTGTTTACCGCCTTGTTACCTTTAAAAACAATAGCAACCAAAGACTTGGCCGAAATGTGAAAACATATACTGCGGCCTTCCAACCCGGAAGGTTTTCTGCTTTATCGGTTATAATATTATCCCTATTATAGTCAAAAAAGATTATTCTGACCCTAGAATCTGGAATATTGTTTTCCCTCAGGATAGATTTTGAGGATTCTTTCCGCGATTGCATTAATAACTTTCTTTCTGAATGAAGGGTAGCTTTCGATATAACAACTTCAGCAATAATTGGGTTTTTGAGTGACAAGTATGAAATCATGGGAAATAATGTGATTTTGCAGAGACCTTAATCACAGGAGTATCATCACAATTCTTACTGCCACGGTAAACGACCTTGGGAACAAATCTCTGGCGTGGTTCCCGAAGGATTGGGCAACACGAAGAACTGTATGAGGCTCAAAGAAGCGAATTTATTGCACCCTTGTCACGTAAACAAGGAGATTTGATACATCCATAACCTCGATATGGAAGGAGGAATGCACGCGCAATTAGAACAATACAAAACGGCACTAACTAAATATGTCAACTTAAAAGTTTCTGAATAGCAGTCAAAGTAATTAAAGTGCCTCAATAGCAATTACATATTTTAACGGCACAAAAGTATTCTGTCTCCGGCAGATGGAAACGAATACGAAATGCTAAAAGTGATATAAAAGAATAACAATGACAGAAGTAGAGAGCATAATAGTATGAGTATTTGCTCAGAAATTAGACACATAGAAAAAAAATCTGATGTGTTATACTCACATAACTTTCTCTACTCTTGTACAAACTATTATTACAAACGCTTATTCTCCATATGCTTCACGTTAATCGAGATATCGAGATGTCAATCTTATTGCTAATTTTCTTGTAGATGCAAGGGGAATATGGTAGGTTTTAAGCGATAGTCAAATATTTAAGCGCTGGTTGCTATGTGGCGCATTCCATTCTCTTTGCAAGTCCAGGACATAAAAAAAAATCTGATGTGTTACACTCACATGACTTTCTCTACTCTTGTACAATCTATTTTTACAAACGCCTATTCTCCATATGCTTTATGTTAATCGAGATATCGAGATGTCAATCTTATTGCTAATTTTCTTGTAGATGCAAGGGGAATATGGTAGCTTTTAAGCGATGGTCAAATATTTTAACGCTGGTTGCTATGCGGCGCATTCCATTCTCTTTGCAAGTCCAGGACATAAAAAAATGAATAACGAATTTGAGAAAAAGTGTAAGTATTGGAAAATTTAAGGGAATAACAAGCAATATCTCGAAAACGGTTCACTCAACAAAAGAAATGTATATGACATAAGTTGTGTAATTTAACGAGATCTACATTTTTTGTGTAGTCAAATTTTGTCTATCTCTTATGGTTTACCAGTTATGCAAAAGTCGTTCACAATGAAGAATACTTTTGGAGACATTCCCAGAAAATTCGAGATATACATTTCATTTCTCATGACATTATCTTAAACATATGATATTTTAATCAAAATCGTTAGAGCCATTTTTGAGAAAATTAAAATTTTCGAAAAATCTTCCATGTAAAGGGTAGTCTGGGGTGGGGGATTTTCTTGAAAACCTTCGTGTCGCATCTCGGGAAGATACTGAACCTAAATACCAAGTTTGGTGTTTATCCGACTGTTAGTTTTTGAGTTATGCTGTTCACAGACACACACACAGACACACACACACACACAGACACACACACACAGATACACACACGGACATGTTTCCAAAAATGCTTTTTTTGGATTCAGGAGGTCTCAAAACATGTATTTCCGGTGAAATCTCGGTATCGAATTTTTGGGTGGAATGCAATACTTCCCCTACTTACTATACGTAGTAGAGAAAGTAAAAATGAGTAACGAATTTGAGAAAAAGTATAAGTATTGGAAAATTTAAGGGAATAACAAGCAATATCTCGAAAACGGTTCACTCAACAACAAAAATGTATATGATATAAATTGTGTATTGTAATGCGTTCTACATTTTTTGTGTAGTAAAATTTTGTCTATCTCTTATGGTTTACCAGTTATGCAAAAGTCGTTCAGAATGAAAAACACTTTTAGGGACATTCCCAGAAAATTCGAGATATACATTTCATTTGCCATGAAAATACCTTAAACATATGATATTTTAATCAAAATCGTTAGAGCCATTTTTGAGAAAATTAAAAAAAAAAAAAAAACACACACGCAGACACACACACACACACACAAACACACACACGGACATGTTTCCAAAAATGCTTTTTTTGGATTCAGGGAGTCTCAAAACATGTATTTCCGGTGAAATCTCGGTATCGAATTTTTGGGTGGAATGCAATACTTCCCCTACTTACTATACATAGTAGAGAAAGTAAAAATAGCTAAATGCAGATAAGCTGATGTCATGTGAAGCTGTTGACAAACCATGTATAGCTAGCGTATTGCTGGCAAGTTGCACAGGATGATTAGAACAATCATAGGTGATGCACTCAAGGATGGGCGGTCAGGATATTGTAAAACAACTTTTGCTGTTCATAAGGAAAGGAATTATGTGGGTGAAAGATTTTGGCGGAACTAGGATATCTGATAGCAAATTATATTAGGATAAATAGTTGATATGTGCAGACAAAGAGGAAAGCGGAAAAAAAGGAATGGAAGAGGCTGGACTTGTATTTATAACCTTCCCATTGGAGAAACAGAGAAAGAGATATTCTTCTTATTCACCACAAGAAACTAAGTGTCGCAGTGGGATAACGGACACAACGAAATGGAGGTGAACAGGAAATGAGCACAGTAAGGAAAGCATTGGAACTAGTATCTCTGCCTAGTTGACAGTATAAAGCTAAGCAGCAGATAAAGTAGTTGGGACTCGAGCCCTGGCAGTGGCTGACAGCTTCTTATTTCTTGCTAACTTTCCGGGGCAGGGTTTAGTAGATGAGAGATTAGAGTTATATTGAAAGCAGTTCTCAAATGCAAATTCATGTGGTAGTAGGAGTGTTTTAACCTTAATAGAACGTCTGTGACTATTGATTCTCATTGGCAGTCAAATAATCCTTAAAAGCTTTACAATGACGTTTGACCATGTACATCACATTCCTTGAGTTGAAGCTGACAAAAGTGAATTCATTTTGAAGCAAAAATTAGGAATGTAAAATCAATGACTTGATGCAATTTGTAGAATAATAATATATTACAACAGAAGTTTGAGGAGGTTCCGAAATGTTTACTGATTACTTTGGAGAATAACATTTTCAAAATGCGTAAACCAAGCCATGGCGTTATGTAAAACACTTTTGACAGAGTGGTGTGAAAAAATATCATGATGCTTCCTTATGGCATCGCAAACATGCCCAACACCAAGCTGGTAAGTGTGATAAAATTGGTGTATTTTTTTTCTTTTTGATTGCTTTTACAGTGGTCTTTATTTTTTTTCTTAGGAGAAAAGATGTGATACTGCACTACTGTGGAAGCATACCCTCATCCAGTTGCTTTCGGAAACCCTACTTATTTATGTTTTAGAAAAAAAGGATTATTACGTAAACGATATCTTCTAAGACACAATGGACAAGATATACTATGTAGGTATGTTCACATCTAAAACGTTGCACATTCGAGTGATATTGTGACAGTAACTTTGATGAAAATTTAAAGATATGCTTTAGAATAAAGGAATGTACTTACATCCACTCACAGTACACATATTTTTATGTTTCTTTTTTAATTTATTTAAAGTCGTCCTAACTACAAAGTCATATGCGACTTTAACGTTATCAGTTTCTTTATCACTTACACTAGAGGAGGTGAGGAAGTATTGAAGTGTATTCTATATCGAGATTTTATCGAACAGTTTGAGATCTACAGAATACCCGTCCCCCCAAAAACAAAATTATACAAGGGACCATGTGCCTTGTGTCAGTAAAGAGCCTAACAAATGAAAAGTCTGATGTATATAAAATTTAAATGTAGTAACCTTCAACGATGCAAAATATGATTATCAAGAAAGTTCCTCCACTCCAAACTACCGCTTAAATGGAAAGTTACTTTTTATATTTTATTTTCTCAGAAAACAACTAACGATCTCCTTAAAATACCTATCACGTATTTGACATTTTAACACAAGCAACAAATTAGTTTAGGATTTACAGCGAATTTAACATTTTTCTAATATACGCACAACGATGCATAATAGTACTTTATTCTCCAAATGTAGAATGGTCAGGGATAAGAACAATACATAGTTGTGCAGGTAAACACATTGTAGTTTTCCTTATACAAAATACTATTTTTTCGGAATAAACAACAATCAGCTTTTTAGGTATGAATATTTTAAACAGCAATATCATATTTAACCCCATAATATATATATATATATATATATATATATATATATATATATCTGGAAAAAAATTACAGGAGGAATCTGTAATATATTTTGTTTTAAATCTGTTAATTTGAGGATAGGATATTCCTTAGAAGTACGTTTTTAAACAGTTTATTTGTGTTACCACGTAAGGTTTTACAACATAGACTGCTGACTGAGAGCTTTGCACTGCAGCAGCACGCCGCGCCGGCTGATGCGTTACGTTGTACGAACGTGATAAGCTATCACTTCCGCTGTTCGGTGTAACTTGGAAACTGGAATCTGATATTTTATAAAGCCTCTCTCCGCTGTTTCATTTTAAATGTTACTTTGTGTTCAGCTTTTTTCATCATTCATTCGAAGTTCATTCTTAGCTCTGTGATTTCTGGAAGTGCATACTGAGTGAACTGAAGAAACGTAGCTATGACTGTTGTTTCAGTCCATTTAATGTTTCCAAGCATAACACAAGGCAGAAATCAGCAAGCTTAGCAATATACTTACAAACTTAAAAAGGAGAACTTAACTAAAATTTTGTGATGCGTGTCTAAAAAAGCAAAAAAAACAAAACAAAACAAAAAAAAGGACCACCCACTAATAACAGTGATTGAGTGCTACAAAATGCCAATGCCGTGAATAATCCAGAAGTGGTTTTAAACATAGCGACCATTGTAAGGCAAGATACAGCAATGCGAAAGGGATCCCTGGTACCTTTTAGCTAAATTCATTTATTCCATCAACCAATAATGCAATAAAAACCCGAGAGTATTTACTTGAGCCTGAAGGGGAAAAGTGCACATTTAAATTGTAGTTACGTTGGCTCACATAGAATAAGATTCAAAGTTCGAATGTTACTCAACTGTATGCCAAATTTAAGTTACGTGTGAGCAAATGAGTACAACTAAATTGCTGTAAGTAACTGACAAGGCATCCAATGACAGACTGCAGCTGCTGCTAGTCTCCATCCGTGCCGCGCCTGATCCCGCTACGCACCGCTGTTAACTATACAGGATCCTATCTTTGTTTTATGTAAATATATACAAAAACTACAAGGAGTTTATTTATAATTTTTATAGAAATTTAAACTTGAGGGTTAATAGGGGTATATACTTTTTAAATATTTTGATTTTAAGAATTGATGTAAATAGTTAACTATAGCAGTTATAATAAATATTAAGTAAAATATTACATACTAAGTTTTTTATTGTACTTTATAACATAATGAGTGTGAGATATTTGAATTTAATGGTAGAGAAGTGTGTCGCTTTTCACAAGTTGGATTGCGCAATATTTTAAAACATACTGTGATTTAAAAAAAATCAGAATTTAAAACATAATTCACTTTGTTTTTGTAATCCATGGACAACATTTGAAGTGAATCGGAGACATGGTGGTCAGATTTTGTGAAAATTTGTACGACTTAGCGTGGAATGACTATATGGTTCAGAAAAAACAATACACAGAATTTTAAAATATAAAATTATTGTTACATCACTTTTTTGTGTTTTAACAAAACATTATTTTCTGTTATTGATAACTTTTTTTTTACACTGACCCTATTTAGGCGTTAAGTTGAAAATATACGTTTCCGACGAATTTTCAGTTCTCCGTGGCAATGAATTTCTCAAGTCTGATTCAACGTAACAGCTTCCTGTTGTTCGGAATTTTCAGTATTCCAAGCCACATACTTCTGAAATATTACTTCCGTTATTTTGTTTCTTATCAAGGAGTATTCAAGACCAGCATACATATAAAAACTTAGTTTTAAACATTTGTCTATCATACTTGTGTAATTTCTATGCGAATATGCTTATGTCTGCAGCAAAATATGTACTGAAATAATTTCGGAAAATCTTTATAATTACTAAAGCAGTAAAAAAAACCTGATGTGTTACTTTCACATGACTTTCACTACTTACTACGGTTAATTTTTATAAAGCTTCTATTAACTACTTTTGTGGAAGCTTGTTTCTCTTTTTAATCTAGTTAAACCTTTGTAGAAATAGTTTCATTACATATTCCGTGGAAGGTATAACGTATGCTGATGCCAGAAAAAGGTTACTTTAAATAAAATGTGAGTTTTAAAGAAATATTCCTTGTGTAGCGCGTTTTTGTCTATCTATTATGCCTCATCAGTTATAAAAAAGTATACAAAATTCCTTCCGAATTATGAGGGCTTCACAGGCTAACCCCAGAAAATCAAACATACATTTTATTTTTCATGTAAATATCCCAAGCATATGTTATTCTAATCAAAATCGTTACAGCCATTTTTCAGATAATAAAAAAATTCAAAAAAATCGTTCATGTAAAGAGTAGTTTGGGGTGAGAATTTTCTTGAAAGTCTTCGTGTCGCATCTTTTGGAAGATACACCAAGTTTGATATTTATCGAAATTCCGTTTTTAGATTTTGCTGTTCACAAACACACATGCGGGCCTTTTCCCAATTTTGTTTATTCAGGGGGCCTCAAAATATATATTCGTGGTGAAAAACATTTCAAACATCCCACGCAATAAGTCATTTACATACTTGGAACGATGATTATGCTAGGAAAACAATAGTTCCATCTTATCCTATGCTTGTAATACGTTTCATGGTATTCTAATGTAAAATTACTGTTATTTTATAACTAACATTAAAAATTTACACCAAATGATGGTACCTACTAGTAACTTACAGACCATAGTGGTGTTCAATTTGTCAAGTGATATGAAAGTGTAATTAAATTGCATAATTACAATTGCATAATAATTGTAATTGCATAATTAAACAATTACGCTCTATGTTGGCTGTAGTCGAGTAAGGAGTGTGGCAAGTTAAGGTGTACACTTGTAATTCACATTGAAATCTGGTCCCACCATTTGTTCGCTAAGCATACAACCAAAACATCAGAGCTAGCTATACATACCATATCTGTATATTCTGTGCTCGCTTGCTTGTATGAAAGTGTGTAGTCTTTAAGTAGCCATTCCAGTTATAGCTGGAAAGTTTCAGGAAGGTAGAAATAACGAAGTACGTGCATTTAGAAATAATTTTATTAACCTAAAAGCGTAAACATCAAGAATTATATTCTTGAATTTGCTTACTAGAGAAAGTATGTTTTGTTTACAAATCATGTGATGAGTTTGCAAATCGGATATGTTTGTAATGAAAAATTGAAATTTATTTCCAAAATTTGAAAGCTGCACCGTGGGAGATTTTCCTTTAGATAATTAAAAAGCAGGAACTATGCAAACATTATCTGAAAATTTGGATGTTTGTTATCAAACATCACAAATGTCTGGAAAAAATAGAACTACTTCAAAAATACAGAACTTTTAAGTTTCACAGTCTGGCTCCCTTAAGTTTGATAAGAAAACGTCAATGTGTTGGGCAAACATTGGGGTTTGGTTTTTACAAAATATTCGGAATATACAGACTGTTCTCTTACTGAACATACCCTATTTATTATTTCTTGGACAGTTTTTTGTGCATATGCTGAGTATTTGCAATTTCTTTGGAAAAAGCATCATTAGTTTCAGTGGAGGTTTTGAATGTGCACTACTTGTATGAAGCACCTCAGCAATAATGACACATTGATTACTTATGGTACTATTTACTCTTCACAGCAATAACCAGTTTTCTCGAATTTTCTCATTAAACATCATTAATTAACTGAAAATGGCCATTTAAATTGTTAAAGGGTTTTGAATCCTCTAACCTCAAGAAAGGCGCTATTGCTTTTATAATAGCATTGCACTAGCTATGCTCGAACATTTAATAGTAGAGCCATGGTTCTATGTGAATGTGTTTAATGTTAAAAACTATTGAAAACCGACGTTTAAGAACATAAAGTCGAGTTGTTTCTCAAGTCAAAGACCCGATATGACCATAGAAATTGGTGCTATAAAAATGAAGCAATAAGAAAAAGAAACAAAACAAAGAGTAACGAATTCCTATTTTAGAAAAAAATATAAGTATTGGGAAATTCAAACAAATAACAAGGAATATCTCAGAAATGGTTCACTCGACAAAAAGGTGTGTAACGTAAATTGCGTGTTTTAACTCGGTCTACATTTTTTGTGTAGTAAAAGTTTGTCTATCTCTTACACTTTACCAGTTATGCAAAAGTCATTCAGAATGAAGCAGAGTTTTAGGGACACTCTCAGAAAATTCAAAATATACATTTCATTTGCCATAAAATGTCTTAAACATATGATATTTCAATCAAAATCGTTTTGAGAAAATCAAAATGTTCGAAAAAAGTTCCATGTAAAGGGTAGTCTGGGGTAGTGGTATTTTTCTTGAAAATCTTCGTGTCGCATCTTTGAAAGATACTGAACCTAAGTACCAAGTCTGGTATTAATCCGAATTTTCGTGTTTGAGTTATGCTGTTCATAAATAAACACACGGACATGCTTCCAAAACTATTTTATTTGGACCCAGGCTACCTCAAAACTTGTATTTCCGGTGAAATCTCGGTATCGAATTTTTGGATGAAATATAATACTTCCCCTGCTTACTTTACATAATAGAGAAAGTAAAAAGCCTGTTGTTTGCTCAAAAATGATACTTTCATGTTTTCCTAATTGAAATATTATAATATTTTTATGTTTAAATCCCTCTTGGAAAACATCATGCTTAAAATTGTTTATATTGTTTTTATGATAATAATTCCACAGCCGTCCTTTTTTTTTGTTTGCTAGTAATCTTTAAACTGTTTATGATGCCGAAATATTGGCTTTTCTTACACTAATAGAGAATACCACGGTCAGTAACTATTGTTTCCATATGTAGCAAATAAACCTTGCTACGATACACACTTTAGCTGAGCGGGGTGGCTCAGGCAGTAGCGTCTGTGACCAGCATTCAGGAGATGGAAGGTTTGATTCCCGCGGCCGACTTTCCTGACCCATGGATTTTTTCGGGGGTGTTCCCGGGTCGCTAGGCGAATGCTGGGAAGGTTCATTACATTCTCCGAATTTCCTGTCCCTCAATTTCACCTACATTCTCATTTCATTTCACTTTCCATCTGCTTGCTCTGTTTCAAGATTAAAAGTGTCGGCAGTAGTCTCGAAATTGCATGGCAGGAGAAAAGGATGTTCTATGTAACCCTTCATACCCGGAATGGGGAGGTATCCGAGTCCCTGGCCTTCCCGGGGATGTTTAAGTCCGCAGGTTGGTAGGGGAGCCGGTTACACAGCTGTCATCTGGGGAGTTTCAGTCCGGAAAGGTAAGGACCCTGCCCTCTGCTCCGGTCCGACCGCCCTCTGTCTCCTCTCACTTCACCCCTCCCTCTCGAGGGCACCCCATCGTGGGCTTCAGGCACAAAAGATCTTGTAGGTCGAGGTCCTAAATCCCCCTCCTAATTAGTCCTAGTTTTAGTCCTACACACAGTTAAAAATGACGCATACCCGTTGTTAAATGAATAGCGTATACATGGTAGATCAGAATAAAATTTCTGTGTAATCCTCAAAATAGTATTTCTCTTTAATAGGGCATAATAATTATAACAGAACAAAGCAGGCCGAATTAGCCGTATAATTATTGCACCCAAGGCGGATTTTGCTGGTGCAAGCGTTAATTAGGTTGAGAGAATACATTACTGAACATGAATATTATAACAAACATGACAAATGCAAAACTGTGTAATCCCGTGGCAATATCCAGTGGCCTTAATACAACACAGTATTTCATTGTAAGGAATGAAAAAAGGGACAGAAGGAAACTATATGTAACTACGTTTACACATATAACGTATGTAGCTCCCAAGTTTAAAAGGGACGCAACAGAATTTAAAAAGAGGATGACGGCAGGGAATTGAACCATAAATCTTCGATACGCAAAAATGCAATTACAGTTATAGACATACTTGAAGACGTTTCGGAAAGTCACTTCAAAGACATGTTGTGTAATATTTGGGACAGTTTTGGTAAATACCGAAACTTTGCATGAACGTTAGCTACTGTATCAGCTTGTCGACAAAGAAGGTTTATTATTTATAAGATAGAAATATTAGGCTAATATGTGCTAAATTTGAGTGATTTTAAAATGAATGTAACATCTTCCAGTTCAGACATAACTAGAAACCCTATATTGTAGTGAAATAAAATGGCCTGCAGCGGTCATTATAAAATACTTTACAGGGTCATTAATTCTCAAGTCACAACATTTAGAATACGCAAAACACCCCAATATTAATTCCATTTGCTGTACCTTACTTAATCTGTGAATATAAAATATATTTACTTAAATATTTCAATTCAGAATTAATTCATATTTACCATTTGAATTGATACAATTTCTTTAAAAGGTGGATTCTTATACATAACACCCTTAACTTATTCCTAGCTACGCCACTGACGATAACTGAATATAGTACAATGCCTTCGCTTACGGGGATTAGGGAGTGAAAACTGGGTAAATTTTGTCAAAAATTCAATGTTTGGGTTGCCTTAACTTTGCTTGGGGAAACTTTTTGTGCAAAAAACGTTTGTTACCTGTGTGAAATTGAGTAGTTACGTAATAAACTAAACAATCATTACACAATTTGCACTTTTTCTGAGATTTCTCACATTAAAAAAGGTCTGATTTGTTACATTCAAATAACTTTTTTAACTACTGTCGTTTTTATGTAGCTTCCGAAACCTATTCTTACGATAAACCTTTTCAGCAATAGTTTACATTATGTTGAAGGTGCAATAGGGATAGAGGAAAACGAATCGATAGTCGAGTATTTAAAAACTAGTCGTTCTATGCTGGACTTAAAATACCCAGTCTTTCCGTGACATCACGAGAAACAAGTGAACAGGACAGCACTTGAAAAATACTGTTGAGCACTTCAAAACAAACAACGAATATTTCGGAAATGGCTATTATCACAAAAAAGTATTTGAAATAATTGTATTTTAAAGAAATCTACATGTTTGTGCAGTACGTTTTTGTCTACCTCTTATGGTTCCAGTTATACAAAGTTATACAAAACGTTTTTCAAATGAAGAGAACTTCACAGGCTATTCTCGGAAAATTCAAGGTATACCTTTTATTTGCCATTTAAATATCTGAAACTGATGGTATTTTAGTCAGAATCTTAGTGGCACAACCTTGAAATATACTGCACCTAAATATTAAGTTTTGAAATCACACACACACACACACATACATACACGCAAATACATACACAAGGTCTTTTTCTAAAAATGCGTTTTTGGATTCAGTGGTCCTTAAAATATGCATTTCGGTCAAAATCTCGATATCGAATGTTTGAGTGGAATACAATACCTTCTTTACCTACTATAGGTAGATGGTAGAGAAAGTAAAAATTATATCCAGAAGTACTGTTCCAACGTTAAGTGCATATGTTTTAACAACGTTCTAAACTATAAAATTTAAGTAAAAACTTATATCATTTATAAAGTAATATGAAAACTGCGTAACAAGAATTTAAGAACAATATTGTAGGGATTTTCAAATGCGGTTTTACGATTGTAATATTTCAGCGTTGAAAACGCTTCTTACGATGCAATTTTGAAGTTATCGGAATGAAATTTTACAAATAATTTCTCCAATCCATGCTGACGTATACTTGTTATGCAGTTGCTGTTGTAAGGCCCATGTATTACATCGCCAAACTCATGAATATTTAATGTATGGTTTTTGCAAAAATTTAAATTAATAATTTAAAAAAAGGTATTTGTAAGGTTGTGATTAATCTTAAACATGTATTTGGTAGCAACTTTACTTTTTAGCTCAATAGGGAACATAAATCTAAAATTGTGTTTAAAAATTACGGAAATTGCATTGCAAGGTGCATTTATGTGAAATAGCTTAAATTTCTATTTAAAACGCTAATTGAAAAACAATTTAATATGTATGCATCAAACCTTGCAAAAAAGGTTCTTTATACAAACTAATGATATGATTTTAAGAGGCCCAGTTTTGTAAAATTCATGAATCGGTCCCCTTAAAAGAAAAATGGAGCAAAGCAGTTGTTTCTATGTCAAAGCCCGTCTTGGCCAGAAGCCTTCAGAAGCTCTACTTGTGAACGCAGCTGAAGTAGCTTTTAAAATATACGCTGTGTGTATGCCATTATCTCGTAGATAAGTCAAAGGGCTTAGCATTCCTCCCTGAGGGGGAGTTCTGCGCATTGCCTCAGTATTTCCCGGCTATTATCCACAGGCGCGCCGCACCTCCTTTTCATTCCATTATCCTCCACAAAGCGCTGTCCACTGTCACCTTTTGTTTTAAATAATAACTCTCTCTCTCTTTCAATTACATTTTCCCATGCCTGTACACTACCCTACAAAAGTAGGCTGCTTGATTAAAGGAGACATTTATTTATGCTTCCAGAACCAGGGGCTGTACTTATAGGTAAAACATTGCCAATGTAGTCGTAAAGTGTAATGAATAACTAACTAAATGAATACATAAATATGTAATAATCTTCTCACAAAATTGTTGCTGATAATTTACAACATATTTGAAATTCTATGATGTGTTACGTTATCAAAATGTTGTGCTCTCACTATCCAAATCAAAGATAGGATGCCCACTGTCATGTGGCTGAGGTTAGAATGGTTGGACATTCTGAAAACGTCTCTATGACTAACAACGCTTATAATGGATTAAAGAAGATAAATCAACATAGTACATTTCTATAACTATTAACATACACAGTCAAAAGGCAATACATTAGTAGATATTATTTTTCAGTCTTATTTCCATATTTAGATTACACACGGTATACACAAAATATGTGTAATAACAACTAATTATTATTGACTGACCTAATAAAGCCGAAAATTAAAAGTGCTTACGAGACGTTACTTCAAAATGAATTTGAAAACGCCTTGTGGTTTACCGAAAAATGTGAGTCAGTTAAGGAATGTAATGTCGTGCCTGCATGTTGCTATGGTGGCTCATGTTTTAGAGCAAGCCGAACATCCGTGGTTCAAATTCCGGTCATGGCAATGCATTTTTCTGATTCTACCTTTTCAACTTTAGTCTACACAGTATGTGTGAAAGAAAAATTACTTATTATTTATAAATTGTACATTCGTGTTTATACATGTGAAATTGAGTTCTTTGCCGTCATATGCATTTCTTTAATGATGTAGTGGACTATAGCCCGAATCTGAGGAACCTCATTTCTACAGTCTCTGTTGTTTGCTGCTGTTAGTTTCTCTACTGCTTACCTATAGTTAGTAAAGGAAGTATCGCATTCCACCCATCTTCCAAGGATGCGACACGAAGATCCTTGAGAAAATCTCCCGCCCCAAACTATACTTTACATGGAAAATGTTTCAAAAATTTTGATTTTACCAATTTTTTTTAATTAAAATATAATATGTTTAAGCTATTTTTCATGAGAAATTAATTGTATACCAGAATTTTCTGGGAATAGCTTCTGAAGTTCTCTTCATTTTGTATGAATTTTGCGTAGCTGGTGAACCGTAAGAGATAGACAAAGTCTTAGTACAAAAACAAAATGCAGATCTCATTAATATAAAGTACTATATTTTATATATATATATATATATATATATATATATATATGGGTATATTTGTGGAGTTAACCATATCCCAGGTATTCCTTGTTATTCGTTAGAATTTTCAAACAATTACACTTCTCTCAAAATGGAAGTCCTTATCCGCTTTCTCACCTGCTCATGCAAGGAGAAAAGAATTCCAAAGATATTACGTAACGACCAGCTGTTAAAGGATTTGACTATCGCAGAAGTTCATGAAGTATTCTGCTATTCCGCTTAAACCTAGATGGAAATAAATTTAGGAAATTAGGAAATAAATTATAGCATAATTTATGCAATAAGATAGTTTCTGCAAATGTTTATTTGAATTAGCATGAAGTGGACAGAAGAATAAGTTTTTGTATGAATAGTTTGTTAAAGAATGGGTAGGGGAAGTCATGTGAATGTAACACATCGGATTTGGTTTCAGTTAAAGCCTAGACCTCACATACGTAAATCAATGATGGTGCAGCGAGTAGTGTATAACATTTTAAAACGTTTCCTTTGAATTAAAAACTGTTTTTTCAACGTTTCCAATATGGAATTTAGGTTTTATTTCTACATCAGATGATGATCTATCATACAACATGATACGGTTCAACTCGGCCCAGTGTTTGATTTGATTGTATATAGATTAAACAAAGATGTAAAATGTTGTATTTAATATTGTAACTCGATAGGAAAAACCTTCATTCACAATATTGCAACTTGTTGAGGAAGTAAGGTTCGGGTCACTAGCCCACCCCTTTCTTGGGACAGGAAATGTCTGTCGGCACGTATACAAATGCACTGAGCATTAAAAAGGGTCTGTGGAAAGTGCTATTATTTGTCAAAGCGGAAGAAGCATGATATTTATGTCGAGAAAAGGATTAAAGTCATAAAGATACGTACGTGCTACAATATAAATTAAACTAATTGTAAATAGTACGGTGGGAAAGAGAAAACTGATCAGAGCTGAAAGTTTAGCCAGTAAATGGAAAGTCAAGAATACGAACTGGCGAATACGAAAATAGGGGATTGTCACATGAATGAAAACCGAACAAAATAATCACGTGACATATGGGGAGTAGGGATAATATCTGACATGGCGAAATTCACAAAATACAAGTAACTTCACTCTTAGCTGAACTCTGCACCATGTAAGTTAGGCCGCGGCTATGAACGCAGGGAAAATATTACAATACTCATTAATAGTGCCGACTAACAAATTATCTCTATGTCAGTCGCGGATAATTGACGGAGTAGTGGCTCGCGTTCCTAAATGTGTAACATAACAGTATAATAAAGCCAACCTTTACCAGAGCCGATGTTTTTATTATCGCAATAGATACATAATTTTATCACCCCCTGTAGACTTTACAGAGTCAACACTGTTCCACACTAGCCGCAGAGAGAAGTCAACGCCAAGAGAGCAGTTCAAATCCGGGCTCTGAAACCCTGACTTAAAGGTTACGTATCGAGGACGCGGCCAGCGCATTTTAACATCCGAAAAAGAAGAAGTTGACTCTAAACCTCCTGTGTAAAATGTGTTTGAAACAATTCAGTTTGTTATTAAGAGATTTCTAAATGACCTTAAAATCACATTCTAAGAGTTACAGTATACTATTGTCTGCTGCAGTCTTCCAAATAACTGGACTATTCGTTTAGTTCTGTGAATGTGAAAAAGGTTGGCATATACGAAACGCTGGTCACATCAAATTGAGTTTTCAAAAAGCGTTTTGGGTTTCAAGGTGTACCATACGATAGTCATGTTGTACTGTTTTTCATGATAAAAATCTGTTAAACTGATATTTTTTTAAACGTGTATTCCAGAGATAACCGGGTGTTTGAATGGTAATGGCCATACAACAGAAAAAAATAGAATAAAATGCTGCAAACAATTACTGGTATTATTTAACCTCTCATTATCTCCCGAAAGTCGTTCATATGTCGCAAAGAAATAAAATAAGGGAAAATGAGTCATTTAATTAGAATGGTGAATTGACACCACTGAGCAGGTTTCTCTTGTAAATAAAACGTTGGTTAAAATAACTTAGTGTGGTAGATAAACTCTCGCACTCGTGGTCAGTTGCCATCCTAAATAAGCCCACTGCAGTTTTCCTTGGCATATTTTTGTATATCAACTCTATCTTTAATACTCTTGTAATTTTTATCTTTTAATTTATCTTCTTCATCAAATCTCGGCTGTCTTTTAAAATGTTGTATAATGTTATTCAATTGATTATTTATTTCTATTTGTCCTACAGATTTTATTTGTTGTATTGCACCTTCCTTTGCTAATTGATCCGCATCTTCATTGCCCAAAAGTCCGGCATGAGCTGGGATGCATTCTAGAGTGACATGATTTCTAGTTTCAACTGCTTTAATTAGACTTCTTATTTCTTTAATATTTCTCGTTGTTTTATTATTGTAATTTATTATCCCATCTATGTGATTATAAAATAGTTGTTTTCTGGTCGATTTTGCAAGTCAAGTTTACAGACCAGACATTTTTCTAGAGAGCATATACGGTCTTATACTACTACCATTACTATATAGTTCACATATATGAGAGAATATCACATTTTGATGCTAGTTTTTTATGTTACAGGAGTCATTATTAGGTCGTTGTACGAGAGATCTGCTCTTGAGTGTTTTCCTCTCTGAGAACTTTTGTCGAGGAAATGGACTGTATGGTATATTCGCTGTATTCTAGCAGAATACTCTTGCCAACATTTTTGTCTCTGCATAAGTACACAACATGCTTTCTATGTAAACGCAGTATATAGATACTGTAGTTCTTATGTCATTCGCGAACCTGAGCCATTCATAATACTTTTCTACAGAAATGGCTAATGGGTCTTGATTATTCTCGATTATGTGGCTTCTAAAACAAATTTGTTTCAAAATCTTTTTCATGTACAAGGTCTGTGCTGTAAGTGCCTGTAAGATAAATTATTTAGAATTTGTTTTATTATTCCAGAAAACTTAAATTGACTAATAATAATTCGGCTTATGGTATACAGAGAGAGAGAGAGAGAGAGAGAGAGAGAGATCAGTGTTAATGTGTGAAGAACGCATTTTGGAGCTCCCAGGTTCAATTCTCGTCGACGTCCACTTTGAACTTGTACGCTTCGTGGTTTGTCATGGTCAGTTAGTCGAATACTGGGATGCTTTCTCTTCTATCACGTTTCTGTTTCCCTCATTTCCTTTCATTTAATTTTATTCTCGCTTTCAAGTGTGCTTCCAGGTTTCGTGGTGTGTGGCGGTCGCAGATATTTACGCGGATACTTTCCCCAAATAAAGAGTATTGCCCGTGGACACCTAAGGGCTGCCTAGTTGTAAGGATTTCTCATCTAAGCAGCTCCAGTAGTAAGCCGATTGTTCGAGCTAGGAAATGTTTGGAACTTCTACGCGTCTCTGTGACCTGTCTACCTGCGGCCCGTAGCCTCCTGGGATTCCTTCTTGTCATACATTTCTTCTGGGCGAGGAGTTGACCACAATAGATCTATGCAGTGTGCTAGGTGCCTCTTCCTTTGTATAAACTATACATACAGGTGACCCACACAAGCCGTCCTTAGTTTGAAGTTAGTTTATTCCGGATAGCGCGGATGCCAAAAGTTTTGCCTCAGTAGAATTGAAATCGGGACTCCATACCGACGGAGAGGAGACCGTTAAATTAAAGACCAGTTCCTGCACTGCCCCTTTGAACAGCAGTGATGCGGCACTTCTTTTGCACCTATGTATGTGAGGAAACACAAAACTGCAAAGGACGGCTTGTTTGGGCCACCTGGTATATCTATCGTACGGAATTCTTGCATAAAGCAGTTATGATTGTAGTACATGTCTTGTAGAAAACGTTTTGCTGTTTTCAACAAATTCAATTGAATTGTGAGCTCTATATTTCACAGATGTTAACGTTGTACTGGTGGGGGTATGATTTCTACATGATCTACATTTGCCTTGTTGAACGATGATATCCAGCAGAGGCAGTCAAGTTTACCAACAATACAGCCCTATCAGATAACAAACCTGCTTCGTTTTGCTACCGCGTTTATACTTGTTTCTCCGTTTCAAAATGTGAAAGTACATGCATTTACATTGTTTTATTTATTTAAGCAAATATACTTATTGAAATAAAATGAACAAACCAAATGCGCTGTTATTCAAAAGCACATTATAGTATCGTTATAGAGTTCTTCTAAGACAAGGATCAATTAATGCCTTAATTCTGAATGATGATTACATGTAAGCAAAATTTCCTTTCAAAGCTACGAGTTCTCAGGTTGATTTTTATCTAAAATATGAAATAAGGAATCTTTCATAAGTAAACTATCTTAAGGATTTATTGTAATACAAAAGGTAAGGTTCATGTGTAGCTTAAATTTACATGGAATTACTTGAAAATAGTATTAATTGGTCACAGAATTTTACAGGAAAAAGGACGTCACGTGCGGATCTTAAGTTTTTTGCTGTGTCTTCAGTTATAGTACACTAATACAGAAGTAATTGAAAAACTCGTTTTTTTAATTTCAAGGGGCAGCATTTCTAAGTTCACTGCTCATTGCTGTTATCAGAAGATAATTTTCGCGGCTTGTATAAAACCATCCACATTCTGCTTAAAAATAATCCCAAAAGTAAAGCCTTTTTCTGATATATCGATATGTGATAAGTTATCTGATGCAATATGTGGCATTAATAGATACAAATTCTTCGTGTACAACAAGGAACCAATGATTGGAAATTGGGAATCCATATGGGCGGAAGTGATGTGATTCTCAGAAACCGAAAGGGTGTCTAACCTGTGTGATGTTTTGATGAGGTGTGATGATGATGATGTGTTAAAGTTTTGAACAGTCAGCGTTGTGCTTTGGGTGGGAGAAAGGTAGTGATAGGAGAGGCCGCCTGAGCAAAACTTCAGGTTAGGCAATGGTGGCTCAACTCGTTGTGTATGACGTCGAGCTCAACCTTGAAAACAACACTAAATATTATTCTACGCCGAAACCATTTCAGTTTCTGAGAAGCACATCAACCTAACAAGTATCCTTGCAACCCGAACAAATCTGCAGTTTCTAACGCTTGGAGTGTATTTTATGAGCTGAGGTAGGACAAATATCCTTTGGCTTACAATGTGTACATGCAGCGAGTTTGTATCGACATTGCGGCGAGGGGAAGGGGGTGCCACAGATAACCTGGAACTTTAAACAGAAGCTCAGAAGTAGAACAGAACATAAACACAGAGCTCACAGAGAACAACTCTACCATACCAGTAAAGCAAGCGACCCTCTGACTGTCGAGTGTGTAGCTCTGGATCCGTGTATTCAGTACGACGTCTCATGTATTAAGTAGGGTGATTCCGCACTCAACAGGTATCTGACCTTGCTCAAATAATGTGTAATTATATTTTAAAAAAACTAATGCATTGTTCGAATGGAAATATGAATGTCTGTGTCTGAAGGTTAGTATATACGATTTACTGCTCCGTTATTTCCTACTTTAGTGCCACGGACTCATTGCGGAAAGTGATATAGTAATTGTTAAAACAATTTCTAATGTAATACATTCACATGATACTCTCTATCCACTATTGTTTATTTTTATACATGGGTTTTAATAACTACACTTACACTTCCCATGACGTCACTGTAACCAACTGAATGTTGACAGCATGTCAAAAAATGTAAAATTATTAAAAGATTCAAACCAATAACAACAAAATATCTAGAAAATAACTGATGCTACGAAACGTTATTTGAAACAACTTGCGTGTTCTTCAGACATCAATGTTTGTTGTGTAGTTTTTGTCCATCTCTTATAACTTATCCGTTGTATAACTTTATATAAAGTTTCTTTCTGAATGAAGAGTGTGTTTTTCAGACATCTATATTTGTTGTGTAGTTTTTGTCCATCTTCTATGACTTTCAGTTGTATAACTTTATATAAAGTTTCATTCTGAATGAAGAATACTTCACAGACTATTCCTAGAAGTTCAAGATATACCTTTTATTAAATATGTGGTATTTTTATAAATATCATTACACTATTTTTATAAAATCAAAATTAATGAAAATATTTCCATATAAACGCTAGTTTACATTTGGGATTGGAAAATTTCCTTAAATTGACATTTGATACTTGTGTTATGCTGTTCCAATACGCTCGCGCGCACACACACCCAGGCGCCTGGAACTTTTGCTAAAAATACAGGGTCCGCTCGAATGTCTCTAATTTCAATTGTCTGTGACGGGTAAACGGTTGAAGACATACACTTAAAACAACGTTTATATAAAAGGAAAACTCAAGAAGTTTTGAAATCCTGTCGGTAGAGGTACAAATACACGGTTTTCATTCATAGATTTTATCGTTTATCAAAATGGCGACATCGCAGATCAAAGCCCAAATTGTTCTGTGGTGTGCGAAGTTTAAATCAATTGTCCGAGTTCAAAGGGAGTTTCGCGAGTCTTTAGCCATGATCCTCCAACTGCTAAAAGCCTAAATAAGCGGTACGATAATTTTTAGCTACTAAAACTGTGTTGAAGTAGCATGGTGGTGTTCGCAGAACATCCGACGAAATGGTTGCAAATACTCAAGCCACATTTGAACGAAGCCCACGAAAGCCATTATGAAGAGCTTCGTGGGAACTTCAAATTCCGAAATCACATTGCAACGAATTGTCCACAAACGTCTCAAACTGTGCATATACGAATTTCAGTTATTGTTCCATCTGAAGCCGAACGACAAGCCCAAGCAAGTGCAATTCGCCAATACGAATCTAGACCGTCTCATCCAAGGTTTTCTTCTTGGATGAAGCCGCATGTGTCAGACAAGGCAAACCGGCATAACGTGCGGATCTGAGGATCGCAAAATCCTCACGCTACACAAGAGCACGTTCATGATAGTCCCAAGGTCAATGTTTGGTGCGATTTGTCGTAAAATAAATTCATTGGACCGTTTTTCTTCGCCGAGAAAAATTGGCGTGGTACCACATATCTTGATATGCTGGAGCAGTTTTTCTTTCCATAAATTGAACATCTGCAGCCTAACATCGTTTTCCAACAAGATGGCGCTCCTCCACACTGGTTCAATGAAGAGCGTGCGACTTTGGACAAGATGTGCTAATGTGCATATAAAAACGTTTTAGGTTTTACTTTCATATAAATGTTTTTGTAAGTTTCTATCTTCAAACATTTACCCCTCACATGCAATTGAAATTAGGGACATTCGAGTGGACAGACATGTACTTTATTTTATTTCAGTACCCTCAAAACAAATATTTATAATGAAACCTCGAACCTCAATATTCTACTTACTTGGTAGAGAAAGTATTACTAGGCGAGATGTGAATCTGCACTTCAGTACGCTAGTAACAAACGCGTTTAAACACACAGTTTGCGCTAAGTTTTGCCATGTATGTCGTTTTCCGCAATGATCTGAAGAGCAATATATCTGGTTAATACAGAAATAATCGAATGCCATATAAACCTCAACAGTTCTGCTCTTTCCGTTGTCAGTAACCACATCACTGGAAACGATATTATCCTCGCTTAGGGTGTGCCATTTGGGACATGGCTTTACACCGTGCTCAAACTGTCAGAGATAAACGTGCACAGAAGGACTAATCTAAGGGCTTTAGGAACCACTCAGTTCACTATATACTACTCTAGGAGCACGAAGATCTCTCATATGAGCTTCTCATGAAAAAAGTCATATCTCATTTGTTAACAGTCGGCTAAATTTCTCTACTCACTCAAGCTTCTCTACAAAGGATTCATGTGAAGCACTATTTTTCTCTCTACTTCTATGGTAATCGTAATATATCAATAAGTAAATGGTCTCAATTTTGTAATACTGCGAAAGATATAATACTTTGTAGTGCATCATGCAGCTTGATAAGTGTCAAGGGTAAATAAAACATGTCAAGGTAAAGGGGTCGCACATAGCACGGATATACCGTGCTCATATTGTGACGGAGCGGCTACGGCCCAAGGTTATCGAGAGGACGAATTCGGGCGGTCTGTGTAAACAGCGATAACTGTCGCTCGCCAGCGTAAATACCGGGTGCGCAATCAATAAGTAGAACCATCTGGAAGCTTCTTTTCCACCTCCTCCAGAAAATATTAAAATATTTCTAGAAACTTGTGTGAATATTCCACTGACTATATAAGCGAGCGTTCTCTGGAGAGTTGTCAGAGTTATTGAGTCAGTGCGAGTGGAGTGTGATTTGAGTTGCATCGGTCAATTTGTGAGCGAAAATTTGGTGGGTGAGTTTCCCGTGCGACATCAAGAGTCGGTGGCGAGTTGGTGATAGCTGTTGTGACATGCAGCGGGCGCTACCGCGGAATGATGGGTTGTGGAAGTCTTTAGTTCGACTCTCGACTAAAGTGAACCGTCTGGCGTGAAGAGGCTACGTCACGAAGGAAGTGAAGGGACGGAGAATTGAACTAGGTCACTTTAGTGAAGCCTTAGTTTAATTAGTGAACTCCCAGTGAAGTTGAGTTGCATAAAAACGAAACGGTGACTTTGAGAACAGATATTTGCAAAAATGGACAAAGAAACAATATTTAGAATTAGGCAACATTGCGCTCTGTTTACTAAACTCTTAAGAGTTCGACAGTTGAGTTTAATAGTAAATGTCGTGAATAGCGTTTGTTGTGAGGGGAGTGCTGTAATTTTTAGTTCATCACCAAATTGATATTGTGGAATGTTACATCAAGACAGATTATATTAAGGAGATTAAAGAAATGTTTGAGATGAAATATCCTCGCATCAACCTTCCCAGAATCAGCAGAATTCAAAATCTGCATAAGAAAATATGGAGGATTAGAGGTTATGTAAAGAGAAACAAGCATCTCCAGCAGTATTCAACAGGATTCGCATGGACGTAACGAGAAGCACCAACAAAGAAATAGGGAGATATCCCGCACAACATGACATTTTGTGCCAAATGAGCTGAAATTACGAGCAATTATTGTGAGCGTACTATATGAATGTAAACAAAAATTCCTTTTATGGATGTGAAATACTCAGAATTATCGATTCAATTATAATGTTTATACCGAGATGTTAAAGCCACTGTAACTGATATCCTTGGAGTTCTCTCCCAAAATTCAATGAATCATGATGGGTTATTTGCATCATATTTACATTGAAAATTCCACCTGAATCTAACAAGATAAAACCCTACGAGGCAGCAGTTGTTCATTTCTCACGCCTCTGTATCAATGGCTGCAACATCCGATATTAATTTTCACAGAATGCTATCTCTTTCTAACGTAATCCACTGGATTTTCCGTTCTATTGAATAAATGATCAGTTAGTCTTGGTTTATTTTCCACCGTTATTTACAATAACACTCCCCTCTATTTCAGAGGGCCGTTTGGAGGACCATCAAGCCAAATAAAGTAGCACATTTGCGCTGAAATGAGAGAAAGAAAGTTAATATTTGTGTTCTTCCACTGCATGCCCTTAGAGAAGTTTTAAATGTGCGCTTAAACACGGAACTGAAAGGGTTTGTTATGTTTGTATATGCGTGCTCTTTTTCATTTTTATGGGGAAAAAAGATGTCTTCTTTGATAGTAAAGAATACGACTACCCGTAGGTCTGCAGAGTGAATTCCAATGTTCAATTACTTCGCAACCCAGTTGTATGTAATGTACCGTTCACTTTAACTAGTGATGGATGCATGAAGCATTACATTTTGTTGAAACTCTAAAATGAAAAATAAAAATCTAATGGTTATATTTACCAAAGGTTCTGTAACTTCATTTACATTTTAAAATCGTGTTATAGTACGTCGAATTAATTTTAACTATGCTGGCCGTTATTTTATACTCTTGTGTGTTTGTTTACACGCTTGAACATCACAGGATATAAAATTTAACCACAAATGCGTATTTATTTATTTATTTTTGGCGCATAAAATGTAACGTGAATTAACGTAATTTATTTTATGTCCGTGAATTATTAATCTAATTCTTAACAGTGTCTTTGTATCTTTTCTTCAGTTAACTACATAGACATATTCAAAATTAAATATATAAAAAAATTTGAATTGCTATAGCTTTGTTATGTGTTGTACCTATATATACTTTCCTGCTCAAGAAAGTATGTATTCCGGTGTACCTTTAATCCTTAGTATTAGGGTACTATACAGGATGATTTAAAGTAACCCCACGGTTAATATGTTGCGCGGAAGATTTATCATTTTTAAAACTGGGACACATGCTCGGAAACTATGGTTGGACAGTGTTGTATGGGCGCTGATGACTATCGATGTTTAGCGCCCTTAACCCTATTTCATCATCATTGGACAGTGTGGTGAGGTCAAACTCACACGCTTCGGAAATAATAAACGGAGAATGGTTAGTGCTTTAGGGGCGGGTATTGACTTTGTTTTGTAATTAATAGAAGTGTTTGTGAGCAGGTTTTCTTTTCTGCTTATATTCTTCGTTTTCTTCTTTTTCTGCTTTGTTTGTGTCCTTTTTGCTTTTGTTTCCCTTTTTCCATTCCTACTAAATATCAATAACTTTAAAGTTCAGTGTACAAATAAAGAGAGAAATATTGACTACAGCGTGTTATATAAGCAGGTACAGTCCTTCTGACTCATGCGGTGTATGAGTCTCAATATGTAAAATGGTAAGACGAATAAATACACTATCACATTTAAGCCGGGTTTCACCAACCGTCGGCAAATTTAGCTTGAGGGACGTCAAACTAACGCTTCGTGAGTTTTTACCGTGTCGTCAACGACAATTACATCAAAATGACTGTTCGTCAAATATGACGACTCATTACTCAAGTTTGTGAAGGTTGACAAAAGTAATGTCTGCTAGTCTCTTTTCATTTGCTGAGATTGAGGCTTCGAAAACAAGACATGACCACAAGGCATATGTTTAAACCAGGCCACGCCCCTCCGTAACCACTGTCACCAAGTACAAAATGCCATCTCCCTAACTCGAACAGCATTCTCAATCGTCCGTTCTCAAATATAACCTGTCATGAACAGATCCTGGCCAACGTGCCACAATATTGGTAATTAGCAATCTTGCACTGAAAACCGTATACTATACCCCACAGCATTATGGACAGCGGGTGACAAAATAGGCACATGAGTACAGTCAATGGTATCTACAAGTCAGGAACATTTGCAATTACATAAAGTTCTTGGATCGCTGTGGCCGTAAGGAAGCGATTGCTTCCGTTACTTTCTCTACCTATCTGCACACTTTGGATTTCAAAACTCCGTTGTAGTCACCATTAACAATACGGAATGACCCCGTGGAGAAATATCTGTGTTACCAGTATCTGTTGAATACATAACTGTTGGCCGATTTCTGCTCGTAAAGTATTCCAGTCTGGGTTCAGTTTCTCTAATATTTGCAACACCATCTGTATTGATAATCTGTAACCAGCCAAATATTTTACGTCACTTATTTGTATAAATCGTTATTTCTATCCCTAATAACACCTTCTGGACCCAAAATTTCAATAAATTGTTGAGCTTCATTCCAATAACGAAAATAACAATTGTTCAATTACTGGAATGAAAGTACATTATATGCCATTTCTCAAAACTAGAGACCTACATAACCTGCAAACCAGAATGACGGACTATCAATGATTTGAAGAACGAAAAATAGTACTTCAAAAGTTGACGGAACTCGGCTGCATATTGATGAAATGGACGCTTTTAACAAGCCCTCAACAGATTGAAGATCTTCAAATGCCTTGAAGAATTGTCAATAAGCTTCCATCCACCCAACAGGAGCATCCCATCAACTTTAAATTGCAAACGGGTTGGACTCTTCTACTTCTACTTGATTACAGAGCCTACACCGGCGGTGCAGACATTGAAGGATAAGCTTATACCCTATAGTGCGTAGTATACACTGGCGTGTGATGTTGCTTATGATCAGGGATGCCATGAGTAGCAGTTAGAACATCCACTTAACGCTGATGTCAAATAATTTGCATAACTAATGGAGCAATCTGAAGTATGACAATGTTACTGTTTTTAAAAATTACCATTTTGTCCGATACTCTTTGCAGATGTGGAATAATTCCTTAAGCATCAACCACTTATGGTTGTAAATAACATAGCACAAGCAGAAATATGTACCAGGTGACTCACACAAATCGTTGGGGTATGTCATCTCAAAAATGAATTTGAGATCTTGTAGGTTACCGGAAAAAATCCAACTCAGTTTGAGAAGTTAGTGCCTTGCTAGCATCTTGCCTGGGTAGCTCAGTAGATTAGAGCAACTCGACAGAAACCGCAAGATCCAAGGTATAAATCCTGGCTATGGCACTAGATTTTTCAGTCTGATTCTATCTTTGCAACTTTGTCCTACACATGACTTGTGTGAAAGAACAGTTAATTGCAAAATCTATTATAATTTAACACTTGCTGAAGATCCTTCACATCTTAATTTACTCCCGCATTCAGAGAAAAGCTATCCTAATAGACAACTCCTAAATTAATACATGACGCAAGCAAAATATTACACACTTCATGTTTAAATTTTATAAAACGGTGTTTATGTGACACTGGATATCTGGTGTTCGAAAGGAACTAAGAAACTGGACTACAAATTAGATGCGTCTTTTAGATTACTATTACAAGTAACGAGAAAGCATGGAATAAAATTATACAATTAGCGCCGATGAATACACTACGTGATCAAAAGTATCCGGACACCTGGCTGAAAATGACGTTTAAGTTCGTGGCGCCCTCAACCGGTAATGCTGGAAGACAATATGGTGTTGGCCCACCCTTAGCCTTGATGACAGCGTTCACTCTCGCAGGCATACTTTCAATCAGGTGCTGGAAGGTTTCTTGGGGAATGGCAGCCCATTCTTCACGGAATGCGGAACTGAGGAGAGGATCGATGTAGGTCGGTGAGGCCTGGCACGAAGACGGCGTTCCAAAACAGCCCAAAGTGTTCTGTAGGATTCAAGTTAGGACTCTGTGCAGGCCAGTCCATTACAGAGATGTTATTGTCGTGTAACAACTACGCCACAGTCCGTGCAGTATGAACAGGTGCTCGATCGAGTTGAAAGATGCAATTGCAATACCCGAATTACTCTTAAACAGTGGGAAGCAAGAAGGTGCTTAAAATATCAATGTTGATCTGCGCTGTGATCGTGCCACGCAAAACAACAAGGGGTGCAAGCCCCCTCCAAAGAAAAACACGACCACACTATAACATCACCACCTCCGAATTTCACTGTTGGCACTACACACGCTGGCAGATGACGTTCACCGGGCATTCGTCATACCCACATCTGCCATCGGATAGCCACATTGTGTACCGTGATTCGTCACTGCACACAACGTTTTGCCACTGTTTAACGTGTAATGTTGACGCTCCTTACGCCAAGCGAGCCGTCTTTTGGCATTTTCCTGTGTGATGTGTAGCTTATGAGCAGCCGCTCGACCATGGAATCCAAGGTTTCTCACTTCACGCCTATCATAGTACTTGGAGTGGATACTGATGCAGTTTGGAATTCATGTGTGATGGTCTGGATAGATGTCTGCCTATTACTCTTTACGACCCTCTTCAAATGTCGGCGGTCTCTGTCAGTCAACAGACGAGGTCGGCCTGTACGCTTTTGTGCTGTATATGTCCCTTCACATTTCCACTTCACTATCACATCAGAAACAGTGGACCTATGGATGTTTAGGAGTGTGGAAATCTCGCGTACAGACTTCCGACGCAAGTGACACCCAATCATCTGACCACATTCGAAGTTCGTGTGTTCCACGGAGCGTCCCATTCTGCTGTTTCACCTTTTCTAATGACTACTGAGGTCGCGGATAATGAGTACCAGGCAGTAGGTGGCAGCATAATGCACCTAAGAGGAAAAACGTATGTTTGTGGGGGTGTCTTTATACTTTTGATCACATAGTGTATATTATGTAGACAAAGTGGTAACTGGCAACACAAACAAGTGGCACGTACTGAGTTTCTCGGATGTATATCCAGCAGTAGCATGGGTGGCCTACTGTGCAGGGGCTGTAGGCCCTCGAAAGTGGTATTACTGCGTAGATGCAGCACATATCTTTAGCGGTCACATGCTAAGACTTGGCAACAATGTCACTTGCCCGCGTTATTGTGATTAGCTATTCACCCGTGTTATTACTGTATCTGGCAAGATACATAAACAACGAATTAGTTGATTTGTTGGCAGTGTTCGGAGAGTGTCAACGTAATTACAGAGAAGCACGCACTTTATACCTAAAGGCTTCCAGTTAGATAACTGTACCTATTACTATCTTTTCCATCAACCATCAACGGCTCACCGAATCGCGGTCGACTGCATCCTTCAAATCTGCCGCTGACAGAAAGACCCGAGATTGTAAATGCTGTAAGAGAAGCTATTGCCGCAAATCCGCATACCTCATGCAGTGGTTTTACGCATGAGTAGGGTGGAACTTATTTTGAGCATCTTCTTTGAGTTACCAGTAAATCAAAATAGAAGCTCTTTGACGCTGACCTTTGACACATCTGTGTTGTTCCTTGCTGTCGCTTCAGGAGACTCAGAGTCCCGGGTTCGATTTTTGGATGGCAGGGATTAGGAACTTGTTCTGGTAGAGCCGAGGTTCTGGTTTGCAGGGGTGGTGACACTGCTTTGTAAATATTAATAATGCTGCCGGCGAAGATTTAGTTATTATTCCTATATTTTGTCACGAAGATTACTATCTGGTCGACCCGCCACCTTCGTCATCAAAACCACTGCTATTATTGTCGTCACTTTCGAAGTCGCTACTTATGTGTTCCTCCGACTAGCCCTCGAATTGCCTAGATTTCACAACTTCATTTTCACACTATAAACTTTCTGATTATTTTCTTCTTATTTTGTTTCATCAACCGTCCTCGTGGTTAGTTTATACCGGAATGTGTCTCAGGTTTCTTTTCCTTTTTCACGCCTTTCGTCGAACTTTTTTCCCCCACCTTTCTTATGTTTCGTTCCGTTTTAAGTTCAAACGTATCATGTGATATATACGCGATTTTTGATTGGCTATCATTTTTGTTTCATGATTTTATTATTGGCTACCCCCACTTGACAACTTTCACGTCTGCTTCTTACAACTTATTTTGAGCTTTAAAATCTTTCCAGAAACATTCTTAGATCGTAGATAGGACACGTAGTCTTTCTGACCCTTCTAAGCTTTGAAACCATTGTAAACTACACGTTCGAGCCAAAGTACAAAAGCGAAACTTCCGGTAGACTTCTTGTCGCCGATAGCAGGTAGATACATCTGCTTTCGTTTCGAGAAAAACAAAAATGGTTTTTCTGCCTTTTGAACAAAACCCATTCCTAGTATGAATTTACAGAGCGGGCGTCTTTTTATTTTATAAATTGATTCTCTTTATAACCTTTATCTCTTTTCAGCACATTTTTGTCGTTATGTTTGATTTCGATCGTATATTATTATTATTATTATTATTATTATTATTATTATTATTATTATTATTATTATTATTATTATTATTATTATTTCTCCTGGCTTCATCCTGAAGCGACTGGTAAGTAGAACACCCAACCTACTGTTCAGTATCATTCCGAACTATGCAGTACAGTGCTTGAAAACAGAGATACCCGAAGAAAGCATTAACTGTTCAGATCCAAAGGATAGAAAACAAAAAAAAGAAGCATGGTGTGAACAGGTTATATTTGAGTTAGAATATGGTGATAATGATAATGATCATTATAACGATAATAGCGACAAGAGGAAGGAAGTGTTAATCCTTACTAGGAGACTTTGTCCCCATGCTAGTGCACTCAAGGGCATCTGAAGTTAGTTATTCAGGATGGGTTATTATAACGAGGCAGGGAGTACTCTATAATATATGTACGCATAATTTTATATTGCTAGATATTTAGGATGTACTCTATCGCTAAAACTACAACTTTTGAGTACCTCCTTCGTTACCCATAATCTAGATGCAATGAATACTATCCCTCTCAGAGGTCGTGGGATTTGAATTGTGAACAGAAACGCTAATAAAGCATTTAAACGCTGGGCATTTAATATAATTAAAATTTCATAACAACATTTCTCAATCGTGAAATAATACTTGATTATGGAATTCACTGTTATGCTATTCTTTTAATACGAATTATAAATTTATACTATCACTAGCTTCACTTGCTGGTCATAGCTGTCTCTTATAACGTCCTTGACCTTCTCTTTGTTTCACTGCACCTCTTTTATACAATTCACTACATGTGCAATATCATTTAATTGATTTAACATTCAATAATTTTAGCATGGTTTACTAAACGATTACTGATTTCATTTAAATTTGGTTCTACCAACATTTTGTATCCTGACTATCCTAAAGTAGCCGTACAGCTTTATTGTCACAATAAGATAAGCTGAATGGAATGCGTTTACCGGATTGCGTGAAGTCACGACTGTCGAGGTGCTGTCCTGGTAATGCCAGCTCGTAGTCATCACTGACGATGTCCTTGTGGCGTCACTATTTCACCCTAAGTAGCAGGAACATCCCACTATTGTGGTAGTAAGCCGAAACTTATACAGTTCTGCTTGTGTAACCAAGAGCCATTTTTTCTTTCGTAGTACCGTATGTAATCATCTAATGTAGCCAAACGAATATTGTAGTGATAAAGGATTTAACTCTGTTGGTTAATAGTCATGAAAAATGATTATTGGAATTAAGTATTGTTGCTAATATCTTGTCATTCGAAGCAATCTGTAGCTATAACTATTCGATGGAAGAGAGAATAACACTTGTTGCCTATATGACGTTCTGAACTGTAATGTCTCCACTATACACTGTCCCAGAATGTTCTCAACTAGACGCTATACCCGACTGTTCTCGCTGTCTCGCGTCTAGCTGCCCACCGCGGGTTAACTATGTTCACCACTTGTATTACCGCGCGTGGCAGTCGCGTGTTTAGTTACTCGTGTCAGTGGTGACACCACTCCTTTGTGCATGCGCACATAGAAAGGTCATCATGGTGTCTTCTTAACGGGGATTTCATTTCCCGTTTCTGGCTTATCAACGTGGCGATAAAATAATCACCATAGCCACATTAACCATGAGGAACCTTACTAAAACTGAATCATCTTGCAAGACATCTTAGGTTCCTTTGTGGAAATGTCACCCTGGGAAACTAGGACAATATATTGCGTAATAGAATTCGTTTTGTGAATATCACGTTATCTCCAATGTCATCTGCATTACCGCATGTTTAAAAAGATAAGATGAAAACAATTACTAATAAAGATGAAACTGGGTATAATTTCCGGGAAGTAAAATCATATACGCAGTTTCTATGTTTTAGCATAATTTTTATTTTATAAAATAAGGCTATTAACTTGTGTTTCGAAAGGATTAGTATATTTCAAAAATCACATTATTCCCGCATCTATAACGTCTAAATAACATGAAGTTCTTCATCCATTCAAGGATATATTCAAATTTCCCTACAATATCCACTGCCGAAACCGCCATTTTACTACAAAGCTTATGTACTGTGTAATTGGAAGGTTAAGTTAAAGGTAAGAATGAAATCGAGAAGGACTTATAACTTGGTTCTAAAAACTGCGGTTATAACTGAATGCACACATTCATAACATCAAGCCAAAGGTTTTAAAAATAAATTTGAGGCCTCGAAGTAGGCTTGGAATGTTGAAATATGCTCTTTAAATTAAGGGAAGTAACTATATCTATCAAAGGTTTACAAAGTAGGATTTGAACCTTGCATAAATAAGTAGTTAAGATTGACGCAGTAAAGGAGAAAGCCAGAACTTGTGTTAGTATGTTTCTGACAGACGTCTCAGTAGCCAAGGCGACGACTGCTAACGAAAGAGAAAGTGACAGATTTAAGCGCGTCTTTAGCAGTGTACCATTTAATCGTAATGCTCCTTTGGTTTTGAAAAGTTGAAAGCCGCATCACTTCAATACATCCCTTGCATTCAAGGGACGGTTGTGGAGTTAGTAAGAGATGTACTTTGTTTTTCTTTCTTTTCACAGAGTTCACGATTAACTGCTCTCGTTGGGCGGAACGTTCGATGTGCTGACATCAATGCCCAAGGGACCAAAGCTACTCTCTATTCTATTAGAGGAAACGAAATTCTCTGTTATATATTCCTAACCTTCGGTGACCGAGAAGGAACTATTTGTACTTAGCTTCCATTGCTTTGATATGCAAAACTAAGGTCGTTGTTTAAAAAATTCTGTCTCTTTGAACTAACAAGTGAGGACTTTATTACAATTTCAAACAATGTAAAAATCGAATAAATCTATTTTATTGCAGTAATTTAAAACTTGTATATGTGTATATATATTTATTTATTTAGGTTGTGCTACGAAGGAAATGCAAACAATATTATGGTAAAATAGCTATGAAAAGTGACGTATTTTATAGAAATCTGATGTGTTACAGTCAAACGACTTAGTCTACCTATTATAATTTACTTTCATATCTATTTTCAAATTATTACTTGTAAAACAGGCTTGTTGAACCTGGCAAATATTTTTAGAAATGGTTTCAATTCATATGTTGTAACTACGTACATAGAAGCATACAGTGGAAACACGATGGGAAAATGTTTAAAAGGATGCTCGTCATGTGTATACTGGGCTTGCTACTTTGGAAACTCTTTACATGGACTGAAAATAAATATAGAACCAACATTACATTTTAGCTTTAAATACGGAAAATTCCACCCACAACCAGAAATGTCACGTTAACGACTAAAGATACAGAATGAAATGGTATGACACTTTGCATATTTTAAAATCCATGTGAGACTTTTATCTATCTTTGTCTATCTCCTATGCTTTTATAATTAAAATTCTCACAGAATGCAAGAGTCTTCACAGTGTGTTCACAGAAATTTCAAGATAAAAATTGTATTCCTCATATCATTATGTCATATGATATTTTCATCAAAATCGTTTCAGCCATTTTTGGAAAGAAAAATCAGTTTTCCAGGTAAGAGTAGTTTGGGATGCAGAACTTTCTTAAAAATGTTTGTGTGGCATCCTTGGAAGTTCCTGAACTTAAATACCAAACTTTATATTTATCCCAATTTCCTTTTCAAGTTATGCTGTTTGCAGACACAGACGCACGCGCGCGCGCTCACACACATATAAATACTCACATATGAATGTTTTATAAAAATGATGTTCTGTGTTCAGTGGAATTCTAAAGTATTTCCAGTCAATGCAATACTTCCTCTATCTACTTGAGGAATTGGCAAAAGATCTAAAATCAATGTCAGGAAGTTTTATAATACAGGGTATACCGAAATTTGAAAGCGTGTGAAGGTTTATAACAAAAGAA
Organism: Deroplatys truncata; assembly: GCA_030765065.1. Lineage (NCBI taxonomy): Eukaryota > Metazoa > Arthropoda > Insecta > Mantodea > Mantidae > Deroplatys > Deroplatys truncata. The sequence goes on along the minus strand of CM060981.1, from coordinate 203,821,534 downwards.
AAAGTGTAGTATTATTAAAACTGTATTTGCATAAATTAGTTTGCAATTTTTTCAATTAGACGCTAGCTTTAAATAGGATATACTTTTATAAATATCATTCAGTGGAAGGTTTTGCATCTGCTCTAAAGTTTTCAAGTCATAGCTTTAGCTGCTTTTACAATGACCAAGGTAATAATGTCACCCCCTAGTTTTATATCACGTGAGAGACAGCGTAAAGAGGAATATTCGTTTATTTTTTTATCCTCAGTTTCGGAAAGATAAATGCCGAGCTAGTTGAAGTACCGTAAACGTTACTTGAATTGATTATCAGTTCATTCAAAAGCTTTTAGAAGCTTGAATAGTGTGTACCTGTATATGTAAGAGACTTAGAGCTGATAGAAAAAGTCTGAGTAAAACGCTTTAACTCATTGGCAAACGCTAAGATATAGCAGTTTAAATTGGTATTTACGATACAAATTTAAAACTGGAGGAAATAGGTCTTTGGTCTGCAAAAATTATGATCTGTTTTGTAACAAGGAAATCTGCAATAGGAATAAAATTAAGAAATAACATAAGCATATACCAGATGTAACTGACAAACATGGTTCTGAATACATCTTAAAACATCTTCATTTAAAACAGAATACACAAGAGGGAGAGTTTCGGCTTATTTGACTGAAATGAAAATTAAAACGAAATTTACAGATTATAGTCGGAGAAGAGTACGTTAATGCCTCTTTTAGCGTTCTATCTGTTTTGTTACGAAATGAAATTAATATAGGAAGTCATTGATATATATGTTTTATCCTAAATGAGCTCTTGATAGTAGTACATGTTCATTGAGCAACTGCATACGTTACACTGAATTTCCTTAGGCTAAATTCTCTCGACTCACGGTTGGGAAGCATCTGCTAGCCAATCAACAAAGCTCCATATCGGCTATGAGGTTGTTTAGAACAATAGACTGGCGAACCATGTATCTAATAGATCACAGATGTTCTCTGAATCCTAACGACCTTGTTCAATGAAATCCGCTTTCTACATATAATTGCAATTTTACCATGAATTTACCCAACTGTGGTAAAATAATTAATTAAATCCCGTCTTCTCCAACATTATGGCTAATAAGTTAACTTCTAGCTTATAAAAAAACTATCCAAGGTATTTGTATAAGTCACATAGGGATATTTAAATCGTTAGTACCAGTTTTGAGAAAATAACAAATGTGAACATTTTTTGATGTAAAGAATAGTTTGGGGTGGAAGGATTTTTTTTAAAGTCCTTGTGTCGCATGTATGAAAAACTACTGAATTTAAATACAAAATTTGGTATTTATCCGACATTTCGTTTTTCAGTTACGTTGTTTACATGCATACAAACATACACACACACCCACACACACATGCACACACAGTGAGACTAACGACAGACGTTTTCTTTAAAAAAAAATAGTATTTTTTGAATTTAGGGTGCCTTAAAAGTGTGTTTCCGGTGAAATGCCGATATCGAATTTTTTGGATTGATTGTGATCTTCATCTCTGTACTAGGTACATGGTATAGAAGATGAATATAAAGAGCATTGTACGTAGAGATATCACTAAGTAAAGGTTTTGGGCTGGATCTCAATATCAGTGATGTTAAATTAATACCGGAATCTTCCTACTAGTTTAAATATGCATTTCTGCTCCGTTATAGCCTCTAATTACGCATTAGAAACGTCTGAAAAATGCAAAACAAACATAACTCAGTCTTCTCTTAAATATCATTCCAATAAAAGAACATAAATATAAAGAAAGAGAGAGATGGTGAGAGAGAAAGAGAGAGGATAACGGTTTGTATCAGTGGTTGTTCACTCAAAGGAACCACCACACTGTCAACGAGTCTGTCTCTGTGGCATAGAAGTCGGCGTTCTTGGATGGTACACTGAGACAGACGGATTCGAATCCAGCCGGGGAGGGGATTTTCAATGTTGCGAAGCTTCTCGGAGCTTAAGAGTTGGAGTCTGTAAAGTGGAAGGCAACAGCAAACCACCGCAGTATCATACGATCTGGTATGTTCTCAGGTCAATCGTAGCTAGCTTAGGGGATCGCACCTAGATTCGGGCAGAATATGTATCATCGTCGTCGTCATTGAGGGCGCATTTAAGAAACCTAAGTAATTCTTGCTACCTTAATAGTTAAAGTTAAAATCTTGTTATGCTTTAGTTCAAAGTCGCAGGTAGTTAAAGTGAAGTTTTTCATCACTCCTTTAAACTACCAATGATGATAGAGTAAAGCACAGAACAGTTGTGTCTGCAAAACGTTTCCGACACCAACAATTTGTGATTGTCTTGATTACGGGAAATGGCACTGTTTTGACTAAAAATATGGCTTATTTAAATATTTCCCAAGTAGCCTGCATCAGATTTATAATGAAATTGTATAATATATCATTATATAAATGGATGTTTAATTGTACTTGTTTAAAGTGCATTACCAGTATGAATCTTAGCTTCAGTTTTGTCACGTCAGGCTGGACATAACATGTTCTTCTCTAAAATCCTATGTTTTATTACCTTGTATCTATTGAATGATATGGTTATTGTTCTTTCTGATGCACTAAGAGATACACTAAATTAATCAAAGGAACACTAGAATATAAATTTGGAAAAGTATATTATCTTCTTTCCGTGGACACTTCATATGTAAAACAAACTAATTTCACAATTTCTTCGCATTTCTACCTTACATTTGCTACCGCAAAAGAAAAAGCATTGTCGGACTCCATCCCTCCCAAATTTTGGACAGAGATCAGAATCAGTTAAAATTAAGAATTTAAACAGAAATTTCTGAGGATTTTTGCAAGCATTAGTAGTTTAAATTTTAGATAATTTAAGCCGTATTAGTATAGTGGCTAAGAGGTTGAACTTCGTGGGCCCAAGTTCGCTGGAATAACCAAATAATTTCAGGATTTTACATAACGTAGCTATTAATTTGAAATTCGGTGAAATAGTTAGGAACGGAAATTGTAATTTTTATACAATTATTGCAACGTCATGATTTGAAAATGATGAACCAGAAAAATCGAATTTCGCCATTCAGAACAAAGGAACGTTTTGCCATTGATTATTAAATGTATGTATTTCATAACTGACCTACATATCTAAAGCATTAGGAAAAAAATTAATAACATTACTATTTTATTTTATTTTATTTGTTGCACGCGATTAGGAATGGTTGAAAAATAAAATGTGCAAAAGCTTATTTGTTCATCTCTTATACTATTTGAGAAGGCGTTCTTTTAAAACAGAAAGTTGCCAAATATAAAAAGTCAACTTAAAATTGTTGAGGTATGTTATGAACTCCTTTTATTTTAAATCATTTTTGAAATAAATAAACGAACATAAGAATATAATTAAAATTCACAATTCCGTGAAGCCAATAAAATATGCATAATATATTTAATTAGATTTCAAAAAAGATTATTTTGATGGCTTTACATCCACTTGCACCCTTAAGGGAAGCTTAAAAGCCCTATGCCTCTAATGTTAAATTATTACCCTTGTTTAAGTAAGTATTTAAGATATACGACTGGAATTTTTACAGGGATGTAGAGGCACGCCTTCGAAGGTAAATGATCCACTTTTAAACAAAAGTTTCGTTTATTAAAGACGATGGAGGTGTTTTCTTAATTGTATAACCTTTATTAAAGTTTGTCAGGAATTGTTTGTCATAACTAACTTAAAATTTTATTTACAGCTAAACAGACACAATAGTCTTATGGTTTTGGATATAAAAACGTTGTTAGCTATCTTGAACTACTTCTGAGAAAACGGGCCATTTAAACCAGAAAATGTCATTCACAAAAACAGCTCTTCAAAGTAAAAATTGGGAAAACACACTTAAATATTTGCAGAGAAAGTAGCCACTTGGCTTGTCTATATGGAGCAGGCATTCCCATTGTGGAGCTGTAATTTCTTCGTATGCTCCAAGGAGTGTAGGAGTTCATTTTTTTAAGTGGTGCAGATTGCAGGATACAAAATGGTTGCTGCAGGATCATTCTTACTTTCTCAACCACGTACATAGTTGGAAGAGAAGGTATTGCATTCCACCCAAAAATTCTATACTGAGGTTTCACCGGAAATGCATGCTCTGAAGCCCCGTTAATCCAAAAAAAAGAAGAATTTTTAGTAAATGTTCCGTGCGTATGTCTGTGTGTTTGTGTGTGTCCTCGTGTGTGTGTGTGTCTATTAATAGCATAACTCAAAAACGAAAAGTCAGATAAACACCAAACTCGATATTTCAGTATCTTACTAAGCACGACACGAAGATGTTCAAGAAAATACCCCCACCCCAAACTATCCTTTTTGACTTTCTAAAAAGTGGCTCAATGATTTTGATTAAAATACTATATATTAAATGCTGCTTATATAACAAATAAAATGTATATCTTGAATTTTCATGGAATATCGTGTTAAGTTCTCTTCATTCAGAAGGAATTTTGCATACTCTTGTGTAACTGGTAAATGTTAAGTGACAAACAAAAGCCTACTAGACAAAAAGCAGATCCCTTTAAAACACACAATTTATTTCAATAAGTATTTTGTGCTATGAGCCATTTTTGAGATATGCGTTATTAATAGTTTGAATTGTTCACTACTTGTTCATTCTCTTAAAGTCCTGTCAACATTCAGCTGTTTCTCGCGATTGCATGGAAACAGTGTGGAGATATATGACCAGCATATACCATCTAGTTCTATAACATTTGACTATCACTGTTGTTTGTATCTATAGCGAATTCTGTAATGCAACTATTTCTGCAAAAGTTTATTTGAATTAAAACGTAGTATATAGAAAAATAAGCTTCAGTAAGAATAGTTGCTATACCCACTAATAAATGATAGAAGGTAGAGAAAGTCAAGTGAATGTTTCACATCAGATTTTTAAAACTATATTTAAAGTACGAGTACTGCGTTACAATGATAAAATCCGTATGAGCTTAAAGAGGAAATCTTAATTTATAAGACTGCGCAGAAAACTAAAGAACCATTTTGTGGCACCTTTAGCCGTTTAATCTCCCCTTAAGTAGCAACCATAAGTACATAATGCTTAGACTTTGTTTCTTTTCTAGTGATTCTGAAGTGCATCTAGGTTATCATGCATTTCTTCATGACAAGGCACATTAAGAACATTATTGCGTATATTAACACAACTCTACCGGCCCGACATGTAACTTCAAAGAGACAGTAAAAGGCGGATAAAATGCCAGGCGCATAGAATTCTGAGCAAGATATTTTTACCGTGACCCCGGTAGAGAACAAAGGGTGGGTCATTGGGTAGAGTTGCCCCTGGGCAATCTCTAACATCTGCTGCAGCCAGTGTAAACTTGAGCATCCATTAAAGATGCTGCAGAGCTTATTCAGCCTCCTGTTATAACGTGCAGTCTCTCCCGCATGTATATCCAAATGATATCGAGATTAAACTGCAAAATTTATTATAATGCACTTGCTGCATAAGCAGATAGTTAAATGTAAACAATACATGTTGCTGTGTGGACAGCTTCAGATGGTTTAAAACATGTCGCATAAATATTCTCTGGGTTGCAGCACTCGTGGCTTCACGTGTTTTGCCGTAGAACATAGCACGACGTTTTCTTTTTGTGACCTTCTAATTTGGCTATTAAAGCTACTACCCTAAGAAAAAACAATTTCAAAATCTACCTACAATTATATATATTATATATATACATACAATGCCTAATGTTACAGCAAGTAACGAAATTCAACTGTAAATATGTTTATTATCCAGAACCTGAGGTATCAAATTGTTAACCTGATTTTTTTCGATGCTGAATAATACAGGTTATATACAAATTCCTATTACACATAGGAATATGGAGTGGAGGCTTATAGTGGAATATGGAGTGTCTCATGTTTTGAATGGAAAGCCATTGTACTGTTTTCTACAGATATCTCGCGTATGCTGAGCTAATGGGCTATGCGCTCCAATGGCTTTCAAGAAGCAATGTGTGGATAGAACTTATGGACGGTCATGTGATTGAGTCACAACTTCTTCCACCTCACTCAAGGGTGACAACTAATTGGTTTTCCTTCAGGATGCACTGCTCGAGTTCTGGCGCGATGGTACAGAAACGACAGGAAGAAATCAACACTGCTTCCCTGGACACTATTTCTTGCCATTTCTAGAGTACTTCATGTCATGACTTAATGTTACGATTAGTGCTATCACGCCAGTGTGTCATACCAGTAAGCATACCTATGCTAGTTCTGTCAACTCACTAATTACGAATAGGTATAGGTGAGGAATGGCCATCTCTCTCAACTAAAAAGGAGGAGAGGTACTTGTGCCTCCTTTTAATATGGTGGAGACCGATTTTGTCTCTCATTCGCAAGATTACTCGCAAATATACAGCAAATACTTGTTTGGAAATGCTCTTGAATATAAGTCAGTTCTGGAGATGTTTGCACTTTAGTCCTCAAACATCAGGTCCTCGTACAAATTAGCGTTTCCTAGCTATTTACACATTCCTAAAACAGGCAAGGATGCCTGTTGCACTAAGGATGAAGGAGAACATGATATAATATTTATTAGAAAACCATTTTAAAAGAGCTGTAAAAAAGACCTGACGTCTGTTACTTAAATGCAACGGACTTTAGCTGAGAACAATTATTGCATTTTTCACAGGACCTGCTCCTGTGAGAAAGCATATTGACACAATGGGAGTGTTTCGGGTAACTTATATTGCAGATTGCGCAAGAAAGAGGCTCAAACAGCCAGAATATTATATCTCCTGTGAGATTTAGTTCACAGGAGATATATTGCTTTTGGGTAAATGTTTTTAGAACCAGAAGAATTAGAAATTAAATCTGTTATGAGACTGTAAAGTGTGGTAAAGGTTGGAGACATAATAATTTTTTTTTTTTACAGTTCGCTACCAAACGTACTCCTCATAGTCTTCACGATCCAGAGTACGCATCGGTCCTAGCACATTCTATGACCAGAAACCGAAGCACCCTATAAGCATCATAGTGAAGAACACAAAATGACAGCAGGAATACAATTTCACTACATTGTTTAAATCTTCCCTGTTAACATCTCAAACGTTCACGAAGAATGCATCACTGGAGTACCGATAGCCCTCTCTTAAGAGTAAACTGTTACAGCCATTTTTTTAAAGGTACTTCTTTTTTTTTACGTCCTACATTTTTTTTCTTTCTTGATTTCTTTTTTTAAATTTCTTTCTTAATATTTTTTTTACTATACAAAAAAAAGTGGATCCCTTGTTTTTTATTGTTTTATTTTGTTTTTATTTTTTTATTGTATTTATTTTTGATTTGTTTTTAATGGTTCTTTGTTTTAATTTTTGTGCAATGTATTTATTTACTTTATTTCGGGACAGGTTTTTAGGAGAATATGGAAACCACTACACAAGAAGGATAGATCACTTTTGTTTCTTCTTCTTCTTCTTCTTATCCCTATTCTTAGCATATGCCCTTCTGCAGTGGACAATTAGAGCTTCCTTAAAGGCGGGAGATCCAAGGCCAAAGTGGTCCTTTTGTCCAACTCCCAGCGTTCCTTCCGGATAAATCTCTGGAAGGCCTGTAGATTCACTGCGTCCCCAACTTTTAGTACCCAAAAATAGGTGGCAAAGATGAGCCAAGTAAGGGCATCTGTCAGTTTCTTGTCACCGTGCTTGAATTCGAGATTCAGATAGACCTCCCGTGAAAACATCTGCACGCTACTACAAATCACTCCTATGCGACCATATATCCAGTCCCATATTGCTTTAAAACGATGCAGGTAGCACAATAAGCCCAAGGTTGAAGTGCGTCTGAAGCATTGACGGATATTTGCATCGAACAAGACCAGGCAAGAACATGAGTGAAGGAGGCGCCAGCGGATATCTTATTAACGCCCTTACAGACGATCAGAAATCTGATGTAGTTTACTTCTTGTGGGATGTGTACCATTGAACATTCTGCAAGGATGTGGTTTTAACACAATGGCATACCACTTCATTTTGCACTTAAGATCCGAGGATATTTGATGAACGATTCGGGCCAAGGCTGAGGTGGCACAACTGAATGGCCTACATGTACGCCAGATTTGAATGACTAGAATGGTTAAGCACTTTCTGTCGTTTTTTAATGTCCAATCAATCCCACTTACATCGCACATTTTTCTCTACGTGGACAGCTGTTTCGCAGTTTTATGTTTAAACGTGGTTCGATTGTTTTATAAGGAGGAGCTGTGTTTACTACATAAGGAGGAGGTGGTAAAATATTTCGTAAAACTTGAGTAAATCTGGACAATGATTGGTTGAAAACAACAGTTTTTAAATATGATTGGCCATTATCTCTCATATATTTTGCCTTAAAAATAAAATGCAAAGTAAATTACAGAAATATGAAGGAGTATACTTACAACATTTTGTGGAGTAGAGCTCCGGTAATTCGGGCTAATTGAGACTGAGGCTACCTCGAATTACAAACCTCGGATTATACGGAAATATAATTTAGTCCTGCTTCATCACAATTATACAATCGATCAGGAGTAAGATTTTCTTCTTATATAATTTTTCTTAATGTCTCACAAAATTGTTAACAGTTTCAGTATCCGCAGAAAGTTTTTCACCGCAAATTTCAAGCTGCCCTATGCGGTTTAATTTCTTCTACCTATCCAACCATGCTGAACTTGCAGTAAAATTGTCATCTTCGTTTAACTCATTCCTAAACTCTTGCAGAATAGAATTGGATTTCCTTTTTGTCTTTGTTGAGTCAACCAAATGAACAAAGCTTCACTCGTTATTCATACACAGATTTCTTCATTGCCTTCCATTCAAATAACGAAATAGAGCACTTGTTAGATGAAAACTTCTCAATTTTGTCTCTGTTTCTACGCCGATCTCCAACTGTCACTTCACCGACTCCATACTGAGCAGCAAGGTTTTTACTGTTTCTCCTTTGTCTATACTAGTCTTTCAAAGCCTTCAGTTTCACATTCAACGGCACAAATTTTCTCTTACTCCTACAACTCATTGACTGCATTATGAATTAAAGCATTAAGAAACACACACAGTTACACATGTACATTCATTTAAAATTAACGTGACACAGGTGGGCTCGCTAAAGTACAGATGTTATTACACAACCATCTACATACAACAGTCGGCCTATGTTGTAAAATGTGTATTGTTACTTAAGCGTATTTTAATGACCACTGTCGCTGACTAGGGACAACAATAGGGGTAAAAATAAGGATGGTATGCACTGTACAACTAACTGTCAGGCGATCCCAGTTAGTCGACAAAGAAAGAGCAAGCGCATTCCTGGAAACCTAATTGTGCCTGTCTATCTGTAATAGAAATGCATTAGCAGTCTGAGGCCAAGGTTATTTCTGTGCATTATAAACGAAAACCCTAAAGTGGGACAGTTTTACCTGTATTGTACATGGAAAATTGAAAGAAAGTTCAAAATGTAGCATATTCAGAAGTGCGTCAAACGTACATGCGGATAACATATAAAAACGGGATTTTACTCTAGTTTTATGTAAAATTTTAATTTTCTTAATATGAGTTCGAATTTCACGGAACCACGAAATACCGGGGCTCTATTGTATCTGTTTATTCTAAATCTTACTTAAATGTATTCAAATGTTCAGTAAAACGTTGTAGGACAGATTGAGAACGATCATTATGCAAATGCCTTACGTTAAAACTCAAACAACTGGAGATAACCTCTCGTATTTTGCGCACTTGCAATCACCAGTTTGAGCACTCATTTTCAAACGTATGTTTTTCAGAGTACATGTAAATATAGCAGTGGCACTTATTTTTTGAGTTTTACTGTAACTAAGATGCTTATTGTTATGTTATAATGCAATTTTTTTGAAGAATTAGTTTTCCGGGGGTTATAGGATAGCTATGATATTGCTGAGAAATAAAAGGACACTTGATATTACCGAGGAGATAGCTCCATGGTAACGTGTGAGGCTCCGAATCGAGAGGTCCCCATGTTCAAATATCGCCAGGACTGTCCTACCCGATTGAGGTTCTCAGTCCTTATAGCTGGCAAATGTCAGACTGGAACCTTTCGTAGCACAATTCCTTTCTCAAAATATAATATCACTGCCTATATCATCAATGTCCACTGCCTGTGGTGCCATATGTAATAAAACGGGCGTTAATGACTACTAAAAATACACTTGACGTTGCTTTGTACATTATGCTTCCTACCCTTTCTTGAATCAAGAGGAGGCTAAACGGCAAAAATTCTCAAAAATGTCACTTTTGTTTATTTACTTATTGGTGTCATTACGAATATAAATCAACCCGAAGGGCAACCAGATCTGAGTGCCAACCGGCGCAAGCATAGAGAGGTCCCTAATCTTTCCAGATAGAACGCCTCCGACGTCGACCGATCCTTACCAACAAGCCACTAACCTCCAGGGTCCCCGGAGCGGAAACCACTGGAGGAGAGACCAAACTCATATGTATGTACATATGTAACTGAGTTTCTTAATGCTTTAATTCATAATGCAGTCAATGAGTGGTAGGAGTAAGAGAAAATTTGTGCAATTGAATGTGAAACTGTAGGTCCCTCCCCTCCGCCCCTCCTCCCAGGGGTCAACTGGAAGCACCGGGAGCCGGCTGGCTTGCGTGCGGTGCTCTGCTCCGGTTTTGGGAGCCCCTCCATGATACATACGTTTACTTTTATCTTTTATCCGTGGAATACATTTTTGTAATTTTGATTTATTTTCTCAGAAACTATTTCTGTTAGCTAAACTAAATTTTAGGATGAAATACTTCAACAAATATTTGCACACTATTTTTAATGTTTGGTAGGTTGGCTGTATCGGTTTATGCGCGCGCACGTCGACATATTGTTCCTTTGTCTCCGCTTGTGGAATGTTTCACTGTTATCACTCCAGTGAGTGTTGCATTGTTGCATAATAAGCATGGCTGCACCCCTCATCGTTTGCACCAAAGAACAGCGTGTGGTTATCCGCTTTTCGTCGCCTGAAGCTGTACATGAGCCAAAATCCATCGAAAATTCTTCTTCCCACAATATGGGGGAATGTTTACCCCGGCGAAATTTGTACGAATGGATTTAAAAATTAAAAAATGGTCGGAGCTGTGAAGTAAGAGGAAAGAGCAGGACGTTCATCCATATCCACTAGTGACGCCAACAATGAGCAAGTCCGTTTCCCGATTCAGAGAACCGAAGACTGACTGTGGGAGTGGCAAACTATATCTTTTTTGGTGCACTTAAAAATGCCTTAAGGGGCCGTCAATTCACCACAGGCCGAGAAGTGAAGGAAGCGATGCATGCATGGTTTGCTCCTCAACCGAAAAACTTTCATCTGAGATCATCAGAAAGCTTGTACATTTCTATTATTGGTATAATAAGTTTACAAATTGTGCGGATATTTATTGTTTCGTAATTGGAATTTCCTCTTTAATTTGGTGTATATTTTATCATTTTAGGTACAGTACTTACATTTTACATATATGATTTATCACGTACTGCATGTGCTATTTCGTAATGCGAATTCTGCGCCACTTAACAGAAGAAAATACTAACTCCTACAGACTTTGGGTAGCAAGGTAAACTTTAGCCCGTCTTTTAGGGATAGGTTTGGTCTAAAAAGTAAAGCATCTTTTGTGTGCTCAAGACATGTTGTGTTTTTCCTTGAAAATATATGCGAGTTTGTTTCCTCCATTTTTGTATTGAGCAATTTTCCTGTGAGTTAACCGAGTGGAATGGCTTAGACGGCAATATCTGTGGCCCGTATTCGGGAGAACCCGGGATCACTCCCAAGGATCGCCCACTCCGATCCATGGGTTTTTTGTGATTTCCCCGGGTCGCCAGGCGAATGATCGGGCGGTTCATCTTCGAACCTGTCATTCCCTGTACCAATCAGCTTCCTTGTCATCTGTTTCAGGGTTGTAGAAACAGGCGACGGTGTTCGGCGGGTTGCAGCTGGGCGGTGGCTTGTGCTTTGTAAAGGTTTCTTCCCTAGCGTCGTTGAGGTACCGCTGAGTTAGGTCTCTCCTCCGGTGGTTTCCGCTCCGGGGACCCTGGAGGTTAGTGGCTTGTTGGTAGGGACCGGTCGACGTCGGAGGCGTTCTATCTGCAAAGATTAGGGACCCCCGATTGGCACTCAGATCTGGTTGTCCTTCGGGTCTCTCCCCTCCTCCCCTCCTCCCAGGGGTCAACTGGAAACACCAGGAGCCGGCTGACTTGCGTGCGGTGCTCTGCTCCGGTTTCGGGAGCCCCACCATGATATGTACGTTTTACTTTTTACCTGTGGAATACATTTTTGTAATTTTGACTTATTTTCTCAGATGCTATTGCTGTTAGCTAAACTAAATTTTAGGATGAAAAACTTGCTCTATTCCTGTTGCGGATCTACTTCAGTGTTAATAAAATGTTTGAGCTAAAATTTGTGGTATAAGTAAGACTACTTAATAAGAAAACGTATTGTATAAAAGTAGATCAGGGAACTAAAAGGGTATGCATCTATATCCTGTAAACATTTCAGTTTCTGAGAAACTATTTACCAGATTTAACATTGGCGGTATAGGCGTTTTATCTATCTTTAATTGTAACACATATTGGGTACTTCTGTTCTAAAAGATTTACAACAGGGATTCCATAAACTGGAGAGAAATCACTTATCTTGAATAATTAATGTTCCTGTAACTTTCAGGTTATAGTTCAGATATCCCTTTATCTACAATCCTTTGAAATACACAGATAACTTTTTTACTGCATGTTTTATACTCCAATATCTACATAGTTAATTCATTTCAGTTCAATTGTCCATTTTATTTTATTAGTATGCATATAGGGCAACTCATTTGATTGTGCTGTTTAAATTAAACCTCTCTGCCTTAACCTCACAGCAACACGGTATACTCTTGAGAGAATGAGGATCAAAGTTAAATTCTCTTGGCCTCTTTCTTTTAATTTTTTTGGCTATTGTTGACTTTTTTACGTCGGTTGCCAACGAAGATAAAGCCATGTAGAACAAAACCCTTTTGATCGTGCTATAAATTATTTATTGCTTGAAAATAAACAAGCAAACAGTTAAGTGTTTATTGTCTTCTGACTACTTCACGTTATACATAACTACGTAAACATTCCCCTGCAAAGCAGTGGAGAGTGGCTGAAGTCAGAACAAACAAATCATATTGTACTTGTTACTACCATCGCCCCGCCACTAGTACAGGGATTGGGCTTCTTGCCTTGAATTCCCTTTGTCTTCACCTAGGCTATCTTTCCCTTGCTTAACATTAGGGTTTTGTATTTTGATATCGAATATTTATGACATAGTGTCTAAATATGATTTGCTCTTTTCTCTTCATCTTATTTTTGCATTGTTGCCGCTGTATTCATCCAAATTCATTACTAACACTGTTCAAGATCGTGTGGTTTGGCGGAATAACAATGAATTAACTAGATTTTTTGTTTCCTCTAGACTTTCAATGTTATGCTTAGAAACTTAACATTTTGCCATCGCTGTCTTGAGCTTCTCATACTTCATTAAAGGTGACTAATAGAGTTAAATTTATTGTCACCTGAAGACACCTAACCCACTTTTTTTGTAATGATACATGAATGGTTTGTAGTGGATTATTCATTACTCATGTCATGAGTTTCTGCATCTGGGAATCTTTATAAACAACCAAGCTGTTTATGTGGCTTTCAAATAAGCTCTTATGAAGCAAAATATTACTCAATGCTAGTTGTGTAGGAAAGCCTACTACTTAATATTTCAACGCAGAAAAAACATTACGGGTCTATGCACGTTTAAAAAAGTGCTTAGGTAAATAAATGTAGTGCGAGCTTGAGACCGAGAATTTACGGGCACTTCTCTTCTATTGCCAGTGCTGCAATGGGCTCCCTTGATATATTGCACAACCCCTGAAATCCCAGCTTGTGAAAAAATTAGGACAGGTATACTCGCTCTCTCCTCTACAGGGTAACATCCCTCCCGTTTGCCAGCAATGTGTTTGAAGAAACATTAATGAAGAAATGAATGCTGTGCAACTGGACTTTAACACGAAGGAATACAAAAGCATACTCTACGTTAAATTATAATCACAGGAGTACTTAAGCTGAATTCGGAATTATTTACAGGTAATTTGTGGGGAAAAAATGTTTTTATTTCATGTGTAGGGATTACAGACAAAGCTTTCTATTTCTTAATATTTTGAATAAACTTCAAATTTTACTTCGTTGTATTTTTCATGAATTACTGTATAATGAAGCTGATTTTTAAGTTTTTACTTATCTAACTATGGGAGTAATATTTTGAGTTGCTTGGATATTACTTACTGCTAGAAGCTGAACAATTGAGTCTCAACGAATGAGAGGAGATGGGTATTTTATGTGCAAACATAATTCTCAATCGGAACAACCATATTATGATTCGCGCATACATTGCATTCTTCGTCCAATAGATTACAAGCAAAGAGTGTTTTCAGAGTATAATGCACTTTAAATTTCCGAAGCCAGCCGCTAATGTTTTACTGCATTACGGGTATGATAACTTTTACTAGTGATATACGGTATAATATTAATGTTTAATTATAGCAACTGTAATTGAAATTTGTTTTAACTTTGAATGAAAAAACAAGCGAAATTAGATGCTTTAATTTAAACATTTAATTATGCTCAGTTCAAGTAAAATGATAACATTATACAGTGGCTTACAACAAAAGAAGAACAAGAAATAACTTTATTTGCTTATCTAATCATACAATGGAACTGAAAAAATCCAAAGAACCAAACAGAGTACTTTATTTAAAAATCAAAGAAAATACAACACGCCAAATCAATAGTTCGATTTAAGTGTTTCATAAATTTAAAATTCAACAAAAGTGTACGAAAAGATATACAACGTTGCTAAAGCAATCCATAATGCGATAGATGTACAACAAATGGACAACCATTTAGGTTTCCTTTGAAATGTCTAAAGTTTATCATGCATTACAATTTACGTTTCCTAGCAAAGGAAACTTTGCCTCTTAAAGGAAATATCGGAGGTAATAAAAATAGAGATTAGCTACTATATATTATTTTTTCAATTAGGATCTGTTTTAAACATTCCGTGAGTGAATTATAATAGCATGTAAAGTATTAACATTTATTATTTGTGCCGAAATAAGTGTTTGAATTCTATAACGTTATTTCATTCATCTCTGCATCTCTCTATATTGCAACTTTGTTCAGCTTTCACTATCACTTCACTAATATCAAGAATCTCTAATCTCTTGCAGTAGCGGCACTCGCTGTACGTCACAACCTCACTAGTAGAACACATTTAGTAGCACCACTCGTGGCTCACTCGTGAGCACACTTGCTTATATACCCTTTGCAATTTTCGAAAGGCGGGAATATCCAGGAGGTGGAGAGAAAGAAATTTTCAGAAGAACCCCGTTAGTTTCAATCGGCTAGTTGGTCGGTCGTCGACCGTAGCTGCGTAGTTGAGGCCCATAACTGCCCTAAAATATTGACATACTATTCTTCAATCAAGTATATTGTCCAGTCTCTCTTTAGAACAGTGATTCCCAACGTTACCGTGGGAAAAGTGGGAGATTCGGAAGGGGAGCTAAGACAACTTAAAAGAACATAGGAAACCTTTAATCTTTTAAGGAAAGAATTAATGAAATAATAATAATAATAATAATAACAATAATAATCACAAACCTGTTTCAAAATAATAGTTTTGTTCAAAATTTGCTGCACTATCATTGTATACACAATTGAATTTATATTAGAATTACATACAAACTCAAACCAGTGGTTAATCGTGGCTTTAGCTACGAAATAAGACTGTAATTATTGAAAGCAGATATGTATATTTATCAGGAACGTTTATATACTCAATTGAGCAATGTTTAAACCAAAATATTGTGAGTAAATTTTCACTCTGCAATAGTTTTCATTTTGAATAGTGTTGCGGCCTAGATACTTTCATCTCTTTCACGAATATTTTGGACCATCATTCGTATTCTGAATCTTACTGTTGAAGAGTCTCTTAGCACTATACCTACCACACCGCAGGTAGGTATAACACAACGAACAGGACGAAATAACACCACAGTTACGCGAATATTGTGCCGCATTGAATCTAATTTGAAACTTAATATAATAAAATTTGGTTGGCGAATGTAATGCGCATGGGATATTATTCTGTACAGCAGTGGATTTGTGCATAACGTTTCAGAACATACCCAGTATTTTTACGTAGCCTATTGTTATTTGAAACAGTAAATGTTAAAGAAATTATCACTACCTATCCAAGTGAACATAAAATACCTATGCTACATAAACATTTGAAATGAACTGTATTACTGCCAATATTACAAGTACCTTTCTACTAAACTAGTTTCACTTTAAGTTTAAAGGAGTTGTAAATAAAACCACGTGACAAGAGAGCTAACATTGTGGTGGGCAAACCACAAATTTTCCCGCTTAGCATCGTCACTCCCTCTACATAAAACAGTTTTCGGTTCTGATCGTAATATTTTGTGATTATTCTCGTGCAGAGAAATTTATAAAACCCATTATTGCAACAGTTCAATTTATGAAACAAAATGTGGTTGTTCAGATTCACCTATAACTATATGAAAGTTAAGGCAGCGGGTTTAAGAGGCTGTGCGCAGGCGCTGCAGTTCATTTCCGGTTTCCGGACAAGCCGTTAGTGTACTTTTGCAACGTGCTCTGCCACTCTGGAGAACATAAACGCGAGAAATGGAAAGAAGACGATTGTGTTAAATGCTTTTAACGAATTGTGTGAAAAGAACCTACCTTTAATCTACAATGAATATGATTGGCAATTATTTAGCAGTAATTAAACTTGTTTGTTAGTGATGCGGAATTGTTGCTCGGATTCCTTGGTTCGCGTTTGTTTCCTGTGGTATTCTAACCTACAATGATAATTATTTTGTTATCTTGGACACATAAGTAGACCTCCGTGGCGTAGTGGTTACCGTGCTAGCCTTTAGGTCCTGAGGTCATGGGTTCAAACCCGGCGGAGAACGATGGAGTTTTTCGAGTGTAAAAATTCTTAGCATGGCTTCCTTCGGAAGGGAAGTAAAGCCGGTCGTCCCGTGTCGTAAATTTACGGCACGTAAAAGAACCTCAAACCTGATAAAAGAGCCTCTGAGCAAAGTTACCGGTCTTTCACGTCCAACATAGAATGGGACACTAGGATCACAGCAGTTCAAGAGCGTCCGTAAATAAAACACAATTTTAATTTCTTGGACTCATAAAATTGCTTATGGAGTTTTCATATGGGGTTCTGCCACAGAAATAAAAGCTCTTTTGTAGCACAAAGAAAATAACAAGAAGGATGTTTAGTATAAATAGGTTGACTCACTGTAAAATTTATTTTAATGAAAACAACATACGAACCTTACCCTGCCTTAAGTTCGATTTATTTTGTTCAAGTTTACTTAATTTGACAACAAAATAATATACTATCTTTGAGCATAGACGAATTCTTCCACATAATCAAGTATTTCGATGAATTAAAACTTACTTTAATGCTTCAGTGTTAACTTCTGGTACATTTCTTAATCTGTAAATCATAATTAATTCTGAATACACTTTGAAATCAATTTGTATTAACTATAACTGTTTTGTTTAAATTGACTACGCATTCCCTGAGAAAGGAATGTAAGAGTAGTTTATTATTGTTTGCGTTATGTAAAATATTTTATTCAAACCTTTATTTGAGAATGTGATTACAGTAGCAATCAAGAAAAATGTGAATATGTTAAATCCATGAATGTTTTCTGTAAACGTTTCGTAAGAACTAAAGTTTGAGTACAATTACACATACACACAAAGGTATCAATACTTCATAAACAATTGTATTGAAAGTCAATGAAAGTCGGTTACAGAAAATATGTTAATACTTTTTTTATGGAATAGTACATGAATTATGTAAATAAGCTTCATGTAATATACAAAGAAGTTGTTTTAAGTTGAGACTGTACAATACGCGTATCTTCAAAACCAAGCGCTGAAGAAAGAAATGTATTGAATAAACGTCGCTTGATATTATAGGGAAAAGTAAATGTCATTAGGCATGTTTTGTTTAGAGGACGTTGTGGTGGTCATATTAGTGACAATTTAATTTGACCCTAATTGTAGATTTCCATTTAAAAAATTAAATTGACCCTAAAATGACTATCATAACGTCATCCAAGCAAAACACGAAAAATGGCATTTACTTTCCCCCATAATATCAAGAAACTTCTATTAAAGGCATTTCTCTCTACAAAGCTTAGTTTTGGAGATACTGTACAGCTTCAAATTAAATGGTCCACCCTGTATAGTTATAGAACCAGTAAGAATGAATCTAATATTTGCCTATGCCTAATGCAACGTAACTGCTGATAAGAAGAAGGCTAGGATACTTGTTAACTGGCTTAACTGAGACACACACAAACTGGATAGTTGGGAGTAAATCAGTGCGCAATAGAAATCCTATACATAATTCGTACAGAGAAAATATTTACGATAGAAAATGTTAAAACTCGAATAATAAGAAACGTGAAAGACATAGAAATAATGGATCGCAATGGATTAATTAATAAGTAGTAGCAAGAGTAAAAAAATCTGATGTGTTACACTCACATGACTTTCTCTACTCTTGTACAATCTATTTTTACAAACGCCTATTCTCCATATGCTTTATATTAATCGAGATATCGAGATGGCAATCTTATTTGTAATTTTCTTGTAGATGCAAGGGGAATATGGTAGCTTTTAAGCGATAGTCAAATATTTTATCGCTGGTTGCTATGTGGCGCATTCCATTCTCTTTGCATGTCCAGGACATAAAAAAATGAATAACGAATTTGAGAAAAAGTATAAGTATTGGAAAATTTAAGGAAATAACAAGCAATATCTCGAAAACGGTTCACTCAACAACAAAAATGTATATGATATAAGTTGTGTATTTTAACGCGATCTACATTTTTTGTGTAGTAAAATTTTGTCTATCTCTTATGGTTTACCAGTTATGCAAAAGTCGTTCATAATGAAGAATACTTTTGGAGACATTCCCAGAAATTTCGAGATATACATTTCATTTCTCATGACATTATCTTAAACATATGATATTTTCATCAAAATCGTTAGAGCCATTTTTGAGAAAATTAAAATTTTTGAAAAATGTTCCATGTAAAGGGTAGTCTGGTGTGGGGGGATTTTCTTGAAAATCTTCGTGTCGCATCTCTGGAAGATACTGAACGTAAATACCAAGTTTGGTGTTTATCCGACTGTTAGTTTTTGAGTTATGCTGTTCACAGACACACACACAGACACACACACACACAGACACACACACAGACACACATACGGACATGTTTCCAAAAATGCTTTTTTTGGATTCAGGAAGTTTCAAAACATGTATTTCCGGTGAAATCTCGGTATCGAATTTTTGGGTGGAATGCAATACTTCCCCTACTTACTATACGTAGTAGAGAAAGTAAAAAGAGCAAATATATGAACGAGTACAGACATCGGGATATTTAAAAGTATTGAACTTCAGATTGCAGGCAAAGCAGACCTACTCTTAAAGTAGACACACATTTGTATTATGAAAGCAAACAAATGCACTACTGTTATGTATACTCGTACATAAACCTTTCTCAGCGTCACCACGCCCTGAGAACTCCGACACAATGCAACCAACAAAACGTAGCATCATCAACACCATGCAATGCAACGAGTATCGGAAAAGTTTATAAATTTACTATTAATTGCCATTAGCAAAACTACCTTATTTTGTATTTCATCCCTTGTGCTATCCATTACCCGTGGCAAACATTCTTTCACTATTTGAATCTAGGCATGTGCGAAGTACGTAATTCCACTGAGCAGCACGTAAAATACAGACGTAAATATGAACAACTGCTAATTAGAGAAAGTGTTTTAGTATATTCAAATAGAATAGCAAGTCACCTCATCTCCCAAGCATGTACTAGCATGCCACTTTCAAAGTTTATATACAGTAAAACTTATGGCAATATCTCTGATACATTCTATGTTACTGGTGGTTATATGTAGAACAGAAAGAAGTCGAATTATTTGTATGGAAGATTTAAATCACTGGCTAATTTAGCAGAAACACAAATAGCCTTGTAAACACATATCTTTGACTTATGGCGATAAAGGGATGATGTAACAATTGCAGACTTTTTGAGATAGCTTACTAAATTATATAATAAACCTCTTCTATGGTTGCGAAACTAATCTTTTTACTGTGTCATATTTTGTTTTTTTGACGGAAACTTGGAACCTTAATATCCATGCAAAGCCGTTCTTTTTCTTTAGTATGCCTGCGTGCAATATACTGAGTACTCGGAGAATTAAACCAGACAACTTTTAAGGATTTAAGAATTACTGTATTTCCATAGAAATTCTGCACAGAGATGGAAAGGTAGAATCAGATGACTGAAAAATTCAATGCCGTAGCCGGGATTTGAACCACGTATCTCCCGCTCTAACCACTGAGCTACCATGGCAACATGCCGACACAACATTAAATTCTCCAACTGATTCGCATTTTTTCCGGTAAACCAGGAGATCTCAAATTGAATTGAGATGTCTTATCCCAATGACGACTTACATTCTTTGTAAGTACTTAAGTCCCGGGCTTTTAGTTTCAACCACTATTAGGTCAATTAATTGTTCTTTCACACAAGCCGTGTGTTGGACAGGGTTGGAAAGGTAGAATCAGATGACTGAAAAATGCAATGCCATAGCGGGATTTGAACCACGGATCTCCCGGTCTCGTCCGGTTGCACTAACCACTGAGCTACCATGGCAACATGCCGACACGACATGCCGACAAAGACTCATTGGAGTATCATACAAATCGAAATTGGTTTGACTCCGTGTATTCAGCTGCCATAATAAAAATGTCCTCCGAACTGATGCCTTAGCCGTTGACAGCTGAAATGAGAAAACAATGATGGGCTATACGTTCCTCCCCTACTATGGGCAACAGAAAACAACTAAAATGAGAAATGTATTTATTCGTGGAGCGAAATTCTACTTAAAATTGCCATAAAATACTAGCTCAGTCGGATTAAAAGCAAGATTTATCCATTTACTGTAAAATGTGTTTTTTAATGGCTTCAAACATCTAAAATGAAACACTAAAACCACCTTTACGTTGTCCGTTATGTCAACATCATCACCCTGCTTCCACCATCCCATCACCGCTGTAGTCGTCGCCTTCGCTACATCACTACTTAATGCATTAGACGTTAAGCCCATTTCGGCTTCTAAAGATTTGGTTTCTTGGCGTCCATCTATGTTTTTATTACTCTATTTATTTTACGTCGCTTTAACCACAGGGTCATATTGTGACAGATCTGTTAGTGGATAACTCTTAGATCGAGGTGTGGCGGACAGTTCGCTTTCTAGGTCTCATCCCTGTAACCACCTGCTTCGCGTGTCTAGAGACCCTAGCGCATAGCAACTGGATCTTCTGCTTCGTGCCGTGCAGATGGCATTAGGGTGCCGTCCAGTCTAATTGCTGCTTTCATATAGAAAGGAGGGCAGTTAGCCTTCTAGGTATCATCCCTGAAACCATGCCATCTTGCTTCGTCACGTGTCCACAGAGACCTTAGCGCATAGCAGCCGTATCTTCTGCTTCATGTCGTGCAGATGACATTAGGGTGCCGTCTAATTTACCTGCTTTCATTGTCTGTAGGTAGATGGCACATTATTCGCTATTACAACCTATTTTTCATTTTTACCATTGTTATAGACTTAAGGTGTAACTTTAGTCGTGGTATTAAATATCCAATCCAGTATTTATCTATCGGCTGAGGGAAGCCACCAAGCAACCTCAATCAAATAGGTTGGCCCACGGAATTTGAACCCCGGACCTCCCGAATGCGGGCCACAGACGTTACCTTCTGAGCCATCCCTAACTAGGAATCCTTTTGAATTTTAGATCTTGAGCATTAACAGATACGTCTTCTCATTCTGTATAAATGTTCCTTAATAGACAGATACATATTATTTTGGCTTACCTTAAAAATTAGTTTATTTTTTAAATAATTACTGTATCAGCATCCTCAAAATATAAAAATCCTCACAGTTTGATGAATGGTTTTGCATCAAAGATTACGTTGGTTCACTTGTTTCTTCCTCCATTTTCGATTAAGTGCAGTTTTCTTCTTTTTTTTCTTTCTTAAATTTTCATGACCTCTGTTTTATCCCAGCTACTGACATTATCAATGCTTACATTTGCACTAGTGGCATAGAGAAGCTGAGGAAACGAAAGTTCAAGTTTATTTGCTGTCTATATCCTTTATTGACTAGCTGTCCCAGATAAGGGAAGAGGAGGAGGATTAGGGCTGACAACATTCCCAGGCCTCAGCAGTTCAGGAGATTGGATAGGCTCAAGTTGCCACTGGACTTTACTGCTCTGTTGCATGCCGAGCTTGGATTGTGCCCATTGCATGAAATAAAATATTTTAAAACCTCTTGTTATGTATTTCTACATTTAAGGATTAAGCACCTTTATCAGTCTTGACCCCAGAAGGCAACGGTCCGGTTACAAAAAGATCTGCCAGTATTGTTTTGACTGTGTATTTGAAAACTACAGAGACTTTTTGAAGATTTTTAGCCTACCAGATTTTGTGTAATCTCTCGTTTCATTCGGCTTTTATTCTGCCCAAGTTTAGCATTTGGTGGTCTTCTAAAAACTTCATTTCCAATATCACCTTAAGCAATATAACCAGCCACTGAACTGAGGAAACTTATTTACTCTTTTTTTAGTAGTCTCTCGTCTAATCTATTCGATGTCTGGTTTACTTTATGGAGGTTTATTCATTTTTCATCAGATTATTTTCTTCAACATTCCCTTTATTGTTTAAAACATTTTTCTAATTTAATATTACTTATATCGTTATGGGAACACGACATGAAAAGCCAATGTAACTATTTTACATCTATATAGGCTACCCTTTTCCAAAGGCTTGTTCATTTTTTCAGGTACCTTGCGATTAATTACTTAACTATAGTTTTTAGTCATTTGGCTACAATTTCCGGGCCAGTTTTCGATTCTGAAAATGAAACCATTATTCATGATTTCTGTTTGTATTATTATGCATATTAAAATCAGCTAGTAAACGCTCTGGAAATATTTAATGATTCCTCGATATTAAAAAGGTGCTGTTACTGAACACATCCTTTTATAATTCCTATTTCTATTTCGTCTGATTTTCTCCATTTTTAGTTTAGATTTATCCTAGTTTTATTGTAAAATGCTGGTTCATTTATGTTCAATGACAACAATAGCCATTATAATAAAGTAATGTATTTCGGAGAACACAGTGTAAATGAGTAAAAACTCGTTCCATGAATGTCTAACAAAATTGTTTCACATGGAACAAACTCTATTCAACTGAACTATTTAATATTTTGGTGTGTTTATTGATTTTAGTACACAACAGTTATTTACTTTCTCTATTATGTATAGTAAATAGAGGAGGTATTGTATTCCATCCAAAAATTCGATATCGAGAATTACCGGAATATATATTTTGGGGTGTCCTGAACTCCCCAAAAAAGCATCTTTTGGAAAATATCTGAGTGTATGTATAAAACGAAAATTCCAATAAATACCATACTTGTATTTAAGTTCGTTATCTTCCAAAGATGTGACACGAAGATTTTCAAAACAACCCGTCTATCTAAACTATCCTTTAATTGGATTATGTTTGGAAACTTTGATTTTCGCACAAAAGGCTCTAAAGATTTTGATTAAAATTACCATACATTAAAGATGTTTACATATCAAATAAAATTATTATATTGAATTTTCTAGGAATAACCTGTATGGTTCCTTTCATTCGGAAGGAAATTGTATAAGCTTAACTGGTAAACGTTAAGGATAGTCGAAGACGTATACAAGAAATGTGGGTTCTTTATAACACACAATTAACTTCAAATACATTTTTGTGGCATAAGCCATTTCTGAGATATCTGATATTAATGGTTCTAGTTTCTCAATACTGTGTCACACTTTTCAAGTCCTACCGATTTTCAATTGTTTTTCGCAATTGCAAAGAAAAAGTATGGAGCTTTAACGCCAGCATATAGCGTCCACTTCTTAAACACTTGAGTATCGCTGTTCTCTTTGTATATATAACGAAATGTGTAATGTAGCTATTTCTGAAAATGTTTATCTCGATTATAATGAAGTAGATGGAAAAAAATCAGCTTTCGTAGGAATGGTTTGCGTATCCACTAATAAATGATAGAGGGTGGAGAAAGTTAGAGAATGTGACACATCAGATATTTAAATTTGCAATGTTTAAGCTCCCTCAAAAATTTCAAGCGATAAGTAACTAAATGTGGTCCAAGGATTATTTTGAATAAGAAAACTCGAGCTTAACGTTTAGTGCGGTGTTGGATCTAAACGACAAGCAGAGCCATTTGTTAGCTTTAAAATAATTGTTGATATTAACAAATAAAAAATTCTGTGGTATGAAAGTACAAGATAAGCGTAACATAAAAATTCAAAAGGAAAATGAACATTTTCACACTTTTTACCAAATTTTGCAGATATAAATACCAAGTTTCGTATTTCGCCGACTTTTCGTTTGCAGGTTATACTGTTCATGGACGCGCGCGCGCACGCACTCGCCCTTTTTCTAAAATGATTTTTTGCATTTAAAGAGCCTCAAAACTGTATTTCCGGTGAAACCTCGGTATTGAGTTTTTGGTTATAATGAAATACCTCTTCTATTTACTATAGGTAGACGATGGAGAAAGCAAAAGTTGTATGTTCTACAACATCAAATGTTTCTACATAATTTCTTGAGCTAATAAGTGAAGAAATGCTAAATCAGCAAAACCTGTTGATAAAATACTTATTATTAATCCCAAGTATCTTAAAGTTGATAAAGCAATCACTTTTTTCAAATCATACTCTAAATTTGCGCCTTACTTTTCCAATTTGAAATAAGCGTACGACATCCAGATGAAGTGTTCCCTTTCGAAATGAAATGGAAGGTTGGCTATGCGATTGCTTTTGTCACCTGCATGGATTATTTCCTCTGAGAGTTTCTCATTAGCTTCATATTTCAAACAAAGCCTGCCTCGATTGAACATTTGATGACTAGTGAATGGATGTTTCTGATACCTCAAAAATATTTGAAGTCGTTCCTGCTCTTCTTTTTTACTTATTTTGCGCTGATATGTAGCTGGAGGTCATCAATTTCAATGTTTAACAGATTCATCATTCAAAGCGAGAAACATGGCAACTTTGATTCAACATAAAACACTAACTCAAGTGTAGAACACCTTCATTCTATACAATTCATGAAAAATAGTATCTAAAATAGGTTTTCTTGCCTTCTTTTTTGGTCCGCTATTTTTGATAAGCGGAAAACATTATTTCCATTATTAAGAGTCTTTTTTTACGTTTTTCTCAAACTAAAGGCGAGATATGCCACACTGTTTCCGCATGCGATTATAACTTGCATATTTTCATTATTTCAAAAGTAAAGAGAATGTTGGTTTTGGATAATTCTTTTTATTTATAATTAGAAAGATAATTGTTTCTGTTTATCGAAAATGTGTTTGTACTGTGACTCAGGGTTTATTTCATAGAAAAAATTCAATACCTATTACTACATACTTTCACACTGTTTTCGATTGTTACATACCACAGTCCCTTGATTTCCTAATTTATTATTTGCTACACACCATTAAGGCAATGCATGTGCCAAAAACTAAAAATTCAAAATTTGCTTTTATGATCTACAAACTTTTACCTCATATGCAGAAAATCAAAGAATGAGACGCTAAATTTTAATGATTATGTCAAACAGGACTAAATATATTGATATTTAATCTATAATTGCTCCTTGTACCACACAGTTTGTTATATCTGTACTAAATTGTTAGCTTTATCTTAAAAATCCAATGTAAAGAATCGTTGTGCAGGCAATGATTAATTTTAATTAATGCACTAGAAAAGATAGAAACTTGATTGATAAAATATAATGATTGTAAAGTATCTATTATACTTTTTTATTAATTTCATAATAGCTTTAATGACTACAGCTCCCTGAGAATATTAAAAGCTTAGATTAAAAGTTAAGGCATTCACAGTATTTTAAAGAGTGAAACATGTTGAAACACAGAAAGTGGATTTGAAGCTTGACATTGTGGTTATGTAAATAACATCAACCATTTAAATGGTCATATGGAATATTAGAAACAACCGATATTATTAAAGCAATAGCATAACTTTAAAGTACACGGTGTAAAGTTCATAACAAGACAAAGAATGTAAATGTTCGTTAGTTTTGCCGAATTTCACATTTTAATTGGCTGACACTCTACATTCAAATGAAAATCTATGTTTGATTTTTCGCAACAAAAATAAAAACCAGCATAAAGAGAAATTAAAATTAATAGCTATTGTCTGAGGTAATTTACCGAACGGGATGGCTCAGTCGGCAACGTCCCCGGTGACCGCTCACTCCAACCATGGATTTTCACGGGTTGGAATGGTTTCTTTCATCCCCCAAATTTCCTGTCCCTTCATTTCGTTCCATTCTTCATTTTATTCACCTTTTATCGCATTGATCTCCTTCAGGGTCTGAAGTGTCGGCGATGGTGTTTCTGTGCAGAGTGACAGGGAAAAAAATGTTCCTTGTGATTCTCTCCGTTCCTCGGCTTTCGGCTGGCTGTCGGGGTATCCAAACCCCCTTAAGGGGCTTTAGACTCCTCTAGGTCCCCGGTCTGCCTGTCCGTCTACCGGGGTTTCTCCATCTGAAAACTTAGGGAACCTGTCTCACTACTGTGCCGTCACTCCTGGTTCCGGCCGCCCTGAATAAGAGATTGTGCAATGTTCACGATCCTGAAGATAATCATGATGCATCCAATAAGAATTATGTGGATGCTCTCGAAACTAGGATGCGCGATTTCTCTCAGAAAGCTGCTAGCAGTGTTGAGGTTATCGCTAACTGATCTATGAATTGATTACGAGATATATTCTTAAGAGAGATAAGGAAAATAATACAGTGATCCATAAAGTTTGACAGTATTGCTAGATCCTGTTCACGATAATGATGAATAAAAAGTTCATCACTGGATATGTCAATTCATGAATGTAGTCGAAAGATGATAATGATAACATTATATTCGGCAATAAGAGAATCATTGATATAGCAGATCCTCTTGGAGATGTGGATACTGTAAATAAAAAATATGCTAGAGGTATGATCATTAGGAAATTGAACGAGACGTGGCAGCAGTTAAACAGGTACTTGCCAAAGAAAATCAGAATGCAAATAGACAAGAAACAGCAAGAGTTCAACGCAAATTTGAACAAAACGACGGAGCAAGTGGATGCTTTAACACCTTCAACAAAGGAAAGGATAGATTCCCTAATAGCTTCTATTAAACAACAGGCGGAGGTACTGGAAAGAGAGAAAGCAGTCATCCAAAGTATAAGTAATGAGAAAAGAAATAATTTGGAAAAATTAACAAATAGACAAATTTCAAGTCTGGACGGAACAATCAATCAATTAGAAGACTTTAAAAAACGATATACAGCACTTAAGCAAATGCATGCCAAAGGAAATCGAGACACAAATAGGTAAGAAGCTGCAAGACATCACAGAAAATTTGAATAAAACTAAGGGTAAAGTGGATACTCTAACAATTTCTACAAAAGACATAGCGGATTCTATAATGGACTCCATTAACCAAGTTACCGCGGTGCTTTATAGAGAAAAAATAAAACTTTTTAATCATAAAATGAGTAATTTAGAAAAGTTAACAATGAAGCGAGTTTCAGATGTAGAGGATACAGTCAAGTAGTTAAAGACAGAGGATTTGAATACTCTCATAACTGATTCCTGCAATGATAAACTTAAGCAATTGGAGGAAAATGTAAACATGATGATGGACGGCAACAAAGACCATATGCACCAAATGACAAGTCTAGAAGAATCGGTCAAAAGTTAGTACGCTAACACACCAGTCTTTGCTGAAGCTTTCAAGACAGCTACACAGGAACATAAGAAACAAAACCGAGCAACTGAGAACCTCGATAGAGATGTTAGCTAAGTCTATCGACACATTGAGAACTCAAGTTGATCGCAGACTATAAATTGAAGACGATCGTCTCTTTTTACATCATTTGTAATATGGATAGTGAAAGCATAAGACTTTAGCCGAGCAGGGTTGTAAAAGAAAAACTGAGAGCTCTAAAAGGTCTCAGGTTTGAGACTCAGCATGTCATGTCCAAAGCTTTGAAGCCCGTAGCTGCCCCCCCCTCAATGATATTTTGGATACTCAACGGGGATTGACTGTAAAGACCGTCAAGAATGAAAATGATGAATCTACAAGTACTTCTGCTTACCTTCAACACGTTCACTCAGAAGACATGCATCGAATTGATACATTGTACGGTGTGAGATATCAGGATGGTAGTTATATGCTTGGAAATAAAGATATTCATTTTATAAATAATCAAATATTGATAGGTGATGAAACGCATGAGTCTACAGCTGGTTTAAAGGAGCTCACCTTTAAACGATCACCTCAGATGTCTGCATACACCAGTAAGACTTGGAGACCTTCGCTAGGATTCTGAAAAGCACTTTTCTTCATAGAAATGGCTAAACCAGACATGGTCGTTTGAGATCTGGTAAATCGTATAAATACAAGAATATAATACGTCTCGTGCTCAATACACATTCAGGTCTAGGACTGGTATGGAAGGAGCATAAGCCTGATAAGGAGGTTGACTGCGTTTTCTGGAGAAATCCTAAGGCATTAGTGAACAGACTGAGGCGACTTATTGCTTCGAGGCACGCAGGTAATAATAGATAATACTCAAACTGAAGATATTGAAGAAATTATTCGTGAGTTGAAAGCATCTAAAC
The DNA here is from genome assembly GCA_030765065.1 of Deroplatys truncata. Taxonomy (NCBI): domain Eukaryota; kingdom Metazoa; phylum Arthropoda; class Insecta; order Mantodea; family Mantidae; genus Deroplatys; species Deroplatys truncata. Next base: position 203,792,599 of record CM060981.1, on the reverse strand, counting down.
TTATAGCATGACCGCCAAAGAGAATATCGCCAGAGAGCACTACGGATCGGCGAGGAGGAACTATTTACGACGCAAAATTATTAGAAAGGTCTGAATGATTTATTACAAACTGATTTGATTGAAGTGATAGCCTATGCAAGAGTACACAAAAATTTAAATACATTCTGATTGCAATCAACTTTTACTCTAAAATGGAATATGCAAAACCCTTAAAGGACAAGGGCGGAATTAATGTTGCAAAGGCTATGGAGGATATATTACAAGAAATGGATGTCCCACCCCGGAATATTCAAAGTGACAACGGGAAAGTATTTTATAGCAATTTCTTTAAACGAGTAATGTTAAAGTATAATATTAACCACTACAGCACCTATACCAATATGAAGGCTGGAGCTGTTGAGCGTTTAATTCGAACCTTGAAGAATACGATGTATCGAGAGTTTTTAGTCCAAGGCTCATACAAGTGGCTAGATGTTTTACCTAGAATCCACGATTCTTTTCATTCAACTATCCGCATGAAGCCAAATGAAGTGAAAAGCAACGATCTTCTACTGACCGTGTATAATTATAATCAAGAACGAAGAGAGAAGAAGGCTGCAAGGAAGTTTAGTGTTGGTGATTATGTCAGGATATCTAAACATAAAGGTTATTTTGAAAAGGGTTTTGAATCTAACTGGAGTGTTGAAACCTTCAAAGTATTTCGTGTGAATCGTGCCAAGCTTACAACATGCATACTAAACAATAGGAATGGTGGGGTGATAAAACATGCCCTCTATGGACATGAACTAAAAAGACTAACTATTCTAAAGCATATTTAGTAGAAAAGGTTATACGTAAACGTGGAAACAAAGTTATTGTAAAGTGGTATGGTTTTGCAGATGCGGAATGAATTGATAAAAGGGATTTGGTTTAATGTATGAAGAATAAATAAAGACTAGTGTTTTATGACTGTAAAATAATTATTATGTTTTTTATTTTAAAAACCCTTCGTACTATTTTTGGGGAAAAGTGTTAAACAAAAAACCCGCACATTGCGATATAAATATGCAATATTACAATATATATACATCATTAACAAAAATGAGAGCGAAAATTAATACATAAACACCCTCACACAAATTTCAAATGAATATAAAACTATACACAATATTAAAATCATCAGAGGAAAAAGTAATACATAAAATCCCTCGCAAATTTGAAATGAATATAAAACTATATACATATTAAAACCATCAGAGGGTAAAGTAATACATAAAAACACTCACACAATTGAAATGAATATAAGGCTGTATACAATATCAAAATCATTAGAGGGAAAAGTAATACATAAAGACACACAACTTGAAATGAATATAAAACTATATAAATGATTAAAATCATCAGAGGGAAATTAATACTTAAAAAACCTTCACATATTTGAAATCGCTTTTTGCGCAATATTTACATTTTACAGTATTTTACTGGGATAGGCACTAGTAATCGCCAGGTCTTATAGGTTCCTTCTATCAGCTTCCTCTTGTCGTCACCCCTTCAACGTCAATTTATTTGTTTCAATAGTGGCAATTTTGTGCTTTTTGCTACGAAATGTTTTTGGAAGTGCTATGATCCTTCAAGGATTAAAAATAATGTCCGAAATCTATTTTCTCCATACCCGCCCTGGTGATGCCCTTTGCTTTATTTATAGTTTATCCGCTGTATTGTTTGATAAAATGCTGCTCTGATACCGACATACTTTTCCATAGCCACGCCGCCCAATTTATCTTTGAACAAGCTAATCTTCTTCTTGTTGGCTTGCTGAATGGTATATGCATTATCTTTTTCGAAGTTTGAAGTGTCAAAATGCTGTGGGTTCTCCCAGATGAATTCATAGATATCAGAACTCATTTCAAAAATGAACGAGTCTGTATCCATGTAATTCAGCAGCAAGTCTTTCAAATTCGGTTTCGTGATATTATAAAAAAATCATACATTATACAGTTAGAAAGGTCCAAAATTGCATGCCGAATGTAGCTTGACTTATTCTTATGCACCTCCTCTCTGCCCAGTTAGATACCTACAAGATTTCCTTCAAATATGATAGTGCATAGATATGAGCTGCATTCTGTCAACTTCTTTGCCTGTTCCCATTTGCAGACTATTTTACTTTCTTACATTCTCCATGAATTTCCCCTATACATCATTATGCACCTTTTTCCAAGCGGTTTTGCCCAAATGTTGAGCTTTCTTGAGTTCTCTTCTCTGTATTGACTCCGATATAGGTCTTTAGTCAGTTAGAGTGGTCGTCGGACACCACTCTGTGACTATGTCACACAGTTGGACCCTGGTAGATACACTGCTGTATTAGCCTGTAGTGCAAGACATATTTGCTTTCATTATCTTATGTTGCAAGCAGTTCTTGTATTGTTCATTCGGAGGTGTCGCGCTCTGTGGGCAGAAAGGAAGCTCGTTATGGGCGTCGTGGATATGGTCAGGGTATTCGATATCAACTTCTAGCACATAGCCAGTCTCCGAATCTTCCTTGATGTCCATGAAAGCTATACTCTCAATCTCTTCCCTGCCGAGCCATTTTAGGTGTTTATAAGGGAGGGCCGATATCATTGAGGCACCCTATATATTGTTTATGTCCCAATAGGACAGGTGCATGCTGGTCAAAGCTGGACATGTACTTGTGGTTAGCTTTGGAATAGCCCTACACCACAGTGCACAGTCCATCTCTAATACCCGACTCGAAAAGCTCCAACAAGCTCTTGTCGGATATTTAAGAATGCTGGGTCAAGCTTATACATTCCCAAGATGAGATCTCGGAAACTTTTCAGAAATATCCACCAAGAGTAGTATATCTGTTTTGAGATATAGGCCACGGTCTTCCCCGAGATTCAGGATATTAAAGGTATCCCAGACTTTTACAGCATGCCTGTATTCCTCGTCGGTGATGTGACGACCTTGTTTAGTGCTGAAGAAGGCCTCCTTCGGCGGTAGAGCTGTTTCCTCAATCTTTGCAAAGATTGACACATAGTCGTAGGGGAATATCCCCTTGCTTGTTGCCAGCTTAAAATGCTCTGCAACATGATATTTTGCCCTGTTTATTTTAAAGTCACTCTCCACGAGCATGTCAGCCAGCTTGTCGTCATGAAACCTAAAGCTGTCCAGAAACTTAAGCTGATGTTCCTGTACCTTCTGCTGAATGTAGATACCTTTCACCACTTTGAGCTATGCACGATATGGGTTTATTATCATATGACAGGTGTTTTATCAGGAAGTGACTGTCATAATTAGATAGGCAATGAAAAAAGATTGGTATGAATTCAGGAACCTTTCTGTTCAAATTACATCTATTATGAGCATCACCCAGATACTCCCCAGTCACATGATCGTGATCTCTAACGCGTAAAATGCTCATAGTGAAAGCCTCAAGGCATATATGACATTCAGAGGCATTCTATAAATTCTGTTGCTCTTCAGGGGATAGATCCACAGGTTTAGGATAAGAATACAAATCGATGACATCATCAGCAATTGATTTTAATTACTTGAAGAAGTCATCGATGGCATTTGCACCTCTGTATCATCATGTCTACATACCAGCTTTAAGGCGATAGACATTGCCCCATGTTCTTGAACGGCTCAGGTTCAACTCGAGTTGCTTGAGGGCTTGGAAGAGTGGACCTTTGCCAGAACAGATTCATTGTCAGCGTATATGACAAAAGGTACGGGAATGCTTTTGGAGAACACCTTAAATTTAATGCAATCATCCTGTTGAGGCATTTTAAGTAGCTGACTTTTCCACACCTTCACCTATGTGCTTCCAGAGCCTTCTCAGTGGCACACCTCTTGAGACATGCCTCGCATACCCATGTTCTAGCCTTATGTTTCGTGACTTGACTCCTTACAAGCCTGGATAAGTCCTTAATGAGAGAGTAGTATGACTTATCCCCTTTTCAATGTATAGTAGATTGGCATCGTGCTGCTTTTTTCAACTGCTTAGTATAGCGGAATAATGTTCTCATTCCCTCTATACCAAACACTGAAATAGATACTCCATTTTCTGCTTTTCAAAGCATTCAATTTGATGCAGTGGTACTGGGAATTCAATACCCTCGTAATTGAATGCTTTGAAAAGCAGTTCAAGAGGGTATACTGTTTTTCTATGCCCATCACGTTTAGCGGGATATTTAGAGGCTAGCTGGCACCATGCGAAGGAGAAGTTGTCGTTATTCTTGATATATATCACTGCATACTTATTTCTGATTTTCAAAGACAATTAAATATATGATGCTGCATGTAGAGGATCATAGCGTGTAGAGCCTATCACCAGCCCAGGTATGGAAAACAAGGACTTCGATGAAGCTCCCCCTCAAATTTGGAAATGCTTTCTATAATGTCCCCCACAATTGAAGAAAAGATTGCATTGAGGTCGTTTGACGGAAGTATCAGTACTAGCTTAGAATTAAAGGAGGAAACGCGCGCCTCTTAATCAGGTTTTGGATTCAATATTTAAGTTCCAGGGAACAATTCACTTTCAATCCATACCAGCTTTTCTGCAGAACATTTTCCAGCTCTTTAATTATAAACTCATTGCACTCATCTAAAGAGACTCTGGGGTCGAGTATTTCTTATGTATTTTCTATTATACTATTAAGAATATGTCCCTTGAATACCAATTGGGCGGTCTTGTAGTCCAGACCCTGACAATTGCTAGCACAAACCTTGGCTTCTTTAACGGCGAGCTTCTCGCTTCCATCTGAGGCCCGTCCTCTCTTTCCGTTCCGTTCCTCATCATCATTGGATGATGAGGAGGCTGAGGGTGCAGCGGGTTCATTAATTGCGTAAACTGATGAGGAGGTTGACGCTTCAGCGAGTATATCTTCGACAGCCAAGTTGGGTGTTGAGGAGGTTGACGGTGCAGCGGCTGCGACTTCATCAACCATCTCGTGCTTCGCGGAGCTCTGTGTTGCAATCTCCATGGACTGGCATCCATCGTGCACCAGCATCTTTCCTGGAATAATAATGAGAATGAGAATAGTATAGCATATATAAAAGATGTTAATATGATTTGTTACATTAATTTTTAAAACATTTACCATTCGGCGTTGCTGCATGTATGGAGCAGGGTCCCAATCCCTGATAAGCTGGTGCCGGAAAGTCATGGATGGCGGATGGTGCAGCGGTCAATGGTTGAAACATCCCTCACCCGAAATAAATTCCACTCCCTGGAATAATAAGAATATTAATAATAATAATAATAATAATAATAATAATAATAATAATAATAATATAGCATGTGTTAAAAACTTCCTAAAACACTCAACAATTCTTACCATTCGGTTTTTGCTGCATGCATGGGACAGGGCCCCATCCCTGATGATTCGATGCCGGGAAGGCATGGAAAGTGGGTGGTACAGTGGTCGCGTGTTCAACGAGACCCCTCCCGAAGTAAAGTTCACTGGCTGGAATAATAGTAATAATAATAATAATCATAATAATAATAATAATAATAATAGTATAGCATGTGTAAAGAACGTCATGAAACGCTGAAGAATTCTTACCATTGGGTTGTTGCTGCCTTCATGGGGCAGGGCCCCATCACTGACGATTTGGTACCGGGAAGGCATGGAAGCCTGGTGGTGGCAGTGCTGGTGCAGCGGTTGCGTGTTGAACGAGACCCGTCCCGAAATAAGGTCCACTCCCTGGAATAATAATAATAATAATAATAATAATAATAGTATACAAGGTGTACAAGATGATAATAAAACACTTCTTAAGAGTTCTTACCATTTGCTGGTTGCTGCATGTATGGGGCAGGGCACCGTCCCTGATAATTTGGTGCCGTGAAGGCATGGATGGCTAATGGTGCGGCGGTCGCGTGTTGAACGAGACCCGTCCCAAAATGAAGTCCACTCCTGGAATAATAATAATAATAATATGGTATGTGGATAATGTCTAAATAAATGTTGAACAATTCTTACCATTTGACGGCTACTGCATACATGATGATCGAATGCCTGAATCATCGCGTTATTCACGGAATGTTCCAGAGCTTGCGGTGAGTACCTTGCTGGATCCGAATGCTGAAAACAGAAGAAATTACGTGTTAGATTTCATTTTTTTAAAAAAAAAGCTATATTATTCAGTTGATTTACTTTATTGCGAATAGCTTGGGTACACGAGAATATCGATGTATTTAAGTAGGACGAAAAATTTATATTTGCAAATAAAGAACATTTATTATTCGACACAGTGATGGAAAATATCTCTTTTAACGTAATGGAATCAGACTGAAAGTTTTCACTAAATGAATGCGTTAGGAAAATGAAACATGCCCAAATAGCTATTAACTGCAGAAAGTTTTGCTGAGATAACGCGCGATGTGATTTGAAGCAATCCACTGGTCCCAGGATAGAATCCTGTCGGTTTCTCTCAGAAGAAATCTCTATTCCATATAAAGAACATTTATTACTCATCACGAAAGGTATTCAAATAATTGTATATTTCTCTAGAAATAATTCACTCGGTGAAATCATATTTAAACACTTGGAATAACAATTTTGCTTAAAAATGAATGCATAACTAAACTGTCTGAATTTTGATAAAAATAAATTAACGCAGGTAGCTATTAACTGTAGAATATTCAACTATTTGCATATACATGTCTGACATTGAGGAACAAAAAGGAACACAGGTATAAATTACCTGCATAGCGTAATAATTTAACTTTTAAAGTAAATAAAGTGTTTTACAACTTACCAGATATGGTGTTTGATTGGATTTCAGGGTGCGAAGTAAAGCCTAAACTTGACGATGTCACTCGAGAAACTGTAAGAATTTCCGGTGAAGTAGACTAAATTATGTATCTCTTTTCCAATATAAAAATGTAGGCGGGAGGTATCACGGTATAAAATACACCGATTTTGATTGACTACTCCATCCTCCTCGATTAGAAGGCGCCCTTTAGGGAAGCTAGCCTCGCGCAGGGGATATTTGATAAAACGCGTCTAAATCAATTATTGGAAATTCCCGCGTCATACGACAATATGTCTGTAGGGGAAATCCTGATGTATATAACGCTAGACTATTTTTTTACATGTATTGCTAAAGTTCATTGTTGATTAGTACAATAATAAAATATTCACTCCAGTATTATATTTGAAGCATTCGTCTGCGATCTAAGTGTTATTCTATCATGATATGAATGTGAGTGGTGTCACTGATGCCATCACATGCAACTCCAACCTCATACATAAGATTGTATAAATAAAGTATTGAATGTATTATTTAACAATGATTTTAGTGCCAATAATGAAAATGAAGCATTATTTCTCTTGATGAAATTTTCCTGGAGCAATGTAGGGGAATTATAATTTTTAGACATGAAAGCTGAAACACTAGTCTGTTTAAATGGAATAAATAAATAAGGTTTTATGACGATAATAATAATAATAATAATAATAATAATAATAATAATAATAATAATAATAATAATAATAAACTTGTTTGCCTCAACGAATAAGGAAATAATACTTCGAAATAATTGCGATAGTTACGAATATTTAAGTACAGTGTTCTATATACAGGATCTATACGTCATAACCCCAGGAAATACATTACACCTGCGCTTATAAGGGCGGTTAATGGGAGGGTTTTCTCTTGTCCGAAAACTCACCTAAGCGAGATTTGAACTCGGGACCTTTCGAATGTGAAGTAGACACGCTTGCTATTTATTTGTTATTACCATGGAACGATGAGTGATCATATAACTTTTTTAGATATGAGGAAAGCCCTTGTATGTCAAATCTTCGTGTCTAAACCTGTATATGCCTGTTCCGTCAGGTATAATAGACAAAAATACACCACCTTTTAAATTTCCGGTTTGCTACCCCTGTCAGTTTAGGAGGGCTCATATTTCATTATTTGTTCATTTATTTGTAAATATCGCATTGTATGAATCATTCAACTGCAATTTTAGTGCGAAAATAACAAAAAAGAAGGTATTGTTTCTCTTGATATAATTTTCCTAGAGCGACGTAGGGATCCTGTAATTTTTGGACATGCGGAATTTCCAAAGTCATGAATCAAGTATGTCTGTAGGGAAAATGCTCCTACCTATATAACGCACAAGCTATTTTTGTATGTTTGAAGCATTCACTTGTATATGAGGATGTTATCTCTTCTGAAATATGCTGTTAGGACCCATCCATTAAGCCGTAAGGACATGCATCTATGATTGTCTTTTAAAAGCGGAATTTCCCGACACGGGGTTTTCCCTCTTCAGGGATATACAACATATTTTGCAAGGGACGCAACTATATAATCGTTGCCGTGTCCGACATACCGTATCAATGAATCGGTTATTATATTACTGCAGCGATGTGCTAGCGCAAAGGAGAGAGAGAGCGAGCAAGCGTGCTCGCGCGGGTTTGCGGGGTACTTTATCGAGAACGAGTCTTTATACTGCATCATCATCTGTTTTAATGTCCCTCCATGTTATTTTACTTCCCGAAGACTGTATGCATGAAGACCCTCTGTATTTTACCTCCAGTGTCTTTATATATTTTTCTATTGAGATTTATTTATGAGCGCTCTTTGACTAGCACTAATTAAAAGAACAAAGGGAATGTTTTTGTTGTCCAGTCTGTTTAGGATGCTCTCCATGTTTCATTATTTATTTATAAAAAACGTATTGCATGTGTTATTTAGCCATAATTTCAGAGTGAAAATAAGGAAAAAGAAGGTTTTGTTTTTCGTAATATAATTTTCCTTGAGCGATGTAGGGATCCAATAATTTTTAGACCTTACGAATTTTCAGTGTCGATAGGGAAAATCCTCCTGCGTGTATAAACATGGGCTATTACTTTGAACGCATGCATTGCTAAAAACCCGCTAAAGGGGTTATATTTGTAGTATTCACTTGTATATATGGTTGATGTTATCTCCACTCAAAATGGCTGTTAGAAACCCTTCCATTAAGTTGCAAAGACCTGCCGATGGTCTCGAAACAGGGAATTCCCAAGCGGGCCCTGGTTTTCCCCACTTCAGGGATATACAGCATATTTTGCAGGGGATGTATAACTGAATAACTCATTGCCGAATTTTCTCAAAGACCGCTAGTGTACGCCTTTAGAAAAAAAAATTTAAAACGAATATAAAATTTATATTTGAATTCTTCGCAACGGTTCTTTCTCTCTGCTAGAGTACTGAACATATCTTTCGATGAAGAATGTTTTGAAGAGTGCACATCCTCCGCTCTTCGCCACAGCGCATGGAGGGGAATGCCAGTTCAAACAGAGACAGAGCCAGCAAACATTTCATTCGCCTAAGAGCGCCGGCTAGAAAGGGACCATGTGCTCGGGTTTTCCGGAAAGGAATCACGCGTCAGCTATTTATGCTAACTCTCTCTTTTACTCATGGGGTTTTTAATTCAGTTAGGTAATGTAATTTTCTTATAACCCCCAAAAAATCCCTCAAAAGCAGAGTAAAACATGTGTTATTAGCCGTAATAATTATACGCGTGTAATAATCACCTAGTTAAGTTTTAGAAAAAGGATTTTTGGGCGAGTGGGGTACCCTTTATACTGTAACAATAAAGAAATACGTAATTGGAGTAATTGTATTCATCGATCGATGACCAGCGTTTAATTACATTAATCAATTCAAAATACATGCGGCTGGGTACTTCGATCGAGGATGTGCTTCCAGCCGTTTTAGAGGTGCGATACTGGAAGGTCAGCAGTATAAATCCTTGATTTTTTTCAATAACGTTAGATGATGTTATGCATGGACGAACATTAACTAATTTATTGACACAAATATTTTGAACTTATCTCCTCCATCGATTTGCGGGGGTGACGGCACGTGAGAAGAACAATAACTTATGGTCCCAGCTCTCGAATCTGCAGCATCTATTTGTGGCCGGGAGTGTTAAGTGTTTTCACAACTCACCTTTTGAACAATAGCCCATTGTTCGGCGGTCTCCATTATCACCTTCATTAGCCACAATAGCAATACCCCATTGTCCTCGTACAAGGATAATAGCCCATTGTTCTACTTCTCCGCCGGGCAGCATTCAGAACAGGCCACAAAGAGGGGACGTGGCCAGCGTATGGAAGTAATACCCCGTTGTCCTCTTACGAGCACAGTAGCCCATTTTCCCACGGGCGGCTTCCGGAATAGCGCTCAAAGGAGGGGGCGTGGTCGGCGGCGTGGAACAAAGGGATATCACATTACATTTTACGAGCTGTCGGCATCCTTTTGTGCTCTCAAGGCTCCATATGTATCCTACTCTTGTGGTCTATGAATAAAAGTGGCATTTCTGTTCGTCTCATTGCATATTTCGTTTAGTTGCCTACTGTAGCATACCGTAGCGGTTCCCTCTATGTATGACTCAAGTTCCATCAAGCTGTTACTTGGCAGTGTCACACAATGCGAAGATTACCTTTATCCTTTTGGTTTTGCACACCAGTGTATATTTGAATCGCCGTAAAATATTCACAGTCTGATTTCACGAAAATCCGCATGAAACTGCACTTAACACCACTTTGGGAGTGCAAACGTTGCAGTCCAGTGAGTTCACTAAACGATGGGATGCGCGGTAAGCCGAAACGTGTAGTGGGGCTATCAGAGAGGGCAATGGAAGCAATACGCACGTTAGCGAGTTGCACCGACAGTTCTTCACATATGAAGTTGCCGCGCAGCCTGATATGAATAAGTTGTAATGAATTACAATATATACGGATGTAATCTATTCAATTTAGACAATTAAGGCAATAATATTACATTTGCTCTTTGGCTGCAGTCCCGCAGCCCCCCTTTATCGGCCGCCACTGGTGATGGGAGATACCCCTGTTTCTGGATACTCGATACCGACTGATTCTTGAGCATCGATACTGGATAATCGCTTTATAAAAAAACTGTAAAGGCGTAAGCTTGTTCACTGAATTATGTTCTTATTAGCACTTTTCTGTATTTAAACGCATGTAAGCAATTTTGTATTGTTTGGTAACTCCGAAATTGCTCCTGTTTGAACTTCTCCAATTAGCAGAACTTTTTTATTTTCCAGTTTATATATCTCCTATTGTCAGTCAAGGCTAATAATAATAATAGTAATAATAATAATAATAATAATAATAATAATAATAATAATAATAATAATAATAATAATAATGGGACTTGTTGTTGCCTTTAAGTAACCATATTTTGTGCTGAAAAGTTTATTTTAAAGAATTTTCTACCCATAGAAAAACAAATACGCAATTGTTTAATCTGTAGTCTTGAAAATATAATTTACCTAATATATATGTTTAATGATACTCAAACTGCTAAAAATAAGAAATATTTCCATGCGCTGATTTATCTCGTGTCTACTGTCCATTCCAAACCAAAGTGCCTCTCACTGTAAACAAACTCTTTGTATTATCCGCGCGAAAGTAGTTCGCAATCCCCGCCCCTAATGGCTGTGCTTGTTGAACATTGCTTAAATGTATAAAAAGGCGCCCTGCGTGAATCATGGTTCAAAATGCAACCTGAGGTAACAATCGATTTTATAAGTATGCGGAAATGAACAGTTTACTTACGTTGATCACAATCCTCGGGCGAAAGTGCAGCAGTCAAATCCGAATCTTCCAAAGACGACTCAGCTGCCATACTGGAATCAGAACTACTCTCCAAAATAATGACAAACTTATCCACAATTCCACAACACTGTTGCACACAATAACAAGTTCCCACATTTGATTCTCCTCTTCTATTTTGTTCCATTATGTCTGTTTGTATTCCCTACGCACTTTGGTTACACTTCTCACTGAAACGCCTATAAATTCGGATATTAATTTCGTAATATGCACCAATGCAAGTGTCGGGTATTTTCTTTAATAGTGAGTTGAATATATTAAGTATTGTTTGTTTTTCAATACTTTTTAACTGTTTCCCACTTTTGTGTTTGAACAGTTTATTCGCACTTAAATCTGCGTTCGCACTAGACGCACCTTCCTCTGCCTTGTGAACTCAAATACCAACTGACTAAATCACAAGATTCGACCCGAGCTGAGCACACGTATGTAGCGTATTATGAATGACTGTTCGATTATCATATTTACTGTGTTACTCAAAGTGTTTATTCGACGCAAAGTGTTTATTGCTCAGATAGCACCTTTGGGAATTCATTGCTGCATTTTTCTATACGTAAGAGAATGGCAGTCATGCATACAATTGGTATTAACACGCAAGATGCTCTCAGCGTTAGCTCAACATGCAGACGAAAATCATATTTTGTAACCTCTTAACAATTAGTAAATATCTATTACCTTTAGCAACGAGTTCTTATGATAATCGCAATAAAATTTCTATACATTTCCTGCCCCAGTGTTTCATGACACAGCACATTTTTAAGGAACTATTTACTTTGGTGTAAGAGTGTATTTTTGGGTTCGTGACAAGCAGGAGCACGTGCTTTTGTTTACATCAGAGGGAACTGTGGTTTTGAATGTATAGTAAGTTGTGATTTGTTACTGCAGGATTCACATATTCTGGAAACCGGTGTAGGTGAATGTAATGGCTGAGAGTGAGGCACCAAGCCAGGCTATTGCAGAAACGTGGTTTAGTGCGTCAGCTAAATCAGCTTCATTCACAACGCAAGAGTACTTCTACTCCTTCCCCCATTGTTTTGCGTGCTTTCATTTAGACACAAGAATCTATGAAATGTTGCATTCATTCACTCACAGGAAACGCAGTCAAGGCCTATGAAGAACTATAGCCCAGCAGCTCTTTGGGGATACGTGCGAGGTAATAACGTGAAGTCTCGACTCATTTCATTCCTTACCTCGGATAAAGTTAAGGGCAACAACTTTCGAAAAAGCAAAACTTAAACATTTAAAAGAATCAAATGTATGTCTCATAGTATTAGACATCCTTTGATTCGAGTATCGAAGGTATCGAGGTAAACGGTATCACGTCCAAGCCATTAATCATTTTGAATTCTAAGAGCGAAGAAATGATAATACATAATTTTCGTCCAAACAGGAATGTATAACATTCGTCCACTACTCTTAAGCGTATAACTTCTTGGGGTGACTGTGAGACAAAAACGTTACTACCAGAAATAGTAAATATTTCTTATGATTTCACACATTTTTCTCTAGAAGTGCATATAAATGCATGAGGTCTTCTCCTGGAAAATATCTCAATTGTAATTTTGAAAGCATAGTAACACAGTTTTAGGCCTCCGTTATGTACAGAGATAACAGGAAAGGGATAAGGCTCTCACGCAGTGTAAACATCAGAAGCGTCCCTTAAAGATAATGGGATCGTCCTGGAATTTTCTTTCCCCTCGCCTCCAAAATATCCTGTGATACTGGAAAATACCAGCGGCTAGCGAGTGAGCCAGCTAGTGACATGATGAGTACACTTCTGGTGCAACATCAAGTGCGGTTCGACAAGTGCGTTTGTGAGTACAGTGAGTGCTGCTTCCATGAGAGATTATGGACGTCTTGTGTTGAATTACTCGAAGAAGAGGCTACTTCGCGCGCGTATTTCCTTACGCGACTAGATCCCGAAGAAAAGTGAAGTGACAGGGAAAATCGAACTAGATCACATTAGCGGAGCGACAGTGTAATCTAAGTGAAGTCACAGTGCGAGTTGAACTAGATCATAATAGTTAAGTGACAGTGAGAATTTAATGGAGTGACAGTGTAAACTAGACAAAGTCATATTATATAAAATTGTAATATGTGACATTCTCTCATTTAATGAGCAAGGAGTATGAGAACTATAAGATTTGTAGTATTATAATAGCTATAGAGCAAGCATTTTTAGCCATACATTAATAATCAGACATAGAAAATCTATATATTCTCTCCATATTGTTGTTTTACAACCACTTCTGAAAATCTCTATTGAAAACGTTTAATTATGTGGTGTTGATGATATTAATGCTTATTATAGACCGTGTGAGAAACAATTGGTTGAATTGATACAGTCAGCAGGTGTGACTTTAACTTGTTGGATCAATTATGCATGCATGCACGATAATGAAAACTTCTAAAAATCACTATTGAAAACTTTTAATTATGTAGTGTTGATGATGATGATGATGATGATGATGATGACGTTTATTATAGACCGTGTAAGAAACAATTAGTTGAATTGATACAGTTAGCAGGTGTGACTTGAACTTTTGTGGATCATGCATGCACGATAATGGAAACCAAGCTCGATGTTGTGTATTTTTTAGAAGTATTCTCCTTCATCATTGCTGTATTTTCAACTGAAATACAGAGGTCCTAAACTATTCTCATCAAACAGAAAAATATATCAATACCGAATTAGTTGCTTCCAATATATAAATCGAATAGTAATGGATTGCAGTAATACCGCTTTGTTTTCTTATACCATTATGCCGAACACAAGGATAAAATATCGCAAACGAACGATGATGATGATGATGATGATGATGAGATGCGGTTTAAGGGCGCTAAACAGCTAAGGTCATCAGCGCCCTGACAATGAACGAAAATAACCCATTCATATTTAATAAAACCAAGATTGCTACGGAAATATTCAACTTTTTGCATTGCGTAATAACTGAATACTAAGACAGTACATATAGCATCATCACACATGCAGAGGTCTATAGTGCAGATGCTTTGAGGATACCGAAATTCTCTGACATGGAACATCACATCGTCCTATTCCCCCTCCTCCTGCAGTAATCTAGTGGCAGTGAATGGAACATTCAGGGCGGGCTGTCTGTACCACTTGCCATGTGAAGTAAAGTGGATAGCCGTCTCACTTAAGCGATAGATAAGGTGCTTCCGTAGTCCAAAGCCTGCTTCCTTGCACTGCGTCTCCTTCGGAATATATCGACATTCTGAGAAAGGCTTCCTCTACATACGTTAAAATAGTGTAATCGTATTAGTCAGTCCAAAATAACCCAGTCTCTGGAACAAAAAAAAATAATTTCATTCAACTGGCTTGATTTTGCCTCGAGATGATTTCTTTACATCCATACATTCAATGGTTAATGAAAAGGAATAGATATCATATCTTCAAGTGATTGTACTTAACAAAATCTGGTGTGCTGCATTCACACGGCTTGCTCTGCTCACTCGAACTCACTGAAAACTATTCATATAATGGCGTATTCTTCTATCTACCTGATTATTAAATTAAATCCTCATTACACATTTATACATGTCATATGCATTAGGAGAATACGTAAACTTAAAAATTGGTCGCTATGCGATGACCTTTAAATCCTCTTCTCCTTGCCTCCTCTGGAAAAAAATACAATAGCTATTTGCTGAAAAAGTAGAAAGTATTTCAAACCAATAACAAAGAATATTTCGAAAATGGTTACGTCAGAAAAATGTTGTTGGACATGAATTATGTAATAACAATTTTTGAGTAGTAAGCGTTTGTCTTTCTCTTACGATTTACTAGATATTCAAAATGCATTAAGCTTTAAGAGTACTTCAAAGGCTATTTCCAGAAGATCCAAGATATACATTTAATTTGTAATGAAAATCTGTTACTCAAGTTACATTTTAATCAAATTTGTTAAAGCCATTTTTGAGAAAATAAAATATATTAAACATTTTTCATGTAAACCGTAGCTTAGTTTTTGGGATTTTTCTTTAAAATCTTCCTGCCACATACTTGAAAGATGCTCAATTTAAATACCAAAGTTGGTATTTTCTTTTTGAGTTATATTTTTCACAGATATATATATGCAAGCGTTTTTCCAAATATCCTTTTATTTGCATTTCGGGAGTCTCAAAACGCGTATTTCCGGTGAAATCTCGGCATCGAATTTTTGGGTGGAATACAATATCTTCTCTACCTACTATGTACGTGGTAAGAAACTAAAAATACAAGGTTCCAAATAACCTTTCCAAAATAACAGTCAAGTACGTCCACGAATGTTTATGTATAACCGTAATAGCACCATACTCCTTGTTCGTTATTAACTACCTGACTCGGGTTTTTTGCATCGAGTCGTTATTCATCGTTCCGTCCATAAAGAGTATCGGAAGTGATTTTCCTTCGCTTCTCTCTCTTTTGCACTATGCAGGTGCTAATTGAAGGTACTGCTGAATACAATACGCCTATTTATTATATCTAGTAGAATCATGAAGTTCCTGGGCTGGCGTTGGAGTGTAGGTGAATATAGAATTCAGTATTGCCGCGAAACATGATATTCATTTACACACTTCCACATCATTCCTCAAAGGGCGCCCGTTAGCGCAGTGGTTTCATTTGTGGCTCTCGTATTGAGGGCCCCGGGATACGATTCCCGGCTCTATGGAGGCGATTTTAAGTCGGCCCTATCCATGCCTTCACCTCTGACTTGCTTATGTATAGTATCCCGAAGGCCCAATATCATTCAGAGTCTAAGCTAAAAGCTGTGGGTTCTCTTATTCCACTGCCATCCTCATCATCACTCTACCATTGGAGGCAAGGGATTCTACCCGCTGGGTATCTCCAGCTCAGAAGGCTTGGTGGAATGTGATATACCCGAATATATAGACCATATGGGGAGCGTTAGAAACGTCATCAACCCTCAAAATAGTCGCTGTTGGCCGTTAAGCACATCTGCCAAAGTTGGTATAATCGCTACATATTGATTGGAAAATTCCATACGACTTTCCTTATGGAAATCATGATGCCCTTTGCCGAATGCAATCTACCCCCGCGGAGCTTCTCTTTTATGTTGATAAATAAGAAGAAATCGCATGGTCCGGAATCAGTTGAATACGGAGAGTGTAGCAGAACGGTAATATGTTGCATCTTGGATAAGTACAGAGTGATCTAATGTACAAATCGTCAGGCGAACTTCATCTTGGTGTTGTGTCAGGACTCGTGGATGCTGTCTGGGTATGTTCCTGTCATCGACAGAATTTTCCTTGAGATTGCTGCGAGATGGTCTGCCGATTGGAAGAGCTTGACTTGCACCAAATTGTAACTTCTTATACTTCGTTCACTTCGAATCGTTCGTTGCCGACCAACATACGGTACTCATCATCCTCCAAACTGTCTCTTCCCTGCGATAAACGTTGGTATAACTCAAACACAGCATTGTGGCGCAAGGCTTCTTCAACATAAACTTTCTTCGTCATCTGAAACGTCTTACCAGTGATTTGGCCAACTTTTGGCAGAACTTTATGCATATTTGTTGCTCAAGGTACTATATTTTCGAGTTTTGACGGGCTTATTCAAATCCCCTTCACAAAAAAAGTAAAATAAATAAATAAAAAAGAACTCTAGTTCTGATTACACTGTCAGTTACACAATTGCCTCCTTCTAGGACGAAAAAACATTTGATGCAGCACCATACCGCTGTGTCATATATCTTCTATAGTATATTCACAGCAATATTATGTGCCAAAACCACGAATTTAAAGACTATGATCCCTTGAATAAACGAATTCACGTCCAACATTATACTAGTAGCCGTCATGTTACAGGTTGGTGATGCTAATACATACATATTCCAAAACGATACGTTTCACAAGTGTCGTAACAACTTAGTAGTGTAATTAAATCTAATTAGGGGAAAGTTTATGTTAAGTTTGTGTACAATTTTCTTTCTCTGCATTGGATCTTGGCAGCGATTATGGTTTTGAGGCCTTGCATCACATTCACGCCTGTAGGTAACTGTTGTATTGTAGCGCAACGTACTTTCTTGAACAAATTATACAAATATCTGAATATCATGTTAATGTAAATTCGGAGGATTGTTGTTTTGTAACTGTACAATTTATTTCCAGGAACCGTTCTAAGGAAATGTTTATCTTACTTTTTCGCCCACCTCTAATTATTGTATAAGGATGTACATTTACTTACTATACGTAGTAGGGAAAGTAATAAGCTTTCTTAAGAATAGTTTGTGCACCACTAATAAACTATATAGGGTAGAGAAGGTCATATGAACATGGCACATCAGGTTTTATTGAATGAATATATGGATTTCAATTTAACACACTTGCATAATATTTATTACTTTCTCTGCTGCGTACAGTAAGTATGGAAGTATTGCATTCCACCCAAAAATTCGATATCGAGATTTCGCCGAAAAAATACGATTTGAGGTGCCCTGAATCCAAATAAAGCATTTTTGGAAACATTTGGACCCTAATACATGTCTTAAAGAATAAATGAACGTTTAATGTTTCAATTAACATGGAGCATGCATTTATTAAAATAGCATAAGCGTATTAAAAACTAATTGTTGATAGCCATGAAACCTAAACTGCTCTGTTTCTCCTAGCCACTAATGCTCAGATCTGTCTAAATTGACCTTTTTTCATTGCATAAATAAGTTATGCTTTCAGCAATGGAGATACTGAGTATTATTCAGGGTGGAAGAGGTATAACTGTCCACTTTTAAGCTATTAAAGAAAGCAAAATATGCTAACAATTTAGATCTATCTCCAAGTGTTGTAAACGTAAATGGTATTTTTTTTAGTTTTGGCATCCTTAAACCGGTGAGGTCATATGGGATGATGATTGAAATAGGTGAAATGGCGCTCAAATGAACCCGGGGACCATAGAGTTAAACGATTTGTGTTCAATATTTGGCATTGCTGTACCTGAGGACACATACACAAAGCGTTGCGGTAAATCAGGAAATAAACAACCTGTGAAACCTGGATTAACAATGGCAACGTTTGGGACTTAACACTTCTAAGAAGAGCTGGAAAAACAAAAGGACATCATTACGCATACCTTTTGGAATTCTTGGTAGTTTTGTCCTCTCTCAGTCGGGATAAACTGTCATAACAAAAAATTGGATTTTTTGCATTTGTATTTTTGAACAAAATAATAAGAAATGCTACGCATACAAATATGTGCGATAATATAAAACACAACTTCATTATGAACACCAACAATATAGTGTAAAAAATGTGTCCTAAGTGAATTATTGGTCAATTACTGTTCTTTAATTTGCAATTTATTCTTATATAACCAAAATATTTTTAATAAAATTCTCTATGGGCCTCAAAATTCTCTTCACTAAGATCTAACCAAAATTCTGAAACCTAACCATTTGATGTTTATTAATGTCCCACGTAAAAAACTCCAAGGTGTTTTACCTGTATGTTTTCTCGTTTAGATCTATTCATTCATTATCTGTTTACCCTCCTCTTATGTAGGACTTACACCCCCAGGACTTACAGGCGGGTGCCTGGGGTCAGGCCCGTCGAGAAGCAGACACTCATGGATCAGACAGAGCATCCAGGATGGGTGATCAGCCCGATGCCTGGTATGGGATGAAGGAAGTAGATGAAACGAAATGTTGGTGAAATGGATGAAAGGAAAGGTGATGATGGAGCAGTTGGTGGAATGAATGGCGGGGGAAACCCGCCCAGACGCCGCTTCGTCCACCACAAATCCCACATGCAGGTCCCTGGGATTGAACCCGGGCCGCCTCGGTGGGAGGCGAGCGGTCTAACCACTCGGCCACGGCGCTGCCCTCGTTTAGATCTACATCCTCCTTATTTGAGGATTTTAGATGCACTTTGGTATGATTTCTTGGCATATGACATTACAGTTTGTTCAATAACATCGAAACGATATTCATCGCAAGATGCTAAACGATGGACATTTTTAGTATGAGATTAAGGCGGATAAAGTTTCAATTTTGCATTTCTAGCACTGCATTCTAGTTTCTAGTACCCAAAAATCGTTTTTAACTGTTCCCAATTTCGAAAATTGCAACGGCTAAATTCTTTTCGCAGTTCAGTCCTCTGTTATGTTTTCGGCAGTTCACAAATTGTAAATTCAGCGCTCTTATTGGCTTGACTCGCTTACGGTCGCTGCTTGAGAAAGGTCGGGAAGTATTGCGTGACACAAAGCGAGGGAGAACAGTCACAGTGTTGTCGTACTACACTACGAAGAGTATGATTGTGACGAGACTTCAGTTTTAAATTGTACGAAATCAATTTATTTGAAAAAATTCAAGGAGAATATATTCATTATGCTTTAAACCTCCCATTCCCTTAAACGTATATTAATATTCAAAGGAACATGTAACAGCTAAACCCCATAAATGTCGTGGGATCCATTTTTTCAGAACATGTCTTTCAATATTACCTGTCATTGTTAATAATATTAATTTGCGTCCAAACAATAGCACAGCTCTATTGTGAATACTTTCTCATTATGAAAAAATTGTCATCCCTTATAGGCAGTTATTTCTGTGGTGTTCATTCAGCTAAATAAATTATACCAAGGTGTTTGCTGTAAATTATAATATATTATTTACAGCTTCTACGTATTTCTATTACATTTTATAATATTTCGAAACTCAGTCATATTACTTTTATGGTCTGATGGAATATTAAACACATATTTATATGCAGGATTATAAGGTTTTTTGGAGTTTCTTCCCATACTGGATTGTTTTTAGTGATCCCTATTGATGGATGATGGCAGATGGCATGCGTATGCAGCATTTATTTCAGATATTTACTTTATCTTATGCAGTTTTCACGTTTTTTTGGATCAGAAGCCTCATATAACCATTGCAAAAAATAGGAGGTAGTTAATTTATGATGATAATTATGTTGATGCACACCCGTGTACAAATAAAATGACTCCTCCCCAGATTCCATGTGCTGATCGTCTTCGAGCCCTTTCTAACAGCTGTGTTCACAAAGCACATGCAGGAACAGTAGATTGGTCTGCCCTGTGAGCGCAATGGTCAGCTTACTGAAACTGAAAACACACGGTTATAATGTGTTATAACACACGAGATTATACGGTGGCCGAGAGGCACAGCCTGTGCTAATAAGATTTAAATCTCACATTAGTTTTTATTTTTATGTTGTAATTTAGTGACTGAAATTTAGAACAAAATATTGCATTAATATGCTTTTAGAGTTTAAAGTTTTAGGCATATCTATGCGCAAAAACATATTTCTACCAAAACACTGGTTTTATATAAGAAATAAATGCTTATAAAGTATTAACTTCTTAAACTAAAACACACAAAACAAAGAAAATTAATATCAGGTGTATGAACCTTCAGCACATATAACTAACCTCAATCTTCGGGGAATAAATGAAACTAAATCCCTTAAGTAATGTGGACGATAAACTATAACTCCCCAGGATCATTGAATTTGTGCCCAAACGGTAATTTTCGTTTTCCGCACCTGTACGGAAATTAGAACCAAGCTCCTTTTTCACCTCAGACAATAATTTTTTAATAGAATTGAAATCTGGTGAAGAGGGAGCCCAAACTATCACTCTGATATACTGACTCTCTGAGGACCAATTTGAAATCATTCGACTTATGGGACAGGATGATTATCAAAATCAACAATGCCATTAGGATATCTCATCCTCATAAACAGAATCAAATATTCTCAAGTATTACCATGTATTGCGCATTGTTCAGTGTATCGTCAAGGTGCTACAACACACCTAGACCGTCCCTTGATATCCAGCTCCAACAAGATACAGATACACCATAATGATGAAATATTGAAATCACGTGTTTTTTCTTGTATAGGACTCCTCCACCGGGTTTGAACACGCGGTGGAAGATCATCTAAATCAGCAAGAAAATATTTTAGAACAGCAAACGAAGGAAATCAAGAGGATCATGGACGCCGCAGCGGAGGAAATTCGCCGCGGCCTAGAAGCCAATATCCCTGCCGACGGTATAGGTGAGTCAACGATTACGAATTTGGCTAGTACCAAATAGCAAAATCTCCGAAATTGGATGCCACTTCCTTGTGGGCGGTATTTAAGAGGCATTTGAGCAATTGCTACCTAGAATGGGTGGACGCCGGCGGACTGACGACTCAGTTTTGGCTTCTCTATCGAGGCAAGCAGCATACATTCTTGACATCTTCTTCGCCGGTAGCTCGGGCGAGGATTTTATGAGTGTTGGAGGGGCACTATGGGGAAGTTTTGTCTGACCCCCGCTTACAGAGCGCAATTGAAATCAAAAGTGGTACAGTCGGGTAGGACCTATAAGAATTTGCCATTGAGATGGAGCGGCTGGCGCACCAACACTGAACGGATTTTTCAGGCAGATTATGTTTCCAGAGGGACAGCTCAGTGTTCATCGGTGGGGTGAGAGACCGGTAGGTGAAACAGCAAGACCGCCATGTCAATGGTGCCTTGGCGGCTACTCTCCACATTGAAACGTAAAAATTACTGCCGAAAGAGCTATGAGACCGCTGAGAATGACGATTACCGGATTCGCCCACAGCAACCCAACCGGCGTTGAACCGGATGTGGGGGAACTAAGTGCTGGAGTTACGGCGTACCCAGACACCTAAAGGCGGACTGCGGGAGCTCTCCGGTCAAGGACCGGAAAAACCACTAGGGACCGGCGTGAATCGCCAGTCCCGATTATGATGCGTGGACTTCCAAAAAGAATACCGGTTAGGTGCTACAAGCTACGGTGATAACCTGCCCGTGAATGAGGAAGCCTATAGTTCATCCTTGGCAGGAATAGACTACAAATGTGGGTGTTCGTTGCTACAATCACAGAAGAATTTATTCTGTGCCTGGACGCCCTTCTGTTCCTCGATGCCAAAGTGGACGTCGGGCGCCGCATATTGCACCTGGGTCGAAACGGGATATTGTTGAACCATCCGGAGGTTCCTTATAGGTAAAGGCTTAATGCCTTTATTTATTCGGTTCCGGTGTAGCCTCAGGCTGCAAATGCTCACACTGGTTCCTGTGTCCATTAAATCATTATATTCTTCATTAAATAATACTTCTCTTATGCTAGGGGAATTTGTCAGGTTCTTTTCCGAACGATTTTGACTCGTAGTTATTAGTTCTCCTAGCATAAAGGCGTTGTTCAATCCAGTTTCACATCCACTATCTATTTCAGAATTTGGTACCTTTAGAATTCGCCCGGAACTCTTGACTGGATCCTGTCTTAGGTTTCCCGGTTACCGAGATTGATTTGTGTTTCGCTAGCCTCTTCTACATTTCCATCTTTCT
Source organism: Deroplatys truncata (assembly GCA_030765065.1). Taxonomy (NCBI): domain Eukaryota; kingdom Metazoa; phylum Arthropoda; class Insecta; order Mantodea; family Mantidae; genus Deroplatys; species Deroplatys truncata. The sequence continues at coordinate 203,769,640 of CM060981.1, read as the reverse complement.
GTGGTTGCCTGTATTTCCTCTGTTTCCTCTAAAGTGTCCTTGGGAAGGTCTATCTTTCCTTTCGTCTTTTTCGTGGTAATTCTCGTCATACCTCTCTCCTATGTGACTTTTCCCTCGGTCAGAATAATAATGTTCCCTCTATGGTCAGTTTTCATGAATCCTGCCTCTCCTACAGTTAAATCGGCTCCGGTATATCGATCTCGTTTGAAAGGAATTAATGTGATACTGGTTTCACTTTCCCGCCGGAAGCGGTTATTTCCACGGATTCTGTTTCCACATAATGATACACCATCCCAACCTTTCTCTGGGGTTATAGTCCGCTCTCGCGTTTCCTCTTCAGTTCACATTTCTAGGATTCCCAGGTGGTGGTCGAACTGTATAGTTTTGTGCTCGGTCCTACTACTTGTCTCAAAGGATGACATCAGTTCAATTAATTCGGCAATGGAATTTGGCTTCGCAATGAGTAGGCAATGGTGGATGCACTTTGGATAATGGGGTATAATCATGTTAATGAAGTTCCGCTCGCTTATGGGCGTTTCGTTTAATTTACTGCTTTGTAAGTTGGTCAACAAATAATCCATCATGCTAACGTGTCCTCGCTCAACGTATTTACCATTAGCTAAGATAGATATCTCCTGGTTCTGAGTATTACTACTCCAATGCTTTTCAAAATGCTCGTTTGGAATAATCAAAGTTCTTATTCCGGAATTTGCTTCAAGCGTAAATATTCCACAATGTCATAAATATTGCTTAGGATTATTAGCTGAGTTTTCCTCGAAAGTAGGTATCCATATTTCATTCAACAAATGATCGTTTGCATTATTTAAATTGCGGTTCATTGTACATTGGTAGCCTGAATTAAGGTTATATAGGTCGGCGGCTGGACTTTGACCTCTATTTGTCTGCCTAAGAGTGGGCTACTTCCATTATTTGTACCATTATCACCCTGTCTCACACCTGTCCCAAGTCTACCAATAGAGCGTTTTAACTCCCTCACACAATCCCCATTTGCTTCAACCCTTTTCACAATTTCATGATGATTTGAGAGTTGTTTATTTATTATTGATGAAAGTTCATCTGTCTTTCCCTGGTGCTTTTCTACCGCTGTTTGAAATTCTCTTTACTCCTTTTAGATTTTCGATTCTAATGCGCTTTTTTCTCTTTTTTTCTAAAGAAACATTTACAGCTCTTAAGATATAATCCCATTAGGCTTTTATGGCTAGGATAGTAACACTCAATTCCGTTTCTACATCCCTCCTAAACTTTTCCACATCAGTTCTGAGAGCTAGTTGTCCTGCCTGAATTTCCTGTAGTATTTCCCCTGTCCTCTGAGTTTAGAGTCTAGCTGATTTTCTAATCTGGCAACCTGTTCATCTAAAGGTTCATCTGAGCTAATTCCTCTCTAATTTTTCTATTTTCCTTCGGACATACTCCCCTATCTAGATACTCTGCTTACTTAATTTCCCCTCTAACCTCTGACTTTGTTCGTCTAACTTTGTGCTAAACCGTTGAAGGAATATCATCAGCTGGCTCTGACCTGGATGATTGGCCTGCTCACTTGATGGTTGTCCTTTCAGCCTAACCTCTACCTCTGCTTCCCCCGTATTTTCTACATCTAATATTATGCGGTCAATAGACTCCCTATCCAGCTCTTCCAAATCTTTCCTTGACCTACTCACGATTCCGTTAGAATGTTCTACCTCCCTAGTGATGATCTTAACCTTTCTCAACAACATGTGTTCCCCAGATGCTGTGCAGTCACTATACATGCTTTTTTTAAAAATGTTCTGACCTATACTTTTTCTTGGTGTTGATACGTGTCAACTGGAATCCGGGAGGGTGACCTCGTACGGCTATACCGTCCAACGAGGACAAAAGGAAAGTCCCTGATCTGGGAAGCATCGTCCCTGGGACGGCCCATATAAGGTAATCACCCTCATCAACGATATAGTACACCGCATTCTGCTTCAATCTCGGGGAAAGTTGATGGTGGTCCATCTTGATCTCCTTGCTCTATATCGCGAAGTTGCTCGGGACCAACAGCTCTGAGGAGGGAACTGTGTGACGCAGCGGCTATGGCCCCAAAGTTATCGGAAGATCGGCGCCGAGGGCCCGAGTAAATAATGATAACGCTGCTTGCCAGCGTAAACACCGGGCGCGCTCTTGGAAGATAACTAGAACTTCCGCAAGCTTGCTCTCCCCTCTTCCTCCAGAAAGTGTTGTTGAAATAGTTCTAGAACGTTCCAGAACATTCTGCGGAAGATTCCCCTGCGTATATAAGTGAGCGCTTAGCGGACAGTGAGTCAGTGCGTGTCGAGCTGCGAGTAGACTGCAGCAAAGTGCAGTTAAGTTAGTCAGTGTGAGAGCGAGTTGCGTTTCTGTGCGATATCAAGAGCGATTATCCAATCAAGTTGGTCACGACTATGGTTACGTGCAGTGAGTGATATTGTGAATCGACGTTTTGTGGAGGTCTTACGATCGACTTCCGAGTGAAGTGAACCTTCCGGCGTGAAGACGCTACCTCACAAAGGTTTTCAAGCGACGGAGAACTGAACTAGTTCATTTATTGAAGTGACATTAGTAAGTGAACTTCAAGTGAAGTTTAGCTAGATAAGAAACTTAAACACTGACAGTGAAACAGAAAGAAGTGACGGAGTGTAAATACTGGATTAAGTTACAGTGTGGAGTGTAGACTTAGAAAAATTTGGCGTTCAAGATATGACTCATTTTTTTGTCTACGGGCACTATTACTCTGGATGTACCGTTGGGGAACTCGATAAACAAACAAATTCTGGAGATATAAATGATAATCTTTAAGAAGATATTTAAGATGAGTGTTTGAGAAGGTTCCGAAGCACGAAACTAATGAACATATTATACTTCAACTTGACGGAAGAAAAACAAAATCATGTTGAAAGTCAAACTGTGCTTTTTATATAACATACAAATGGACTCTAAACTACCCAGATACTCATACAAATTTTCCGAATTAACCATGACTATCCTATTCTAGGAGAAATAGATGTGCTTGATTCGTAAGAGTGATTGTAGTACCGTGGACAAACTGCACTCTCCCTGATAGTGCGAGTACCACATGTTAATAATACCTGACCCAAAAAAATAGTGTGCCTGTAATCCTGTGCTGTCAATCTACTGTATTAGAAAAAATGACTTATATCTGTACAGAGCTTCCACATCCTACGTTTCGTTTTGACTCTTGCAGATCTCCTACTCTGCATACTTTCACCTCCTACGTGCCTATTTTCCCTCTCAATGATGCCAATGTGTTTGAGACAGTGATTATATAAACGTGTATAGCAAGCATGAAAGAAAAGGGAATTTTTAAATGAACTCCATGTTACTTTGCTTCATTATCTTTACGTATTGGAAATTAAATATTACCTTTTCAGGAAATTACAATTATGTATACTTTATTACGTTTTTTAAAACAAATATTGAGTAATAAATTATTTTCAGTATAATTCCTGCAACAAACCTTGTTATTTGTAACATTAAATAGAATGAATATTTAAGAAGCGTTGCCCATTTTGCGTTAGTATTAGTTGGCAAGGTTACCATAAAGAACGGTCGCAGGGGGATACCTACCTAGCTACCTACCTGTCAGTTTATCCATCCATCCATCCATCCATCCATCCATCCATCCATCCATCCACCCACCCACCCACCCATCCATCCATCCGTCTATCCGTCTATCTGTCTATCTGTCTGTCTGTCTATCTATCTCCCTGTATATATATTTTTTTCGCACTTAGAAAACAGGTTATACAACATCTTAGGGGAGGGGTTTTCAATGGGAGCAAAAAACCAAAACAGAAAAATGCTTTATTGCCGGTTTCCAGGACATAACAAATCGTTTTAATAGCAATGAAAGAGGCAGTGAGATAGAGAGAGGAGGGAATGAGAATATTGAAGGAGAAGGAATTATAAAGAGCGAAAAAACTCTTGGAGAATATTGATGGAGAAGGAAAAAAAGATTATTGAGTAGAAGGGGACTGCAGAGAAAAAGCTCTTCATTTAAGCAAAACAAGGAGCTGCTGGTTCTTATAGTAGAAAGAATATAACAGTTGTATTTAACGAAAATGTGTTATTTATTGCGGCATTGCATTGTAGGTGAGGCATAATTTTTTTAGCGTCAACTACAAGCTATTATTGTAAAGCATAATGCCCAACCGGTCCTGCCCCTGGGGAATCTCACAAAGCGGTATTATATATGAACAGGCATTATGGGGACAACCGCGGTGCTGCTCTCTGGGGATATTTAATTTGCTGCTGTTTTCATGGTTTGGGGTTTTTAAAGCAATAAAGTTGGTTAACATATATCGAATATACTATCTAGGCTTTCCTTTCAAGAACTCGCATCCATAACTGTCTTCCATCACATTTCTCCCGCTCTTCCTTGACGGAGGATAAGAGGAAAATGAATAGATATCTGGGAAACCCCATCGTGCGTGGAACATTACTTCTCGCTTACCTAACAAATATGTCAAGATCTGACAAAGTCAGAAAGCTTGAAGCGACGTTCTGATGGAATCGAAGACGGATAGCAGAAGGAGCAACGAAATTATTAGGATGTGCACCATAGAGAGATCGAGAATGAAGAGATAGCACTTTAAGGATTATATCCGACTCGAAACGTGCCGGCTATACAGTTGAAGGAGTACTAGTAGAATGATTTTACAACTTGATTCCATCATAAAAATTGAGCAGAATTTTAATACCATATCACGCAGTTTGGTCATAAACAGAATTTCTTCATTGATATTCCTGTGCTGCTTGAATCAGATACAGGGTGTGGTGCATTTAATCATTCATAACAGATCTTAATATAGGAAATCAAACCACCTCAAAGGCACTCAGGGCAAAGTGCAAACCTCCATGAGAATACACCAAGTTTATGATGGGCCGAAGCAGTTAGTTCCATGAAAATGTTCTTAATTATTGGTCATTAAAATGAGGTAGTTCGTTAGGGAAATATGAACTTTTAAAAAAGCTCTTGTACTTTCCGTTCAGGAGAGCTTCTTTTACTATATTTCAAGCAAAAAAGTTTAATAAATTTTAATCATGTTAAAATATTTACTAGCAGATAACACAGCTATGTGTACGCAATGGCTCAGTGCACAGATTCTGACTGCGGATGAGAGATTGGGGTAGTGAATGCCGCAGATACCAAAGCCAAAACGGGAAGGAAACAGAGCGAAAGTCAATGTAAGAGTTGAGATATAAGTGTTATTAAATGTGAAAGATGCGAAATGCTTGAATTATTAGCCCATTTTATGTGAATGGTCAATTCACATTTGAGGGACTCACCTATAGACCACTCATCGATATACAAAAAACGATACACATACACCAACTTTCTACCATGGTTACCGCCCACTAGATTGTTATAGTATATCTAAAAATAAATTTAAAAACGGGCATATCCTAAAGCACTTTGCGTCATATAGGTATACATGTCAGCTTGTTCAGTGATAAAAAATTCCGAAGATGTGGTATGAAATCTAGGTGTTGCACACGTACAGCTCTATGCACCATCTGTTCGCCAACAGCACCAACGCTCTTGATCATTCAGCAGACGTCACAGAATATTCACAGGATTAGAAATTGAGGAACCTGTACAATATAAATAATCATCTCTCAACAGCCCTTCTAATTTAGAGAATGAATAAAAAAATCAATGGAAAATATTTTACACATGTACGAACTATGCTGGGAATTCAAGGTGTAACCATAACACTGGTTTTTAAGCATAATGTCTGTAGTATTAAGAGATTTAATGAAAACAGCTGAAACTAAAAGTAGAGTTGTATTGAGAAGAGGAATTTGAAGAGCATTAAAGGGTATAATTCCTTTAGGTGGTCAAAAAGATCCTAATTCAATAGTAGGAGTTAATCTTCTGTGATAAAAAGTTCAAAAAAGGATATGAAAAAAAAGTTTCTGAAATAATAGATTAATTGAAGAACATCGATATTCCCAAGTAGTTCGCTAAAACATTTTTTCTGAATATAAAGTAAAGAAACTCATTCATGAAGCAAGAAAACCTAAGTGACTCATTTGGATATTATAGACCTTGGTGTATTTCTCGAATTTCCCTTAAATTTAAGGGAACCTAATTTAAACGAAACCATGCACTATGGAATTGCATCCAAAAAGTAACCACGAAGGCTAACTTGCATCTTAATGGATTCAGAATCCGAAAAGAGGGGTTGGCTGGGTTCCAGAAACTTATTTAGACAAAGTTGTGAATAAGCGAAAGAAATCACTGCAAAGACTGCCTCTGTGTGGTTAGTGTTCTGACTTCTCAATTCAGAGCTCTGGGTTCAATTTATTGTTGGGTGAATTTTTCTGTAATTAGAGTCTTTCCCTATTATCCACAGAATGAGAAAAATGCTTTTGGGAGTGAATTTGAATGATTAAAAACCAATTTAAAAAATCTGTAGTCACGAGCTATTTCTCAACTCAGTGCCCACGATATGATCATAGACAAATGCAGGGAAAAAAAGAAAGAAGAAAGGCGACACTTCCTACTAACGACTGCGTTTCGTTCATCTTCAGGCATATTTCCATTAGCAATATACGCCATTGTTGCTATGTGCTTATCACACTGGTTTTAAATGCAAAGTGTTTCCATTTTACACTTAACATTGATGAGTATAGTAAGGAGGAATAGTATGCTAATGGCGTAATTTAAAAGAAAGATCCAGGTTAGAGTTTTTTACAGTAACTCTTGGAACATTGTTTCTAAAATGAGGTTGACATCTGCACCTTCTTCTGGCCAAACATGTTTGTTGTAAAAACAGGAGATAACAGTGTTCATAAAACATTCCTGAATACTTATCAAAACATCAGTACCTGGCTCATGCGGTGATAAAACTTCTAGACACAATTTTACACGCAGTTCAACATACATTTCACTGACACAATAAACCAGTGGTAAAGAGTATTGGTCCACAGTAAATTTTCAATGGGTTAATGGTCCCACAGAGCTCAGTGAAAACCTCCTGCAATTTGACATCCTATTTCATTATTCCTCTTCACTGCCCTAATTCGAGAGTTTTAGATAGATTTTTCGACCGTCTCCCTTAGTGTGGGCAGTATATTTGTCGCCTGTCCGTTGAATACTAGTATGACTTACCAAATAAGTGCCTAGGTTTTATAATACATTAATTTTCATAAGTGTTGTATCCTAGTGTGAAATAAACTAAAATGGTTTTAAAGTGATCCCTATTTTATAAGAGTTGCATAGCTGACGCCACTCTTCGTCATTTATTTTCATCTCACTATAACCCACCAGTCACTTTGGCTCACCTTCAGCTGATCTATAGTATATAAATTACGGTTATGCAATGAAAGACGAGAGAATGGCCGTTCTGTGGCATTGCGAGAGACAACACACCACGGAACGTTTAATTGCGCGAAACGCACTGATTATACAATAATATCAAAAGGAAAAATCTTTCGAGTTTCTTCTCTACAAAGTTTTAAGGTTACTTTGATATTAAAATATGTCATAGGATAACGAAGTGAGTAGATTCTGATACAAAAGGTTGTTTAGAATGTATCTAAAGATGAGAAGGAGAAAAAATGTTAGAACAACTTTTTCATTTAGACGACTTGTGGAAAACTCTTGAGTTATGCTCATCAAAATTCCTGCCAACTTGTGCAACAGTGAAACATAATAAAATTACTGTGTTATGAAGTACAACAGCAGACTCAAAGGTGGCACTATTTTCGGTAGTATAACTCTAAACCAAACTTCAGTAGGTATTTAATAACTCGGCAAATATTGCTAATATTAGAAAATATAACATTACAAAATGTTATATGGATAATTTTCATTACATTCTTAAACATTGGGTAGCGATTAACTAACATTTAGTTTTTAAATGCAGGTATGTTGCTTTACACTTCGTTTGAGTGATTTGTAAGATAAATTCCTGAAACAACTGAATATATATCCGCATGACTGTTGTACTCAACTGAATCTTAAGGATTCCCTTTAAAAACTAAACTAGGACTTTATCATATTCTTACATCAATATTTTTCTTTGTTTTTATTATTTGTTTAAAAGTTTTATAATAACTGTTTAAATATAAATAATAGCTAACATGAATATTCTCATAGGTGTGGTACATACAATATATTTCGCCCTTAAAATTTTATTCCTGTATCGCTGATTATTCTGAGTATTGACAGGTTCATTTGTAAAGATCACAATAACAAAACAATCATCGAAGTAAAACGTGTGAGGGACTTAAACGCTGAATTTAAAGAAATGCAGGTAATCACATACTTGGAAGTTTATAAATATATCTCAAAAAGTTTTGAAGATGAATGATTTTTTTCGCTGCGTTAAAGAGCAAACTCCATTTCATAAAGAGCAAAATAAATCTAAAATAAAGTTCTCACAAATAAACTGTAACCTCCCTTCATAAACTGTATTTATATCCTCCACATTAAAGTGCTGTTCTTGGTTGGTTTTTACTTATGTGCAGGGGATAGAAGGAAAAGGTGGCGTTTGTCGGTTAAGTCCGGCAGGGTGGGTGACTTTTAGGAAATGAGAGGCTCTCCTCTCAGGAGGTGTGGAGAGGAGATAAATGTTCGTTTAGTCCTTCTCTGTCCTCTTTATGTGTTGTTTGACACCTTTTATTTTCAAAGTTCCTCTGTTGTTCTCAGTTTATTATTACTGTGTTTTATGTTTACTTTAGCGCGTATTACCGCAATTACTGTTACATACATGTACAACACACAGCTATACAAAGATCCATGCCTATAGCGGGACTCGAACCCGCGACCCTCAGCTTAGTGGACTGCGGAAATTATACGCCACAGCGATCACGGCTAGGAGGGCAGGACGACCCCGAAAAACAATTCCCTTTCCTTAGTCCCATCACACATTGGATTTTATCCCTAGATGAAACAAAATTTGGTGGAGGCATTTCTACTTCCTTGCGTCAAACTCGTTTACCAGCCGTTTTCCCCTATATTTGAATTGACTCAGCAATGAAGTTCGCCACTTGCATTTTCACACTGCTAACACGGAGTTATGACCCGTCATGACAACGATAAGGCACGAAGTACCGATCTTACACACGTTCGAAAATGAGCTGTCCTAAACAAATTTCTATTTCACGCCCAGTATGTAGTTCGTTATTTTTCTAGTCATACGGCTTTTTCGTTTATTTCATTGGCTTACGTGATAACTGTTAGCACACGTTTATAGGTTTTTGTATTTTAGACAGTACTTGCTTCTTGTGACTGCCATTACCGCATTATTTTCACCTGATTACATTTTCCGTGTTCCTTGCTGATTCTTACACGTCCGATTTTTCCCGCTTATGTTTCCTGTACCGGGACCGTCTAACTTTCCTTGCCTTCCTCTTTGTCTTATTACCTATAATTATCCCTTCGCTGGACATCTGCGGTCCACAATCGAATGTTGCTTCAACTTAATACATTTTACTTTTCTTTGCAATACATACTACTTATAGGATTTAATATTTCTTCTCTAAATCCTTAATTCCCCTTTTACTACACTTTTCTTATTTTGATTTGTTCCTTTCTCATCTTATTTTTCTTTAGCGTTTCGCTTCCCTCTTTCTCTTTATAATATTTATGCTATTGCTTTCTCTTTAATTTATATGTACTTGGGCAAATATTACAACCTTAACACTGAACACAAATTGCCATGTCAACAAAACAGTAGCGTGGCTTTGCAGTAGTCCTGATATAACCAAGTGCCGAACAGACTGTCCTAGGAGGGCCATAAAAGTTCTTTGCTTGCCCAAGAAAGCACAAGAATTAAGATTGCTATCCTCAGTTAAATAATATTGTTATAAATGGGCATAAGCTTTAACCTCATAACTTGAATGTGAATCTTCATTCGCCCAGTCATTTCTTCAGGTTTGGGAACACAACATAAATTCTAGGGTCAAATCTTCAGGATATAACTGGTGCATAAAAGCACTTGGAAGCGAAAGTCATGCAGTTTTGTAGTAACAATCTCAGATGCGTGTAAAGACGCACTGTCGTGTTGAAAAAGAACCTTTTTTGCAAGGTATGCACGTTTAGCTGACCAGCATCCTTCTATTGGTCCGGTAGTGAATCATAATGCTTCCTGGCTATGGTTCTTCCCTTTTTAAGGCAGTCTGAGTCTATGCCATAATAACCATAACCAATTCTGTTTCCATAAACCTTTTTAAAATATTCTTTCGTCTCTGGCGTGTAGTGATGAATCCGTATTTAATCTATTGTTATGAAACGTTGGAAAAAGTCATCGGAATTGTGTTTAAACATTCTTGATTAATGTACATTCCAATGCATTTTTATCCAGTTTTAACGAACGCGGCACCCAAAGAGCAGAAAGCCTTGTCATACCCAAAAACTCGTGTGGATTGGAGTGAGCACGACCATCAAGTACTTTGCAATGTTAGCCAACTCATATACCTTCAATTAGTGGTAATTTATTACCGTAGATAAATATATTCTTTTGTCACTAATATCCAATAAGCAGCATGGAATCAACCTTAGAGAAACCTAAGTCTGAGATCAATGTTTCTTATTCTAAGGAAGTGAGCAAATTAATTAATGGGAAAAATGCCGTAAAATGGCACAAGATGCGGCCATCAGAAGATAAAGTGCAACTGCGAGAATCAAATAAATTAAGGAATCTGATCAATACTATAAAAATTAATCGTTAAATATCTATAGACTTGTTTCATAAGTTCGTTCGTTTTTCGTTACGTTTCAATCACTAAGAACGCCTGGGAGCACCCCTCACCCGCAGCACAGCTATGACAGAGTAGTTGCCGAACATTCTGTTAACAAGCTTTAAACACAAAGTCGCTCAAAAGATAAACAACTGCATCAGTTAGGTTTTTTAAACAAACTATTTATTCCCTGCAGTATACACCATTATTGTTGACAATATATTACCATTTCTCAGGAAGGTTATAAATGCCATTTCTCCAAAATGTGGGGATTTTGATGAACTCTTCGAGCTTCAGTTCTCCAAGGAAGTGAGGCGTTTGCCATTCAGGAAATTCTGCAGGGAACGGAATAGATGAAACTCGGATGGGCCAATGTCTGGTGAATACGGCTGTTGGGGTAACACATCCCACTTAAAATTACGAACTTTTGACGCGTTACTGCAGAGGTATGTGGTCTGGCGTTGTCGTGGTGAAAGACAACATCGTTTCCCAATTCCGGTCTTTTCTCTTCAATGGTCGCCTTGAGACGATCGAACTGAGAACAGTATCTCGGAATTAATATTTTCATTATTCGGAAGAAGTTAGTAATATAGAATTATTTTGCAATCTCCCCAAATGTATAGCATAACCTTTCTTGGATGCAGCATACAGCATAAGATGTCGGAAATGTTCCTTATTGCTTTTCATAGTTTGTAAACACCAATTCACGCTGTTCCATCCAACGTCAGTCACAAACACACACTGACATATCCAACAGCAAGCCTGGTTGTTGACCTCTTAGTCGTAGGGGTGGTTAGGCAACTGTAATAACGTGAGTGTATAGAGGGTTCAAGGGTTTTCAGGCGCTATAGATGGAACTTGCGAGCAAAACGAATGAACTTATGAGACAACCCAATACATGAAAGAACTAATATCAGATTAGGATACTGATTATTCTTTATGGGTGGAAACAAGAGACATTAAAGGATCTAAAAGCTAGATGCAACCCATAAGAAGTTGTGGAGTACAGGCTAGAGCTGATAAGGAAGAGGCAGTAAGAGAGTATGAAAATAACTAAGCCGTGTAACGCTCAGAGAGATAAGCGTGAAATTAAATTACATAGAATGCGAATTCAAAGAAAGCTCCTAGGTTCAATTTAATCACTGGACAGGTATTTAAAAGCTGTAGGAAAAAGCTCTTGTTAAGCTATTACACTCGATGAATTTTGTATTAAAATTTAAACATATCCCAAGTCACTGTAAGATAGCAGAAGTCATACCGATCCTCAAGTCTGGGAAAAATCCCAAGGAAAAGAAATGATATAGGCCGTTTTCACTTCCCCTACAACTCTCTAAGCTATCCCAGAAATTATTGTTAAAACAGTTAGAGCCTATAATAGAAGAAGGTAAACCAATACCGGAGTATAAGTTTAATTTTAGAAATAAGCATTGAACAATCGATAAAGTACGTAGCATTTTTATATAACCCAGTGAACATTCGAAGAAAAGAAATTGTGTTCCGGTGTATTCTTAAGCGCAACTTTTGGCCACGCCTAAGAGTACAACTTATGGCGTAAATAATATATCAGCTTCCACATGATCTACATAGCCACGTTTGTCAAATATTAAAATCTTGCGTGGTAGCAAGCTACTTCAGAGTTAAGCACTAAAATTAATACTTTGGCCTAAAGAATACAACTGCTGGAGTGCCTCAAGCAAGTGTACTAAGTCCAATTCTTTACCGCTTATTCACTAGGGATATTTCACAAGAAGATGATATTAGTATGACTACTTTTGCCGATGATACATAAATAATGGCAGTAGTAGATAAGTATAGTAGTCTGCAAAATAAAACGAAAATTCCAAAAAGCTAAAATAAGGGCAATAAGTGAACAAAGAAATGGCGGTTAAATTAAACTGACTCTAAACCTACCTACCTCCCTACCTGCCTACCAATCGACCTACCTACCTACCTACCTACCTACCTACCTACCGATCGACCGATTGACAGACCGATCTACCCTCCCAATGCCACGCGCCCACCTGTGTGCCTGCCTATCTGCCTACCTATATTAATTTTACAAATAAATACAAATAAATAATCCAATCATTTCGCAAAACCCAAACAGTGAAATATTTATGCATGACCTTTGAGACTTAAAGCTAATGGCGGAAGGATGTTTAAACTTAAAGAAAAGAGTTATATATAAAATATGAGTAACTTTATTGTGTAATCTGTAGGAACTCAGAAGCTGATGTACATAACAAGTTACTAATATATAAACACCATATATAACAGATGCTAAAACCATTTTGGATTTATGGAATACAGCTCTGAGGCTACAATAAGACCAATATCAAGCATATACAAAACTTTCAAAGAAAATTTCTAAGAACAATAGCTAATGGGCTGGAATGTGGACACTAATCATATACTTAGAGGCCTCAAGCTCTCTAGACTTGCGTAGTCGGGCAATAAATAGAAAACATAGCAAAGGAAAAATCGGAAAAGAGTCCTACATCATGAGAAATTGGAATTACTGAAAGTGCTAAATAAGCGTGAAGTGTGGCGATTGAAAATAACTAAGCCATTAGGCTTAATTTAACATGTGACCACACGAACTAGTTTGTAAAATTTAGGGCTTCTTTATTGGAAGCTCGCTTGAGAAAGGAACTTCAACGTGAAAGGAATATTACTGGATAAGCTGGTTCTTAGTTGTAATGTTTTAATAAATAATAAAAAAATGAATACAGTGCTGTGAATTTTTGTCACAATCTCATCGAAGGTAATGGTTTTGGGACGTCCTAAGCGCGCACCATCCTGAATGAATGTAAGACCACACTTCAATTTAGAAGTTCGGTTTTTAACCGTCTAAAACGAAGAGGAAAAATCCTTAAATACCAAATATAACTTCTTTGGATTTCTGTTGGTGTTAAACTCTTCAAAACGAAGTACTTTTTAACAGCTCGTGTTTCATTTTTATACAATTTGCAGAACACAGTTGTTTATAATCGTCACAAAAAAGTGACTAAACTTGCGCGTCTGAAACTTTACAGCGGGTCATCTAAAAACGACACTTAACAGTTACCATAGAAGTTTGACCAACTGATCTGAGTCACGCCGGGAACTTTTAGAACGTCCATGTAATATCTCGGAAGATAAAAGAGCATTTCAACAAAAACCGATTATATAAGGCCTGCTTAGATACAGGTGCCATATGATTAAACCTTCAAATTTAATTGCAGAGTGCTTCTTTAATGACGATGTGTGAAGGCAAATCTCTCAGTTGCCCGAAAGAGTGTCGCCGGTGCCTCAATAAAAAAGATATACACAATGAAGGATCGTTCTTGACATATTCAATTTAACATAAAGAAATTTCTAAGCATTAACTATTAATTTTATAGGAGGTAATTGAGGCATACCAAACCTAAAAGATAAGATTTTGAGTTGAATTATTGGAACTTACACTGACATTAAATATAATTTAGAAAAGCCATTTTTCTCTGTTTTCGTGCAAACGAAGCATAATTATTCACAGGAAAAATGTAAGAACCACACTAGCGTCCTCACAGCTGTGCAGCACAATCTATATTGTTTGCTCTCTGTCGTCACAAATGCTGAATGCAGAGTGAACTAAAGGAAAAATTATTTTTCATACACAGATACTACTACTTGATTCTGCTACAATGTTTCATTATGGTGTCTCACATAATATTTCAGTAAAACGCTGTATAATTCAGATTTTCATTAGTTTGAACCAGTTAGTAGAAATTAACGTTGAACTGGCTTATTATTGAGCGGCCGTTGCAGCGCGTGTTGTTTATGGAACCACAATGCCATTTAATCAGTTACCATAAACTACGTACCGCCATCTCCATCATGTTGCATGCAAATGGGTTTGGTCTTCTCCTGAGAAATGAAACCGGAAAAACATGTTGAAAACATGATGGTACCAAATTGTGACGGATAACCTGCAGTCTCTGTGGATTTTAACAAAATTTCGCTTTTACTTTGTTCCTACCTTCTGTGAAACGGTTACCTTTTCGTTGTTGAAAATGGTGTAAGAATAACAGCTTTGTAGCTTAAAACTTGCTTAAAGCCATAAAAATAGTAACAAATTTATATCAGATGGTGTTTTACGTAACTTTATCATTTAAAATGGACCATTATAATGAAAAAAATGATGCATAATTTAGTCTATATGGTATGCATGATAAACAGGTTCCCTATAAATCGCCAGAATCCGGAATATCAATACATATTAATGCAGGATCCGATTTCAATGTCCTAAAGCTTTAAAACTATAATTGCCTTGTGTATTAATGCCCTTTTATTTCTCTCTGATCTGCCTTGACAATGGAATCTGTGACGTCACATTTCTAAACTTAAATACCTACTGCTTTATAATATTTGTTAGTCGAAATGTTCATTTTACCCCATATTCCAGCATTACAGTAATTATAAACTTTAACACTCATTTATGCACGCTATTGAATTTTCCGTTACACATCTTTTAGGTACTTTAAACAACTAAAAGCAGTATACAATTATAAAAACTTCACGTAATAATAAATAATTCAGATTATATAAAAATCCCTTAATTACCGGGTTTCACATTGACGACAACAAACAAAAAACTCGCTTGGAAACAGGGATGTCACGAGGCACCACGACGCATATTACTATGCCTGATGAATATAAATATATTAATGTGTATTAATAATATATTGCTAAGATTGCAGAAATAAAAGCTCTATGGCACTCGTATAAGACTTTTCTCGATTCGCCGTCCACTTTGTTTGAATAGGCAATCCACATGAAATATGAGAGGTGGTAAAATATCTCTACTGTGATATCATTACATTAAGTAGGACTACTTGCTTCGGTTTTAGTTCTTCTATGTACAAGTCTTCCCGCATTGCTAACACTGTCGCCGCGTACTAGGCAAGCGTATTTAGTATACTAACATTTAGCTTTGATAATTGCTTGGATTAACCGACATACTGCATTTATTATTAATTGTTTTAGTAGTAAGAGATACTGTTTATAATTCTGAATACCAGTTTAATATTCCATAGTATATACAGTATAAATAATAATAATAACAATAATAATAACGAATAATACGTTTCTTCTGTTATGAATTAGAAATCTGAAGACTATCTGTTAAGTAGCTGCTTTAATCTGCGTACCTGCAGTTGTGCTTTGTTTAACAGTGGTTAGGGCGGAGGTTCGGAGTTCGAATGCTGCAGGTTTTTACATCTGTAATCTATACTACTGCACTAATTATGTCCCTATTTCTAGGCGTTTCGAGAAAATTGTTTTATTAGCCCAGATGGGTATAAAAACGCTGCTTCTATCGTATCAGGGAGTCATTCATCAGTAAGGTAACAAATATGTACAATAACGACGAATACGTAGCGATGGTACAAATAGTTGGTTAGTCTGGAGTAAACCTTTCTGCTGCACGAAGACTGTATCAACAGCTTTCCCCGACGTCATTTGCCTTCGCGTCATGTCTTCCGGCGCACTTTGTGAGACTGGAGACAGAACTTTAAGACCAGTCCGTGCACCAGGGTTAGGTCGGTTGTTGTAGGAAGATGTCCTAGTCCTATTTCGTGAATTCGCACATGGGCATCAGACGAGCTGAGTCGAGTTAGGACTCGGCAACACTTCCATTCACGGAAAACTCCGAGGACAGAAGCGGCACCCATACAAATTTCAATTGGTGCAAGAGTTAACAGAAAATGATTTTCAAACCAGAAATACCTATTGCTGTACAATGTCTCCAATAACATCCGGATTCTCAGCAAAGTTCTTTGCTCAAACAACTGTACCTCACTAATACTGGCAGTGTAAACCCAAACAACACGGGTACTGGGCAGATTGCAATCCTCGATGACTCCCTCATTCCCAGAATCAGTGCATGCTGAATGCGTGTGTTAGACTTAAGTGATTATCTTATTGGACCAGTTTACCTGGACGGCGAAGTCAATGCAGAACATTTCTTGAAACTCCTACAGACTCAACTAATGGTCAGTGAGCTTTTAGATGATGTCCCACTGGCCCTGGCTGCAGGCCACTGGCTACAACTGGATGGCGCACCGGCACATTATGACTTAATGCTGTAGGCTTTTCTCCATCTTGCCTAACCACGGAGTTGGATTGGCCGCAACGGCCTATATCCTAGCTTCCCAGTTCCCAGACGTAGGCTTTTTATGGGCATCTAAAAGCGCAGGTATATCACAATAGGCCAAGAAACATTGTGATTCTTCTCAGACGTATTATCGCTGCTTGCCGTACTGTGACACCAGAGATGCTTCGGCGGGTGCACCAGGATACAGAGCGGCATCTTCACTACTGTATACTCATGGGGGAAATGTCAACCGAAATGGAGGGATAAAGAACCACAGCACCAAGGTCTACGTTACACATAGTGGTACTCTATTGTTTAATAACTTGAGTTTCACATGCGGACAAAGTGGGAGACGGAAGGTCCAACGACAAATGCATAATTATTAACTAACAATCTTATATAAGCTGTACTAAGGAAATAAAATAGGAGCTTTGTTTTATGAAAACAATCATGCTGTTTCAGTTACTTGTAAAACCCGGCTTGAATTTTCATCGCGTAACAAACCATTTGCACGGTCTTCAGTATCACATTAATTGAGTTTGATGAAAGTGTTTTCATTAGTACTTCTATGAATCATCACAATATTTTGACAAACATATACCACTAAACTTGTCTTCCTCCGTGGTGTAATGGTTACCATGCTAGCCTCTAATTTCCAAGGTCGTGGGTTCAAACCCAGCGGAGGCTATGGAATTTTTCGGGCATAAAACTCTTAACATGGCTTCCTTTGGAAGGAAAGTAAAGTCGGTGGTCCCGTGTCGTAGATTTACGGCACTTAAAATAACCTCAAGCCTGATAAAAGACCTCTGAGCAAAAGTACTGTCTTTCACGTCCAATATAAAATGGGACGCTAAGGACCACAACAGTTAAAGCGCGTTCATAAATAAAAACTTAATTTAATTTCCACTACACTTAAAGAACCACAACTCTTAGCTGGCTACAGTATCTTTATGTACCCCTTAAACCCCTGTAACATGCAACCGACCTTTCAAGCGCACCATGCGCGATTATACATATATAACTTCAAGAAGCGGACGGCGATTCGGGAACACCCTTATAACCTTTGTTATATCACTTGTTTAATAATTGACTATTGTGTACTCACTTAAAACACATCACGATATCTGAGTAAATGTGGTTTCCGTTAGATAATACCGCGATAATTCACATTTCATGGTATGGAAGGGCCGAAATAATTAAACAACTAACACAAAAAGTCGTTTATTTATATATGGAAATCTTCTATTAATGGGCTTATCAGCCACAAAGGAACAATTATTGTACGTTTTAGTGAGGAGAAAAGTCTACTACATTTTACACTTTCTTATTCATAACTTTAGCAATTATATACATACATTTAATTTGTTATGGGAATATCAAACTTACCACATGTTAATCGTAGTTGTTACTATAAAAATAATTCTTCTTTTAAACAAAACGCTGTTTGTGCTGAGGGTAATATAATGAAAATCTTGACTTTATTTCTGAATAGATAAGCACTTAAACACAAAGTCACAGACGCACGCGCCTGCACACATACACACACTCACACTCCCCTTATACACATTAATTTTATATAAATTGAAAGCTAGTTCCTTTCCAACATCATTACTACTACTACTACTACTACTACTACTACTACTACTACTACTACTACTACTACTACTACTACTATTACTACCACCACCATCACTATTACCACTACCACTACCACTAATATTTATTGCGGTTAGGAAGGTCTCGTGTTAATAGCAACCAAATTTGTCGAAGAACAATCGGTGAATTTATATATTTTTAACTCACTTGTATTTCCTTTGAATAACAATCCTGTCGTTATCATAAGAGGGTGTTAATATAAAGAGAGGCGATACTACTGATTTTTTACAGAACGTAGTTAGACATTGTTACTGAAATATCAATAGGTATTTTGTACATTCAAATCAACCCTTTGATTTACTCCACTTTCGGTCCTAACGTGTATTGCAAATAGAGAAGAGGAAACTTTAACACTATGAGGGCTAAGCCTAATACATTATCGCCATATTGTTTACATTATTATTGTTGTTACTACTATCATCATCGTCATCATCATTATCATCATCATCATCATCATCATCATATGTATCCTCAAATAACGATACACATTAGTATACAAAGGATGAAATCTTAAAATATATTTAGGGTACTAAGCACAGTGAAGCTCCCTTGTGAAGCTTACATAAATTGCTCCCTTGTATTGAGCCCATAGGTAACGAGCAATGGAACCTGGTGCTAATTAACGCTCTGATTTTGCTTATTTACCTCTGGTGCAGTCAGTGCACGCATATAAAGCGTATGGTTGGTTGATTGGCGTTACGATGTTCGACCTATGTGTGCTAATCACAAGCTATTCTTAACTAACCGTGCAAGGTGGTGGTGATGTTCACTCTACCTCCGACTAATGTGTTGGTTTCTGCAGAGTAATACGGGAATTTTTCGCACTAAGTTGATAACTCCTATCTGGATGTTGAAACTCGCATCCTGCGTTGGACAAACTCACTTATGTTCTATTTGTTCCGCTCCAAATTTACTATGTGTGATGCAAAGCGCAGAAGCGTAAGTTGAAGTCCAAGATTTTAGCTTCATAAAGTTATACACGAATGTCCCATCTATGCCGCACCCTAGCGACTTATCAACACGGATGGCCGAGGTCGTTAAGACATGAACTCTTGATCTGGAGGTCTGCAGTTAATCACCTCATGACAGTCCTCCCTGACTGGGTCTTTTTCGAGGTTCTTCTCGGTCTTCATAACTGGCATATGCCGGGGATGTATCCTAAACATAGGCCTGGAAGCTTTCATCCCCAAATTTATTATTATTTCATTTCATACATCATCATTGTCCACCGCCTGTGGTGCCCTTATGTAGTAAGAACAAAAGTTAAACACTACTATAAAAAACATAGCGTCTTGTAGAAAAGCAAATCATGGTTGATCATGTTGACAGTGATCTTCACTTTCATCCCGTGATTTCTTGCGGCTACATATGTGTAACTTATTTATGTGATAAATTATTATGAAATACTTTGACCCATTATGTTTTTCCCATTTTGAGCTGCATTTTGACACTATAAGTATTCTGTTACTTTAATTTAAAGAAACATAATATGTTGTTGAAAAATAAGTTCGTAGCAATATAGACTTACAACATTACTAAAGTACAACTTAGTCATTTTATGAAATTGTGAAAGCAAAGGGGTACGAATACTCGGTATTGTATCGTAAACGTTGCCCAATAATGAATATTTTATTATACTTCTGCATTTGAAGGGAATGCTATTTCTTTTATAACGTAACTATTTGCTTCTTTTGTCAATCCCAGTTTAAAATTGATACCAAAGGTTCATGGAAATTACAAAATGTCAACAATTTCTACTCGAATTTCCTTTGCAAGTATGCAAGTAAGTTATTCTATAACTTAAGATTTCAAAAGTAACTAATATGTATTATATGCAGAAATAAATCAGTAGCAATATAATAGCGTTCCTTGAGAGTTCCAAAGAGATTAGAATTCTTTTATGAAAATGTATAGGCCTGAAAATTTGTTATTTATAGAACATTTATCTAGCAGACAAGTCTGTAGTAGCTCAGTTTTGAAAGGCAGTAACAATTCAGATGATAATGATGACTGTGAAACAGTGCTATATGTATGTGGTGTAGGGCTCAATAAAGTGTGGATATATCTGATGCACTTATTTAGAACTGTTGTTATCAGTATGTATGGGAAAACTTCAAAGCACTGTTGTGTCTGAAAGAACAAGTAAACTTCTTAGTATTTGCCAAAGAAGGCCAAAAAGCGATATGTTGATAGACAAATTAGTTGGTAGTACTTATCTAAGCATTCATTTTTTGTTAAATAGAAAGTTAAAGGGAAATATTGTGACTTGGTCCAGTTTTTTTCCCCAGCGGGACAATTCTCTCAGTTCTCACTGTCACTGTTTCGCTTTTATGTAGTTCACCTTCGCTGGGAGTTCACTTCGCTAAGGTGAACTACTCGCTCGCTCAGTGTCTGACTCCATAACTCTCCTCACCACTCAACTCGAGTGACTCACTCCCGCGAGAGCGCTTGCTTATATATCAGTGGAACCTTTCCACAAGATTCTTGAAAGTTCTAGAAATGTTGCAACACACTTTCTGGAGGAGGGGGAGAAGAAGCTTCTAGAGGGTTCTGTTTATCTGCCGATAGCGAGCCCGGTGTTTACGCTGGCGAGCGGCAGTTATCGCTGTTTACTCGACTGTCCGGCACCAACCTCGCGTTAACCTTGTTCATAGTCACGTCACAACATCCTTTTCCAGGACATTCTTTGGATTAAGCTTTCGGCATATATTTTTTCAGCTTAACATTTAAATGAACAGTAGTAAAGAATTTATGACGTATGCAACTTTTATCAAGTTAACAAAAATTGGGGGTCTGGATACAAGAGGAGGCGCAAAGTTTTTGTCAATAGATATTTAATATCGGGTGAGAGATGAAGGTATATGTCTGTGTTCAGCTCCTTACGAAATTTCCTGTATGTTTAATTAACTCAGAAGGGGCCAGAAAGTAAGGGAAGCAGCTTACATTTAGGAAAATGTACTTATTTAATGACCCTAAGAAGCTTTCGTGAATGGCTAAAGAGTACATTTCTGTGTATATAAGTTTACTGAAGTGATTTAACAATAATTTAGTGAATATTAACATCTGACATGTAGTGAAAGTGATTCGGTTATATACTCGTATACTAACACTCTGTTACCATGAATGTAAGCGACACAAGACAATATACAGATGATAATGGTTATTACTCACAATCCTCGTTTCTGCTTTCACCTTTAAAATTCACCATTGGAAGCGCTTATATTGACCTACTAGGTGAAAATCTGCACACTTGTAACTAGCAATTTAGCATAAGCTTTTATCCGCCTTCAAAATCATGAAGTTGAAAATGTGGTTATAAAATAATGCACTTTTCCCAGAGTGAAAGTATTAAAGTTAAAAACGAAAAGTGCATAAATATGTTGATGCAAGTAATTACTGCAATCTCATTTTAAGATCTGTCGGCCAGCCCAGTTTCTCTGACAATTGCAGGCACTAAATTGTGCAACGATCCCAACTCGCCTCTTGTGAACAATTCCAAGCAAAACCTCGCGCCAAGGGGAGTGTTGAGGAAGCAAAACTACTCTCATGCAGGCAATCTGATTGATTTGAGCTTTAATTTTCTCTGACGAGTAAGTTCATGTTGATCAGAAAACGTTCAGTTAAACAACAGAGGCAATCGGATAAAGTAAAATGTGTAAAGAAAGTGTGCCAACTTTGTAACTTCACTTAGTGACTAGAATACACAAAATGGTATAGAAAGTGTATCGGTTTCTCGGCATAAATTAAAATCATGAAGAATTGAAGGGGTTTTGCTGGACAGGGAGTCCAGTTCATATATGAGTGTTACTATAACAGAAGATGAGTCAATTTTGTCCAAGATTACTGGTATTATGCACTCTCTTTAGTGAATCTATAAGTATACTAGTTGGATGATGAAAAAGGGAATGAAAGGAACGAAGTTATAATGCAAAGTTAACAAACAGACCAGCATCACAAAGTCATTACTAGTGTTGAAAAATGTACGCAAATATATTTTTGTATCAAAACGACATTTCATAGCAAAATGTAGAAATTACATTACTCATGAACAATTAAAATAGTTTGTTTATATTTTGGACGTTAGTGCTTATTTAAACCACTAGTGCATATGCGATGCATATCCAAACATTCTCTGCAGGAAATAATTGAGTACTTCCGTAAAATAGGGTTGGATGTGAAGATTTGGTTAGAGGTGAGGTTTCAGTGAAATAATGTTGGCTGTTAATCTCTCTACAAGACGTTAAGTAGCCAAGAGAAATTTAGTATTTAAACATTCTTTATTTTGATCGCAAATGCTGCCCCATTAAAAGAACTTTGAAAGTTATACAAAGTGGCTGATGTATCATATACTAAGCTGACATCATCAGCTGCTAACAACAAGAATTCCTCTAGAAAACGTAAGCTAAGTTTCGACAAATGGAAAAACAATGCTAGAAAAATTGCTAAGAAAGGTGGAAAATAGTATTCTAATCATAAAGGAGATGTTGTCCAAGAGAAAAGGTCTTCATGTGACTTTCTCCAGGTTTTAACTGCCACTAAGTACCTACTACCTCCACTTTAGTTTCTTGGGGACGTAGCGACCTAATGAAATACGCCCGGCGCAACCTCTTCTTTGAATGGTTCACCAGCTGGGGAGTCGAACATTGAGTCTTTCTTAATCTGTCGTAGTAGCAGCACCCAAAGGCTTCACGACTATCATCGGAACCTCACTCGGCGAACGCACTGAATATATAGTAGAAATAATGCAATTTTGAGGTCAACGCAGACTTGTAACTAGGAAAAACACCACATTGTTACGTAATTTTAAAATATTTTATAATTTTAATTATTTCATTTACCACCTTCTGATATGATTATACTGAAGAGTAACATTTAAGGGTTTTAAGAGTATCAATTTTTATTTATACACATTCTCCTCTTCTTGTGTGTTCTAGTTTGCTACAAGTACTCCAGAAGTGAATGCATATTTGTGTATGTTGATAAGAAGATGCAAGCGTTTGACACCTTCTACACTAAAGATTACAATAAGCAGACTGTAACCCTGAGTGACCATATAAGTATAAAAGAACCCGTATCAGGGGATCTGGAAATTCAGAAACAATATCGAGACTAAAGCGTAATTTTTTATGATATGAAAGTGATTGGAGAATTAATGCAAGAGTGCCAAATGCATTTTGTGACACATTTCCGATATATTATAGAAGAGTATAAATTTTGCAAGGTAAATTGAAAAATGCAGACAGATCACTAGAGGAAAACTGGTCATCATCATTATCATCATCATCATCACCATCGCCATCATCATCATCATCATAGGCCACACACAACACTAAATGTAATATTAAGCAAATTCATGAACGTCCTTCAGCATTAGCCTAGTCACGGCATCGAAAAAGACTGCAACTGAATGTTTAGGTCCGAAACTGAATGTTTAAAAATCAGAAGAGTACTTAAAGAAAAATTTCCTGATATGGATGTTGGTAAACATGCACTAAAGGATATCTTTCGCCCTGAATTTAAATTTAATTTAAGTGTTTACAACCGAGAAGTGACACATGAAGGGTACGTGACTATCTGTTTATTAAGCTTAAAGTATCAGAAACCAAATACATGATTTAGGGATACAAATTGAAATGACCTCCATCATGCAAGGGTAAATAGTGCAGATGCGTTACTCAAGTGTGACTTGAAAAAACGAAGGCAAATTCCACTTATCATGAGATATGTAAGAATAAGTACCAACTGTTTTATCCAGATCGTAGACACAGTGTTGTTTTCTATCGGCGGTAACCCTTTTATTATAATTTTTATATTGATTATATGTAAAACATTGAACCAACAAAGCATTTTTGGTACTAATGTTTTACCGGGAGGAGTTCTGTAGAAGTCAACTCATACTGTTTTGTTACATTAAAATCATTAAATCATTTAAAATATTAGCACCTTCTAAAGAGAGAAGTCTTTATTTTGTGATATGATCAGTGTATCGGCCAAAATAATAGCTGTATGCTAATAAGTATGTAACAGATTTGTTGTTAAGTAATGATTTTTTCTGAAGTCTAAAACTATGTTATGCTCTTACCATAGTTTACTTCCCTGTGAGAGGGATTGCGTTCTAACTGAGCGGATCAAAAAACAATTACTATTATGGTTCGAGGGGAATGGAAATACAAAATTCCAGATGCTCATATTACTAAATCTTTTGAAGTTCTAGCATTGGAAAAGAATTATTTTAAAGATCTTCTTATATTGATAGAAATATACAAACCAATCCAAATCTTAAAATAAACCAAAACACGCGTCTTCAGATTTCTAGTGATCATCCGTATACCATCCAGGGTTAGAAAAGCTGACAATGATCTTTAGCTATGATCACCCTATGTTTACCCCATGGTAAACCAAGTTTGGTAAGGGAAATGTCACCAGCTCTGGCTCTAAAGCTCCTCCACCTATTATTTCTGGAAAAAACCTGATCTTCTTAACAGCTATCCTCTTATTTAACCGAAGTATAAGGAATTTTATTACTCGTTGCCAGGAGCAGACGCAGCAAAACACAGGCAGCCAAAGGAAGGCACATGTAAATCTGAAAGCTGAAACTTCATTGTTATAACTCATACCCACTGACCAGGTTGTGTACCTCATAAACTAATTGTAAATATTGAATTCATAATATACATTGTGATGTTTTCTGAAGAAACACTAAACATGTGTGGTTGAGGAATGATCAAAATTCATCCATATTTTGCAGGCTATAGTAGGACCTTATTACACCCCAATTTCATCCACTGCAAAGCTGACAGTATACCGATTTTAAGTATGTGCATTAAAATGGAGAAAATAAATTGTAACATAGAAGTAAAGTATTCTGATTGCAATAAATATAAGCTTAATAACTTCATCAACATATTTGATATTCACATACTGAAACGGCAACTCTAGGCCGAGCCCGAGAACTGTAATTATAGATAATTTATTAATTAATTTTTATTGATGTTAAATCATACTATGTACATATATTTTTCTTTTACTGCTTGTATAGTTTAAGAAGGGTGATTTAACGTTATGTATGTATCTAGGTTACTAATATTAGAAGAGTTATAAATGGTTTAATGTAAATAATTTAAGCGCTATGTTAAAATACTGTCCACGACGAAATGTTTTAGCTACAGGAATAGTGCCTTCGAAGGCAGAAAATCTAGTTTTATGACGTCTCTTCGGTCGCAGGGCCATTATTCCTACAGCGAGGGTGTAGAGCTTTTGTCCCTTTATTTGATAAATCGCCGTGACCAAGTGAGACAGACAGATAGCTTAATGGTAAACTTAGGAAAAGCCGCGATTTATATTAAACTTGGACCAATGAGATCCCTGGAAGTTTATACGAAATAGTGAGACGCGTCGGGTGGCGCTAAAAAATGGACCAATAGGAAAGGAAGCAGCCCCAGAAGCCTGCGACTATAAATGGATCTGCTAGGAACAAATCAGGGTCAGTTGGGCATTTCATTTCAGTTTGGCATTTTGTCATGTGTGGCCAGGGAGAGATGCTGCAGGATGTGTGAGATATCGCGCCAAAAAGGGAATAAAGACAGTTTTAGAAACACACCTAAGAACCGCTATTCGTAAAGAGATAATAAGCATATTTAAACTTCGTGTCATATCCGCGCCGCGTTTTAACAGCGGTGGACGGTATTTTTACGGCGACAATACCAGTGTTGTATACTACGTGTGTTAGTTAAATAAAAAAGAAACGGCAGTGTCATCTTTTCATAACCAAAGCACGTCTATGTCTTCTTATATCACCACCCGAGATCTACGCTTCCTTTACCAAGGATAAGTCCATGCTCCCATATAGTGTTAAAGAAAATTACTGCAGCTAGCCGAGGATAAAATTGCAGAGAACCAGCACACTGCGAACTTCTGGAATCAACACAAAGGTAAGCCCAACAGCAGCGCAGAGGAGGAGATGACTGCCGCAATACCCAGAATTTTTTTTATCGCATAAAAACTGTCCAAATGTTACGTCCACGTTATTTCACGGAGGTACTCATTTTTTTTTTTACTTTGCAATGCAAGTCAACAAAGTTCATATTAATGTTTCTGGGAAATTCGGTTATGATTTATCCGTTAACGCTGCTGGATCTGTTATAAGCAGGCCAAACTGTCACTTAATGGAGCAGGAATCGGAGGAAATAGTGGTACGAAACAAATACTGGTAAAAGTCCTCAGTGAAAATAGTATTGTAGAGAATCTGAAGAAAACTAAAACTAAGCTGATGTAGACAAAAACCCCAACAATTTGCCGGATATCTAGTTTTATTTGCTCATTTCAAGAAATACTGAAATAAATTTGATTTACGTTATTTGTAAACTTACTTTTAGTCGTGCGTATGTTATTTCCCCATATATGATTGTTGTAGAAACTGAAGAACCTATGGTTTTTAACACAGTTTCATCTGTCACTAGTGTGCATTATGTGAATTCTAGGTCACTGATGAATCCTATTCGCAATTAAAATTTCACCATTAGGATATTGCACAACATGGTAATGTTAAGAGTAGTTTCACATAAAAAACTTGTATGTTGGCAAAAGGATTAATGGAATAAAATGCAAAATCTTAAGCTGTTTCTCCATTATTCGTCTCCACAACTTCCTCTTTCATTAATTATATATTTGCTATAAAAAGCTAGGGTAGTGTTTACAGTACCTGCCGTTTTTTGTTATGACGAATAATACTTCGTGTGTCTGCCTTAAATACCATAAAATTATACTACGTCTAGGATCTCTACCATCTAATTTAACTTGATGGATTCTAACTAGTTAATGTTAATTGGACGTTACTTCTGCAACATGAAGACAGTTTCCAAGTATTACCAATTTACGAAAGGTTTCATAGTTTATATTTCACTCAGCTTCTCCTCTTGTGACTTAGTTTCACATCAGTGACAAGTTTAGCTGCATAATATATTGGAGTGACTTTGATCATGGCTGGGTTTCTTGGATAACGAATGTGTCGCTTTGGCGCTTTTGGATATACATTATAACTCTGTTGATAATTTATAACCGCATTTTAAGAAATACACTACGTGATCAAAAGTATCAGGACACCCCACAAACATACGTTTTTCATCTTAGGTGCATTGTGCTGCCACCTACTGCCTGGTACTCATTATCCGCGAACTCAGTAGTAATTATACAGCGTGAAACAGCAGAATGGGACGCTCCGTGGAACTCACGGACTTCGAACGTGGTTAGGTTATTGGGTGTCACTTCTGTCAGATGCCTGTACGCGAGATATCCACACTTCTAACATCCCTAAGTCCACTGTTTCTGGTGTGATAGTAAAGTGGAAACGTGTCGGGACATGTACAGCACAAAAGCGTACAGGTCGACCTCGCCTGTTGACTGACAGAGACCGCCGACATTTGAAGAGGGTCGTAAAGAGTAATAGGCAGGCATCTATCCAGACCATCACACATGAATTCCAAACTGCATCAGGATCCACTCCAAGTACTATGACAGTTAGGCGTGAGGTGGGAAACCTCGGATTCTATGGTAGAGCGGCTGCTCATAAGCCACACATCACGCAGGAAAATGCCAAACGACGCCTCGCTTGGTGTAAGGAGCGTCAACATTACACGATCGAACGGTGGCAAAACGTTGTGTGGAGTGATGAATCACGGTACACAATGTGGCGATCCGATGGCAGGGCGTGGGTATGACGAATGCCCGGTGGAGGGGGCTTGCACCCCTTGTTGTTTTGCGTGGCACGATCACAGCGCAGACCTACATTGATATTTTAAGGACCTTCTTGCTTCCCACTGTTGAAGAGCAATTCGGGGATGGCGATTGTATCTTTCAACACGATCGAGCACCTGTTCATACTGCACGTTCTGTGGCGGAGTGGTTACACAACAATAACATCCCTGTAATGGACTAGACTGTACAGAGTCCTGACTTGAATCCTAGAGAACACCTTTGGGATGTTTCGAAACGCCAACTTCGTGCCAGGCTTCACCGACCTACATCGATACTACTCCTCAGTTCCGCACTCCGTGAAGAATGGGCTGCAATTCCCCAAGAAACCTTCCAGCACCTGATTGAAAGCATGCCTGCGAGAGTGAACGCTGTCATCAAGGCTAAGAGTGGGCCAACACCATATTGACTTCCCACATCACCGATGGAGGGCGCCATGAACTTGTACTCATTTTCAGCCAGGTGCCCGAATACATTTGATCACGTAGTGTATGTCTTTATTACAAAGAACGTAAAGAGGAATTGTTGGTTTTACTTAGTTTAAACTATTCATAATCTTGAGTGATCTTTTAGGCTAAAACATATGTTAGAGAATTCATGTTATAAATGTTGTTAGAAGCCAATTTTATCGGCGGATATAGTGCACAGAGAAAAAAAGTGCGCCTTTATAGTAAAACGTATCATAGAGCTTATACTGTAATTTTCTTTTTGTATTCATTTAACGTCGGATATATTGCACAGATAAAACAATGTTACTGTAACATTTCATTCGGTACACATTGTGCACTCTGGATTTCTGTGCCACTTCCGTTCCATTTAACTAACTCCTGAATGAACTCTCACTGAACCCTACGATCCAAATTCAACATCTGCCATTCTTCTCATCTCGTGTTTTGGCATTTACCGCAATGCGCTATAAACCGAATAACAACTGGTGATGAAGCTTTGGTTGAAATATGACTGGCTATCAACCCTTGTGGTCTTAGAATGGGCTTCTGTTCCTAGATATCTTCCTTTTTGGCTGTCTGGGTGCAGGAAGCATACAAAGGACATTCAGAACGATAGCTATGGTTAATTGCAATGCGAATTCCCTTCCTGATGATACTACCAAATTTTTTACTTTCTCTACTACGTATAGTAAGTAGCGGAAGTATTGTATTCCACCCAAAAATTCAATACCGAGATTTCACCTGAAAAACATGTTTTGAGACACTCTGAATCCAAAAAAAGGATTTTTGGAAACATGTCCTGTGTGTGTCTGTGAACAGCATAACTCATAAACGAACAGTCGGATAAACACCAAACTTTTTATTTAGGTTCAGTATCTTCCGGAGATGCGACACGAAGGTTTTTAAGAAAATCCCCTCCGCATATTACCTTTAACATGGAACATTTTTCGAAAATTTTAATTTTCTCTAAAATGGCTCTAACGATTTTGATTAAAATATCATATGTTTAAGATATTTTCATGACAAATGAAATGCATATCTCGAATTTGCTGGGAATGTCTCTAAAAGTATTCTTCATTCTGAACGAATTTTACATAACTGGTAAACCATAAGAGATAGACAAAATTTTACTACACAAAAAATGTAGATCGCGTTAAAATACACAATTTATGTCATATACATTTTTTGTTGTTGAGTGAATCATTTTCGAGATATTGCTTGTTATTCCCTTAAATTTTCCAATACTTATACTTTTTCTCAAATTCATTATTCATTTTTACTTTCTCTACTACGTATAGTAAGTAGGGGAATTATTGTATTCCACCCAAAAATTCGATACCGAGATTTCACCGGAAATACATGTTTTGAGACCCCTGAATCCAAAAAGAGCATTTTTGGAAACATGTCCGTGTGTGTCTGTGTGTCTGTCTGTGTGTGTATCTGTGTGTGTGTCTGTGAACAGCATAACTCAGAAACGAACAGTCGGATAAACACCAAACTTGGTATTTAGGTTCAGTATCTTCCAAGGATGCGACACGAAGGTTTTCAAGAAAATCCTCCCACCCCAGACTACCCTTTACACGGAACATTTTTCGAAAATTTTAATTTTTTCAAAATGGCTCTAACGATTTTGATTACAATATCATATGTTAAAGATATTTCCATGACAAATGAAATGTATATCTCGAATTTTCTTGGAATGTCTCCAAAAGTATTCTTCATTGTGAACGACTTTTGCATAACTGGTAAACCATAAGAGATAGACAAACTTTTACTACACAAAAAGCGTAGATCGCGTTAAAATACACAATTTATGTCATATACATTTTTTGTTGTTGAGTGAATCATTTTCGAGATATTGCTTGTTATTCCCTTAAATTTTCCAATAATTCTACTTTTCTCCATCTCGTTATTCATTTTTTTTGTCCTGGTAACGCAAAGAGAATGGAATACTCCACATAGCAAGTACCTCTTAAAATATTTGACTATCGCTTAAAGCCTAGCAATTCCCCTTGCATCTACAAGAAAATTAGCAATAAGATTAACATCTCGATTAACATGAAGCATATGGAGAATAAGCGTTTATAAAAATTTTTTGTACAAGAGTAGAGAAGGCCGTGTGAGTGTAACACATCAGAATTTTTAGCCATAAAGTTTCGTTTCAGTTTTCGGATACCTGTTCTTTACCATCGAATGCTATGAAATGTTTTACAGTCTGGCAGCAGTAGATGAGGTTTAGTAACCACATAGATAGAGTATGCACCGCGATAAAAGTACAGATATCAACTGGTATACATCGGCAATTCCGATTTCCGATTCTCAGCCTTCTGCTCCACCATCCTATAGACTGAACTTCCCATCTGATTCCCGTTACTCTGTCGATTCTGTTGAGCGGAGTAACTTCCAATTTCCGACTTCTACTCCCTTCTCACTGAAATAATGAACATTGTCTGATGTTTGTAAGTCTTTTCCCTTTCTCTTTCATTGAATAGAGTAAGCCGAGAAAAGATCTGGGCAAGCAATTGCCCTTCAGAGCAACAATAAGTAGCATAGTGATGTTAAATCCAGTTCCTTATAAAGTAAGTGCGTTACATTTGGGGAGCGGGTGGGGTGTCATGCTTTTACCTGTGCTGTATTTGCTATAAACTACCTCCTCGTTATATTTTGATAAATCTGAGAATTTCAAAGTGTTGCACTCCATAAGGTTTGTTTTTGGTATTGCTACATACTATAAAATGTAATGGATAGTGCTTAAAAGGTTTAGATTAATGATTCAGAGAAAAAGAAATAATAATCCGGAAGGGCTAACTTTGAGTGGAAATCCTAGCGTAAGTCACGTGCTTAAAGAATAGAATGTTAAAGTAGATATTTTAACATTTCCAGTGCACATAATTTTAAAAGAAATTTTCTTGACTTTAATTCAATGAATGGGTGGCTCCAAAGTATTATAAAATTGTGCTGACTATCACATCATATAAGAAACTGATTTTAATTTATGTCTCATATACATATACGTAGTTTCTAAATATTCCAATATACTATCTAAATATATATTTTATTAATGGAACAATTCAGTTCGTTAATGAGAGCTAGCTCACTCTTTATTGTAAGTCAATGAAATGAAATAACTCGTACATTAACGTATTAATTATTAATTAACGAAGCACGAAGAAGCTAATGAGTTTCTTCAACATGATCTCTCTTCTCCTTCGGTTTCTTTCAACATGTAATTTGCGGTCCGTTCATGTATAGGCCAGACACCCAATACATATACGTTAATTTGGAATCGATTGCAGACAGTCGGTTACGTACCAATTCTGATAAATTCGTAGCGCATTCGACACGGTACACTGGAAATCTGCCGCAGGGAAGCTCGATCAACGTTTTGTGGAATTGAGTTTTTTTTTATTATATTTTTTATTTTTTTTAATTATGGACGCTGTTTAACTACTATATTGTGCATGAAACACCGGTAATTTTGCTCAGAGGCCTCTTTATGAGGCTTGAAGTTCTTTTACGTGCCGTAAATCTACGACACCGGCTTTACTTCCCTTCCGAAGGAAGCCGTGCTAAGGATTTTTACGCCCGAAAAAATCCATCGCCCTCCGCCGGGTTTGAACCCGCGACCTTGGGAACTAGAGGCTAGCACGGTTCCACTAGTCCACGGAGGACGACATTTTTTCCCTGCTACTCAGATTCCTTTAGCACGTTCAGACTATTACTGACGACTGATCACAAACTATGAGAGATTTCTGTTTAGAATAAACGTGGTAATATTATTGTCAATCTATGGGGCTGAATAACACTTAAGAATGTCCGATGCATATTCATTTCAGAGCAGAAGCTCCTATTAATTCTTCTATGTTCAGAATTCCAACTTCTAAGGCATTACTTAAAATACCATTGGCTGTTAAAAATGTAATTGATGTTGATAACTCACTTTATAAAGACGACTTGTTTTCCCTTAGAGGATTCATATTTGCCTCCTAAAGACTTTTGCTTCTACTCTTCTCGATTTTATGCAATTGCTTAAGCATCTTGAGCAATAAATGAATCGTTTGCAAACCTAAGATAATATCGGATACCAACTTTATAATCTCTCCGTATTCCCAAAAGAGTGCCCATATGAGATAAACTAACATTTTCTTCCTGTAGCTAGCTGTGCGCACTGCTCCACGAATAAGCTCACGAAATATTGTGTTACGTCAGGCGCATGATATTTTCGTACTATAGGGCTTAATCCCGCCTACACCACCAAATGTAGCGTACCGAAACAAGCAAAATCC
The DNA here is from genome assembly GCA_030765065.1 of Deroplatys truncata. Lineage (NCBI taxonomy): Eukaryota > Metazoa > Arthropoda > Insecta > Mantodea > Mantidae > Deroplatys > Deroplatys truncata. Next base: position 203,736,653 of record CM060981.1, on the reverse strand, counting down.
GTTCACACACTTTTATGTGTTTCAACTCTCCGTTTCCTGTCCCAAACACGCAAATAGTGCTTCCAAACACAGCTGTGTTACAAAGCTATACTAAATTAAATGCTGAAACGTCTATAGTTAAGAGTTAATCTTAATCCAACATGGTATAGTCAGGAGCAGGGATGGTGAAAGCAGCTGCTCGGAAACGTAGTGTGATTACGAAATCAGTGGCAGACGGGGTCACAAGTTGTGTTTTTCTCTAAGCAACATTTCATTTTCTGTTTTAAACCAAGTTTACTTAATGAGCATTGTTAGTGTAATCACACACAAATATATATAGTACTAGAAACTGCGGCATCAAAATAATGTTATAAGGCATACCTTTTTAAAGCTGTAGAAGTAAGCGATTCGAGCGGAACATTTCAAACAATGAATGTAGTGGTAACTCGTATTTCACAATAACCGTGTGTAGGCACTACAGTACGAAAGGTTTAAGTTGAAAAACGACCATTTTTACGCTACCTGACCGGTCTAGGAGGAGGGGGGCTCTAATGACAGTTCCAATGCTGAGAAACCCTGCCACGATTCACTATCTAGTCTATCACTATCAGTTGCAGTGTTGTTGCCACTGCACTTTTGGCGGTAAATATGGAATATTTCTAATATCTTCTACTGTTCTTGCTTCGCTGGCTTTCGTATTGTTACAAGCGGGTGTTGGTTGTTCTCTTCTAAATTTCACGTTCCAACCTAACCAGAGTTTAAATAGTAAGTTTCAGTAGTAAAAGTTTAGAGATTAGGCCGTCCAGGATTATAAACTGCCGTGTGAAATATAGTACTATGTTTTTGTACTTTCCATGTTTCAACATAAACCAAATGAACTATAAGTTGCACAGCTGAATCAGAGTTGACAAATCCAATGCCACGGCCTGGACTCGAACCAGAATTGAAATCATCTCCATACTGAACATTCAAAGTGGTTCTAGTTAACTTTCTGTTCTTGCAAGTTCGATCGCTACAAAGGAAGAAAGCGTAAAAGTGCACTAATTTAATGTCTTGTGTTAACTGCCATAAAAGAACTTCTGAGAAGCGAAAAATCGACCAGCAGTGACGTGATATCACTTAGCTGTTTTGTTAGCGTGGTTAAATAAAAGTAACAATTATTTTGGGACATTGTTCTGATAACGCTAATATACAGAATAAATCAGAATAACACAGAGCAATTATCAATTCTTTTCAGGGATATTATCACACTGTGCATAACGTATCGTTAACGAGTTATACACACGTTCAGGCTTTTAGACGAAAAGACACATCACATCAAGAAGTACCTCGAGAAGCATCCAAACAACAAACCAACGCTGTCACTCTCTCCTCCTATACAGGAGAGATTCGCACCCGACGCAAGAACGACTATATCTAAGGGCTGAAAGTAAATAAGGGCTCTCTCTCCCCTTTCCCCAAATCTCAAACACCTGGGCTGCAGTCAGGGCTTCTGTCATGAACTTATAGCTGTAACCCAGGAACCACTCCTTCAGTCTCTCCCTGCAATGGTAGGCAGCATCCAACATTGCGGACTAACCCGGGTGCTTAAGTGGGAGCAAACCTCAGCCTCCTCAGCCTCCACATCCTCCTCAGAACTGCCCTGCCCTAGCGAAATAAGTTCCTCCCAATCTCTCACGTTCTTCCTTTAAAAAAAGACAGGGTATAGAACATTAAAATTATCAAATACTGCGTCGGTTTAGATAAAAATTCACCTTGATATTGGAATGCTGATTATGTTTTGTTTTTTCTTAGGTTCTGAATTATTGCTCTCGCTCTGTTTTAATACTATTTATATCATCACTAACTCGGAAACTATATATTTAATTTCTAAAATGTCGCTTTGCATATACCTATAGCGACATTGAGAATCCCAAAACAGATTCAGGTAGGCAAAACAAGCCTTCCATCAGCCATTCCGTTTTCAAGGACTTTCAGAAGTTTTCAGAAGTCTGAAACATTCAGCTTACGTACATAGAAATGACAGAATGCTTAAGTTTATTGCTGCTTGTGAAAATGTTAAAATGACGTGAACTTTACACTGAATTTTACTCATAGTGACATCTGACTCATCACAGTAGCATTTTTGTACATCAAAAATTGCGAGAAACTTGAAGTTTCCAAAAACTGGAGCATTATTGGTAATTTCAGAGAAGCGTAAAAAGGTTCCTATGAATGGGGAGTGATAGTGGCCATAATTCCTACACCAGAAGAACAAAGGCCATTTGTTAAGTATCAACGAAAAACTTCTGAGTGCGAAAGTCAAAACTAATTCGTATTTCGGAAAGTAACAATACCATCTGGATAGGTTGTGGAGCATCAAATGCAGCAGCTGCCAGAAAAGGTGTAGAGTGTCAAATAAAACTACGAAAACATTTCGAATTGTCTGGGAAGTCTATAAGATAATGTTAATGTACACACCAGTTAATGGTGTGGTAATTATCATGTAATAGAAACTGGCCACGTAAACATAAGTTCAGGAAAATTATACCTGATATGATTATTTCATAACTTTAATGTTTTATAATTCGATAAGTTTACTTTTTCGGGCATTTACTCCCTGCACGTAAACCTAAAACACATTGTGTAAGTCATACAAGTCCTAATTCCAGACTTTGTCTTTCACTTTAAGTGTATTGAACCACATGGTGCATTTCTCAATGTCCCCATACGTTTGCTCAAAAACAGTAAACAGTAAAGCGCATACAGTACATTCTCGTACATTTGTTTGCAGGCACATCCGTGTCAAAACACGAGGGCCATATAGGCATTATCTCTATTCTGATACAAAAAGAAACGCAGAGAGAAAGAAAGCAATAACATTGCTTAGAGCAATATCCGATTACATAAGCCCGTAATGGTTTACACTGAGTAGTGGCTATACTAACTTGGTGCGTGCAGACGGAGGGTATTAGGAAAAAACTATTACCGGAAGTATTTTTGGCTTCCAACAGACGGAGGACAGCATGCTGGGACATGATTCTAAACAGCCAAAACTGACCAAGCTTGGGCACATACTTAATGGAAGTACGTGTACTAAGAGATAAGGTGTTTATGTAATTTTTCTTTAAACATATGTGGTGCTTGAGTACTTGTGCGCGACTGTGTGTGTGTGTGAGTGTGTGTGTGTGTGTGTGTGAGTGTGTGTGTGTGTTTGAATGTGTGATTCAGAGTGTTTTTTCAATTCTATATGTATGTATATAGTGCGGTGATTATAAAAAAAATAATTGTTTTCTGGTTGATACTGCAAGTCACGTATACAGACCAGGTATTTTTCTAGAGAGCATGTACGGTCTTATGACTCATGTGACCGTATTATGCAATTAATGAATTACTAAATACTTAATAAATACCACCACTACACTGGTTTCTAGGTAAAAGTTTAAGCTATAAACGATGTGATTTTATTAGTTCTGGTCTTGTAACTAGTTGTTTGGAATTTGTCAACACTTACAAAGAGCAATGTTTAATTGTCTTTATGTTGTCACGATAATACAAAATCATACCTCGCTTCACTTCAGTGAGAGACTGTGTGCTTGCTTTCCTGACTGACAAAACAATAGTAATTGATAACCATGAGCATCGGCGGGGAAGGGCACGATAAGAGGGATGCTTCCTCTCGAATCACCAGTCGCCTGTATCGTACAAGATTACATCCATAAACGATGTTATAGATAGACTTATTCTTACCACTCTTACCATCATCATCACAGTTATATGCATTTTTTATAAATTTTAATTTCAATTATAAACTAGTCTCTGGACATAGGAGATTGTATTTTGAGTGCCGCTTTCTGTAATCTTAAAGTAAGACTATCAGCTGCTTCAATTGGAAACCTGCGTAACATAGTCATCAGCGAAGAATATTTGGAATAATTTCTTATACCAGAAATATAGAGGTTTAGGCCTTACACTGAATAAAACAGCACATATGTTACCATACAGTGTATTAGGGTTTTGCAAATGCAATATGTAACATGAGTTCTTGTTTCTAGGTGTTTTTGTAAGTTTTTGTATAATTCTTTGCCTTGCTCTTTATTTCCTTCTTCTGGGGCATATATACCCATCACCATTGTCTTCAGTCTGTTTTCAGTCTGGGACTCATTATTGTTTTATTGTATATTTCTTATTAATTGGGATATCTGAAGCTCTCTTATTTTGAGGTAAAACTGAATTGAGATTTATTTATGGACACTCTTTAACTACTATGTTCTTAGCGTCCCATTCTATTTTGGGGTGAAGGACCGGAAAGTTTGCTCAGGGGCCTCTATATAGGAATGAGGTTATTTTACGTGCCGTAAATCTATGACATGGAATCACCGACTTAACTTCCCTTCCGAAGGAAGCCATGCTAAGGATTTTTACGCCCGAAAAAATTTATCACCCTCCGTTGGTTTGAACCCGTGACCTCGGGAATTAGAGAATAGCACTCAGCTACACGTGTAATCTATACAATAATTAGCAGTTCATTGTTCCCTCAAGTTTCTTTTGTGTTTTTGATATTACTGCAATGTATGCATTTCCTTTTAATATTTCTTTTTTTAATTGGCTTTCTTTGAGGGATATCCTCTAACATTTAAAGCTGCTATATACCGCCATTCTCAGGTCCTTGTTTCGGGTGATGGTCGTCAGCTTGTAATCAGCCCGGCTACTTCTGCTCCTCTGAGTACGTAATATAAGCAATTTTTTTTTAAGTGAGAGGGAACCAGTGTACCATACAACCCTCAAACAAATTGGAGGATCAGGGTTTGATTTCGGGGTTTTCCTTTCCCTAGGCAGATTGTCTTCTCTACGGTTAACAAATCTTGTCTATCCGGCTGGACCCGAATTGATTCCAGTGTTGATTCCCTCATCCCCTATTCTAATTTATCTCATAGCGGACATGTTGAATCTCATCATCGCCCATTAATTATCCCCTACCAGAAGCGTTGATTCCCACCAGTTAACAATAATGTCATAACATTTTCCTTCCCATTTTACACAGAATTAGCCTGTCTACATGCAGTAGGTATGGTTAAAAGTATTTGGAACATAGAATATAGGTTATGAAAGTTACGACTATCAAGTATAAATAGTAAAATCATTAAGACAGGAGAAACTTGTAGTCGATTTTCTCAAGATGTTCATAACCGGTAACAGTAGAATTAGATAACATTTCCATTTGTTTTTGACGTAATTTTGTTTGTCCCTCATTTTTTGGGGGAGTAGTTTTCTTGTCTCTTCTCATTTTGATGTAAGTTTCAGCTTGAACACCCTTCAACGTCTCTATCAAGTGGAATGTGTTTGGATGGGAGGAGTAAAATTAAGTGTTCACTTTGAAGTGGAATGCCTCACAGCAGCTATCAGTCCATTCGGTACTACTAAAATGTCGGCCCATATAATGGATGGAATGTAGCTATCTGCGAGAATATAGGTGTGAAATAAATAACGAAAAAGCTATCCAGTTGTTTATGCGTAGGTTTTCGGAACATTAAATCTTCTGCGAAGCAGTCTTTAATTTGGTCAGGGGCAGTAGAGGCAGTCAAAACAAAGTTTTCAGAAGTCTTCCAATTTCAGATTCCTTCGATTTAAAATCATTTGATTACTCCAATGACTGAATTTTCCTCCAACATGACTGACCGAGGTAAAATCTGCAACTTGTTTGGGGCCAGCTAACTGCTTGATGAATTACCATCTCAAAGCCAACGGATATAACATCTCGATTGGTGTTGTTTGGAATTAAGGATAATATACTCTTATTTATTGTTTGTTTGTTTGGAAGACCCCCAAGAAATGGAAATAGTTTTTCTCTTTAACACAGTGAATTATAAATATTTGGTGAAACAGCTTAGGGCAGCTCTTGAAGATCTCATCTAAAAATAAAGTTTTCGAATCTTTAAGAAACATTTAAATTGCTTTCGATTGAGAAATCTACAAAATTGTTGCCTGAGTCGTTCAATAACAGAAAAGTTTCTCCCCTGCTTGTGTTAAAAACATATTCCGCTAGTGCTGCATGTAATTGTGGTAGGTTATTGCGTAATTTCCGAGGCTTGCGTAATCGAGTGGCATTAATATGTTTCCTTATTCGGAGCATATCAAGTGCTGAGAGAGTGTTAACATCACCATTAGCTAACTCGAGATGTGTAAGTTCAGAGTGGCGTTCACATAAATTTTCTTTAGTATTTCTCTTTATAATATTACAGACTCTCTGCCTGTTAAATATACGAGGGTCAAACTTCTCATAGTTATGATATAATTGTGAACCAGCAATACAATTTATAGAATTTAATTTTACAAAACGTTTACGAGATATTTTCTTGTAGTACATCTGTATCTATCAACGCCATCGACGAGGCACTTATGGAAACAATTTATGTTCGACTATTACCAAGAGCTTCTTGCCCTTTTAACTTGTCACTATATCAAACTCCATTGCCGACATGCAGTGCACTGACTACATTCAAACTTGACCTCGAGCGAAGCGTCACTAGCAAAACTCCATTGCCGACACACAGTGCACGGATTCAAGCTAATCTAACGAGCGACGCGCCACTAGTGGAATCAACACGGACGGTTTTATTGCTCAGTACGTAAAGAAAGCGGGAATAAACTCCTTCAATCTTCGACCGCAGTTGGACACAAAACGGCGTTACCGGTCTGTCCACCACGTAATTCTGGGAGGGAACCTGGTCAGTTACTACCCACCTAGTTGGACCTGGGGATCACAAAAGGGCAAGTGTTCTCACACCCTGAGACAGGACAACTTCTAATAGAGCGTCCCGCTCAGTTACCCTTAAGTTTGAAATTTACTGATATAAGGAGAAAAAATAGCCATGTGTGTGTAACTAGGTAATACCAAAAATCATCCTATAGATTTTTATATTCTCTATTACGTATAGTAAGTAGGGGAGGTATTGTATCCTACCCAAAAATTCGATACCGACATTTCAGCGAAAAAATATGTTTTGAGGTCCCCTAAAACATGTCTGTGTGTTTGTCGGTTTGTGTGTCTATAAACAGCATAACTTGATTTTCACGAAAACTCCCCACCCCCAGCTACCCTTTACATGGAACATTTTTAAAAAAAATTGAATTTCTAAAAAGTGGCTCTAATGGTTTTGATTTAAATATCATATATTAAAGATATACAAACAAAATGTATATCTTGCATTTTCTGGAAATAGGCTTTGAAGTCCTCTTCATTCGGAAGGAATTCTGTATAATGTTGTATAACTGGTAAACGTTAAGTGATAGATAAAAACGTACTGCAAACAAATGCAAATTTCTCTACAACACGCAATTGCAGCCATTTCTGAGACATTCGTTTTTAATGGCTCGAATTGTTAATTTCTTTGTCATTCTTTAAAGTGCTTTCAATATTCAGTTGTTTCTCTGGATTGTATTGAAATAGTATGGAATTTTAAGCTCTAGCATATAGCGTCCAGTTCTTAAACCTTTAAATGTTTCACCATGTGCTGTTCTCTTTGTATCCTAACGAAATGTGTAATGTAGATATTTACGCAAAGATTTATGTGGATAAAAATGTATTAGATAGAAAAATAAACTTTAGTAAGAGTAGTTGTATACCCACTAATAAAGATAGAGGGTATAGAAAGTCATGTCAATGTATGGTATTAGATTTTTATATTTCTTCCATTATTGAAAAGCGCTTCGTACGGATATAAGCTATAAAACATCTTCTAATTTAAATAATTGCGAAGAAGACTTTGACATTCGTTGAGATAGCCCTGGAGTAGAAAATGATTCTTGTTACTCCACATAAAGTGTCTGTAAAATAAGACAAACACCGCAATTTCATTCCAAACGAAACAAAAATATGCGCTACCAATGCCAAAATATTTTAATAACACCATGTAAAAAATTTTTGCTTTATTTCCTTTGTAGTTATGTGGTACTCATGCTTCTTAGCAGGGCATGCTGAATAACTATATGAGGAGAGGGAATTTCTAACGTTAGAAATCAGTGAAGCGATATTTTATAATTAACAACTGAGAAGACATTTTTTTCTAGATGTTCGTAGAGTATGTGTATTTTCCACAGCCTGGGCGGCCTGGGAGTATGGAATCTTGATACACACTAGCTTCACCTCTATTTCGTTATATTTGGTAAGGGATTTCTGCATTATGTGGAAACTATGTAGCTTTTATGTTATTAAATAATTACGGACCCAAAGAAAAGATACAAAGTGTTAAAATTGCATCTAATAGGATTATCCAAAACATTACCTGATCATTTAAACCGATCATTGTTCCAACGCCAGAGGAAGCTAAAGGCTATGCAGCATTTTCAAAACTTGGAAGACGGTCGGGGGAGGTTAAGGAAAACGGATGTTCCGCCGTTATTTCACATCATTTTTTGGAACATCACGGGATGTTTCATTCGTTATTAGGTCAGCCACAACCGTGGCTGTACAAAATTACATTATAAGGGCAAAGGAGGAATTTGCCATAAAGATTTTCCTAGATATTGTACAGTAATTTTTGTAAAGAATGAGGGGAGATAAAGAAAAACAATGAATTCGTTATTCGAATTTAAAGCTCTAACCGTAATGTCGAATAAGCCAACTAATGCTATATATCATAAATTGAAAACAATACGTTGACATTTGATTGAAGTGAATACAAAGTTAAAATTCATTTGAATGGTACACTTACGAAAATATTAGGATTTTTAGGCGAAACGCAACTCCAGAGAGCTGAGATTGTATACACGTGTGTTTGAAAAAAAAAACTTACATATATCGAAACATTGCAAATTTGGTTAAAGCCTATACCTATATAAAGTTAAGGGAAGTTATACAAACATAAACATTTTATCGTTTTTAGGATTGCTTCTCAAAATATGTACAAAAATAAATGTTAAAAATGCTAACTCACATCGCCAAAAGTCATACGCATTGAGATTTAAGGCTTTCTGTGCATTTGTGTTTTTCTCTAAGAAAATGTGATTTCTGATACTTTTGATACAAAGATTTTTCTAAATATCGCCTATTCGCATCCCTTAAGAAATTCAATTTAATAAGTACGCCCAATAAGTTTTGATGCTAGTATGCAACTAGATAAGCGAAATGAATGTTGAAAATGATGAGCAATGCAGCATTATAAACTTGTCGCCAGTTCTCTTAAAATTGTCCTACAAAAATAAAATGTAGTCACTAAAGGCTCTACAAAATTCATAAAGCTGGTATTCTGGCGGTCTAATATTTTGCTCATTCTTTTAAATATAATATATATCCATTTTTAACAAAGTGTTAAATATTTTATGGCGCTGACAATCCCATTTGTTTCTTGCTGCCTCAACCATTTTTTGCATTAACAATTGCTCCTAATGTTTCTCTTTGACGATGTTCAATAGTGAAGCTTCATAAAGTGAACATGAGAAAGCGTTTGGTGTATATTTATATTTAAACTCATAAGTCGCACACTATTAAATATAAAATACTAATATATCTCTACATTTTTATAAGGATTTTGAAGCAAATTTGCATAAGCATATATTCCCAATCATGCCCGTGTGAAAACAGAATAGCAAGAATTTAGGAGTACCTTCAACATGGCTGTCTTATACAATGAAGAAGAATGAAGCGAGATTGTTGTAACCATTTCTAACATAATACTCCTAAATATACACAGTGTGGAAAAGGTATAGACGACTGCAGTTTAAACTCTTCATGGTGTACCAAATGAAAATTTGTAGTATTTCTTTTCTCTGAGGACCAGATTTGGCGTAAAAGCTCAGCTATCTTACGCCTTATGTTCTAATACGTCTGAATATCAAAATTCGCTTTCGGCTGAATAATATAAGTTTCCGTACAACAGTATGTTTTATAGTATAATACAACTGGCAACAGGTCGCAGTGGCTGGCATTTCGCGTCGTGATACACAACTCTGACAGTTGCCACGTGGGGATACCATATCTATAGATGAATTAGGTTGTTAAGACCTTTGCATTAAGAAGTTGTAACGCTTGGCAATAAATGGCGAAAGGTTTAGAAAACAAGTCAACTGTGAAAGCATTCACAATTCAGAACCAATTAATTTACTTAAAATGCAGCACTAGAGATGCTAGCAAAGGCTTTCCTATTATTGGTTAACTGTTGTGCAATCATAATTTCCTGCCAGCAAGCACATTTTAAGTTTAATATTCCAGTGAAAAGGATTCTGAACGGGAAGACTTTTTCCTTGGATGTTTCATTATCACCCGAGCCAAAAATCGATTTTATCGTTTTGGGCATATTTATAAAAAAGACTTATGTTCCATTTTCCAACAAGCATGAGACCCAAGAAAAATACAAAGATTGAGAAGCGAGTTGAATTTTTAAAGAACGATTTGGCAAAGCTTCACTTTATGTGCTTCTTCTTTTTTACCGTATTTTCACTGTAGCTCTAGATTTGTTTTCTGCTACCTCATACGTAATTGAACAACATTTGTATTAATTATTCATCAATATAAGCGAAAAATTACAATACTTCATACTCATACGCCTTCCTCTTTTTCAAACGAAAAGCGACGGTTATACTCCTCGTTACATCTACGATTGATCACAAAAATATGTATAATGGTGGTTTACTATACTTTATGAAAGTTTGATGGCAGTAAATACTGCTATGTTACACATTATTTTCGATTCACATTATTGATTTTCCAAGTAGTGCTGTACATAAGAGACAAGCACCGATAGACTTTCTCAGGTAGTTGAATAGTACGGCCAGAGTTTACTAGTTGTTTACATCCTGACCTACCGCAGGTTTGTATCGCGTATTCAGCAGTTGGCCTCTCTGATGCAACCTTGTGAAATATTACATTGAATTTTTTATATAAATGCTTGGCGAAAGACCAGAAATCGTTGAATATTTTAGTTGCTTTATATAAGCTTTATTAGCAATTAAAAGGTAAACAGTTATACTCATCCCATTTTGTAACACGGCAGAAAAAATAGAACAACTTAATTATCAATATTTCTTCAAAAATTATTTTATATTATTGTAAAATCTCCGTTGTTTAGAAATATAATTAAAAATTCTGGTGACAACTGTATCCCACCAACAGGCATCAATTATACGCTTCCTGTTGCTGTTGTCTGAAACTTACTTTGTGAAATATATAAGAGGAATGCTACTTTTTGTTTCCAGCTCTCTTGCTGCAGCAGATTTGTGCATGGTTTCATCCCATTCGTCATCTTCCATTCAAAGCCCAAAAAACTTACAAATAAAGCATCTCAGGAGTTTTAAGTGTATGGTTAATCTGAGGTATAAGACACTATGATAAGTGAAGTGAGTCCATGGTTACAATGATTCCAACCCTTTTCTAATATACCCACCCTTCCTCCGTTATTTAGCAGAGCAAGCTTCTCTTAAAAGCAGTGCAAACGTTATCTTCCACAACTTGCTCGTATTTCCGTTACTTAATGAGGGCATAGTCCCCAAACTACGTCCCGATTCATTCAACCTTTGATTCGTCTGACTCTTATCGATTCTTTTACTTTTGCGCTCACAGCCGCAGGGCTTTAAGGCTGAGGAACGAAGTAAATGAATTTCTAGCTGCACAAATGAGATCCAAGCTCTGTCTTATGTTATGTGATATTAACGTTTTCAGTCTCTTCCTTCTCCAGAAAGTAAAGAGAGCATAAACTCATGAAACAGCGACTATAACTTCGAGCTGCTAAACATGTAATTCAGGTGTCATTATGTACGTCGAAACCATTCTTTGACATGGACTTGTCCTTCTAGTTCAAGTTCTAGTTTGAGAAGGGGTGGGTTTTATGCCCAAGCACTGCGACCTTAAGATCTATTGCGCATCCCCCCTTTCATCAGTTAAGTAGTCTGTTGCTCGATATGAACTTAACGACTGCTAACTGAGGCTTTCGATAGTTCATCTATCTTTGGAAAGTGACTGCCAAAAGTACTTGCTCTTTGACTCGCAAGAGCAGGGCAATCGCATAGTAGATGAGTAACAGTCTCATCTCCTTCTAGACATCTACTACAGATAGGGTTGTTAAACAATCCCATTCTGTATAGATTAAACTTTAGGGCACAGTGTCCTGTAATGACTTGTCCTTGAAAGATATGAATCTATCTGTTACTTTCTCTATGTATGTATTGTTTTGTAACATACTGTATTCCTAGTTCTTTGCGAATGTGATCAGTTTTAGAGTGTATTACGTATTATCTACAAAAAATACTAGAAGTAACATTAATTGTAATTTGTACCTTGTAAAAGATTTATGTTGCAAACTATTATGAATAAAACCTACAAAGTATAATGTTTTAGTAATATCATTAGTGAATACTACGAGCTTTAGTTATAAGTCGCTACTAATACTACATATTAAATGAATATAAAATTTTAAAAAATATCCAGCATCACCTTAAGTTATATTAAAAAATAATTTTACATACATTACTCAGAATAAACACGAGACATTGACGTTTATGTCAAACAAAACTTTGGAAATTTAAGTAAGAAATATGTACCTTAGAAGAGCGCTTCATGCACTTGTGCTCCCAAATTGTTCATCTTATGTTTGTGAGAATAAGTGATGTAAGCAAGCAAATAAGTGTAAATTTAACTCGTCTTATAATTATTTGGTTCAAATGTTCTACCATTTTGCTTTTCGTCACCCCATTCCTAGATAATCGCAAACCGAAAGCTCAGGTTTTATTCTCAAATTTTAAAATTCTTTGAAGGTTTGATTGTAATTTAAATTTTTTTGTTAAATTATGTTTTATTTAGTTAACTAAATGATGTTTAGTTGTTAATTATTTGAAGCTTTTTGTTATGAGATTACTATTCTAGACTTAACAACGACAGTCGTTAGCAAATGTGTTATCAATAGAAAGAAAAGCAAGCACATTGTTACTCTACCCGTGGAAGAGGAATAGATGTCCTTTAAGCCAAGGGAAGACCTCAATGAGTACACTGAAGTTGTTTATGAGCAGTGTGCTTCCATGCGGGTACTTCGGAAAGTACGTTCCGGCCTCGTCATTCACACAGCGTTACTCTTGATTCAGTAAGAGCGCTATTCTTGATTCACTGAGTATCTAGGTTCAGTGCGTTCATGTCAGCCTTAAGTTGCATTCGACTGTTTATTTCATCAATACAGGCTTGAAGAGTGTATACAGCAATAGAGGCTCGCTCAGTTGTACAGGAAAAAAAGAAGAAAGGAAAAACAAAAAGGAACGTCAGTTGCAATTCGCCGTGAGATTATTACACTGTACAAAAATTTTACGAGCGAGAGTACTGTTAGACGTTAGCGTCGTCAATTTCAAGATGAAAAACTAAGTGGGCATACGTCTGTTATGAATGATAAACCTAATGCATGATGTAGTCACACAATATTTCTGATTCACATTTTCACAATCCTATGAGCAGGGAGAAAATTGCATCGGTCACTACACGATTATGCAGTTTTTGTTTTTTTGTTATCGGGGCGCGTTGTTGTAAGCTGAATCAGGAGCACATAATTACTGATGTAAATATTTAATTACTTACGTTGATGTAGCTTCTGTCTTGTAGATGTTGTTACCCTTGCCTTGGCTTAGCTATGGTATGTATCACGGTAGAACAAGTATCTCTTCATCAGGGCGTAGCAGTGGAGGAAATTCACATGAATATATGGTACACAGTTCAAAGAATAACACAAGTAGGTGGAATTAAAATTCTCATGGATTTATTTGTAATGAATGTTTAAAGTTAACACTCTTGCTTATAACACATGAAAGATACTCTGATGGCGTGTATTGATATTAAGAGTTAAAATTTCTAAGTTCTAAGCTGCGTAACTGATTTAGAAGGATTCTGGCACACCTTTTTGCGTTTATATGGGAAACGATAGTAAAAAACGGGGAGAGATGCGGCGGTTCAAAGTGGAAAATGAGTTTATATGGGAGAGATAAGGGAATACGAGGGCTGATGCTAGGCTAGGCTAGGCAGTGGCAGAAGGAGGAAATGGGCGTTGTGCGAGAGAGCTAGAGAATAACCGGAGAGGTGATAGGCTAGACATGCTGAAGGAGGGGGGATATACGCTTATACGGGAGAGATAGGAAATCCGAGGAAGGTGCTAAGATAGATGTTAAAGTTGGCATGCGTTTATATGAGAGCGATAGGCATTAGGCTAGCAAGGGTTGAATCTCAGAGTATGCGTTTATATGGGAGAGACGAGGAAAATGGAGAGAGAGAGAGAGATCCTATGCTAGGAAATGGTTGAAGGAGGGGGAATGCGTTTATATGGGAGAGGTAGGGAAAATGATGATGGGTCTTAGGGATTGTGGTTAAAACCTGTGACACAAAGAACCGCATTATTCAAGAACTTTAACGATAAAAACGTCTAAGTATACATAATTTGTACGATATTCGAGGAGGGGTCTTTAGTGGAAAAACCCCTAAGCAAGTAGTGATAAAATGATGGTTCAAAAAACTTAATATGCAGGGATGTGCAATTAATAATAAATTATTATTATTATATTATTAATGGTGTAATAAATTATGCTTTGTAACAAAAGCGAATGTAGCGTTATTCTCCCCGTTCCATTCCAGGCACACGTGCAGGTTAGGAAGGCCACACCTATAACAACCCCCTCCCCCTGCATTCTATTCTAGCTACAAACATGCGCACCTGCAAAATAACAAAGAACGTGCCTTTTTCCACTCCAAATTAACAATGGTGTAATAAAACACGCACATCTGGGCAATAAAAAACACCAGACTGGTGCCACGGTAACAAAAGAACTCTTGGAGCCTGTGCTATTATACCAGTTCTGCCTTTTATTTGACGGTGGAAAAGAGAGAGACCCGTTCCCATGAGGCAAGCTTCTATTCATTTTAGCCGGCGACATACTGACACCGTCTGTCCGAGGGCAGTTCTCTTTCAAAGCAGCCGAGCCTTCACGAAGACCTACGGACATCACCGAACATAGTTATACATGTTCAACTCTTGGTTTTTCCATCTAACACCCATTTCAAACAGCGATATCAAAAACGTGTTTAACATATATCCTATATTAAACTCCTGTGTATACTTAGGGATCCTTAGGTCTGTATACGAATTTTACTGCAAGCAAAAGTTTAATGCTTTAATTGCTAATGAAATATTTATACTTTGATAGGCTAAAACTATATTATATCATTACTCTGATTACTGAAAGGCGTTCTCGGGTATCAAGAGGTCCAATTTCGAGTTTTAGTGTAATGAAACATTAATGCTTAATAACTATTGAAATTTAGGACCACATGCGAGTAGAGTAAATCATGTTAATTTTTTATATACACTATGTGGTCAGAAGTGTCCGGACACCCCACAAACATACGTTTTTCATCTTAGGTGCATTGTGCTGCCACCTATTGCCTGGTATTCATTATTCGCGACCTCAGTAGTCATTAGACATCGTGAAACAGCAGAAGTAAATTAATTTCAAATATTTAACTCTCGAGTGAAAATGAAGACTTCCTGACACGATTCCAAAAATGTGTGGATAGAAAAGGACAACATTTCCAACACCTCTTATAAGTTATGCGCTTATCATGATTGTAATTGAACTATAATATGAGAACGAGAAATGTTGCGCGGACATTATACATACTTCGGTGGTACACCGAGCCGAGACGGACGGCGCGCGAGCTCCTAGCGGTGGCCGCAGTGTGAGAGAAAAACACTGTATATAAACAGGATGTTATCAATTCTTTCATAACAGCAGACTAAGGTATTATGATAATATACAGACGAAAATGACTATAAACATCAATTAACCATTAAGAATTTATGGCGATTTTAATCCATACTTCAGTAATGCATTAACATTTTACCATGAAATACAAATCTTTTCCCTGTAAAACTGGCAATATACTTGGATTTTGAGTGAAGTATTAAATACCTGAAAGGAGTTATAATAATGACAATAATAAATTATCATTATTATTTTATGATTATTGTTATTATTATTATTATTATTTTCTTTTTCAAAAGAACCTCGTATATTCCAATACTCCACCATACTTATCACCCTGTGTAAAACCCTTTAACTGTATACAGCTGCGAGTTGTTTCCTTCTCTACCACGTATGTAGTAGGTAGAGAAGGTATTGAATTCCACCGAAAAGATTTTGGAAATACAGTTTTAAGGTCCCCTGAATCCAAAGAAAGCATTTTTAAAAAAGTCCATGTGTATGTGTGTGTATGTGAACACAACGCAAAAAAGAAAATTCGAATAAATACCAAATTTGGTATTGGTTCAGCAACTTCCAAAGATGCAATACAAAGACTTTCAAGAAACTATTCTCCATCCCAAACTACCCTTTACTATCCAGATGGATTTTTTTTAATTTTCTACAAAATTTCTCTAACGATTTTGATTAAGAAAAAGATATTAAGGATATTTACATGACAAATAAAATTTATATCTCGAATTATCTGGAAATAGCCCGTGAAGTCCTCTTCATTCGGAAGGATAATCTTGTATAACTGGTAAACGTTAAGTGATAAATGAAAGCGTACTACACAAAAAGTGCAGATCTCTTTAAAAGACAATTTACTTCAAATAACTTTGTTGTAAAATCAGCCATTTCCAAGATATCCGTTATTAATGATTCGATATTTTCAATACTTTTGTCATTATTTTCAAGAGGCGTCGATTTTCAGTCGTTTCTCGCAATTGCATGGAGTGAGTACGGAATTTTAAGGTCAGCATATAGATACAGTTCTTAAACATGTGACTATCGCTATCCACTTTGTACTGTAACCAAATGTGTATCGTATTATGTAGAAGTTTATCCGGATTAAAATGAAGTACATAAAGAAATTAACTTTAGTAAAAATAATTTGTACCCACTAATAAATGATAGGGGTAGAAAAAGTTATGTGAATGTAACACTATATATATTTAATTTTGTAGCGTTTCTCTGCGTGTTTTTCTATTGTTTATCACTATTTGGTAGTTGCATTTTGTTCTTGCGATTGCTGTTTTACACACACACATATTTGTAGATATTCCTAACTGAACCACGTTTAGAACCCTATCCTCTATGCTAAAAAAGCACTGTATCCAAACACCTTAGCATGCGTGAACTCCGAGAATGGTGTGAGTGAGCTGTAATCCCGCACACGACGCACAAGGTTTAAGTGGTATATACGGTAAGTTGACGACGCCTGGTATAAGCAAATGCAAGGAATTCGTTCCTTAATCCAAGAACGATTCCAGCTGCAAACATACATTTATTTCAATCTGTGTTTGGTGTGAACTTGTGTGACTGTATAGCACATTCATTAGACCGAGAAGTTAAGGAGCTAGAGAAGAAGTTGGTGCTGGAAGTTTGTGAACAGTCTCTGGATTTGGTTCACATATTGTGGCGACAGTTTGCTAAATTGCAGACTCCAGGTGCAGCGAACTGTGCCGACAATAAACTGCTGCCAACAGCATACACTCTTTTCCTTCTCTCAATTTGTTTGTACTCCGGTTTCAATTTAATCGAAATGCTGAGATGCACCAAAATATATCGTTCAGTTTGTTTTACGACACCCTTAGGTCTTTAACTTCCATGTGTGCTGTAGCACAATAGAGCAAAACATTGAATGCTCGATATTTCGATAGAATCTTCCCCTTCCTTTAAGTTGCTGTTGAGAAATTCCATCTTCTCCTTCTCTGAATCTCCATACGAGACAGAATGGCGATTAAACGTTCTTTATTTGCTGTTTGGTTAAAAATGTCAACGTTTTGTATATTAGATCGCATAGATTTATAGTTAAAGTTAGGCTTTGCACGGTATTTTTTATACTCTGTAGTTAATGTACGTTAAATAATCTTATGTATAGAAATTATATGACTTTATGTGTAAGATATAACTTATTTTCATATCTCTTCTGCAAAGTATTCATACAAATGTTTAACTTTCTACTAGCTTACCAGATTTATTGTTATACGAGGCGCACAGACAGGACTGAGGCGATAGTGTTCGTTAAAGAAGCAAGTCGAATATGCAAGCTTTGATTACAGCTATGAATCTCTCTACCCTGGTGTGCAGTCTCTTCCGAAATGAAAAAAATTCCTATTTTCATTATATTTGACAAAACTTCGTATACTTCATTACATAACAAAGAATACTCCACTCGTTCGATACTGGGATTTCGGTGAAACCCCACTCGGTCCCATTTTCTACTTTCGATTCCTAACTCGGACCCGCCTTCCAAAATATAAACAATCTAATTCGGTCTCGTTTTCCAAAATGTTAACAACCTAACTCAGTCCTGTAAGAAATTAATCTCAGTCTAGTTCATTTTGAAAGACTGAGCAGACCTATAGTAATTGCAAAACGATATTACAGTTTCATGTTTCACTAAAACCGATTTTAACCGCAAAATAGGATGTTATATAAACATTTGCTACACTAAATGCATGTAACAATTTTGTAAACTCCGTACACAAAATATTTGAAAATCTGTGTATTATTAAAAAAATTATAATTATATTTAAATGAAAGATTTTTAAAATGTAATCTATAATAACGTTTGTTCTTTTTTTGAGGAGCTACCAGTGTTGCGGTCGCAAGCAGTTACTTGTGCTAAGTGCCACTACCGATTTTTCGTAACAGGATGCCGCACCACCTTACACTACACTATGCTGAGAGTATTACTACGGTTTCCTACTATATGCTACGGGACTGAGTTAGATTATTGACAGTATACACTACGGGACTGAGTTGGGTCTGAGTAGGTGTGTTGACAGTATATACTACAGGACTGAGTAGTGTTGTTGACAGTATATGCTATAGCACTGAGTTGGGTTTTTGACAGTATACGCTACGGGACTGAGTTGGGTTGTTGACAGTATATACTACGGGACTGAGAAGGTTTGTTGACAATATATGCTATAGGACTAAGTTAAGTTATTGACAGTATACGTTACGGGACTGAGTTGGGTTGTTGACACTATATTCTACGGGACTGAGAAGGTTTGTTGACAATATATGCTATAGGACTAAGTTAAGTTATTGACAGTATACGCTACGGGACTGAGTTGGGTTGTTGACAGTATATACTACGGGACTGAGAAGGTTTGTTGACAATATATGCTATAGGACTAAGTTAAGTTATTGACAGTATACGCTACGGGACTGAGTTGGGTTGTTGACAGTATATACTACGGGACTGAGAAGGTTTGTTGACAATATATGCTATAGGACTAAGTTAAGTTATTGACAGTATACGCTACGGGACTGAGTTGGGCTGTTGACAGTGTATGCTACGGGACCAAGTATCATTTTACTCACCAAAATAACCGAAGACAGAGTTCTGGGGCCGTTCTGGGATTTCCTTTCAGTTTCAGTCTGAGCTGGTTGAGGCAGTGTACTTCTCTTAGAAATTTAAATGGTTTTTGCCCATAGTGATATATGGGGCCACGTCAGAGCGTAGTATTTGGAGCGATTGTCGCGTGGAAAGAGCTTATAGGAATAGAGAAAGCCACCAACACCAAAGAGAGTGAAAGGCACTGCTTTAGAGAGTGACGGCTCACTGCGCCGAAGAAGTCCACTGCTCAAAACTTGCATGCTCGAAAACAGCTTGATATATTACTTTGGGCCAAAACCGTTTCAATTTCTGAGAAGTACACCACTTCAGTGAAAGTGACAAAATTCCAGTTTCCAACGAGTAAAATGTTTTTCGTAAGTAAAGCTTGCATCATATTATAGTCAAAAAGTTGCTATTCCTATCTTCAAATCTGTCTTTTTAACTTCCATAAGGGGTCGTTTTCCAAACAAACATTTATTTCACAAAGAGTGAATACCACGAGAGACCTGCTACACTTTAGTACAAAAAGCAATCTCTCGGTTTTTCCTTACTCCTCGTTTGTTGGCAACTTTATAAGCTTATTCATTTCTCAAGTGAAGTGGACACAAACACAATAGATCCATTTAACTAAACTAACCCGTTCCAAGTAGTATTTGTTTCTTTGATAGACTTTTTAAAACAGAGATTATATTTTTTAAGTATAGGCTAATTTTAGGCCGCTTAAACTTACTTAGCTACTTTACCTGCATACAAGATACCGGTGTTATATCTAACTATATTGAACGGTACTACCGTAACTCCTTGTATTAAAAGTTATTAAATTTTTCGGAGCAAAGCTAAAATATACACGAATACTTTCCTTTGTGTTAAAGAAACTCAAAAGAAACCAAAGTTGATTATGTAATTTGTTGCATTGTTCCGACATGGCAAAGAGATATTCCTTGGTGTGTACCAAACCGTAAGTAACATGTAACAGATGCTACCGGCCCTACGGCACTTGGCTGTTTCCATGCCAACGACCATACATAGGGTCTCTACTCTTTCCCTCCTTAAAGTTTACCGTAGAGTCTAGCCCTGCAGGGGAACAACAGAGCAAGATGCGGAAAAAGTGCAAGCGCAACAAACTTTGAAGGTTTAGCCAACCACGATTCTTACACTTCAGTCGCTCTGTTGCGAAATTGCAACACAGGTATATTTGTTATACCAAAATAATGAGCGAGATATGCAAACCTTACCACTGTCATATTATTCATACAAAACACCAACAGAATAAAAACGTAAAATAATGGTAAAAAATTAGACAATTTTAAAACCTTTTATTCTAAGCAATTGTAATTTATTACATCAATTAACACACCAAAAATTTATAATCTGATCTAGAGTTTGTGTCTAACTTGTTTTGTGTTAGATGTAGGAGAGATATTATGGAGTACCTACTTAATGTTCAGGTTAGCGATGTGAATAAAAAGTCTTACGTGCATTCATCTGACTCTTTCTATTTACCCTTCCGCAATCTATTTTTACAAAAGCGTATTCTTCTATTTACTTCTTCTTAATGAAGAAAAACTTTCATTCTACATTTACATTTTGTTGCAGGTGTAACATGGATACAATAGCCAAAGCGATGGTCAGATTTTTAAAAAACGGATCGATAATATGATGGTTTTGGATTTCCTTGCTCTTTGCGTGGTCACGAGAATAAACGAAAATTCAAACAAATAAAAAGGATATCTTGGAAGTAGTTAACGCCCCGAAGCTTTTGACATAAACTGTCTGATTTAACGAGATCTACATTTATCTACATTTTGTCTATCTCTTACGTTTGCCAATTATACAAAAACCATACAGAACGAACAAGATTTTAAAGGCTTTTCGTAGAAAAATAATTGTTGTTTTATTGAAAATATAGAATTCTTTAAACACATTCTATTACAGATTTATTTTATAAAAATTGTTTGCAACAGTTTTGAGAAAATACAGCAATAATTCCCTCTAAAGAGTAGTTTGGATTAGATAAATTGAATTGAAAACCTTCGACTCGCATCCTTATAAGTCACTGAAATTAAACGTCAAGTTTGGTATTTATCCGACTTTTCGTTTTTGAATTATGCTCTTCTCATACCACAAACACACACGGAACTTTTTCCAAAAGTTCTTTTATTTATAGATTCGGTGAGCCTTAAAACGTATATTTCCGTGAAATCTCGGTATAGAATTTTTGGGTGCAATGCAATACTTCCTCTACTTCTTATAGATAAACAGTAAATAAAGAGTTCGTTGTTGTTAAGTTTTAAAAGCACTTGAGCTTATCTTGGTTTTATGTGAATAAGAATTATAAGATTCACTATACCGAGCCTTTTTGCGCAGGAAATGAATAGCATACGATGGAATCAAGGAGTAGGTTACACTTCTTCGGTCTAAATGTATCTTAGATTCTTACAAGACTGCAGTGGGGAATCTTAGCTTTCCTTCATTGTTTGTCAGTTCTTATCAAGTGGATGTTCGTGCCAGCTAGTGAATGTTTTATCATGTTCGAAAATATGAAAGGAATTCTTACGTTTTGTTAGTGAATATGTATACGTTTTGACAACAGGAATTTTGGCAATAGCTGAAAAAACAAGAGGACCCTTGACTACCGGAAAACAGATTGAAATACTTATTACTTTCTCTACTACGTATAGTAAGTAGGGGAAGTATTGTATTCCACCCAAAAATTCGATACCAAGATTTCACAGGAAATACATGTTTTGAGACCCCTGAATCCAAAAAAAAGCATTTTTGGAAACATGTCCTGTGTATGTCTGTGTCTCTGTGTGTCTGTCGGTGAACAGCATAACTCAGAAACGAACAGTCGGATAAACAGCAAACTTGGTATTTAGGTTCAGTATCTTCCAGAGATGCGACATGAGGGTTTTCAAGAAAATCCCCCAACCCCAGGATACCCTTTACATGGAAGATTTTTCGAAAATTTTAATTTTCTCAAAACCGGCTATAACGATTTTGATTAAAATATCATATTTTTAAGATATTTTCATGACAAATAAAATGTATTTCTTGAATTTTCTGGGAATGTCTCCAAAATTCTTCTTCTTTGTGAACGACTTTTGCATAACTGGTAAACCATAAGAGATAGACAAAATTTTACTACACAAAAAATGTAGATCGCGTTAAAATACACAGTTTATGTCATATACATTTTTTTGTTGAGTGAACCATTTTCGAGATATTGCTTGTTATTCTCTTAAATTTTTCAATACTTATTTTCTCAAATGGGAATTCGTTATTCATTTTTTTGTCTTGGATATGCAAAGAGTATTGATCTGTGACAAAGGGAATGGTGCTGCACCTAGGAACCAGCTATTAAGAGATATGTATGTGATTAAAGGCTACTGTATTTGTATATTGCCCTTGTAAATATATTTTCCCCTTACATCTACAAGAAAATTAGCAATAAGATAGAGTCTGCAAATGTTTATCTCGATTAACATGAAGTAGATGGAGAATAAGCGTTTGTAAAAATAGTTTGTACAGGAGTAGAGAAAGTCATGTGAGTGTAACACATCAGAATTTTTTTAAATCTAAACCTACAGAATAATATCATGTAGCTGCCATAGTAAATTCTACTTATTTTGGGATTATATAGAATATAACCCAGCTTCTGTTTATTTCATTCAAAGTTAGTTGATAATAAGTCTTGGCGCTAGTTCTATTAAGCAGATACTTTCATTTATTCACACTACTCGTTTAAAACAGTATCTAGAATACTGTTATTGAATACAGATTATTGGCTGCCTATCTACATGTTAAGACATGTATATTTTCTAATGTTTTTGCAAAGAATCACAAACTATTACCAGATAGTTTTGAAATTGTTATTTTCAACATAGTCTGCCTTAAAAGTTGATCCAGAGGGATGTCGTGAGGTTACAGTCCTCCAGTTCTGCAAAGTAAACCCCTCAGCTGGACATTTAAGCTCTTCGTGGGAAGAAAGTTTCTATCCACTTTCTCAGTTTAGTGAACAGATGGATGTCTGGTGATCCTAAGTAAGGGAAATAATATGGTTCTGCCAGAAAATAATGCACCACTTTGTTAATTATAGCCATTGCAGTAACATTTGCATGAGAGCAAAACTTTCTTGATGGACGATGACTTTCTGCTTTGCCAAACTACCCCCCCCCCCCGTTTTCACGCGTATTTTGATGTTCAGGTGATCCAGGGGATTAATATAACACGCTCTGGTAATAAATTTTCAGGGGGGACATAATCGATTAGTAGCACTCAGAGAATCGACGCCTTGACTTTCCTGGCCGATTTCACACACTTTGCCTTATTTGATGGTAGAGACTCTTGGTGGTTCCATTGCTTATACTTCTGTTTTGTTTCAGGTGACGAGATCTTTCTGAAAATGAGCCAAACTTTGCTCCGAGATTTGCACTGTGATTCGCTTTTGATCCGCAGTCAGTAGTCGCGGCAGCCATCATATCCAACTCTTTCAAAATGTGAAACATACATTCCCCTGTAATTCCCAAAGCTTCTACAATTCGGCGATCTTACACAAGTATACCGTCTACTTCATTAATGGCTTTTTATGTTGCGCCGTGGATTTCGGTCGTCCGCTGTGCGCAACCTCCAAGTTTTCACAGTTTAAATTCCGTGGTTCACTTGGAAACGGTTAAAAATGATGGTGCGGAGTCCGCTAGAGTTTTTCCATATCCTATAAATTTCTTTTGGATTGATACCCTTCCATACGAATTACTTAATAACCGCACGGTGTTCAATATTTGTCATGTTTCCTGTATACACACATACGCACTGTAACAAACAGCTACACCTAAGTTATTTCTAAGTTATTGGACAAATTCCTCCATGAAATATGGCTGGTTTTGTAGACTAAACAGCTTTGGAAGTGTTGCTGCTATCTGTGTGTCATTCCGAGAACCTTTCAAATGACGCTCATAAAGAAGCTATAACAATAAATAAAGTTCAAGTAAATAGCAATGAAGTAATTTTGTAAAATGGTTATCCTACCTTACCCTACATACGGGGTAAGATGGGGGTACTTGTGTTACCATCTTAAATTAATGATATTAATGCAGTATCACCAACCATTACAAAAGAATTTGTTTATTTCCACACGTAAAACCTCATTATTTGTAAATGTATAACTTTTCTACATCAGCAGCAAATCTTCGCAATGAATACAAACACGGCCCACAAAACAAAAGTGCAAACGCTAAATATATTTATTCCCGAAAAAGTTATTGATTTTGTCAATTATAATAATATTTATTACCGAATGAAGTTAAATTCAGTAATGGATAATGCCCTTATTCGTCTAGTTAGAACATGTCTACTTGAGCTTTCAGTTAATGTTAAGTGGTGGGGAGCCATAAGCTGATATGTGCATTTTTGCGATCTTGGTTTTTTTATTGATATGTGCTACATTTAAGGTAATCTGGAATATGTCAAAAGTCGATAAGTGTATGATTTGATAATGAGCCAATAGGGCTGAGCACACCTGATATGTGATTTGTGAACAGAACAGCAACAGCCAAAAGCAGATATGTGACTCTTTTCACATTTTTCAAATACCAACTTGTGGCTACTCATCACAGCATGCAATCGATATAGAAATATGAATAAAAATTCTAACTATAATCTTTAGTTAAAAACTGAGTATGTAATCGCACTGCAAAATTAAAATATTGAGCGTATATTACAGAACTCTGTTGAAACAACGGAAGCCAATATATCACAAAACAAAAGCTATTGACTATTGACGAGTCAAGAAAAACTCCAATGTGTTAAAAGAGTATAGAGTAAGATAAGTATTACCTGTATATTTTTGGGAATTGTGAAAATAAGTTAAGCTATTACAGCCCTCAATTCCTTGTGCTAACGGCAATTTCTCAGTTAACGCTTTGTATGAGTATATTCTAAGTTATTAAAAGAAATGTTGTCCATTGTCGGTCTTTTTGATGTGCACAAACAAATTCTAGCACAATACAAACGTTCCATTTAAAGTACTCAACTACTAAAATTGAAAATTATTCGGCTGATGTATTAGAGCTTTGTTTATGCCAACATCACTGTCCCTTCTCCACACAAACAATAAATATATGTATATATATACCTATCCAAAGTATATTATCAACGTTTAATTCTGGCAAATATATTATTTTAAATGTCATTTCACTTTCTCTACCACATACACAGTAGGGAAAGAAAGTATGGCATGCCACCCAAAAATTCGATATCCAGGTTTCACCGGAATCACTCTTTTTAAAACCCCTGAATTCCAGAAACACATTTTTAGAAAAAACGTCCATGGGGTAGATCTATTGTAAGAAGAGTTGTATTGTAGTTCTACTGTTGGGGAGCCAAACTTGATGTAGTTGCAACCACGTGCAATACAAAGTTTCCGGTGGCCTTCGTCCCAAATTTACTTTCCGGTGGCCTTCGCCCCAACTTTACTTTCCAGTGGCCTTCGCCCCAACTTTTAGGAATCAACTTTGTATTTTAATGTTTTCTTTCAATATTATATATGTATATATATATATATATATTTGCCTCGGCTTCTTTAGTATTAATTTGTAGAAACATGTATCTCTTATTAGGTAGAGATCCGGCTAAAGAATGTAGGCTTACACAAATTATAATTTTTTACTTCACTCCTTTTATGAATCCTTCACACGCTTAAATAACACTTCACTGATATAGAGAGCTGTAAGATTATTTATTAATTACTTGCACTTTTTAGAACGTAAGCTTTATAATATAGTCGCCGTAATGAATTTTATGTCTCACACTGAATACGTACTAAACCGTTCAGGAACGTTACCGTCTAGTGCCCGGTTAGGAACATTGCCGTCTAGCGTCCGGTTAGGAGCCCTGTCGTCTAGCGACCGCTTAAATCTGTAAATTTTTTCTATTTCACGTCTGTGATTGGCTAATTTTACTTCAATAGTATACTTTAGTTAGCTTTCGGCCTTTCTGGTTGTTGATTGGCTATTTATAAACTGTTTTAAAAATGACATTATTGTTCCAAGTATTACTAGTAGCATTATTAAACTTTCCAATTCATTACTGCCTCAAGGTTACCTCATTGTTACCTCATTGTTAGCAACTTTCGGCCTCTATTCTCACAGCTCCAACATTATTAAGTTACTTAATACATTCACATAACTTTATTATGCATGTGCACAATAATACAAACATAATACAATGACTGTTACATACATTTTATATATTACATTATACACATATTGCTTTAAGGCGGGGTGTTATTTTTAATATTATATAATTACACTGAAATCATTTAAGTGTCAAAAATACTGCCTCAAATGCCCCCCTTTAGAAATATTTAAAAAATTATGTTGTTATTGGTTTGTTATTTTAAATTTTAACATATTTTCTGAAAGTCTCCTGAAAGAAAGAAACATAACCTTTTTTTGTTACAACACATAATATTTTTCACTGACACTTTATTTAACACTCACTGGTTTTCATTACACTCCTGTATAGCAGAATACTTCATATTTGTTTTGCAACATATTCGACACTTTAAGGTCAACGACCTGGTATAAGGTCAATGATCTGGAGTTCAATGAACTGAGTAAAGTTTGTTTATTCACTAATACAGTCACTATTAAGTATTTTATTTGCTAGACATTTAATACTTAATAAGGCATATTAACACTTTTTACCCTTTCTTTTACATCTTATTCTTAACATATTTATTTTTCTTACAATTTGTAACTATTTATATCTTATACAATATAAATGCAGTTGCTATGCAGATTCATTATGTTTTTCTTACTAACAATGGATTTTCTTCTATTACATCTTTTTATCTAAATACTATTTTGTTATATTGACAATTTGTTACATTTAGTAAAGATATTTGAAATAGTACTTTACATTATTTAAATGATTTTTTGCTTATTATTGTAGTTATTAAATATTCATTTCTTAATATTTTGTAAGGTTTAATTATAAACTTAGGATTACATTGCCTTCCGCTTTTATGTTCCAGTTACATTATTTTCTTCTTCTTGTGCCAAAGACTGTTTACATTTATACGGCTTCAACATTTCTTTGTGTAATCTTCCAATTACTTTATTTATTTTATTGTTCCTAAGTTCGTATGTATCTGTGCCAAATATATTTATTACTTCATAAGGACCATGATAACTAAGAAACAAGCTCCAATATTCTTTACGAAGTTCATTTGACAACCTCTTGTTCTTCACTAACACTTGATCTCCTATCTTTACTTTCCAAATTCTTCTTTTTCTTTCTTTATGTTTCTGTTTTCCCTTCAGGGCCTTAGCTTCTATTTTTAAAAATGCTAATTTAAAAATTTACTCTTTTTCTGGAAATTTAACTAATTGGTCTTAAATATCTTCTGGTGCATTATGGTTCAAAGTATTGTATAATTTTCCATGATGAAGTTCTATTGGTTTAAATTCTGTTACTGTATTTATGGATTGATTAAGTAGATTTTGAATAATATTAAATTATGAGTACCAGCTGCTCTGCTTGTTATGACAAACTACACGTAGATAATTTGAAATTTCTTTTATCTCTCTCTCTCTCTCTCTCTCTCTCTCTCTCTACTGAATATCTTGATGAGAAATACTGTTTGACTCCCAACTCTTTGATTCCATTCATAAATTTAGAACTGGTAAACACTGATGCATTATCACAAACTATGGCCTGAACTATTCCTTCCTCATGGAAATATAATTTTGTTAATTTGTTTAAACATGATGTGCTGGTTGCATTCTTGAGTGCATATATTCGTACATATTTGCTAAATACGTCATAGCATACGAATAAAAATTTGTACCCAAATGTACTTACAGGCATTGCACCATGCAAATCTAAACTTAATAAACATCTTGGTTTATCTCTAAGTACTGAGTTCGTTGTATATTCATAAGCTACATTAATTTGTTTTGCTTTCTGACTTAGATCGCAATATGATATGAATTTTCTTACTTTATGTCATAGTTTAGAGATACATAAATTTTCCAAAATAGTTAGGATTGTCTTTTCTGTACCTGCATGTATTAATCCTAAATGAAAATGTTCTATTACTTCTAATTCCATACATGTTGGAATATATGTTTTCCACCTCTTTATCTCATTTCCATGTTTCTTATATAATATACCATTTTTAACAGCGATTGTAATGTTCTTTGCCTCTTCTATCTTCGGAGCTTTTTCTTTCAAACTTGCTAGTTTAATGTCTTTATTTTGCTCTTCTTTAATATTTTTAAATTGATTCATTAATTCTTTCTTCATTGGAGTATCTATCGTAAGCATTTTAATTTCATATTGTTGTCTGGAACAGCTTTCAGGAAATTATTTGTTATGGTTGATTCTTGATATTAAATCACCGAATGTATTTTGCTTGCCTGGAATATGTATAATTTCTACAGCAAATTCCATTATAGCGAGAATCATTGTAGCTAACTTGCCACTATATAAACTACATTTCTGAATGAAAGTCAAGCTAATATGATCTGTATATATTTTCACTTTCTTCTGAAATATATACATTTAAGTAATGAAAAATATAGTGCTCCAATTTCTTACATTGTTACTGATGCATTTCTTTCAATATTGGTTAAGCCACGTGAAGCAGTACTTATTATATGAAATATGTTGTCATGTTCTCTTTGCCCTAGTATTCCTGCATATCCCATAATATGCATCCACATACAACTCATAATCTAATTCATCTCTTGTAAGTTCCTGAAATATTGCATTTGCAGACATCTTTCTTACATTTTCAAAACATTTTTGTAGCTCTGCTGTCCACTTCCATTTATATGTTTTCTTTAGAAGTTGTCTTAAATGTTCTACTTCCATAGCATATCTTGGTAAAAAATTACTTTCATAATTCCAAATTCCAAATAAGCGTCGTAACTGTCGAATATTTTTAGGTGGCGGTATTTTTAATATGGCTTCTATTCTTTCTTCATCTGGTCGTATGCCTACTTCATTAATTACATATCCTAGGAATATTATTTCAGCTAGACAGGATTTTGACATTTTTATGCTTACGGTCATGCCATGAAAATGTAATTTATTTAATACATAATTTACATTCTCTAAATGTTCCTCAAAGGTTTGGCTTATTATTAGAATATCATCACCAAAGATACTATGTATTGCTCTCAGGAATCCACTAGCACTATTCTTTAATTCATATGGGTTTACACAATACCTTTATTGTAATCCAAAAAGTTGGAAGGCTGTGTAATCATGTACTTTTTGATATAGCTCGACTTGCAAAAATGAAGCTGTAAGATCGATAAAGAAATATATTTGACACGGATAATTTTGCAATTACTTTCATTTTGAAAGTGGTCTGGTGGCATGAATTTATTTAAATATCTTCCATCTATAGTGATTCTTAAACTATTATCTTTCTTTACGCCCAACAAACACTATTTATATATTGTGAATTGCTAAGCTTAATGATGTTATTTTCTAGCATATTGGCTGTTAACTTTTTAGCTTCGTTTCATAGCTTTACTGGTAGGTTATTATATTTTCTTCTGAATGCTGTTGCATTTTGTACTGTGAATGTGTGTATATATGATTTATACCATCCTGGAATTTCATTGATTACATGCTTAATGTCTTCTAATACCTTTTCCATTATTATATTTTCACGGTCAGTCATTATCGTATTTGTCATCACTGTATCTGTGTGTATTTTCCTGTCTTCTATCTCTGTTGCATAGCTATTTTCTACCTGCTCTAACATATTTTCTTCTTCCATAAGTTTCTTTGTATAAGGATTCCCCTTGATAAGGTCAGTTTTCTGTTCTTCGAAGTTAAGGGTCAATAATCTTTCATTGTTTTCCCTGTTTGCTTGGAGATTTACTATTTGTATGAAGCATTCTTTTGCATATACTGAATTTTCTTGTCCCATTCTTTGCACTCTACATACTTTATCTTTTATAAAAGGCACGTATATATTCTTTTCTTTTTTATTTAATATAAGTCTGTCCTTCTTAAAATCAACTATCGCAGAGAACTCTATTAATACATCACATCCAGTTATAACTTCGCATATTAAGTTGGGAGGTATATAAAACATGACCTCCAATGTAATATATGCTATTTGTATAGGTATAAATGCTTGAGATTTAATAGTTTGGGTCATTGTACCTATGGCTACCCTACATACAATATTACTTATTGACGCTGACATAAGTTTTATCCCTTTATTTAACAGTTCATAAAATTTCTTTGAGCAGATAGAGCTTGATGATCCTGAATCTATTGCAATATTTACTTCCCCTCCTGCTATAATAGCTTGAATATACGGTGATTCATATTGGTTTTCTCAATTCCCTGTGTTTGTATTTAGACGGTAACAATTAAAGTGTGTAGATGTTTTATTCTTGCCAGTTAGAGCAGAAAACACTGTATTACCAGTATCTACGTCAGGCAATACATAATTTACTTTTCCTGATGAGTATTTTCAGTATTTACAGGATTGTCATTTTGTAACGCAGTTACCATTATTTCATTATCATTAAGATTTGTGTATGAGCCACGCCCCCAGCTCTTGTTCTCCCATTGTAATTGTTATGTCCTCGACGTGTATATATTTCTGTATTTGTATTGTCTGTGTGGTTATAGTTGTGGAAGTTTTCCCTGTTCTGCATACTTCCTCTATGCTGAAATGCATTATTAGCCCTAGGTGAAGTAGAATTCTACTGCTTCATCCTTGCCATTCTTACATAATTTATGTGTTCTTGTCTCCCTTGTGTTGAATCTCTGATACTTTGTGTATTGTAATTGAATCTGTTTTGGCCCTGAAATTCATTATTTCTCCTATTTTCATGGTGATAGTGTGTATTGTAAGGCATTTCATTACGCCTATTGCATCTAATTTGTCTGTCTGATCTGTAAAGACTCACAATTTCATTACTATTACTATTTCCTTGCTGTTCTAATGATGATATTAGCTCTGTCATCTCATAAATAGTTTTGGGTCTTGCAATTAAGATGTAGTTTTGTATGTGTAGAGGGTAGTGTCTGGTAATTAAATTAATAAAATCTTCCTCATGCATGGCTGGAGTTTAATATCTGACATATCCTGCATATTTTATAAGATAATCTGTCATTGATAAGTTGTCATCTCTACTATATTGTGAATAACTTAGGCTTGCTCTAATCTTATTTTGCACAGTGGTATTCCAAAACTGATTCACAAATTAAACTCTAAATGTTTCAAAATTCATTTCATTGTCTGCTAGTATATATAACCATTCTAAGGTTTTGTTATCCAAGTATTTCCTGACAAGTATCATCTTTAATGCTTCAGGCACATTTTTCAATTTAAAGCATTCTACTAGATTTTGTTTACTATGATTGACAGAAAAAAGAGTAATTATCTTGATCATATTATGTATTTTATGTTGACATATTAGCAATAATGAAGCATTAACTTCTTAAATGTTCTTTCTATAACAAACGTAACAGGATCGAATGTTTATGAAAAATTGTTATTTGGGTAATGCATTTCAGAATCCTCAATAAGGAGTGAGATATTCCTTTATTTTTACTTCGCTTCCATATGGGCCAACAAGTTTGTAGGGGCTACTTATGTTGAATACCAAGTATTGTACAAACCGATTCATTTGTTGTGGATTATTAAATGCCTAGTCCATACATTTACCACAAACTATTTTAAAATTCAATATTGAATTCCATGGTGTCCCTGTTATACGCATTTATCATCATTACGTACACAAAATGGAGAAATAACAGAAATATTTTAGTTAGGGTTCTATTGTATGTGTAGGAGGATTTGAATGATGTCATGGTTTGTGCTGTTCACATTTTATACTCAAATTACGGCGGTGATCGATTTGTTTTATCAGCACATAGCTGTGAGGGAGTTCATAAAGATATGATGAGCTAAATTTATTCTGTTGAAAGTACATATATTTTCCCCATATTAATGGACGCATCAACATTAACCATGCATGGTTATGATAATTACATACAACGTTCATTTTATGGTATTGTATTATTTAATTGCAATACTCCATATATATAGTATGCAAGAACCGGCATGTGGACTTAGCATATTTGCAGGACTCAGGAATGTCACTTGTCCAAATATTGGATAGAAACAATAAAAACGAAACAGAGATAAACCAGAACATCAGTGATAAAATTGTCATAATTCCCTATGCTAGCAATTTTAAGCCATTCCTAATGCAGAAAACAAATGGTTGCTGCTTCCCGTCTCTTCGATCCTTCCCTCTTCCTGTTTTGTTTTGATCATGGGAGATTTAGGTACATCCTACAAACTTTTAAGGCGGATCGTACAGGAGTGGACATCAAAACCTTTTAGAAATGGCGTTATTGACTGGTGGTGAGAGGAAAAGATAACTCCCACCTCCCAATAGCCTTGCTTCCTTCAAAATATACTAAGAATACTACAAAAAGAAAAAGGACTAGGGAAAGGACAAACCCGCAACGGTTTCAAAACTTGCATCTATAAGTACCTTGTCAATAACCGAGCGAATTGGCTACGCAGTAATGTGTGAGGCTCGCATCCCAGAGGTTCCAGTCTAAATTCACGTCGAGCGTCCAGCCTGACCTTAACCTGACCTTCGGTTTTTCGTGGTTTTCTGCGGTCGGTAGGCGAAATGCCTTTTTGTGGTTTCTCATTTACCATGACTTCCTTCCCCTCATTTCCGTTTCATCCTGTTTCCTTCTCATGTTTCAGGTGTGCTTCTAGTTCCGTGGTGTGAGGGGGAGTGCCGGATAGATGGCACGGATACTAGCTCCAAGAAAACAGCATTCTTCGTGGACACTAGAGGTCTGCCCGCTTCAATTGAGACTTTCATCGCCCTCTCTGCGCAACTGCAGTAATCGATTTATGCCGCGAATGCTAGCTTAAAATGAAAAAGTATTCCTTCAACGGAGTTGTTCATCGCCCTCTCTGGGCAGCTGCAGTAATGGATAGATGGCTGAGATGTATTCCTCATGGACACTAGAGGTCTGCCTGCTTGAACGAAATCGCTCACCTTCTCTGGTAGCTCCAGTTAATGGGTAGATGGCGCAGATGTATTCCTCGTGGACACTAGAGGTCTGCCTGCTTGAACGAAATCGTTCATCACCTTCTCTGGTAGCTCCAGTTAATGGATAGATGGCGCAGATGTATTCCTCGTGGACACTAGAGGTCTGCCTGGTTGAACAGAATCGCTCAACTTCTCTGGCAGCTCCAGTAGTGGATAGGTGGCGCAGAGTATTCTTCATGGACATTAGAGGTCTGCCCGCTTGAACGAAATCGTGCATTACCTTCTCTGGCAGCTCCAGTAGTGCATAGATGGCGTAGATGTGTCCCTCGTGGACACTAGAAGTCTTTCCGCTTGAACGTAGTCGTTCATCGCCCTCCCTGGGTAGCTTTAGTAATGGATAGATGGCGCGGATACTTGCTCCAAGAAAAGAGCATTCCTTCTGCACACTAGAGGTTGGCCTCGACGAACAGTCATTCATCGCCCTCTTTAGGTAGCTCCAGCAATGGATGGGGTTTTAGAGCCAGGAAATGTTGGGGACCTCTACGCTTCTTTATGGCCTGTTCTTTTGCAGCCTGCAGTCTCCTGAGTTTTCTTCACGTCACCTCTTCTTCCCGGGGGTTGGTAGCCGCAATAGATCTCAGGTAGGTCCTACTGCGCGAGATGTTCCTCTCAGTTCCCTATACTGCATCAATAACTTTTAGCAAAATAAAGTTTCTTGCCTGCGTGTAACCCATGGCCTTCCTATATTCTAAAGCACTTTTGTGACTTCATTATTACTGCGATTCGGAATTTTGTAGTATATCGCCTGTTATTTACTTACAGCAATCCTGATACATCTCGTGATTTACCTGAGCTCAGAAACTTATTCCGCAGCTTGGGTTACAGGGTAAATTACTATAGATCGAGCTGTTCTTTGCATCCGAATGTTTAAAGTTAGGCAAATACTTGATGAAATTGTAGTTTTGTTTTCAATCATTATGCAAACTCTCAGAGAATGTTAAGCATTAAGACCATTTCATTAAACCACTTTATAAATATTTCTTGGTTGTATGTGAAATCGGGCGCCTTGACCTTAGAGCTGTCAAGGGCAACTCGTTCGTTTCATGAAATGAAACTCGCTCGTTTCTCCGACTCCAGCTCGGAGCAGCAATAAATATACCAAACCTTGGTTGAGCTTCTGTTTCATATGCGCTCTGGAGGGAAATGCGCGTTTACTCGTTCGAATATTCGCTCGTTCGACTTTTCACATCATCACGTTTTTTTCAGGCGTATGCCTTCAGTGCGTTAAGCTAAATAAATGGCAATGGTATATGTATTTTGACTTTTTCTGTCTACTGTTACGGTCAAAACGTCCTTTACTGCATTATAATAGACAAAATCAACTTTTGTACGCCTTCTTCTGTCATTAACCTCTAGCAAAACATATATTAAAATATATTCCAAAATAAATAGCATACAAGTTTTATAGCTATACAATTTCGTTAGAACTAGGTGTGTAAACGTTACAATTTATATATATATATATATATAATATAATATATGATAAATTAGATATCAATTAGTCTTAAAAATCAGGGAATTGCACAACTGTCATTAATTAAATTAAGCTACTATAAAGGTTTTACACAGCTTAAATATTTTTAACTCCAAAGTTGTTGCTGTAAAATTAGGTCCACCACTAAAAGAAATATTTGTTATACTTAAAATTACGTTTTATTTTAATAAGAAACAAATTAACAAATTTGAGACTATACTTGGCAATAATAAAAATATCTAATGGAAATTTAATGATACATGAAAGCATACAGTATACAAATAATACAAAAATAAAACCCAAGAGGGTTTGGATAACAGCAGACTTAAGAGCACTTAATTACTTATTATTTGTATACATTATTATTATTATTATTATTATTATTATTATTATTATTATTATTATTATTATTATTATTATTAGTCGCTCTCTCGACAACAATACCGAAATCTTACATACATCGCTTCTTCCGGTCTCATGTTCTAACTGTTAAATCCTTCATTTAAATTTGAGGAAACATTTTTATTTGTATGAGTCGTCTCCATACCGCAACACCACGCGAACTTAGGCTACGCACAAGGCATTGTGCGGCAAAAACGCCATTAATTTTTTTGGTGGGGGGCAGGAATGAAGGTTTAATGGATAACAGGTATATCTGGGAGGATAAAGGGATTAGGGGGAGAGGCTTATTCTGTGGTGTCTCTCTTTATTTGGATAACTTTGGCATTGTAAGGCCCGGTACCTCCGAAGCAAACCGGTGATAGTAAGTACGTAGTTCTGAATTCGATTCCACTTGGGCGGAGAGCTATGTACATTAGAACGTTGAAAGTGTGGGTGCAAGTACATGTCATTGGCGAGGGCCTGACATAGATCTGCGATTTGGAGTATTGTATCCGTAAGAGCATGAATTTGAGGTAACTAGCACCAAGTCTTCTAGTTGGGAGAACATTCTCATTATTGATGTGGTGTGTTCCTGTAGTATTTCGTCAATTTCCTGGTGTACCTTGTAGAATCTGGTGTCATTGATGTATTTGACAACCTTGTCCAGTTGTTTGTTGAAGTGATCCTCACGTTGTTGTTTTCCTGTCGGATGTCGTAATGGAATTTGTGGACGTCCTCGAGAATACGAAGTATGGTTTCCCCCACGTAAAAATGCTGCCAGTAACGGTCTGGAATGAAGTCCTGAGGTCCTGAATAATTGCGACGTGGTCTGTGATCTGAGTGAGGAGGTTACATAGTGCTGCGTTGCGGTCATCTGCGTGGTGGTTGCGTTCGGCGTTATCACTGGTGGCGTTGTGTGACTGGACGTTCGTGAGTGGCTGCGAAGCGGCGTGGGAGCGTGATGGAGGCAGCGAGTATGTGGCTGGACATGATGTTATAAACTGCCAACATCCTTCGAGTCTCCGAAGAAATCCGAATGGTTGCAATGCACTGTTATCCTTCCGTCGGGGCCGTAGCGTTAATATTAATTTCAGTGAACCATTGTTCACAAACCTTTAAAAACTGAAACTGGATGTACATAACTGAATATACATCCAAAACTTGAAGCTCATAGGAAAATTTGTGTACGATTATTCACTTGTGTCAGAGAGAGAGAGGGAGAAAGAGAGAGAGGTAACTAGTTGTGAGCATTTATCAAATGGAGCGCAAAACTATGAGTTTAGAGAGGAATGTGTATGTTTATATTTTTATTTTTGAAAACATTAATTTGAATGTCTACCATTCTATTCAGTTAAACAGTCCCTCTCAGGTACTATATGTGCAATTGGTTCGCTTAAATTAGACTTTTCACAAAATTAAAGTTTGCACTACCACTTATTGTCGCTTCTCTCTCTTGCAGCCATTAAATGACATAAGTAAATAATCGTACGCAAATTTTCCTATGAGCTTGAAATTATGAAAGTTTATTCAGTTATATACATTCAGTTTCAGTCTTTATAAGTCTGAGAACAATGGTTCACTAAAATTAATATTAATACTACGGACTCGACGGAGGTAGGATAACTGTGCATCGTAACCATTCGAATTTCTTCGAAGACCCGAAGCCACAGGACGACGGCTGTTTGTAACATTAAATGTGTCTGGTGACTTGAATCCTTAGGACATCACTCGTCTCGTGTAGTGACACGTGCAATTGCAGGTTGCGCTGTACAGGGGCGGCGTGCTAGGTCGTGGCTGGTGCAGGTGGTGGAGGCTCCGGCGCCATAGTAGTGGCAGCGTGCGGCGGTAGTGCAGGCGTAAGCAGAGTGGACGTATTGGAAGAAGCGTCGGCAAGTGGCGTGGCGGATGCCCCTCTAGCCTCAACCTTGAGCACCTGCCCAAGAGCAGGCAGCATTTCGGCCAAGGCAAGCGCGGTAATCTGCCCCGTGTCAAAATTCAAGCCGGACTAGCGGCGACGGTCCCCTTGACGTATGAATGCGTGTGGCCCTGGTCAGAGGGTCAACTGTACTGGGCGGCGCGGTAAATGAGAGCGTCTGGTAGCGGCCAGTGGACTCCGCGCACCACGGCGCTGAAGCGCGGCAGCGTTGTGAGGTTCGACGTCCGGAGGCAGTGATTCGCTGAGCTGTTGGGTTTTTCCGTTCCAGTGGGGCAGTGTAGGTCTCTGCTGCTGGACTGTGCAGCTCAGGTGATGCAGGAGAAAGCGGTGCTGTTTCTGGCGATGGCGACGTAGTTAGCTGGGAGGCCGCGGTGCCTTTGAGATTCCACCGCTGGAGGATTTTTTGCTGCGGTGCCTTTCTTCCTCTTGTTACCGCCCGTACTGTCCCTGAAACGACTGCGAGCCAATCTCGCCAGTGAAAAAAATAGACTGACCTTTCTACTTTCGTGTGGTCAAACTTCACGTAGTAACAGGAAATGATACACCAACTCACCCGTATGCACGAGCTCATTTGTGATCGAAGGCATGGATTGAGCAAATTAATGAGCAAACCTCTTTAGAAGGAAACTCTTACTTGACTTACTATATGGAAACAGTAAATTGACCACGGCGACACACCAACGTATCATTTCTCTTTTCTTTACTGCATGTTTTATTACATATGTTAATATTCTCCCTCTCTAAACCATTAGCACGACACACAAGAACCTTGTGACTTTTAGGGATCTAGAACTACGAGATTGCTTTCTGTGGTAACCGGGAATACAACACTTATAAAACAAGATTTACTACACAACAAGGTTCATAATACATACCGTTTGACTGCCTCTACAGTCTGGTGGTTAGCATGCCAGCTTCCAAATTCAGAGTTGCGGGTTCTACTCCCAGCTGGAGAACAAGATTTTTTCTTTAGCCAGGATAATTTCCCATCCTTCTTAGAGTATGTCAGCATAAATGAAAACTAAATGTGTGTAGGCATTCTAACATGTGCCCTCCCCCAAATCGGTCAGTTCAGCATGTTATGAAAAGGTAATATACCCATATACATAAAAGCAAAGCTTAACAAAACGCCATATTTGGTTCCAATATACTATTGTAGAGTTAACATCGCTTATTTATCATAATAATTTGGTTATATGTTTAATACATCCGTGTGTATGAATTTAGAAACACGATGAAAATAAATATTTATTACTTGTATACCAAACGCGTTACGAAAAACACTATATAAAGCTGAGAAACTGTTTACTTTATTTTGGATTAACTTAACTAGAATTTACGTTTGTTCTTTTGAAAGTTTGTTTTCTAATATATATGGCAGTTGAGATCAGTGGCGTAGACAGAAAAATATTAAGGGGGAGTTATGTATAAGGATTAATTTTTTAAACAGTTTATATCAATGCAAATGATAAATATGATTTAATCCTGAGTTGAAATATTTAAATCAATGAGATTTGCATTCAACGATTAGGGTGCAGCAATTGGAATTCAAATTGTAATGGGGTGTTTTGCGTATTCTAAGTTCTGTCTATAAAAATGGAGTAAACAGCAGGTGTTTAATTTTGTAACTGGAATTCTGAAGTGAATAAAGCTAGCGTATATTAAGCATAGCAGCTGCCTGTTAAAATGTTGAAGTAGTTAGCCAGTATGGAGCTTATTTTGTGCGTTCTAAGAAGATATTGAAGGCAAACTACGTGTGTGTATATATAGGATTATAAATAAAATCTTATAGTCACATATATATCCCTTAGAGCTTAAATTTCGAATTCGCATCATACCAATGACATTTCTTTGTAAACGTAAGGACGTCTTAAATCCTCATTATGAACCTCTGCAGAAATTCTGAATTATCGCAGAAGCGAAACATAGACCATAATTGAACTCTTTTCCACTCAAAATAAGTTACTTACGTATAAATATACTATACTGGCCATTTACACTTTGTCTCCGTTAGCTTCATTTAGTAAACCTGTTGTTCTGACAGAGTTAATTTCCTTGTACGAACAACTGAACTTTCTTCCTGGGCTTGAGATATTCTTGTTATATTCCAACTAATAAAATTCATTACTCAGCTTATCGAAATCTAGTTTCAGTTTATTGAAACTTTCAAATCATACCTAGAATCTGAATAAGAAAATGCATTTTTTGGTATTTGCAATCCAAATAAAACAATTAGGCAGGTCACGTACACCCAGTTCAACTTAGTTTAAAACTGCGTCGAAATAAAGCTTGGAGAGATCTTCTACCCTGGTGCCCACATTCTAAAAATGAAAATTCGTTCACTGGAACAAAAAATAACTACGTAACTTCTATTGTATTCCTTGTATTGTTTTCAAAACCAGTGTCTCCTAGAAATACTTTATGTTCCCTGCCACTGTAGAGGGCATCCTCGACGTTTTTATTGTCACTCGGAGAGGGAGAGTTTCCAGAACGACATCCTATTGTCTAAAAGCAGCTGGACAACCTGACCGTTCCACTTTGCTTTCATGTTCAAATGTGGGGCTTTAGCTGCATAAGAGTGTTTCTTTTTCTCATTTCGTTTTCATACAACATAGACTGCGAAATGTATGCAGTAGTCATATATTATAATCACTGGAGCCATTTCCTTACTAATCTCCCTCCCTCCTTTACACAAACTGAGTTCGTGACTGAAGAACTTAGAGTCAGCCAAAATTATTACTGAGAACGAGTTGTTAAATCCAATTAAATTACACTTGTCACTCAGCAGACACATTTCAGGTAAAGCTTCAATGAACTTTGTTAAAATTCAGACGCTCAAAATTTCTTTAGAAATGTTGGTCGTTATCATAACGAGCAGAAAGGCTACAGCTCTCGAAAATATAGGGACGTTCTTTTAAAACGAGATTATCTACGTTGCTTTTAGTAAATGTCTGAAAACTTTCTAGTAAAATGTACATTCGTATGCGTTTACGCAAGCATCTAATAGTTTTTAACGTAATTAAAACCTTTTAAATTGATAAAAATATATTTAAAAGTTCAGTAAATAAATTGGAATCTGGGAACTATTCCTATGAATTTATGTACTAAAATGAACAATAGTAGGATATATAGGAGAGAGCTGGGCCACTTTTTTGCGTTTATATGGGAAAGGATAGGGAAAACGAGGCTGGATGGGGTGGTTCAAGGAGGAAAATGCGTTTATATGGGAGAGATAGGGAATACGACGACCGATACTATGCTAAAGAGGGTTGAAGGAGGGAAATACGTTTATATGGAAGAAATAGTAGAGAGGTGTTAGGCTAGGAGGGTTTAAGTATGCGTTTATAAGGAGAGACGAGAAAACGGAGAGAGATCCTATGTTAGGATACACAGGTGTTAAAGTTAGGTTAGATAGGAAACCAAAGAGATACTCAGCTAGACAGGGGACAGGAGAGGAATGCGCTTTATGAGAGGTAGAGGATACGGGGAGTGGTGTTAGGCTAGACAGAGGTTGAGAGTAGAGTATGCGTTTATATGTTTGAGAAGTATAGGAACAGGAAGAGGGTGCTAGGCTAGACAGAGGTTGAGGAGTAGAGTATAGGTTATATGAGAGGTATAGGAAAACGGGGGGAGGTGTTAGGCTAGACAGAGGCTGAGTAATGTATGGTTTATATGAGCGGTATAGGAAAACGATGAGAGGTGTTAGACTAGACAGGGCTTGAAACGTAGTGCATGGTTTATATGAGAGATATAGGAAAACGAGGAAAGGTGTTAGGCTAGACAGAAGTCGAGGAGTAGAGTATGGTTTATATCAGAAGTATAGGAAAACGAGGAGAGGTATTAGGTTAGGAGAATTGAGTTTGTGTTTATAAGGAGAGACGAGAAAACGGAGAGAGATCCTATGCTAGGATAGACAGGTGTTAAAGTTAGGTTAGATAGGAAACCAAGGAGTGATACTCAGCTAGAGGGGGGGGGGGGGTAGGAGGGAATGAGCTTTTGAGAGGTAGGGGATACGGGGAGTGGTGTTAGGCTAGACAGGGCTTGAAACGTAGGGCATGGTTTATATGTATGAGAAGTATAGGAACAGGAAGAGGGGTGCTAGGCTAGACAGAGGTTGAGGAGTAGAGTATAGTTTATATGAGAGGTATAGGAAAACGAGGAGAGGAGTTAGACTAAACAGAGGTCGAGGAGCAGAGTATGGTTTATGTGAGAGTCATAGGTAAACGAGAGAGGCGTTAGGCTAGACAGAGCTAGAGGAGTAGAGAATGGTTTATATGAGAGGTATAGGAACAGGAGGAGAGGTGTTAGGCTAGACAGGTAGTGTAGCAGTAGGAATATGGACTTATATACAGGAGAGATAGGGAATAGGAGGTGCTAGACTTGAAAGCGACTTTAGTCGTGAACTTAGTGGAAAACTGTTTCATGTCAATGTTCTAGACATGCCCATCACGTAACCTATTCAGGGAAAAGGTGACTCGTTCAGGGGGAAAAGGTGACTGCTCAGGGAAAAAGGAGGCCCACAAAGGGAAAAAGTTGACTAGCAAAGGGAAAAACGTGACCAGTAAAGGGAAAAATGTCACCAGCAAAGGGGAAAATGTGACCAGCAAAGGGAAAAAGGTGAGCCATAAAGGGAAAAAGATGACCTGCAACGGGAAAAGCTAACCCACTAACACTAACAGGTAAGTAATTCAGGTAGTATTGCAAGAGGCTGACTGGATCATAGCAGTGTATGATTTCACAGGTAATTCAGCTAGTATCGTATGTATTTAGGCTAATTCGTCTAATAACACAGGATAGATTCCAGATGCTAACTGCATCATGGCTCTGCATGATTTCACAGATAATTCAGCTAGTATCGTAGGTATTTAGGCTAATTCAGCTAGTATCACAAGAGGATAGATTCTAGGGTTGGGTATAGCATAGTTTCATATTTCACAGGTAATTCAGGTAGTATCACGGGTGCTCGTGCTAATTTAGAGCAGGAATTCGTATCAGAGCTAGTTAAGGTAATTTCACATGATTCGGGTAGTATCACAGGTATTTAAATCATTTTCACAGCCAATTCAGCTAGTATCTTGAGCATTTAAGCTAATTCAGCTAGTATCACAGGAGGCTAGATTCCAGAGGCTAACTGCATCATAGCTATGCATGATTTCACAGCTAATTGAGCTAGTATCGTAGGTATTTAGGCTAATTCAGCTAGTATCACAGGAGGTTAGATTCCAGGGTTGGGTATAGCATAGTTTCATATTTCACAGGTAATTCAGAGGGTATCGTAGGTATTTAGGATAATTCAAGTAACATAGGTGTTTAGAGTAATTAAGCAAGCATTACAGGAGGGTAGGTTCCAGGGGTTGGTTATAGCCTAGTTTCGTATTTTACAGATAGTTCAGGTAATATCGTAAGTATTTGGGTAATCAGCATAGTTTCACAGATGCTCGTGATAATTTCGATCAGAGATTTGTATCACAGCTATTTAAGGTAAATGCAGGTGATTCAGGTTGTATCAATGGTATTTGTGTCATTTTAACAGGTAATTCAGATAGTGTCTAGGTATTTGGGCGATTCAAGCATCATAGGTGTTTAGAGTAACTCAGCTAGTATCACAGGAGGCTAGATTCAATGATCAGGGTTTCGTATCAGAGCTATTTAATGTAATTTCACTTGATTCGAGTAGTATCAGGTATTTAAGTCATTTTAACGGGCAATTCAACTAGTATCACAGGTACTCATGGTAATATAGAGAGTAATTAAATTATAAAACATTTCTCATCCAACGTTACAACAATTTATATACTTTTTTCTAAATCTTACAAACTTATTATATGTTAAACAGTTATTGTACGATGCGGAGAGGGATAAACTGCATATTGGTTCACAAATTGAAAAGCTTTACGTCAACATACCTTTATTTTAGTTCGTTATAGATGTCTCTCCCCTTTTATCTAGGCTTGAGACTAGCACTAGGATTGCTCCTAATGGCAGGGTTACCACCTTCCCTTCCATCTTCTTCTTTCTTCATCAGGCGTCAGCTATCTGCATATACAGCACACAGATACCTTCTTTTTTAAGATTGTAGACTCACTAGAAAATCTTTATCTTTAACTTACATTCTTTTAAGCACTGTTTGTAATGGCGTAATGTCCATACGCATATGTTGTTATTCCGTCCTCAGCAATAATTCTTTTATCATCAAACGGAGTCAATGCAATTTTATTCACTTGTACTGTAGCAAGGGCATGCTTTCGTGATAGGATCAGATTCATAGGTGTTCTGATGATTTCACTGGTTTTAAGACAGTCTGTATAGCTGTCAAACGAAATGTACTGCTTAATAGCGCTACGTTTTATACCTTTAATCTTTTTTATCATTGACCCTTGAATATCTAAGGCATACATCTTAGGACGTAGTCCAACAAAGCGTAGGATGATTTTGCTATTAGCCTCATCTTTAAATTTTCCCAATACCTTCTTGTTCTGAGTAGAGTAACATATATGGTTGGCAGGGTAATCAGCTGTATCGAGATGCTCAAGAAAACGTAGCTTGTCCTGGTACACATCTTCAGTTGTTACACGATGAATGAACGAATCAGTGTCCATATACATAAGCTTCAGGTTTTCAGCTCCATAATAAGGCAACAAAACGTCGTAATGATAGTTATACATTAATGTCTTGGAGATGTCCAACACACTCATACCAATGTATATAGGCTTGTTGAATACAATCTGACGAGAGGCCATATGTACAGCAGCTAGATTATCAGCATATATCGTCCTGTCGATAAACGTAGGCTTGGCGATCAGCTTCTCTAGAGTTTTTTCATTGGTCACCAGTCGTATATCCATACGGTTACGCAGGTTCTCCATAGTTTTTCCAAACATAGCGTTGTTAAAGAGCTTGTAGAGATCCTTCTCGAAATCATTTGCAGCTTGTTGTCGTAGCCTGTTGTTAAATTCCACATAAGGTTTCAACCACTGAGACTGTCGGAATTGTAGCACACGATGGATTTTTGTTAGTCGTAGTCCATGACTAAGAGCTTGCTTCAAAGCCATGTAATGCACTACATACTTCTTTCGAGGTCCAAGATGAGGTATCAGTTTCTTTGTAGATGATTCCAATGGTTTCATACACTCTGGCAGGAAAGGTAGATCGTTGTGTAGATCGTGAAGTTCAGCAGGATACTCGATGTCGACTTCTAATATGTACCCATGAGGATCATCTTCTCGTAGTGTTTCTAAGTTGATTTCTTCAGGTGACACCCACTGAAATCCACCAAAAGGAAGG
Organism: Deroplatys truncata; assembly: GCA_030765065.1. Lineage (NCBI taxonomy): Eukaryota > Metazoa > Arthropoda > Insecta > Mantodea > Mantidae > Deroplatys > Deroplatys truncata. Next base: position 203,692,161 of record CM060981.1, on the reverse strand, counting down.
GCGTGACACATTGCCCACCCATATTGGTTATTTGCGTCCTCGTATGTGATAAATTGGATTGGTCTCGACGGATCAAACTTATCCATATAAGTGTTATTAGCCTCAGCATACCGATGGGAAACTTGGCATAAACCTCCTCTTATACCCGATTCCACCATGAGTAGTTGATCATAATCTTGTAACAGCTCAAGCTTAATTCCAGTATACAGTAACATGGCATCCCATGTAAGACCTGGAGAGGTAAAATATTGGGCAGGATCAACTTTGTGTGTTTTAAGGGTTTGCTCTCTGAATGTCTCAAAGACATCAGCTAGGAGAAGTACATCCGAAGTTAAGTAGAGATCGCTGTACTCTCCCAGGTTTCTCACATTAAACAGTTCCCATACATTTCTAGCATGATCGTAGTCAGTATCAGAAATTTCTTCTTCATTTAATCTATTGTAGAAGGAGTCCTTAGGAGGCAAGCAGGTCTCGTTCAGAACATCCCATGACGTAACAAAATCATATGGAAATACACCCTTACGGGTCATCAACTTCAATTTGTCTTCTCCAAAGTACTTTAGCGTTTCAGGATACGAGGTTAGATTTTTTACCAACTTATCCAAGCTTGTACTGAGGAATCGGAAGCTATCCACAAATCGAAGCTTTATATCTCCTACATACTTGGTGAATGAGATATAGCTTTCTTCAGAGTTAGGAATTACCTCCACACGTTCACTTGTACAACCCAGCTCCTTAACAATGAAATGAGAGTCATATCCGCTAAGGTTATGCATGAGGACTGGTATATATTTAGGTGTTTTACAGGCTAAATTACATTCATTATGAAGACTTCCACGATATTCACCGCTGATGTGATCATGGTCGCGTACTTTATAGTTCTCTTCTGTAAAGGGTTTTCCACACAAGTAGCATGCTGAAGAAGACTCAAAATCCTTTTGCTGTTGATCCGTAAGTTTCAGAGGCTTAGCAGATTTGTATATATTACCAATCATTTCTGCAAGAGATGTAAGGTACAGCATAAACTTCTGAGCAGCATCAGCACCACGATACACATAGGGTTGCTTAGGAAGACCAGTTTCGAGATGTTCAACACTGGATGTAGGCTTCACGTAAACACAGAAGCTCATTGGTGTGTGCTCTTGATAAGGGGCTGTATAGGAAGTTTCAGGATTGGGTATACACGTATGGCATGGAGTGAGAATACTCTCAAAATCAGCATAGATGACATAAGGTACTTTCAGCATCCTCTCAACATTTTTAAACTGAACAATTGATTTCTCCTTGGTAGGCATAACTACCCTCGCAACACCATGTTGAATACAGAAGGCTACATGTTCTTGCAGTTTTTTCTGTCCACTTCGTCCATATCGATCATCAAAATGTGTAAAGCAGCGCTTACAAGTATAAACCCGTCCATTATGGTTAGTTTTCTGGCGTCGAACGAGTTTCTCAAAATTCTTTATATACACGTAGTGATGTTTTCCACTGCTGTCATTCAATAGTAGCAGGTCGCGATGTTCAGGTAGTTCAATGTCAGCAACCTTTATTGGATACACTTCATGCTTCTCATCCAGCCCGAAAACGTTAATGGATATCTTGTTAAACTTCTCAAATTTAGGTATTTGAGAAAGTGGAGTAGGGTAGGAAACACAGCTGAAGTCGTACTTATCTTGAAGTTGTTTGTATTTGCTGACGCGTTGAGGCTTGATGCTCACGAATTTGGCCAGTATAGAGTACATGAAACATTTCTCGTCGCTAAAGTTCTGGATGTTTATACATGCTTTCCTTGCTTCAACAGCTGACGGTAGTGGTATGTAGCTACTTCCTCGTAACGGGTTGTACTTGTTGATACGAAGTCGAACTCCTTCCACAGCAAGCAAAACCCAGCTGCTACCCTTAAGCTGAGACTCCTCCATTTCAGTCACCAATTTCTTGAATTTCACTTCCATCGTTGAGTCCAGATCAGTTTCCAGGAAAACAGCTTGATTCCGTGTTTTAAATGTTTTGTCACAGGTTTCTCCAATACTGTTAACAAATCGACACTCAGCAAGCAGATTAATTTTAACACTCTTATGAATGCTAAGCTCTTTATGCACAGCATGGATTATACGTTGTTTTGCCTCTTGCAGATACATATTTAGGTCCTTAGCTGATTCGCATCGTATAAAATACGATTTCAATCGTCCTTCGAATGAAGTTTCGTATTCTTTCATATCGCAGTCCTCCATTGTTGACAGCAACTGATGTTTAGTTGGCTCCAATCTTCTTTTCTTCTGAGGGCTGCTTATTTCACATATATCTTCGTGTCGCTGTCCCTTATAACAATCTTTGAAGGTTACATTACAATGTTTACATTTGAAGAGCTTCTTGCAGCTCATCTCGTGTCTTCTCTTGTCATAACCTCGGAGGAACTTCTTCCCACATTTTCCGCATGCATATCCAGTAGCGCTTGGAATAATATCCTTATACGCTGAGTTATTCATCTTTATTCTTGATGTAATAACGTATTAATCACTGATCAATGAAATGTAGACCTCTTCACCTTGACACCACTTTAGAAAGCTGATTATTCTTGGAGAGAACACGATGTTAACACCTCAAGACTAATTAGCACAATGAAGTCCAATGCCCTAGATCACCATATTTATAGAGGGAGCACGAACCTTTTAGATCAATCATAAACTCGTTTCATAACCAGATGTATATGATCGCTCAACGTGTATTAACCCCACAGCCATATAACCTCAAGTCTAGAGACAGGATGTTTATGACGTCACACCCAGAGGCAGAATGTCTGACAGCATCAAACACGTTTAAACTCGTCTAATAACTACCTGCTTAAGCTGTCACACCAGCAAGAGAAGATTTCTCCCACGCTCATTCAGACATATATTTCAAATTCAAAGCCTACCACCACCATCACCACCTATTGTACCAAGGTTAATTACAGCTGTATTATCACAGTACTTAAAGTAAAAGCTCAAAAGGTAACGAGAAGATGTCCCCCTTATTTACTTAATTATCTCATGTTTTCATTCCCTTTTCAATTCTTCCTTTCCATCTTCTCACAGAAAGCCCATTACATTTAACTACAATCACGAGAAAAGCAATTTTTCCAGAGTTTCACAGATTCTAAGCTTCTAAATCGAACCCGGTAATACTTTTAATAAATGTATTTTAGCTCCCCAATATCAGCATCTACCATTTAATCTTTAGTCGAACCTGATATGATCCATAAGCTTGAAGATATATGAAATCACCCCTTCGGGATTCTATCTAAGTACTTTAAAGTAATTTTTATAACGATAACGATATTTAAGGACTAGATACTCTGTTTACGTTTACCTTGACATGTCTATCTAAATTAAATTACGAGTTATTAAATGTTTGCAGGTAAATTTCATTGAATCGGTATTCGAACCCAGAACACCAGGAACAAAATAATTTATAATATTAGTCTGACATGTTAAGCAAAACTGTGTGCAGTTACATCATCGATCTAAGTGATATATTCTAGTGTACAGAGGAAAATTAAGAAAGTCATTAAAAAATCGGGAATCGAACCAAGCACAACTGATTGGCAATTATATACAGCATTAATCACCCAGTACAGAACCTTTCAATCATGCTTTGCTGCACTCCTCTACATCACTTAGTTTCCGAGATAATGAAAATTTAAAAATTAAGGATCGAACCTAGGACGTCAGGTATCTAATTACACATTTACAAGATACTACCTAATAACATAAACACAATAAAGTTTATTTGGCGTCTTTATCTTAATTGGTTTAGGAGTTATTAAATTTATAAGTAAATTCCATCGAATCAGTATTCGAACCCAGAACACCAAGAACAAAATAATTTATAATATGAGTTTGGTATGCTTAAAGGTGCTGTATGTAGTTACAGCATCAATCTAACTGATATTTTCTAGAGTATAGAGTAAAATTAAGGAAGTCATTAAAAAATCGGGATTCGAACTAGAGACAACCGATTGAAAATTATATACAGTATTAATTACACATTATAACAGCTATCAAACATGCTTTGGTCCATTCCTCTAGCTTTCTTAGTTTCCGAGATAATAAAGTTTTTAAAATTAAGGATCGAACCCAGGACACCAGGTACCAAAATATCCATGTACAAGAAACTACCTAATGACATTAATGCAATAAAGTTTATTTGGCGTCTTTATCTTAATTAGTCTCAGAGTTATTAGAAGATGAATTTGCATTCACTCCTAGGATTCGAACCCAGGCATCCCGGTCAACTTGGAACAATACCCTAATGACGCGGCGCATTCCAAAGAATTGATTAGTTTTTATCCCAATGTTGTATCTCTTTTCGTTCAGGAGATGTAATGTAACCTTCAAAGATTGTTATAAGGGACAGCGACACGAAGATATATGTGAAATAAGCAGCCCTCAGAAGAAAAGAAGATTGGAGCCAACTAAACATCAGTTGCTGTCAACAATGGAGGACTGCGATATGAAAGAATACGAAACTTCATTCGAAGGACGATTGAAATCGTATTTTATACGATGCGAATCAGCTAAGGACCTAAATATGTATCTGCAAGAGGCAAAACAACGTATAATCCATGCTGTGCATAAAGAGCTTAGCATTCATAAGAGTGTTAAAATTAATTTGCTTGCTGAGTGTCGATTTGTTAACAGTATTGGAGAAACCTGTGACAAAACATTTAAAACACGGAATCAAGCTGTTTTCCTGGAAACTGATCTGGACTCAACGATGGAAGTGAAATTCAAGAAATTGGTGACTGAAATGGAGGAGTCTCAGCTTAAGGGTAGCAGCTGGGCTTTGCTTGCTGTGGAAGGAGTTCGACTTCGTATCAACAAGTACAACCCGTTACGAGGAAGTAGCTACATACCACTACCGTCAGCTGTTGAAGCAAGGAAAGCATGTATAAACATCCAGAACTTTAGCGACGAGAAATGTTTCATGTACTCTATACTGGCCAAATTCGTGAGCATCAAGCCTCAACGCGTCAGCAAATACAAACAACTTCAAGATAAGTACGACTTCAGCTGTGTTTCCTACCCTACTCCACTTTCTCAAATACCTAAATTTGAGAAGTTTAACAAGATATCCATTAACGTTTTCGGGCTGGATGAGAAGCATGAAGTGTATCCAATAAAGGTTGCTGACATTGAACTACCTGAACATCGCGACCTGCTACTATTGAATGACAGCAGTGGAAAACATCACTACGTGTATATAAAGAATTTTGAGAAACTCGTTCGACGCCAGAAAACTAACCATAATGGACGGGTTTATACTTGTAAGCGCTGCTTTACACATTTTGATGATCGATATGGACGAAGTGGACAGGAAAAACTGCAAGAACATGTAGCCTTCTGTATTCAACATGGTGTTGCGAGGGTAGTTATGCCTACCAAGGAGAAATCAATTGTTCAGTTTAAAAATGTTGAGAGGATGCTGAAAGTACCTTATGTCATCTATGCTGATTTTGAGAGTATTCTCACTCCATGCCATACGTGTATACCAAATCCTGAAACTTCCTATACAGCCCCTTATCAAGAGCACACACCAATGAGCTTCTGTGTTTACGTGAAGCCTACATCCAGTGTTGAACATCTCGAAACTGGTCTTCCTAAGCAACCCTATGTGTATCGTGGTGCTGATGCTGCTCAGAAGTTTATGCTGTACCTTACATCTCTTGCAGAAATGATTGGTAATATATACAAATCTGCTAAGCCTCTGAAACTTACGGATCAACAGCAAAAGGATTTTGAGTCTTCTTCAGCATGCTACTTGTGTGGAAAACCCTTTACAGAAGAGAACTATAAAGTACGCGACCATGATCACATCAGCGGTGAATATCGTGGAAGTCTTCATAATGAATGTAATTTAGCCTGTAAAACACCTAAATATATACCAGTCCTCATGCATAACCTTAGCGGATATGACTCTCATTTCATTGTTAAGGAGCTGGGTTGTACAAGTGAACGTGTGGAGGTAATTCCTAACTCTGAAGAAAGCTATATCTCATTCACCAAGTATGTAGGAGATATAAAGCTTCGATTTGTGGATAGCTTCCGATTCCTCAGTACAAGCTTGGATAAGTTGGTAAAAAATCTAACCTCGTATCCTGAAACGCTAAAGTACTTTGGAGAAGACAAATTGAAGTTGATGACCCGTAAGGGTGTATTTCCATATGATTTTGTTACGTCATGGGATGTTCTGAACGAGACCTGCTTGCCTCCTAAGGACTCCTTCTACAATAGATTAAATGAAGAAGAAATTTCTGATACTGACTACGATCATGCTAGAAATGTATGGGAACTGTTTAATGTGAGAAACCTGGGAGAGTACAGCGATCTCTACTTAACTTCGGATGTACTTCTCCTAGCTGATGTCTTTGAGACATTCAGAGAGCAAACCCTTAAAACACACAAAGTTGATCCTGCCCAATATTTTACCTCTCCAGGTCTTACATGGGATGCCATGTTACTGTATACTGGAATTAAGCTTGAGCTGTTACAAGATTATGATCAACTACTCATGGTGGAATCGGGTATAAGAGGAGGTTTATGCCAAGTTTCCCATCGGTATGCTGAGGCTAATAACACTTATATGGATAAGTTTGATCCGTCGAGACCAATCCAATTTATCACATACGAGGACGCAAATAACCAATATGGGTGGGCAATGTGTCACGCCCTTCCTTTTGGTGGATTTCAGTGGGTGTCACCTGAAGAAATCAACTTAGAAACACTACGAGAAGATGATCCTCATGGGTACATATTAGAAGTCGACATCGAGTATCCTGCTGAACTTCACGATCTACACAACGATCTACCTTTCCTGCCAGAGTGTATGAAACCATTGGAATCATCTACAAAGAAACTGATACCTCATCTTGGACCTCGAAAGAAGTATGTAGTGCATTACATGGCTTTGAAGCAAGCTCTTAGTCATGGACTACGACTAACAAAAATCCATCGTGTGCTACAATTCCGACAGTCTCAGTGGTTGAAACCTTATGTGGAATTTAACAACAGGCTACGACAACAAGCTGCAAATGATTTCGAGAAGGATCTCTACAAGCTCTTTAACAACGCTATGTTTGGAAAAACTATGGAGAACCTGCGTAACCGTATGGATATACGACTGGTGACCAATGAAAAAACTCTAGAGAAGCTGATCGCCAAGCCTACGTTTATCGACAGGACGATATATGCTGATAATCTAGCTGCTGTACATATGGCCTCTCGTCAGATTGTATTCAACAAGCCTATATACATTGGTATGAGTGTGTTGGACATCTCCAAGACATTAATGTATAACTATCATTACGACGTTTTGTTGCCTTATTATGGAGCTGAAAACCTGAAGCTTATGTATATGGACACTGATTCGTTCATTCATCGTGTAACAACTGAAGATGTGTACCAGGACAAGCTACGTTTTCTTGAGCATCTCGATACAGCTGATTACCCTGCCAACCATATATGTTACTCTACTCAGAACAAGAAGGTATTGGGAAAATTTAAAGATGAGGCTAATAGCAAAATCATCCTACGCTTTGTTGGACTACGTCCTAAGATGTATGCCTTAGATATTCAAGGGTCAATGATAAAAAAGATTAAAGGTATAAAACGTAGCGCTATTAAGCAGTACATTTCGTTTGACAGCTATACAGACTGTCTTAAAACCAGTGAAATCATCAGAACACCTATGAATCTGATCCTATCACGAAAGCATGCCCTTGCTACAGTACAAGTGAATAAAATTGCATTGACTCCGTTTGATGATAAAAGAATTATTGCTGAGGACGGAATAACAACATATGCGTATGGACATTACGCCATTACAAACAGTGCTTAAAAGAATGTAAGTTAAAGATAAAGATTTTCTAGTGAGTCTACAATCTTAAAAAAGAAGGTATCTGTGTGCTGTATATGCAGATAGCTGACGCCTGATGAAGAAAGAAGAAGATGGAAGGGAAGGTGGTAACCCTGCCATTAGGAGCAATCCTAGTGCTAGTCTCAAGCCTAGATAAAAGGGGAGAGACATCTATAACGAACTAAAATAAAGGTATGTTGACGTAAAGCTTTTCAATTTGTGAACCAATATGCAGTTTATCCCTCTCCGCATCGTACAATAACTGTTTAACATATAATAAGTTTGTAAGATTTAGAAAAAAGTATATAAATTGTTGTAACGTTGGATGAGAAATGTTTTATAATTTAATTACTCTCTATATTACCATGAGTACCTGTGATACTAGTTGAATTGCCCGTTAAAATGACTTAAATACCTGATACTACTCGAATCAAGTGAAATTACATTAAATAGCTCTGATACGAAACCCTGATCATTGAATCTAGCCTCCTGTGATACTAGCTGAGTTACTCTAAACACCTATGATGCTTGAATCGCCCAAATACCTAGACACTATCTGAATTACCTGTTAAAATGACACAAATACCATTGATACAACCTGAATCACCTGCATTTACCTTAAATAGCTGTGATACAAATCTCTGATCGAAATTATCACGAGCATCTGTGAAACTATGCTGATTACCCAAATACTTACGATATTACCTGAACTATCTGTAAAATACGAAACTAGGCTATAACCAACCCCTGGAACCTACCCTCCTGTAATGCTTGCTTAATTACTCTAAACACCTATGTTACTTGAATTATCCTAAATACCTACGATACCCTCTGAATTACCTGTGAAATATGAAACTATGCTATACCCAACCCTGGAATCTAACCTCCTGTGATACTAGCTGAATTAGCCTAAATACCTACGATACTAGCTCAATTAGCTGTGAAATCATGCATAGCTATGATGCAGTTAGCCTCTGGAATCTAGCCTCCTGTGATACTAGCTGAATTAGCTGAAATGCTCAAGATACTAGTTGAATTGGCTGTGAAAATGATTTAAATACCTGTGATACTACCCGAATCATGTGAAATTACCTTAACTAGCTCTGATACGAATTCCTGCTCTAAATTAGCACGAGCACCCGTGATACTACCTGAATTACCTGTGAAATATGAAACTATGCTATACCCAACCCTAGAATCTATCCTCTTGTGATACTAGCTGAATTAGCCTAAATACCTACGATACTAGCTGAATTATCTGTGAAATCATGCAGAGCCATGATGCAGTTAGCATCTGGAATCTATCCTGTGTTATTAGACGAATTAGCCTAAATACATACGATACTAGCTGAATTACCTGTGAAATCATACACTGCTATGATCCAGTCAGCCTCTTGCAATACTACCTGAATTACTTACCTGTTAGTGTTAGTGGGTTAGCTTTTCCCGTTGCAGGTCATCTTTTTCCCTTTATGGCTCACCTTTTTCCCTTTGCTGGTCACATTTTCCCCTTTGCTGGTGACATTTTTCCCTTTACTGGTCACGTTTTTCCCTTTGCTAGTCAACTTTTTCCCTTTGTGGGCCTCCTTTTTCCCTGAGCAGTCACCTTTTCCCCCTGAACGAGTCACCTTTTCCCTGAATAGGTTACGTGATGGGCATGTCTAGAACATTGACATGAAACAGTTTTCCACTAAGTTCACGACTAAAGTCGCTTTCAAGTCTAGCACCTCCTATTCCCTATCTCTCCTGTATATAAGTCCATATTCCTACTGCTACACTACCTGTCTAGCCTAACACCTCTCCTCCTGTTCCTATACCTCTCATATAAACCATTCTCTACTCCTCTAGCTCTGTCTAGCCTAACGCCTCTCTCGTTTACCTATGACTCTCACATAAACCTTACTCTGCTCCTCGACCTCTGTTTAGTCTAACTCCTCTCCTCGTTTTCCTATACCTCTCATATAAACTATACTCTACTCCTCAACCTCTGTCTAGCCTAGCACCCCTCTTCCTGTTCCTATACTTCTCATACATATAAACCATGCCCTACGTTTCAAGCCCTGTCTAGCCTAACACCACTCCCCGTATCCCCTACCTCTCAAAAGCTCATTCCCTCCTACCCCCCCTCTAGCTGAGTATCACTCCTTGGTTTCCTATCTAACCTAACTTTAACACCTGTCTATCCTAGCATAGGATCTCTCTCCGTTTTCTCGTCTCTCCTTATAAACACAAACTCAATTCTCCTAACCTAATACCTCTCCTCGTTTTCCTATACTTCTGATATAAACCATACTCTACTCCTCGACTTCTGTCTAGCCTAACACCTTTCCTCGTTTTCCTATATCTCTCATATAAACCATGCACTACGTTTCAAGCCCTGTCTAGTCTAACACCTCTCATCGTTTTCCTATACCGCTCATATAAACCATACATTACTCAGCCTCTGTCTAGCCTAACACCTCCCCCCGTTTTCCTATACCTCTCATATAACCTATACTCTACTCCTCAACCTCTGTCTAGCCTAGCACCCTCTTCCTGTTCCTATACTTCTCAAACATATAAACGCATACTCTACTCTCAACCTCTGTCTAGCCTAACACCACTCCCCGTATCCTCTACCTCTCATAAAGCGCATTCCTCTCCTGTCCCCTGTCTAGCTGAGTATCTCTTTGGTTTCCTATCTAACCTAACTTTAACACCTGTGTATCCTAACATAGGATCTCTCTCCGTTTTCTCGTCTCTCCTTATAAACGCATACTTAAACCCTCCTAGCCTAACTCCTCTCTACTATTTCTTCCATATAAACGTATTTCCCTCCTTCAACCCTCTTTAGCATAGTATCGGTCGTCGTATTCCCTATCTCTCCCATATAAACGCATTTTCCTCCTTGAACCACCCCATCCAGCCTCGTTTTCCCTATCCTTTCCCATATAAACGCAAAAAAGTGGCCCAGCTCTCTCCTATATATCCTACTAACAATGGTTGGGAAAACGTGTTTATATTTGCCTAAACACGCAAAGGAAAGGAGAGAGTTAAAAGTAGTGCTGCTGCATCAGCTAATAATGTTCTCGAAGAACTGGAATGTTCAGCATATCAAGAGGGTAAAGTGTCAAGTCAGAGTCCAGTCAACACAATTACATGTGACGTACTACAGTCCTAATGGGCAACATTTCCTTGCTTCGTTGGCAAGGGACTTGGAGAGTGAAAGACAGAATATGTGTAACAAATACGTAGGCACAAAGTTCATCATACACTCCCCTTAGTTCTTTAGTCCCTAATAGTAACATCGCCTACCTCCTTACTCACCTGGCCCACATTTCTCACCTAGTTCCTAGTTGAGAACCACGAGCAACACGAGACTTCTGCTGACGTCACAGAGCATTTAGTTGGTTTTCACTGGTCTAAACTGCAAACACTGCAGATTTAAACTGTAACATAGAGGTTTCAGATAACAATTTTATTAAATTTTGAGGTTCGGTGATCTCTATTGTGATTGACAAAGTTTATATTGCAGTGTACCAGGGCTGGGGACGAATCCCAGATATCTCAGTGAGGCAACACACGCAGAAGTGTTGAAATCAGGGTACGTGGTGTATCTGGATTATTAGACCGCTGGCGCCTCACAGTGAAAAGTATTTGAGATGACCGAATTGAAGTCACAAGGAGATCACATCAAGACATGACAAGACAAGGAAAATCTCTGTTACTATCAGAAGATCTGAGCCAAATCCTTTGTTTTTGGGGGGGGGCGTAATTTGTGCATCCGAAATCTACGCAGCTATACGTAATACAGCTCTTACAGTTTGGGCCGTAGATTCCTAGACTGGAATAAAAGAGCCAGGAGCGCTAACTGGATTCTATTTGACAAGTCAACTCTCACCCGCTTTACGAGGCTGTATACTGAGGCGAGTGCTGCATCCCCGAGTGATTGGTTGGTTTTGTTTTGCTACCCATGTAGTATACGGTATATTTACAGGATCGTTCAAATGCGCAATGGAAATGTTCTTAAAACTAATAGTATCAAAATTAGGATTTGTAAGATGCATATCAGGGTTATAAAGTACAGTCAAGACCAGGCCATATGCGAATATTTTTCTTTTATCCCCTCATTGACCTTAATTACATCCACTGGGATGTCTTTATTATCTTAGATCGTCATAAGGTAATTTTTGCTTTAGCTAAAATTAATTGTACCTAGATGTGCGTATATATTTTCACTATATCGATTATCATAAACATGAATATCATTAATAAACAAAACTACATTTTAAATTGCAATAAAATATGTTAATTATTTTGCATCGTTTAGATTATTATTTTTGCATTCTTTCTTACATTAAGATTTTTAAAATTGAAATGCTTAATTATGTGTTGTTGACATTTAAAGGTAAATAATTAGTAAATAACTATTATTTTGCCTATCCAAGTCAAACACAAAATATTAGAAAGCAACAGACAAAGAGTTAAACTCAGACATAACTTGAAGTTATGAAGCTTAGTATACCTGGAACAGCATGTTACCCTATGATGTTGGGAAGTGAGTGTTTCAGAATAGAGAAATGTTTAAAAAATACCAACCATTTCTAAGGTAGATTGTAAGAATGCATATATTTTAAGTTATAGCATAGGCAAATACAACAGATGATTGAGAATAGTACATCGCTGCCGTCTAAATTGACATTTTGATCGATTTAAGTGATGATCACACACGTGATTTTATAGCACTGTCATGTTATCTATATTTCTGAACTTCTTAGAGTTGCACTAACATTTAAGAAGGCCTCAATCTGTTAAAAAATACCAACACCGCCTGTTTTCTCTAAGATACAGTAGGAGTTAATTATTTATTGATTAATGTGTTTTGGGCAAAACGTGCTAACTGTGATCAAGCTGTAGTGTTTAGTGATATGAAATAATTTTAGGAGATAGATCAGGATATGCATTAAATGCAAGTTTACACTACCTAAAATATGTTTGCTATATTATTTGATAGCCCAACATGATAACCATGCCTTATGTCAGCTCTTATAATTATTTCATTCGCTTGCAGTGCTATATTAGATGTTCCCAAATTTCCCTTAAATATGAAATAATTGAGCTTACCTTAGGTTATGATCAGAAATACATGGGGAATTGAGAGCTTTAATTTAACCAAAACCCATGCTTATTAAATTACTAAACTGCAATGCTTCTGTAATTTAGCTCTTGAGAGCAAAGCAAAGATATTTCGCTCCAGATTTCCCGCAAAATTTTTATCTGAATTTAATATATACTCCCTCATTCGATGTATAATCTCGGTATTCTGAATTGCTAGTATCTTATGCTATACTGCGAACATTTAATCATCCTCTCTTGTTGAAAGTTCGACAGAAATGGGATATTAAATAGAAAGAAACACTTTGGTTCAAAACCAACTCAAAGAAGGATTATACTTTATTATTATTCCCACTCTTGGATATGGAAGGGGGCTATTTAACTCCTTAAAAATCTACAAAAGTATGACAGCAGGAAAAATAATAAAAATAATTTAATGCTTCGTGAAAAGCAAAATATGAAACAAAATCAGCTTTTTGGTAATAATACCCGGAGTATATTGTCACGGCGTGTCTTAGTTATATTTAATATTCTGAACAATACGAGCAACTTAGCAAATGAAAATTTTGTAGCATACATTCCAGTGGTTACAGAAGATTAGGCATCTTAGAAAATAGCTCATTTGATTAAGATATCCAACAATAATTCAACTCTCAAGATTATGTAGATCTAGTTATAAATATCCAAATGTTTAAATGAGAATACGAAAAATAGTTTGAAATAATAAACCGTGGCATACTTGAACACAAAATATATAATTTACTTTGTGCAGTCATTTGTTTCGAAAATGGAAATGTGTTGTTATCGAAACTTGAGAAGCAAGTCTCGTGTAATGCTAACTAAACACATCGTTACAGATATTTTAACAGTAGAAAAATGTGGATACAGTGTGACATCAGCAATTGCTTTAAACATAATTTTTAAAATAAGTACTTTAAGATGAAACATGTTCGTGGCTATACCATCGTCAATAGCTGAGTTCAAGTTTGGGATACTCAGTCTGATACTCTTGTATCCTCATGTTATCCTGTACTTGACATTGGAAGGTTGTTAGCAAGTAGGCCCATAATAAATCCGGCAAACATTGCGAAACGTATGATATTTGAGATCATTTAAGCATATTTATGCATTAGGAGATGCCATCTAACAATTGTCTTCCTCTTGAAGTAATGTCGTCAGGGTAGATCCGAGATGGAGTTTTTTTTTTTATTTATGGACGCTCTTTAACTACTATGGTTCTTAGCGTCCCATTCTATATTGGGCGTGAAACACCTGTAATTTTGCTCAGAGGCCTCTTTATCAGGCTTGAGGTTCTTTTACGTGCCGTAAATCTACGACACGGGACCACCGGCTTTACTTCCCTTCCGAAGGAAGCCGTGCTAACGATTTTTACGCCCGAAAAAATCCATCGCCCTCCGCCGGGTTTGAACCCGCGACCTTGGGAACTAGAGGCTAGCACGGTACCACCAGTCCACGGAGGACGACATCCGAGATGGAGAGCTCTATGATTCTTGTATGGTTTTTCAGTTGATGAGAATCCAACTCGCCAAAATCTGGCGTCTTTGTAAGACAAAAATATCTACTACTGCTACAACAAGAACAGCTACAGCTGCTGCTGCTGCTGCTGCTGCTGCTGCTACTAGATGTAGGATTCTTTCCTAGACGTTAACTCCACATACGTGGACGTAACGATAGTCTTAAATTCTAGGTGCTTTTACACTAAAGACATCTTAAAATGGTTCAACCAGCAAGACAGAACACAAACTAAGCATCATGTTGCATTTAGTAAGGTATGCGGCTATATTTTATATTTTGTATTATTTTCCCTTTTTCTGATATGTAATTGAATACTGATATGTAGATGTGCTGATGAAATCCCGAAATTAATAGTCGTAGGCTACTAAGTATTCATGTCCGTTCCTTTTAGCAGAAAGCAATTTTAAGGAGGCTCTGACACTTAAATTAAGGATATTTTAGAGTGTAAATTCTCATCTATTCTATTTGAACCAGTTCAGCTCTAAAAACAGACAGATAATAATTTTGAAGTTTATAAGAAAGATAAACAGTAGGTGGCAAGATAAACTTTATGACTTTAATGAAACCTGTGACTTTGCTAGTTTACGCCTTAGTAAGAGGAAAATTTCTTGAAATTTTGACTGTAGAGATGTCGGAACCTCATTATGCGGCCATTTCACTCTGCTCACGGAAGACAAATGAGCATCAGCGTGAAATTGCTGTTATCTCCCAAGATTAATATAACTAGCTGATGCTGCCAACAACTTCCTCTCTTGATAAGGCTTTTAAGTGAGTGCTAACTGCTTTAACATACACGTGGAAGTACATTATACAGAATCACCTAACAACTATAAGACTCCACCATTTCTTCAAATTAAGGGATCCTTAGATCCTTTTTAATTAATTCACTGTTCTTTAAGCAATACGTGTTTTTAACAAATACATATACTAAGACTTCAAACTGGATTCATTTGCTTTAAGTACTTAACAGCATTAGAACAAATCATATGACGCATTCACATGATATTTTCTACCAATGGCAAATTCACATAATTCATTATATACTATACTATACAAAGAACAAATGATTCTTCGTTGGACAAAATTATTCACATAATTTGTTTACATATTTTAAAGAGCTCTAAATTTTTCTTATAGTATGTTTTTGTCTATGTGCAAAACTTCCTTGTCTCATAAAATTATACAAAATTAATCAAATAAAGGGAAGTACACAGGATATTCGCAGAAAACTCAGGATATATTGTACTGTAATATTTTAATAAGAATCTTTATAACCATTTTTAAGAAAATAAAAGGTAATGAAAATTTTTTCATGTAAGTGGTAGTAATGATTGGGTGGACTATTTAAAAAAGTGTAATGTCGCATCTCTAAAATATGCTAAAGTAACTCATAATGTTTGGTATTTAATCGTCCTTCCGTCTTTTTGTGGGTGAGGGCTTATGCTGTTCACACAAAGACACCGCGCGCGGACTTTCTTGATTTTGGGTGAGTTCAGAGGATCTCAAAGTGCGAATTTGCAGTGAAATCTCGATATCGAATTTTGAAACTTACTTACTATACTATAAAATGTGATGGAGAAGGTTGTTGCGGTTTATAGACCTTTAATTCCAGTAGACTCATTGTGCAACACATCTAGTCTGTAATACGTAATTCATGAGTAATATCTCACACGAAGTGATTTTATAGCCATGTAAAAAATACGGCTTACAGGTCATTTACATAATTATAGCATTAAAATTTAAATAATTCCACGTAAACTATGTGAGGTAAGGCATTCCAACAGTAACTGAGATGGCCTTGAAGATAAGCGTTAAGATATACATCTATACAAGAGTCCATTTGATACTCAAGTATCATGCATGTTGGCTCCAGATTTGCTAGATTTGAATTTTTTAAATTCCATTAAATTTACTAAAGGTGAAGGTGCAACTGGCAAGTCTTTGGCCCAGAAATCCGAACAGCTCGCGGGAGGTAGGATAAGGCATTCTGAAATACAACCTGGTCCTCCAGATTGGGGTTGTGCGTAAGGAAATCAAAGGAAATCAAATAATACTATAAGCTTTGGCAGAGGAATAGAGCTGGTGTAAATATATTTCAAGTGTAGGAACTTGGAATATAAGATGAAAATTTTATTCGAAGGAATTAGAACTGATATAAAACTTGAAATACCGAAATATAAATATTGCTTTTGTAACCAAACCTAAGATGGCGTTTAAAGTAACAATAATTTCAACAATTACCCATTAATTTACAACGGTGTCGATCAATCACAAAGCGCTGCAAGAGGAGTAGGCATCTTTGTAGAGGAAACATGGAATTGAAAAGTTAAATTTTGGAAATATGTAAACAAAAAGGAATGATTATTATACTTAAAGTTCGTAGAGGATATTTATGTTTCATAGAACTCTATGCCCTTGAAGAGGAGATTATCATGCAGCTACTGAAATATAATATAAATAACTTAAAAGTAAATATACATAGCAAAACCCTTCTTGTTAAGAGTACAACATCTGGATGCGAGAGTTGGAGATATATATCAGTAGTAAACATTGCAGGTACTCTTATGGTGAAAATACTCTGAACTACAATGCCAAAATATTAAAAGATTTTGCTAATTTCAATGAACTTAGAAATTATTCATATTTCTTTTCACAAACCTATAAACAAATAGTGATTTGTTTGAATAATCGACTATGTAACAGTTCCAGTAGTATTACGGCAATGCTTCGGTGAACTTGGTAAAAAGGGTGAAAGATTTAGATTTTTTCTGGATTTTATTACACTAACAACTTGTAATTTCATGCTGAACAGTTGAATTTTTATTATAAAAGATTTTAGAGCCACAAATGGGTATTTAATTGAACCGTAGGATTTAGGTTAAGTACCCTGTTGAACTTTACACTCCATTTTTGTACATTTTTCACTTTTCAAAATGCTCTTTGAACCACAGTTTATAAGTTATTAGGTTGAGAGTTTCAGGAGAGATTCGGGAATTTTAGATTTAAAACACTGTTGTGCACTAGTTAAAAATATGAAATAGTTTAGTTGAAATTGATTATTTGCCATAACTCAAATTGAAGAAGTTGAAAAATTCAATAAATTGTGAATAAGACAACAGTGTTTCCCCTAAACTAATTAAAATGAAAAATACCTGCATAACAATTTCTTTATATTTGTACACTAATTTCAAATTAAACATGTGGGAACGATATGATAACCATAGGGTCTAAGGAGCATTTCATATTTCTATATCAATAAGTGATGAATTATGAATAAAAATTAATGTCTTAACAACGGTTTGACATAGATCATTAAAATTGTGTGTGCACTATATGTTTTAGTTTCTGAGTATATGGTAAAAGGTCAGAGCAATCAGAAGAGGACTTAGGATTTTGTTTTGTTTTTACACCGGTAAAGAAAAACAGAATGCTTAGAATTTGTATTTAAAAAAGACTAAGTAATACAAAACAAAGAAATTTGGAGAAATATGCAAACAGAAGGGGAATAAAACTAAGATTTTAGGGAATATAAAGAAAAATTTATAGCTGACACAGAACATGGTATTTTCGGAGGAAAACATAGCGTTTAAACTCTTGAAACATGTGAATAAAATAAAGAAATATACTGCACACATTAATGTGATAAAACAAATCCAATGATTCAGCATTAAGAAAACCTATGGTGTAATGAAAATAATTCTGAATATTTTATTGCTGAAAACAGAGGCAGATCCAATTAATATAACAGAACTGGAAGCAGCTTTAAAAGCAACAACAGAAACCTAGTGGTTTAGATAGAATTCTAGTAAGGTCGAACTGATGAAATATAGTAGATCAATACTGAATTCTATTTTCTACTTTTACCCAATTGTAAGCCGGCAATACCCGTAGAATGGTACAAACTAAAGTTATTTCTTCATTAAAAAATATAATAGAAATTACACTGGAACTTGAAGAGGATTGTATTTATTAAGTGTATACTATAACAATAACGGAAAAATTGTTAATTAAAGATCAAAGCTGTTTTTGAAACAGCCAAACCTAGAAAAGTTTGCTCATGTAATGATACTATATTCATAATGAAAGAACTAACTGAAAGAAAGCCTCCTGAATTGGATTTATAAATTCATAGTGTTTATAGATTATTATGAGAGCGCTTTTGACGAAATAAGCAGGTAATTCTATAGAAGATATTATAAACAAGACGATTTCCAAAGCACCTCTATATTTCTGTTAAGATTAAAAGATACCGAAAAAGGTTCAATCGACAACGACATGGAAGTAAGATATTGCTCCCGTCCTGCAATTACAATTAAGGTACCGAAAATGAAGACAGTAACAATGCGGTTCAAATATACACAGATTAAAGCAAGAGTATTAAAGGAGTAGCAGAGGATGCAATATATAAAGTTAAACCGTTACCATTACTATGAAAACAGTTCAAACGAGGCGGAACATTCAATAGAAACCAAGAGCAACAGCAATGCTAAAATCATTGTAGTTTTTGAAACTCCTTGAAAAGGTAAAACAAATAAGCCGTAATTTACAGTGAAAGTCCATCAGCTTGAATTCTTTGGAACCCAAAACTCTATTTCGACTTAATTTAAAAAAAACAACAAAAAGAACAGAGGGAGAGCATTATTAATGAAACAGGAGAACTGTAAAATAGATTTCAGCTGGATAAAATCCTCTCGGTATTTAGGGAAACGACCTAGCAAATAGCTATGAACGAAGCCGCAGCGAATGCGACCTAGAGGAGTGCTATGTCAAAGGTAGTGCTTAGTCAATTAAATGACTTAAGTGTACAAAGTTGGCAAATCGGTTTTGTCCACAGTACCATAGGACAAGTTAGTCAAAATTTTTATTCCCGTCCCAAAAAAGAAACACAGATTGACACTAGATTATAATAAACCTATTGCGTAGTTTCTCCATAATGATAATAAATCTGATCATACCTTATAATTAAAATGTTGTCAGTCGATTCTACCTAAGCAGTGCTGGGGACCAGGATATTAATCAAGTAATGCTACACAGTACATTGCCTAACCATTTATAGATTAAAAACAACAGTACTAAGAAACCGGAAATGGCCAGTGAACAACAAACTCATTAACAACTAAATGAAGTATTTATAATATTTGTAAACTCTATAAATTTCGATTTAAGTCTTAAATAATAACAGAATTAATTAGTCAACCATCTTAGATTAAGTAAGTATGGTATAATTATTTTTAGAATGTTTAATACGGCTACCTAACATGTAGTACTACTTCAAGCAATGGAGTATGCCGTTAATAAAAATTAAAACGAAACAAATAAACACATCCACCCATCCTTACATACATATAAAAAATGCATTTATATATACCGCATGTATACATAGGGTGGACCATTTAATTTGAGAGTGTACAATATCTCCAAAACTAAGCGTTGTAGAAAGAAATGAGTTTCATAAAAGTTGCTTGATATGGGGGAAGTAAATGCCATTAGTCTGTTTTGTTTGGAGGACGTTATGATAGTCATTTTAATGTCAATAATTTTTTTTAATGGGAAGCTACAATTCGGGTCAAATTAAATTGACCCTAAAATGACCATCACAACTTCCACCAAATAAAACACGATGGCATTAACTTTCCTCCATAATCTGAAGCAACTTTTTTTCAAGGCGTTTCTTTCTGCAATGCTCAGTTTTTGGGGACATTGTAGAGTCTCAACTTAAGTGGTCCACCCTGTATAAGTACATATATTTATACATACATACGTTCATACATACACGCTCACAAACATAACATGCATACGCCTGCAAGGATAATAATAATAATAACACCGAAGTTAATGGTAATAACATTCTTAAAAAAATAAAAACAACTCGGACTACAATATATACATAATATGCATATTATGTTAGAAATGACATATTGGAAGAAAAGCGTTATAATTTCAAGCCATCAAATATTAATTTACAATTAACTATAAAGCGACATCCATTATAAGAACACATACATTTTATTCGAGAGAAAGTTAAACATCTGGAATAAGTACTATCCTACAGAAAATTCCGTAACAATAGCAATACCTTAGATTAGATTGGAAAAGTGATTGTATAGGAGGGCTGTCCCAGAAGTACCCGACCTAACACAAAACACACACAAATTTTGGGAAAAGACATCTTTATTTCTCTGCATAGTCTCCTTTCAGGTCGATACACTTTTCTCAGCGTCGTTCAATAGTTTCGATGACCTGTTTATAGTGAGAATCGTCGAGTTCTGCAAAATAGCCATCAATTGCAAACTCCACCGCTTCATTATTGGCAAATCGTTTACCACCAAGACATTTATTAAACTTTGGAAACAGAAAATAATCAGAGCGGGTGAATAGGGCGCATAAGGAACAATTCCAACATTAACTCATTGATTTTGGGCATGGGCGATAATGGATGTGTGAACTGACGCATTGTCTTGATGGAACGGAATTTCTTTTTCGCTAAATGCGCCTGGTTTTGCTTGATTTCATCATTCAAGCGCTACAATAAGTTTGCATAATACTCGCCATTGATTGCGTTTCCTTTTTGAAGATACTCAATGACAATTATCCAACGCGCATCCCAAACAACTGACGCGATGATCTTGCCTGCAGATGGAACTGTCTTCTCCTTCTTTGGAGCCAATTATCCCCTTTTCGTCCAGTATTTTGACTGTTTCTTCGTCTCAGGTGTGAAGTGATGGTCGCATGTTTCATCCATGGTTATAAATCGACACAAAAGCTCGGTTTTATTGCAGCGAAACATGCCAAACACTCGACTGAAACATCCTCGCGACGATGCTTTTGTTCCATTGTGAATAAACGCAGCACCCATCTTGCGCACAGCTTTCTCATGTCTAAATATTCAATTAGTGTGCTATGTACAGCACTTTTTCAAATGCCTATGATGTCTGCTAGGTCGCGCAATTTCAGTTGACAGTCATCCAAGTCCATTTTGTAGATTTTCTTCACAAATTCTCTTGTGGTCACCTCATTTGGTCGACCACTGCAATGTTCCTCTTAGCAGCTTCTACGGCCTCGCTTAATCTCTACCACTCAATATTTTAGTGTTGTAAACGAAGGAGCATGCTTCTCCAGAGTAGAATCTAGCTCAGTTTTAATATTAGTTGGACTAAGACTTTTCAAACGAAAGCATTGTGTCACATAACGATGACCAGCTTTATCCATGTTTACAAATCCGCTGAGAGAGTTCACTGTTAATGACTGCGAAACAATTAATAAATAACGTAGCATCGTCAAACTTCAAACTTAAGGCTTATAAGGGTGGTACTTTCTACCATAGTCATTTGTTTGAAACAACAACCGCTATATGTACGTCAGGTCGGGTACTTCCGGGACTGCCCTCGTTCATTTCATAAGTGACTTGTAAAAACTGATTCTTTAAACAATCTGAATAAAATATAGTTTTGGAGCAATTTAGGTAAATTTATTGGATATATTACTTTCAAGTATCTGTTATACAGAAGTATAGTGTTTAAATAGGATCCGACAGAGGTACGGGAGATTTTAAATTATGTTTATTCTGTATAAGAGAACATTTTTTCATAGGTTCTTGTGCTTCATATCCAACATAATATGCCATTTATTTCTTGAATATAACATCTTTCAAGTGATGATCATTCACTCGTAGACACTCTTCAAACCTCGGCCGTAAGTTGTGTATATCAGAGACGCAATATGTCCAATGGATCATTAGCGATTTCATGACGAATATTGGCCTTTAGCATTTCAGTATTTTGTGGGCAATTTTTAAAGCTAACAGTCTTCAAGAAATTCGCACACGGTCAAATCTGGGGAGGCGATGTTACCTCTACTGGAGAGGATTTTATTTGGGAAAAGTCTCCTTACGGCATTCATGGAGATCCCCGCAGTATGAGACTAGTGGCTCCGTCTTGTTGAAACCAAGAAACACAAGGAAACCATGTAATTTAATTAGTAAGAAAGGTTTCAATCAAGTTCAAGTACTTGACCAACCACCGAGCGGGATGCCTCAGGCGGTTGCGTCTGTGGCCTGCATTCGGGAGGTCCCGGGATCGATCCTGGGGACCCCCACTCTGGTACATGGGTTTTTTCATTTCCTGTACCCATCATCTTCCTTGGCTCGCTGTGGTACCGCTCTGTTAGATCTCTCCTCAGCGTGGGACTCCGCCCCGAGGGACCCTGAAGGTTGTTGGCTTGTGGGCCGGGACCATGCGGCGTCGGATGCGTGATATCTGGAAGCGTTAGGAACCCGTCCATGCTTGCGCCCGTCGACAACCAGTTCTGGTCGCCCTTCGGGTCTCTCCCCTCATTCTTCCCTCCCAAGGGTCACTTTGGAAGCAAACAGGGCCACTTGTCTACTTGCGTTTACCTTTACCTGGCTGATATCATGGTCGTTACTTTTCCCTCTTCCTCAAAGGACCAATGATCCCAGACGTCTCGGCACACCAAACGACTATTTCTTAATGTGCAATAGTTCCTGTGTAATTGAAGAGGATTGTTCCGAGACCAATATCTGAAATTCTGTTTGTTTACAAAGCCAGACAAGTAAAAATGTGATTCGTCAGACATCTACAATTTGTCAATAAATTCATCTTTATTCATGTGGTTTAACATCCTTTTCATAAAATGTTATTCGTGAGAGAAAATCACAAAGCTGTAGTTTGTGCACTACCTGAAGCTTGCAGGGATCGAAATGAAAATCTAAGTACAATATTTCTTTTACAGTCCTATCCGAAAGTTCATTGTAGCAGAATGCTTCACCGCCGAGCGCATTAGATTTCTGTTCACAGCAACTCAGCGCAGCAATACTTCCTGGTGTACGCTTGGTCCATTTGCTATCTGGAGGCTTCTTCTGCAGTGTCGAACCACTTTTCTCAAAGCTCCTAACTCATATTTTTATGGAATGAACAGATGTTACGGATTTTGACGTCCTAAATTAATATGGCAACGAAATTGGTTTCTAGTGGTTTATAACTATCGTTTTTATAAAACGTTTTCAGTGCAAAAGCAGGTTGCTGACCTGCCCACTATTCAGTTTATTAAATGGCATTGTCATAGTAACAGAATGTGTATGCAGTTTTCATTTCATTCAGTTAGCTATAAGAGAAAAAAACATAATGTATGTAACGCCCATTCCTCTGCCGGATCATGCACATTGGAAATGTAAATTAAAGTTTTAAAGACAAGATATTTTTTTTCTACAAAATAAAATTCAACAATAATTTATCTTATCACTTCATATTCTGAATTACGTTGTACTCACTTCCCTAATCCAAAACTATGTTTAATGAGTAATGTTATAAATTGTTGTTTTCTGACATCTGATAAGATTTTGCACTGAGTTTGACAGCATAATTCAGTCAGCAGCAGTTTCAGATACCGTTTTGAACAAGCACCTTATTTGAAATCATTTTAATATTTCATAAATTCTATTTTAATATTTCATAAATGCTAAATAATAAAATTATTCATCGTGAAAGAAACAGAAGCCAGAAAGAAAATAATGTTTCGGGGTATAAACGAAAGTAACGAGGACAGCACAAAGAGCTTAAGATTTTAAAGCAGAAAATCTCGACGAATATCGGCACCAAAATGAAAGCCACTTGCGTTTATATTTGTGCTTTCTAGTCTCCAATGCCAATTGAATGTCCTTGTGTAGAATTTAACCGCATGGGATTAAAGGTAAAGAAAGGTACGTATTGGGTCCCCGCAACTGGGGCAGAGTACCACAAGTAGGTCATAACGGCCCGTGACCCATTGGAGGGAGGGATGAGGGGAAAACCTTAAGGGCGAACAGATCCGGATGACGAGGCCGCAAGCGTCGACGGGTCCCTAGCGTTTCCAGATAGAACGCATTGACGTCGCGTGGTCCCTGCCCACAAGCTAACAACCTCCAGGATTCCCGAAGCGGAGCCCACTCGGAGGAGAAAACCTAACTGAGTGATACTGCAGCGACGGCAGGAAGAAACCCTTACAGAGTGCAAGTCACCGTCCAGCCGCAACTTGCCGAACACCGTCGCCTGGTCCTAAAACACTAAAGCGGATGATTATGACTACAGAAAATGAGAGGGAGGAGAGTCGTTGTAGAAGATGAAACCCCCATCATTCGCCTGCCGAACAAGGAAAACCTCGAAAAACCCTTGGGCCAGAGTAGGCGGTCGCCGGTCTGGATCCCACAGACGTCACAAACGTTGTCTTTGCCTCCCCTCGGTACCATATGCGATTACTTTCAGTCTTAAACTCATTCTTTCTTTACAGAGTATTTTCATTCTCATTGCTTTCAGTGCTACTTGACTATGTTGTTTCTGAATTATAGCATTACTCTTGTATCAGTAGCAGTTTCGCCTATGTACAAACAACATCTGAAATAATATTGTGGAGCAAAATAAACAAAATTGACTTCTAGCTTAAGTATGAGCAAACAGTGCGCAAGTGTTTGAGGAACAGAATCTGCTGATACAGTTTTTTTTCAAATTAATTTGCCTTTTATGTATCACATACTTTAAACCAAGAATTTAAAAATATTACTCTTTAATTGAAAATGTAATAATATAATAGATGGCCCTGAGCCTATATTACTGTGGAAGCCTAACATAAAATTTCTGATACTTCTCCAGACTAAAGCTAATTAGGGAAAAGACATATAAAGATGCTAACCAGTAGTGAGGATACTGGTTTGGTCAAGTCAAAAAATCTCAGATTCTCAAGTTCTCAGGAAAATACGAATTGGAAACTAAACCTCTGAATGGTGAAGCATCTTCACAAATATAACCTTGGAAAAACTCCAGAGAAATTAACTGTACACAATTCCATGCAACTGCTTACCCGCTTACCGAAACGTAAAAAATATGAGGAAAACTGTGAGAATGGAAGGCTGAAAATGTCAGCTCAGTTAACTCAAAGTCACTGAGAAACTTGCTTGAGATTATAGAGGCAAGTACAAATGTCTGAATGTTCGATGGTTCTATTAAAACAAGTGGAATAAACTATTTGTAGGCACACTATGGAGACGTCAACATTTACAAATAACTTCACCCAGAAAAGTGTCTAAGGGGAATTGGTTTTGAAAGGAGTGTATTAGCATTTTTGGTTAAAACGTATTTTGGGCGGAATACGAAACTTCCTCTACTTTTTAGGTACGTGTTATAGAAAGTAAAAGTTGAATTGAAATATACTCATTGGTTGTATTTAAAAATTGAATCATATTGTATTTGTTAACTTTAAAATTATGACTATATAAAGCATAGAATGTTTGTACTTTTTTATGCGTATAGTAAAATAGTAATAAAACTTTAGTGTTTAAATATGTGTGTATCTGTTACCTTTTTACTCATGAATAGCCAAGCCGATTGTTATCATACTTCATATAAATATGTTCAATTAGGGAATGGGTCATTTGGCATCTTTATATTTCTCTCAAGGGGAAGGAAGCTCTAATGGGGCTTACACATAGGTTGTTACTGAGCTTTCAATAACTTTTACATCACAAAGCTGCTAATAAAAACGTTTGTGCCGAACTTATACACATTTTTTGTCACAGCTCCAGCACATAAACTAATTAGTGAGTGAAATAATATAGTTCCGAAATCATGACAGTTTTAGTATTCAATTTTAAGTGACGCTAAAATACAACATGCATTGTTGTAAATTGGGGTTACAATGAAATTTAGATTCTCTCATTTTAACTACTTGATCCAACTGTATTAGAATATGCCACAAAATTCCTCATTTCGAGAAGCATGAAGTTACTGCTGCGGCTGGCACCAAGAGGGAACAACAAAACAACTGACAGATCACACCAGTTGGTTCATATGACCTCATGGAGTCAGTGGAATCACATTGATACTACGCTGGATACCATCCTACATCACCTGATCAGTCACAATTGGCAAAATCTAGTTGGGATAAAAATAAACAATATGTGCAAACTCTCACACACGCAGCGGATTTGTCAATTGCCAATTTAGGAGAAAAAATAAAAACGAAACAGAATCGCTGGACTCAGAAGTGATCGTCCATTGCCAATATGTCATCCTTCCCCACTTTATATGCTAGCCCCAAATATCCTTCATGCAGGATGTAGGAGATTATTTTGTGGAGTTCACTTTTGCTCTTTTGTAGGATGGCAGCAGTTTTTTCCCCACTCCATCACATTCCCTTCTCCATCTCACTCCTGGATTTTCATGCTGAAAAGCCATTCAAATCTGGAAGCAGCTATTCTATGCGGGTGGTATTGTATACCTAGATTCCCCATCCCCATAATCTGAGAAGAGACTCTTTTTTGTAACATTTAAAGCAAAAAGTCAACATTGTTTGCAAGGTGCATCTAAATGGAGTGCCTGGAGCTTTATTTTGAAACAGCCAGAGACATTACAAAAAAGTTTACTCATTGGGCTTACACCCAATGGCTCATTTTATTTACCAGGACAAAATTTAAATGAATATTAGCTTATTAAAAGGAAGATATTATCTTGCTATTGTTCGTGAGCTTCTAACCGCAGCCGCAGGAAGCGCTCCATTGTACCATCGTTCCATTTTCTTTATTGGCACTACAGTCTCCCTAACCCACAGCTTTCTTAAAGTAAGTGGTACAGTTTTGGTAACTTTTTTAATTTACACCCTGAAATTCAGAGTAGACGAAAAAAATAATTTGTCTTTTAGTGGTTTTCTATACGACCGACATACAATTACATCAAGATGAAAACTCAACTACCCACACTATGTACTGATAATTAAAATTCTGAATTGTTTGGATTAGTTTTCAGACACCGGTTGTATTATTGTAAATGTAACAAGGTTGAACGATTAAACCGACGAAACTATATAACATATTAAGCATGTTTTGTAATAGTAAATAATACATATTTAAATGTAATTTTACATGGATAAAATCGTAGTTATTGGGTTGAATGTTTGGAATCCTACGCAGGAAGTGTCCTCGCCTTCGCAATGTTTTATCTCCCACTTAAGAAAACACGCTTATCAAGTCACCCCTAAACCTGGCACGAAGTAATGTTCCTTCCTTGCGAAGGAACACTTTGTCTTAGAACTTAAAGAATTTCAGAAATATGTTAATGCTGCCTAATACCATTGAGAGGATACGTGCGATGCATTGCCTTACCCCACCTTTTGCGAGTTGTATGTATAGTAGAGACATTCAATATTGAAAACACACCGGTAGAACGTATGCTATTATTAGTTACTCACCAATTTAACAAGCAGCAAGCAAACTAAGACAACATTGGCTATTCCACATCATCCTGTATGGATATATCGCGTGTAGGAGTTTGTATTTCGCTGCATAAAGCAATTATTTTATTAAGGTACCAAGCGCCTTTCTAGTGTCTAACCAATGCAAATCTTTACAGGTACTTGAAGTTGTAACAACATAACTTCTCTCACCCTTTGAGTTAGTTATGTTCTCATTTCCTTATTTTGGCATTTTAGTAGTGTTTAACGCCCATTATTTTGTGTATGTATATTCTTTTATCATCACAAATGATAAATAAATGCAGTGATATCTGGGAAAGGAAATCTGGAAGGGAAAACGTTTCGGACCTCAGTAAGGGAGGATGATCCTGGATGTACCGTAGGCCTCCCGTACATGAGTCGTACCGT
Organism: Deroplatys truncata; assembly: GCA_030765065.1. Lineage (NCBI taxonomy): Eukaryota > Metazoa > Arthropoda > Insecta > Mantodea > Mantidae > Deroplatys > Deroplatys truncata. The sequence continues at coordinate 203,663,997 of CM060981.1, read as the reverse complement.
AAAGACCTCGGCCAGTCGGATGTGTTTTCCATTACCATTAACTCTTATTATGATAGTATCTTTGTTTAAACAATGGAACTATAATTTAAAATTGAGTATTGTGTAGCGTAATTTGACAATAGTAACTATTATTTATAAAATTGATTTCTGTTTTCAGAGAGTAATCTTAATAAACGCAACTCTTTATATTTAATTTATCTAGATAAATTGTTTAGTTATACGACCCTCGCAGTAATTTCAATACTTATGATAATATGATGGGATCACCTTTTGTATGAAATGTTGTAACCCTGCAGGCACAACCGACATCCCACAGTTTAATTTTTCGCTTTTTCAATTTATCTACTGGATGAGTACAATGATTAGCCAGGGTTTCTACTATAATTTAACAAACATACAACGAAATGTGAATATATTAATTTAGGTTGAACAATACAAAGTGTTCGAAATCTTTCACTTCAAAGTTAGCCTAATATCCGGTAAAAATATTATTGAACACTCGAAGAATGAGTGCTGTAGGAATTTGGAGAACATAAATATCGAACATTCTGTTTTAACTATTTGAATCATGCATATAACTCATGCTTTAATATTCAATACAGATAAGATTTAGATCTAGTTAGTAAGCAAACTAGTTAATTATTTTGCCATAAAAACCATTTGAGTACTGCTAAAACACATTAGAGTGATGCAACGTAGCGTTGTTTTGCATGAAGTAGTCATAGACAGGTTCCTGAAGTGACGGTTCTCTGGAGAGAAGATGCACTTATCAGCAACGCAAGTTGCAGATCAGTTCATCGATCCTAGCATCGTAAGCAATCAGTTTATACAACAAGCATGCATCCTAAACGTTACACTTGGTATTTGAAAGTGGACATTGAAAGGAAACTAAAGGAACCGGAGTATAAATATATATATATATATATATAGAGCAGTTACAACACCAATGGCGGTAGTAGTTATTAGAATACCGGCCAGTTTGGGGAAAGAAAAAGGAAAACATGTGATAGAAAAATTCAAATGTGATAATAGAGGATAATCAGGGTATCGATATAAGTTTTTGTTAAAACTTTGGGCGCGACATATCGCCGACAGCATGACCGCTGAATTTTGTATTTGTGCCTATCGCCATTAAGCGAAGGTGGCGGGGTGTGGTCTGTACAGATTCTACTGGCCTTTATGTGTGCGTTTTTTGTTGTTGTTATTTTTTTTAAACCAGAAAACTGTTGCCTTGCATCCTAAGGATTTCAAGGGGCTGATTGCACTTTGTTCTAGACTTATTAGAATAAGATATATACCATGTCACTCTTGGTTGAAATAAATTGCATGAGGAAATTTCGTTTTTCTTCCTTCTTAGAACCCGAATTAATTGGAGTATTTAACTCTTCATTTTCTTAATCGTAGGTATCTGTCCTTATATATTATTAATTGTGACTTTTCGTTTTTATGTTAATTACAACTACAACAAAGCGGCAAAATAAATAAAAAAAGTAAAGAAAGTAAATAATGAAGCAATGAAAGATTTACACCAAAGAAAACAATAGTATGTTACCTCAGACTTTCTGTATTTTGGTCTTGTTAAATGTGCTTAAAGGGGCCTCATTCATTTCAGAGGAAGTAGTAGTTGAGCGGTTAAACCCTATCTATCCGTTCAGTAGAAACGCTTTTTCTTCTAAGGATATCACGAAGCTTGCAAAACATTGAATTAAACGCATTGAAAAGCTCGGATTTACGTTGAAAAATTATGTAAGCCATCTGCTGCTGTGTGAAATTATATAGGCTGTGGGGCTATGACTTAACCTGTAACCCAGGCATGGCTTAACGCACTGTATGGATAGGTAGGACATATGCCAGGACGGATTGGGCAATGGGTGAAGAGTTGAAAATCAAAGGGAAACTATGAAGCAATAAAATAGCATGCAGCAGTGCTCTCTGCAGAGCAATTCAAAGCACAGCTGCGCGAGCGTTTTGAACTGAAAGCAGATTAAATTCCATAACAATCTCTCCCAGCTTGCTAACCACGTTTCTGAATAAAATCTCGTCATCTGTTCTAAGCGAAACTGTTGTGTTAACATTTTCGCTCCAAAACAACGCTTAAAAGCTCAAATTAGCTTAACGTTTTGCCGAGGATTAGCCGGGGAGATATATTATTCCCGCTTGGCGCACGCGCGCAACGACCTAGGTATTAACTTGTGAAAGTTCGCGGGTTAGCATTCTAATTAGTCTAACGACATGCAGCGTATATCACACTGGTATTAACTTTGGGACAATGGCTTAGATACGTTCCTTGTTATCTTGCCTTCCTCACTAACTTTTTATTCATACGATCGCGCCCTCTTGCCTTTTTTAATGTTCGTACGTTCTACTAATTAAAAAGGAGAGGGAATTTATGTGGGTTTCACTTTTACGGCAAAACTGCGTTTTACCTATTTTATCTCTTATCTAAGCCTGGGGAAGTATTGTATGCAAAGAAGAATTGAATTTTGCGATTTCACCAAAATGCACATTTTGAAATAATATTTGTAACACTACATGACATCCAGAACCTATTCATTAACCATTGCTTACTTATCTATATGTGTAAAGCTTCTGTATGTATTTATCTTTCTTTTATTACGTATGTGCCTGATGTGCTCAATTATGCCCATTTGTTTACTCATTTGCATATTAAAATGTTATTCATATAACGATGAGTTATCTTAAGTAATTTCTCCATGTAAAGAATACACTTAGCAGCGTATTAACAAACAGTTTGCATGGTTACTATTGAGTAGGCAAGTTGTTTTCACTAACTACTGAAACCTCAAAGGGGGAACGTGTAAATAGTTCCGTTAAGAGCCTAAGTCGCCAGAAACTACTAATTAAAGGGTATAAGTAAGATGCGTAGAAAGTCTGAATAAGGCCATCGCAGAAATATTATTTGAACTACGTTAGATATAGAGCAATAGTTTCAGTTCTGTGTAAGGAACTTCGATCGAAGGGGATAAATATTATACCTGTATTGAATTTTTATTTAAAGGGTATACTTAATTCAAAATAAAATATATTTTTCATTTTAAATTACGTAATCTAACTAAATTTACACAAACACCTGAGAATATCGTATTATTAATCGCTCTACCCGACACCAGCTGAAAATCCTGCATTTCGACAAGTTACTTATAACAAAATGCTACTCCAACGTGTTTAGTTTTCTATTTACAACTTCTGCACTATATTTCTCATGCTCTTGTCAGTCTGTCTACGAAAAGTGTGACTTAAAACATCGCATTTGTAACATTTATACTTATGAAATTATATAAGGATTGATGGCGAATATTTTCTGGAATTTCCCCATTTAAAACAATGACCTATTACGGATGGTATTTGTTATCTAGTTTTTCAAAAATGTCTCTAACGACTTTATTTAAATATCACACATCTGAGACATTGGCATGGTAGTTAATATTTATATCTTAAATTTTTTAAATCTAAGTTCTAATTATAAAATTAAATTCTGTAACTCTCAGATACCATAAATTTAATATGGAATAAAAATGCTCTTCAGAAAAAATGCAATTATTAAAATGCACAGCTTTATCACAAATACACTTATTAGTGACATTAATCATTTTCCAAATATTTGCTGTTATTTGTTTGGTATATCCAAAATTTCAAGCAGGACACTTTGAAACGTAAAGAAGTTTGAAGAACTATTATTCTTGGAGTTTAACTGTCCCACGTATGGGAGCCAATTTGAAGAAAGGTGATGTTATCCTCACGTTGGGACGTCAATTTGAGAAAGTGTTTTGTTTTTGAAGGTTTTTAATGTTTGCACCATGCTTTGGGAACCAATTTGAAGTAGAATTGTTCTGTACGTTGTTTATTTATTTATTTCCGCACTTGGGAAACCAATTTGAGAAAGAGCTTTTTTTTGTTACGTAATATACCGCTACTTATGAAAAACCTATTTGAAGGTGTATTTTTGTTGTAACATCCAAGTATAAAAATATTATATTAACTTTGTTTTTAAGTTGCTTCTATATATATTATTTATGTTTGTTTTTGCATCGGCTGCGTCAGTATTACTTTAGAGATACGTTTGTCTTAATCAGGGCGTGGTGCGACAAGAATGTAGGCTTACACAGATTTTAAGTTTAAATTCACTCTTTTTTATTAATCCTTGACACAAATTAAATAGCACTACACTGATATCAAGAGTTGTGGGTTCTTTTAATTTAATACTTGCACTTTGTTAACGCGTATACTCAATTTTCGTTTCACACGAATACGAAATATTTCTCTAGAGAACACATCTTCCATCCAGTTACTACCAAGGTATGCAGGCAACTGAACATATTTCAACCGTCCAAACCCGTAAACTTCTGTGTTTCAAGTCTCTGATTGGATAATCTTAGTCCAATAGAATACCTGCATTTTACTAAAGCTTTTTCTAGCTGTTGATTGGCTAATTTTAAATTGTCACAAAATTTATATTATTGCTGCCCTAATCATGACTAGTAGTATTTAAACTCTCAAACTCATTATTGCCTCAAGGTTAGCTCATTGTTACCTCATTGTTAGCAACTTTAAACTTATTATTCTCACAGCTCTTACATTATTAAATTACATAATGCATTCACATAACATTATTGAACATGTTTACAATAATATAAGCATATGCAGTGAATGTTACACACATTTTACAAATTATTCCATACACATTGCTTCAAGGCGGGCTGTTATATAATTTAATTGAAATTATTCAAGTGTTAAAAATACTGCCTCAAGTTAAGTTTGTTTAACATGAACTCATGAGATGTGATATCAAGGTGCATAATACTGATCTACTTTGGTAACATTTAACTGACATCTTAGCCTCCTGTATACTGCTATGGTTCTGCAGTATCTTTTTAAATAATTTATCACCAGCACTTATTAATATTATTATCATCATCATGAACAGGAGATATAAATAGCTTTTGTAAGAATAATTATCATAGAGCAGTTACAGAAATAAACGGTAACGATTAGAGAAAGTACTGGTGTTGAAGTTAGTAGTGATGTTTTCTATTGTTAGCACACATAATGGCTATTATACATCCTGATAAAAATTCTCTCTCCCCAAATACTTCTTCTTTATGGAATTAAGTTACACGTCTGTGTTTAGCCAAGTGGGAATGTCGGTTTACCTCCTTTTCCTACCTCTCCCTTTTTACCTTTGTTTCTCGGTTTTGTACTTATTCAATTTCTTCCGTCAGGTGATATAATAAGGTGCCTTTTCATTGGTTAGCATTTATCTATTATACTTAAAACATATGTTACAAGGACATATTTTTGTCGTAGAATAGGACCCTAGAGAAATACTGCGCGATTTCGTGGACCGTAACTGCATTATGCACTGTAAACAGGAAGAATTATAAAATCGGATAATGTTATCCCTGAAATAATGTCTCTCTTTATTTCATTGTGAGATATAAATATGCAGTAAAGCCTCTGGCACATATAAGCTCCATATTCTGAAGTGTGGAAACCATCTCACTGTTTTAATTCGGAGTTCACACTTGCCACATAATGTGATAACTTCCTTGAAGGGACGTCGAGTACATTTATCTAAATAAAGGTATATATGCATTGATCTCTATCGATCGCGGGAGTTCACAGACTTAAGCAGAGTAATAACCGAGATTAAAAACGACAAAAAAATAATAGATGAAAACTGAAAAGACACCGCTACTAGAAAACACAAAATGTGGTATTGTGAAAACATCGCCGTTGTCTTTTAATTACCGGGCTCCTGAAATTCTTGTCTGAACTGTTTCTCTATATTCCTTTTGGGCCGAAAATAACTCCAAATACTCCAGACTCCACTGCATATGGATATTTATAATTTGTTTTCTGCTGAAAATTCCAAGCAGGTTGAGTCGTTCCAAAGAATAAACAAACCGCTCATCTCATTGCCTACAACACAACTCGGTTTTGTTTGGTTCACATTAATATCTACGCCAGAGTAAACAGAATAAATTAGTAAGTTGATCATGTGACGACATTGCTATCAGCGTTTAAATTTTGATTTGTTTTGGAAGATGAAGGAGTCATAACAGATGAATGATTCAAACAAGGTAGCACAAGATCGGAAGATGGGAAGAAAGTGGCACTGCTAACGGCGTGAGCACCTCGGTTAGGTAAATTAGGGAAAATGGAAAGGCAGCGCTAACAGGAACAAGGAAGTAATAGTACTTTCACACCAGCCGTGTGTAGGACAAGGCTAGACAGGTAAAATAAGCTGAAAAATGCGAGTTATCTGGAAAATTTAATGTCCCACCAGAATGTTGCCATGCTAGCAGTTGGTTAGAGCAAACGGACGGAAACCAGAGGATCTCTGGTTCAAATTCCGGCTGTGACAATGAAGCTTTAAGTCGTCTGATTTTACCTTTCTAGCTTTGTCCTACACACGACTTGTGTGGAAGAGCAATTAATTTTATTGATGGACCTAATACTGGTTACAACTATGAAGCCCCTGACTTAAAATACTTACAGCATATGTCATCTCACTACAATTTGAGATCTTCTTATGGTTTATCGGAAAAAATGCGAATCAGCTGAGGAATTTAATCTCCTTCCGTAAGTTGCTGTGGTAGCTAAGCCGTTTACAACAACCGGGAGATCCATGGTTCAAATCCCGGCTGTATCATTGAATTTTTCATCGCCTGAGTTGTTCCTAATATTAATTATTATTGATCAGTCACTTTCTTACAAAACAATAGCCAATCAGAATCAAGAAAATCAGATTAGATTTTTAAGGGCAATCATGAGAGCAATTAGCTGAGGCAGAATAAGAAACGATACAAGGACAATAACTGGGTATATATAGCATAAACCAAAGAATAAACAAACTTAGAAAGGAATGTTTAGAACACCCACGTCTAATGTCAATAAAAAGGTACCTATAGCAGAATTATTAAATTACAGACCACGGGATTGGAGAAGTATAGGAAGGCGAAAAAAGGTGGGATTGGCCAGTTTGGGTAATAATCTCAAAGTTGGTGGCGGCAGAAAACTTTTAATGGACATTTATTAATTATAAATTAAAAATTAATTATTTTATTAATTAAACATTCTTATTATTAATTCATTATGGGAAAAAATTGTAACAAAACGAAGACGATGAATTATTATAACTTTGATATGTCACGCCTTTTAAATGCAGCATTACTTGATCTATTTTACTTTATATTTTCAAAATATAAAATTAATCAATTACTTTGAATGAATTTAATTGTAATTTGGATAGTGTTATTTATTTCATAGTTGGTTACATTCATTTTTGAGTTTGGTTTTGGGGTTGATCTATACAAATATTATAAAGTGAGAAAACTTGTATGTTTGTACGTATGATTACGCATGTATGTATGTATGTATGTATGTATGTATGTATGTGTGTATGTGTGTATGTGTGTATGTGTGTATGTGTGTATGTGTGTATGTGTGTATGTGTGTATGTATGCATGTATGTGTGTATGTGTGTATGTGTGTATGTGTGTATGTATGCATGTGTGTATGTGTGTATGTGTGTATGTGTGTATGTGTGTATGTGTGTATGTGTGCGTAAGTTTGTGTTTGTGTAAGTAGAAAGTCTAAAAATGAATTTTTGATAATTCCTTCACCATTGAAAATCCCGATACTTTCTGACCGATACTGATAATAAAACACTTTCTAATTAGAAAGAATTAATAAATTCTTTAGAATCTATAAATCACTGAAAGAATAAAAACAATTTACGAAGCCTATATAGCAAAATACATTGAAGTTATAAAAGAACATATTTGCGAAATAGATTTTGATCTTTCGTTGAGAATGGCTTGAAGTAGAAAATTATAGTTGTTGTTACTCCCAACAACGCCCTTCATTTCAAGAAATATTTTAATTTCAAGCAATGTCTACATACGCATACAGATGGTCACTATTTAGCAACTAACACACAGAAAAACAAGCGAGACACGGTTATTGTGGTACATACACCTGCGATACCAATATCAAAATATTTTAATAACACTCATAGATAAGAAGGTTTCGCTCTGTTTTCTTTGCATATTTTAATCAAGCTCGTTAGCAGTGTATCCTAAATAATTTTATTGGAAATAAACTGGTGTGGAGCTAACATTAGAAATCAGTCAACTGTTATTTTATAATTAACAATTGTAGAGAGAATATTTCTCGATGTTGTAGACCTTCTTTTCCAAAGCGCTTAGCTTGGGCCTCGGAGTGGGGAATCTCTTTGCTTCACCTCTATTTTGTTGTCTATATTAAGGTTTATGTATTGTGTGAAAACTATGTAGCTTTTATCGTATTCCAAAACTAAGGTCCGTTTGGTCATAACATCACTCATGAGACAAGGTACGTGCCTACATATATACTTTATTTTCCACATAATCGCCGTTCACACCTATACACTTGATGTAACGCTGCACCAGCTTCTTTAACCCCTCAGCATAGAAGTCTGACTCCTAGGACTTGAACCAGTTGATAACGCTCGGCTTGAGTTTATCGTCGGTTTGAAATTGTTGTTCACCCAGCCACCGTTTCAAATGCAAGAAGAGGAAAGTGTCGCTTGGTGCCAGGTCGGGACTGCACGGAGGGTGTTCCAAGAGTTCCCAACAAATCTTGAATCTTCTCTTTGGGTTTGCCAGCTGTGTGCGGGCGTTGCATGCGTTGTCGTGCAGGAAGATGATGTCAGACGACTGTTTCCCGCGGCGTCGATTTTGGATCCACGTCTCAGTTTGGTAAGCGTTGCACAGTACACGTCAGCTGTAATTGTTAACCCACGGTCCATGAAATCAATCAAACGGACGCCCTTTTCGTCCCAAAACATGAAAACTACCATTTTGCGATTCGTGTACGGCGATTGCTTACATTATTTTTGTTTCGGTGAACCGAAACGGCGCCACTGCATTGACTGTTGTTTCGATTCTGCGTTGGTGTACGTTTATCCATATTTCGTCGACCGTAACAATGTGGGAAAACAAATTATCTCCTTCCTGTTTACAGCGCTCCAAAAACGGTCGTGCACTACGCTTTCGTTGCTCTTTGTGCTGACCGGTGAGCAGTTTTGGCATTCACCTCGCACAAAGTTTCCGATATCCGAGCTGTTCAGTGACAATTCTTTAAAGTGAGGTTCGAGCAACGTTTGGGAATTCATCAGCCAGACCATTAATCGTCAAACGCCAATCACTTCGAATATTTTGGTTCACTTGCTCAACGATGTCGTCGGTCCGAATCCTGGGCTTACCACTCCGCTGTTCATCGTGTACATTTGTGCGCCCATTTTGAAATTCTCGATACCAGTGTCGAACCTGTTTGTCATTCGTTATGTCCGGTCCATACACGGGGCATAACTCACGATGGATGTCCGCAGCTGACGATCCTTTTGCCAGCAAAAATCTAATCACACCGCGCACTTCACAAATGGTGGGATCTACGATTGTCGCGGCCACCGCGATCTACTCTCAGCGACTCAAACGACTACTGCGTCACACAAACACTGCAGTAGGTTCCTCAGGGGTCGGTAAACAGCGCTGCAGGCGTGAAACGTCATTCAGGCCTACCATTCGTTGAATATTGTTCACCGGACCTTAGTTTTGGAATACGCCTCGTAAAATAACTATGGAGCCATAGAGAAGGTACAAAAGTTTATAAATTCACCCACCGTGATTATCTAAAGCATTACTCGATCATTCTGGCCGACTAGGTGCTAATAGGCTATGCAGCATTTCCAGAACTTGGGAGGGTTAAGGAACTGGAACGTTCCGCTGATGTATCACACCGGTTTGCGGATTTTTCATTCTTTATTAGAAATAGGATGTACGAAATTACAGTTATAAGGAGTATAGAGAAGTATTCACTCAAAATATTCTGGATCACTGTACAAAAATTATAAAGAATTGTAGGAGATAAATGTAATTAATTAAGTCGACATACGAGTTTTAAAGCTCTACCTGGAAAATGTCGGGTAAGCCCACTACTTTTAATAAAGTTGTAAAAAGGATCTTATAGTTAGGAGTTTGTATTACAATTAATGTATTTTGATCATTTTTGTTAGATCGATACTTTAACTTGGCGTAACTAGAGTTTAGGTTTCCTGCTAAGTTTATCGTCTGGACGAGTTATCCACGAATGATTACTTCGCAAAGACGTTACTCGGGTTGATACAAAAAGAATTGATGTACTTAAGATGTACAAGGTGAAGAAAGCATCCAATGACTATGTATTTACCCAATTGGTATTCAAATACTAGAAAACGCTCATAAACGCATAATGAGGAGCAATAAATGCTTATAAGCATTTAAATGAAATAAAAACAGACAGTAGCGCAGCTCACATAACACAAAAAATCTAAATTCTGACGTGTTACATTTACATGACATTCTCTAGCCACTGCCGTCTAGTGCTTTCTGCTCACATATAGTAAGTAGAGGAAGTATTGTTCCCAACCCAAAAATTGGATATCAAGATATAACCAAAAATACACGTTTTGAGACTCCCTGAATCCCAAAATGAAAAGCAGCGTTAGATAAAGATCCTGTGTGTGTGTGTGTGTGTGTGTGTGTGTGTGTGTGTGTGAAAAATGAGAAGTCAACATCTTCCAAGAATGGATTTCAAGAAAATCCATCCACTCAAAACTATTCATTCATTCATTATCTGTTTACCCTCCTCTTATGCAGGACTTACAGGCGTGTGCCTGGGGTCAGAGGCCCGTCGAGGAGCAGACACTCATGGATCAGACAGAACATCCAAGGATGGGGTGAAATGGATGAAATGGATGACGGAGCAGTTGGTGGAATGAATGGCGGGGGAACCCGGAGAAAACCCACCCAGACGCCGCTTCGTCCACCACAAATCCCACATGCAGGTCCCTGGGATTGAACCCGGGCCACCTCGGTGGGAGGCGAGCGGTCTAACCACTCGACCACGGTGCCGCCCTCACTCAAAACTACCCTTTAAAAATCTCCCTATCGTTTTATCTACTGTATTGCGCAGCGAAATACGTAAATGTGAATTAAAAAATTATCTGGATTAACAAGAAGTATATAGAAGAATCAGCGTTTGTGAAAATAGTCTATAGATAATTGGGTAGAGAAAGTCATGTGAGTGCAACGCGTCACATTTTTTTTATGTATCTTGTACAAACTATTTTTATATGTTAATCGTTCAAAAACATTGTTAAAATAGCATCATTACACATGCTTTTACAGATATAAGTGGGATACAGGAAACTGAAGGATAACTAAATGTTCAAAAGCGGGTCGATACATGTTGGCGTTGAAGTTTCATACTCTTGGGATGATATTGCGAGAAACCACTGAATGTTGACCACGTGAAAGAATGACAAAGTATTTAAAAATAAAACCAATAACAACAATATTTGTGGAAATAGTTGATGCCACGAAAGACTTGTTTGAGATAAGTTGCGTATTCTTGATATCCACATTTGTTGTGTGTTATGTTGTTGTCTATCTCTTATAGTTTATCAGTTATATAAGGTTATGCAAAATTATTTCGTAATGAAGACGGCTTCAACACTATTCTAGAAAATTCAAAATATACATTTTAATGGTCATGTAAATGTGTTTGTGGTATTTCAATCATAATTTTCTGAGCCGTTTTTGAGAAAATCAAAAATAACGAAGCAGGTTTCATGTAAAGAGTAATTTGGGATAAAAAGACGTTTTTGAAAATCTTCGTGTCGCATATTTGGAAAGTACTGAACTTATATAACAAGTTTGGTATTTACCAGACTTTTGGTTCTGCGTTATGGTACTCACAGAAACACACACACACACACACACACACACACACACACACATGAACGTTTTTATAAATATGCTTTTTTGCATACAGGAAGCCTCAAAACATGTATATGCGGTTAAATATCCCTATAGAATGTTTGGGTGGAATGTAATAATACCACTACATTCTAGGCACATAGGCACATAGTAAAGAAAATAAAAACGTCGGGAATTACATGGGATTAACAGCACAGTACATGAGTATCATGGGAGATACAGCGAGTAACAAAATAGTGTATGCTATTAACAAAACTAAAATCTGGAATGTTCCAGATGGCTGTGTTCTAAGATGGTGAAAAATTAACTATTGTATAGCTCGTCAAAATAAACAGACGTGTGTTTCCTTAAAATATAAAAACATTTGTTACATCTTTGTGTTATCACAGATCGCTCCTGTACTACACGCTGGTTTAAAATGACAACGTACTGTGCTAAGCTCCTTCGTTTTGAAAGATATCCCATAAGGAGCTTACAAATATACCTTTCCGACCATGCGGATAATATCTGCCTATGCTGCGGTTATCTTTGTCCCGGAGCGGCATCCGGAACTCGTTTCCGGGAAAGTTGAGGGCACACGGAACTCCGATAATTACTTCCTGAGACAACCAAAATCCTATTCCTGTCTCCTGGTCACCGTAAGCACCTTTATATCCCAAGAATAGAACTTGTTGCTATAACGGTCACTATCCTGCGCTTGCTGTCGCTGCAAGAGAAATATTACTTTGTGCTGCAATGTCGGTGCGCTTAGTATTATTTTACCACTTATAAATGCTGACGTAATTAGACATAAATGTCGAAATAATTCACCGCATTAAACTGCCTAAGCCGTTATATAGAAACAACGTTTGAATAAGAGCGTGTTCTATGCGCTTGAGTCTGTTCTCTTTTATTTTGTGTGCGACTTTTCTGTGGGTTATTTCGTGTACTTCGACCAGTATATACCAATACATACATCCTTTTTTACGTAACCACTTTCGTGCTCGAATAAGTTCCAGATGAATGGTCTCAACAGTATAATCCCCTTCTTGTACCACCTACCTTAATTTCATTGATATAGCCGGAAAACTGGAATTTTGCTTTCATTGCATTGAATTATTCAAAGGTTCTGGTACACCTTGTAAGTATAATGAAACACAGATAATCCATTTGCATAGTCCCCTTTCTGAGCCATCTATCTTATTTTGTTTTTATTGATTTTTTCAGCACTGAAGTGTTGGGGATATGACATTAAACTATTTCATGGTTTTTGTAAGGTTTTAAATTAAACCAGGAAATTGCTACTACTTCGAGTAGCTTTCCTATACCTGGTAAGTATTTCTATTTAATGTATTTTGTTAATTTGAGCATTGAAATACTGAATACGGTATTTACTTGACGACTAAGCGAAACCACGAATAAATCTTCAAGTTACCCGGCACACGATATTCCAACATGAGACATCCAAAGTACAAGTCACAGACTGGATCATATCGTTCGGTCTTTAACTTCTATTTATACTTGTGACCTTAACAAAGACATATATGTATACTTATGTTTATACCACCGATTTTAATAGGTGCAAATGACCATAGCAGATGTGTGCCTTAAAATAATATCACTGGAGCCACCACCGCCATTACTACCTATTTTAATGTGTGCATATTATAAATGAATTGAAATGTAAACTAACTTTTGGCAGACATGATTCATTTAATGCTATCGTCTCTCGCATTTATAGAATAAGTGCTATAATGTATAAAATATATGTATAAAATGTTGATGGAGCAATTCAGAGCACTGAATACCAAAAATAGAAAGAAATACAACAAAAGGAATATTGTTTTACGAAAATAAAAGGATGTATTGCATTCACATGAATTTCTTACCTCACTCTTCTACAAAGTATTCATTCAAAAGCTTAACCTTCCACATATTTTTCTTAGTAGAATTAAACCTACGTTACTCATTTACGCATTTCGTAGTAAATAGTGCTAATAAGAATACAGTAAACTAGAGCGAGTCAATTTTTTAAAGTGTTTAGCAATGTGATGACTTTGAAATTCCGTTCTTTTTAAAGGAATAAAAAACAAATAGCGATTTGCAGTTGAAAACAAAACTATTTGAAAATTTCAAACCGCATTAAAAATGTTTCGGAAATAATTAACACAACAAAAAAAGCTATTTGGCATAAATTGTGTGCTTTAACGAGGTGCAAGTTTTTGTGCATCTCTTACGGTTTACCATTTACACAAAGCCATCCCGAAAGAAGAGGACTTAACATGGCATTTGCAGAAATTCTAGATATACATTTTATTTGTCATACAAATACCTTAAACTGTCTTATTTTATTAAAAAAGTGTTGGCCTTTTTTAAAAACTCAAAATTAACCAAAGATTTTTCATGTAAAGGGGAGTTTTGGAGAATTTTCTTAAAAATCTTCGTATTGCATCCTTGGAAGACACCGAACTCAAAGAGCAAGTTTAATATTTAACAGACTTTTAGTTTTTGAGTTATTCTGTTAACGGCCGGACATACTTGTTATCTAGGTTCAGTATGTTTCAAAGATGCCACATGAAGATTTCAATACCTTCTACTCCAAACTATTCTTTTGTGCTGTAGGTTATAACGCTTGCCTCGAATTTTTAAGGGTTTATTTTTATACGGTTGGCATGGGCCTGTGGCGTTTCTGCCGTGAGGTATTGGAATTAGCCGGCTGGTCAGGGGTTTGTGGTTGCTTGCGGAGAGGTCGGTGGGGAGTCGGCTATAATTTTAAGACATCCTGATTTAACTAAACTTTCACAGAAATTAACAAATTATATAAGTAAAACAGCGTGGAAAATAGTATATTCAAGTAAGGAGAGAACAATTACCGAGAGGGATAGAGGAAATAAGAGAACCTCAGAGGATTAGAATAATAAATCAAAATTTAGATATGGAGAAGAGATGGAGAGATGGATAGCTTACAAATGTTGACATTGACGGACAATGAAGAGGAGGAGAGATGAGAAGATAAGAAGTGATGATGAATATTAATACTTAACTTTACCAAAACTTGACAATAAGCAGAAGAAGGTTCTTTGATGTCTCGAAGGGACGACAGGAATGGGCAGAGAGAAGAAGATTTTAATTTATGCAACAGAAAGCAAATAAATATGCTGCTTAGAGAAGAGGGATTGAAGAAGAAAAGGAAAGGAGAGAAGAAGACGTTTGGTAATGGAGACCTGGTTCGCCATCTTTGGAGGAGCAGCCAGCATGTTCACCATTATTGTAGGAGCAGTTAATATGGATTGGGACGGATAGTGAGTGGAGTTATGATGTTAGATGCATGGAGGCATGGATGCTATTATGTTATTAATAGGAGGTAGAGTTGGGAGTTCATGTAGGTTTGTATGTGGAGTTGGTGTTAGAATTAAATGGGGGACATGAGTGAATTGAAATGATGTGGGCTAAAGCGAGTGGATATATGGTGATGAAAGAAAGAAGGAAGAAGATTTAATGTTTGGTTAAAAGAGGTAAAGATTTAGTGTTGTAACTGTAATTCGTTATAATTATGTATCTCCCGTGCAGACAAAGACTTTAATCTGCCTTACAGAGAACAGGAAGCCATGATTAGGTTGAAATCGTGTGCCTTCTACTAGTACTTTCTATACAGGATGCACCTAACATTAATGTGCGGCACAAATACCAGGACACATTCCTCACGCGTAAGCGAAGAAATTGTGTTGTATGAACATGGGTCTGGAAACGCTCTGTTTCCGTGTTACAACTAATGTTCTACAGCTCATCAATCATGGGAAACACACACGAACAGAACTTTAGAATCGTGGGGAACATGCACTCTTGGTTACGTCTGGTTACGTTTTCATTATCGTAGGTGCACCGCCAGTGTTTTGTTTTACATGTCCCTGTTGCCATGTGACTTATGTCATTGCTTGTTTACAGGTCAGGTAACATCAAATGTTCCAGTGAGCAGTACGATTTTGGAAAGCACATGGGTTACTACGTATTAGTAGAGTTGATCACAGACTTAGCTCGTGCAATGGAAGTGTACACAAATGCAGAATGGTCATATGCCCATTTGATGTATGGATTAGCAGACGGCAATGGCGCTTGCGCTCAACGTTTGTACCGGGGGAGATTTCCAGGACGAAGTAACGGGGGAGGCCTTGAAGAACGAGAACACCACAACGGGAGGTGGCAATTCTTCAGGCATTTGCCGACGACCCTAGTGTCAATAAAGACAATTAGCTGCAACAATGAATGTTGACCACATGACTGTCTGGCGAGTGTTACACGAGGTCCGGCTCTATCCATACTATTTACAGCTTGTGCAGACACTATGAGCAGCTGATTTTCCTGCACGGGTGCGCTTCTGCGAATGATTTATGCAACAAAGTGCCAACCCTAATTTTAGTTCAGCGGTGCTGTTCACACATGAGGCGTCATTTCAACGAGATCAGACTGTAAATTATCACAATCGGCATGTATGGGCTGACGTCTATCCTCACGCAACTGTTGAAGCAAGTCATCAACAAAGATTTTTGTCAATGTTTGGGCAGACATTGTTGGTGACTGATAGGACCTCACGTTCTTCCGCCCAGGCTCAACGGACAAAGTTACCATAATTTCGTAGAGAATATTCTACCTCATCTGTTAGCAGATGTGCCTTTAGCTGTGCGACAAAACATGTACTTCATGCACGATGGAGCACCTTCTCACTTTAGTGTTAATGTCCGTCGGCTTCTAAATAACAGATTCGGTGCCAGATGGATAGGTAGAGCTGGACCAATTGCCTGGTCTCCACGAGCCCCGGACCTATACCCCTGGGCTTTTCGTGTGGGGGTATTTGAAAACTTTTGTGTATTAAACCCCAGTACCAGATGTTCAGAGTCTCCGTGCCCGTATTATGGAAGGCTGCGAAACCATACACAATACTCCAGGGATATATCAGTGCATCCGGGATTCACTACGACGGCGGGTTGATGCATGTATCAGTGCTCACGAGGGCATATTGAACATCTCCTGTGAGTAATAGTGACATGCGGTGTGCTGCTATATTCTATTCTTGTGTGTTTCCCATGATTAATGAGTTGAAGAAAATGAATTGTAACATGGTAACAAAGCTTTTCCTTGACCCATGTTCATATACGTAACATAATTTCTTCGTCTACGTGGGAGGAATGTGTCCTGCAATTTGTTCCGTACATTTTTGTTACATTCTGTATGAGAGGGGAAGGCAAGAGAGAGAGGAATGGCCTACGTGACTTCCGACAGGCAGGCTTAGAGAGGAGAGGGGCAGCAATGCCTGACGCTAGTAGTTGCCATGTGGCAGGCCGCCATGTACGCAGTTAAGAAAGTGCAGCTCAACTTATTAATGCTATAAAATGCGGCAATAAATCTATGGGAGCGGAGTACTAAATACATGAACATCAATTTAAATGTCTTAAATAATGTACATCAGTCATACATAATTAGACTCTTCGTATTGTGACATTACTTCAAACCATTTCAGAGATTGCTGAATATTGTTGCAGAGAACATAATGGCGAAAATGCAGCAGTCTTAGAACCAGTGATTTAAATGGAACAATTCCAACTGTTCCAAACATTTCACAAGAACGGCAGTCGCGGACATCTATTATATTGGCGAGATCTGTTCATAATTCATGGCATATTCATTTCTACTTCATATCTAAACGTTTCGGCAGTTATAAGTGATTAAAATTGTAGCGTTTAATAATTCAGTATTTCAATAAATGAGCAAACAGCAAGCTGCAAATATTCGAGGTGTGCATGGTTCATTGTAGGGTATGGAAAGTTTTAATAATTGATGATTAATTATCTTGGGTTAGGCCAAAGTGCATATTGTAAATTAAAATTATTGTTGAACATACAGTGAATATATAGTGATTTTAAATTGTATCAAGCTTAAAAAAACTGAAAAGAAATACCAGTGAAATGATACGCATGAATGGTCACAATTAATTTCAAAGTAATGCTTTTGTTAGAGTGGACCTATAATTTACAGCTTTTTATGGAAATGATTAATTAATTAACTGCATAAGAAACATTGAAGGAAGATAGTGGTTTAACGTTATTTGCATAGTGTCATAATTATTTATTCATACCAAGAGCTTTAATCAAGTTATATTGTGTACATAAAAATGCACTTTGAGTCATCACATTATTATGTATATAAAAGTTGTAATGTTGTATATATATATTAAGTGTTGCAGTCTGAAACCATTACATCACCCGCTCACAAATCCAGCGCTTCTTAGTTCATCCTGTTAGATATAAATGTCAAGATTATTAAAAGCAACCATTACCTCAGGTTAGGAAAGCGACATTCAGTGCACTTAATGTTAAAGTTTCTATGTAATGGCTAGTTCTGCAGGTATCGACGGGCAGTAGGTTACAGACTGGTAGCAGAGCGTATCGGAATATGGCACGGGAGCATAAATAGGTTACAGAGTTACTGCAACAAAACGTAACAAATGTTACTACAGAACCTTTTATATGTGTTGTGTAGTGGGTTCTTTCTTGCTCCAGAGGGTTTTTCTGTTTTCTTTGTGTTTGTGTGTGTTTTAACTTGAGACCTTATTAATTCATGATGGATCTCCCCTTTCAGCCTGAAGTCTGAACGAAGGCTGAATTGTACGAATTTCGGTTGTTGAGTGCTATTTACCGGATAACATTATTGGCCCTGAGCTCCAGAAACGTTTGCGGACAGCTATGAAGAACTACGGATCTACTCCCGTGGGTGTTGACTTGGCTGAGGTCTTCCCGGAGGAATTGCAGAAGGCGAACATGGTATTTCAGGTATTTGATAACATATTGCTGCAATATAGGTCAATAGGCTTTACTAATTCACAACTTCTTCGTTTAAAGGCGAGGTTGGCTTATTGGAGCATTCGATTATTCAGGTTATCCCATGTTTAGTCCTTGCCTAGGGACGATTTTTTCTGCACTTCTTGCTAAATGTCACGCATTCTTAGGTCAGATACCACGTGTGATGAGCAACAAGGAGCAAGTATGGTTGTAGCTCCACAAGTAGTTTCTCCGTGCTTTGAGCAGGGTACGAAGATGTTTTAATGGAAATGTATATATACATAGTGTTAATAGATAACCTCGCATCCAATAATCCTCTTGTAATACTAGTAACAAATTTATATAACTTGAAATACACCTAAGGAAACAAAGAGTTCAATACAAACAAAACTTAGGAAGAATGACTAATAAACCACAATGTCATATTTATGAATATTCACTGTGAAGTAATTCCAAACCCACTAGCCATTCTCTAATTAGCTGTATGAGGCTAGTTTCGAGAAGCTACCAGCGGGTTTCAGATAGTTTCAAAGGGTAAAACAATTACTCGAATGTTAAATTCCAAGAACAGGCACGCGCGACGTTAATGGCAGTGGACCTAATCTAATTTGAACGATAATTTTTGGCCTGCTTGAGGAGACACGAAATTTTTCGCTCAGAATGAAATTTCCAGAGTTCCTATTTTCATTCCATGTTTTGTTTTCTATCATTCAAGTCAATTTTATTTCGTTTATTGTGCTGACGGCCGCGGAGCAAGGTTTTGCAACCGCTGGGATAGAACGAAAATTTTATCGGCTGTTATATATTTTTTTTCTTTTACGCACATTAATCATAGTATTTTCATGGCATTTATACTACGTCTTTAAAATTCGTTTTAGGCTAGTATTTTTGTTTTTCAGAAAGGGAAATTAAAAGGCATAAAGCTCACCAAAAGTCGCCGATTACATACCATGAACCAGATGTGCATGGCGAATCGACAATAAAGAGAAATTTACTTATTACTGCTTGAAAAATCATGTATTTTATTTTGTACGTTTATAAGTTTTTGTTACTTTGAGGTTAATGCTTTGTTTCCATGTTATTCTCCAGCTCATTAATCATGGGAAACACACACGAACAGAACGTTAGAATCGTGGGGAACATGCACTCTTGGTTACGTCTGGTTACGTTATCATTATTGTAGGTGCACCGGCAGTGTTTTCTTTTACATGTCCCGTTGCCATGCGAGTTACGTCATTGCTTATTTACAGGTAACATCAACTGCTCCAGTGAGCACTACGACCTTGTCAAACACACGGGTTACTACGTACTAGTGGAGTTGATCACAGACTTGGCTTGTGCAATAGCAGTGTACACAAATGCAGAGATGGCGGTTGCCCATCTCTATCCATTTGTATAACTTTCTATTGTCATTTCATTATCTTTGTATTACGTAGTCACACACATGACGTATAGTTACTCTACGTCGGATTTCATAGGAATTAGAAATGATGTTAATGATTCTTGAAAAGTGATTTTAATAATTTGAACACGCCTTCCTGAACTGTAAGACTTTGTAGCTACTGTTAACCTGTAATTATGATTTATAACATACCAAATCGAGTAAGAAGTTATATTTGCTTAGCTCATTTCACGGCGTTATATCAGTACCCATGTGTGCCCAATTCTAGAAGACCTTATGTCACACACACCGCCTCGAAGTTCTGTTCCCAGAAACTACAGGGTTATTCAAAAAGAAGGAACAGACTTTAAGTATTTATTCCTAATGAACGACAATAGATAGCGACACATGCGACACACCATTGAATAGCGGAAATTTCAAACTTTTAAGCTGTACCTATTAGTTCCATTCAATGACTACAGCGGCGCTGTGTTTGTTTACGATAAAATGGTGACGCCAAAGGAAAAGTCGTTTTGTGTGCTGTATTATACAAAGAGTGAATCCATTTTTTCATTGCAGTGTGCATTCCGTTGTAAGCTCAACAACGAGCCGCCTCGTTATAAAAATTTACAATTGATACAATAAATTCGTAGAAGATGGTTGTGTATGCAAACGGAAAAGCACTGGTCGTTCTTGCATAACAAATGGTGCTCATTTTGAACACATAAAATAAAATTTTGAACTTTTCTCTATTTAGTGATATATTGTATGTGTCGCTATGTATTTTCGTTTATTAGAAATAAATATTTAATGTCTGCTCCTTCTTTTTGAATCATTCTAAATAATGCAGTCCCTCTATGCATTGGCTCGTATCGCTTCACACGACAGTTGCGAGAACTGACCTTCTTTATGACTGTATTAATATGCCTTACTGTTTACTTGTTTATACCAAGCGTAATCGTCAATTGAGGCGTTTTATGGATGTTTGTCGTTTTATCACGTCGGTTTTAAATGACATCAAGTTAAGGCGCGTCTCATGTTTTAATTTTTGGCAATTAGCGTTCGTCACAGTAGCAGAGACATAATAAAATACTAATACTCCTTTTTACAGCACTCAGATCAACAATGGGGTGATAGTGATTAGGCCCATTTAGCTAACCGGACGTTCATCGCCTTCTCTTAGCAGTTTCGGTATTGGCATTGGTCTTCATGCCAGAAACTGTTAAGGGCCTCAGCGTGTCTCTATGGTCTATCTTTCTGCGGCCTGTAGCATCCTGTATGACTCCTTCACTTCATCGCTTCCTCCTGGGATGTGGTAACCCAATGGATCTCCCATATGTCAGAGTGCGTGAGATGATCCCCTCGGTTATACACTATACCCTACAATGAGGCCCACTTTCTATGTTTATTAAGGATAATTTTGTTGTATTTACCACGTAAAACAGTCAATGAAGGTTTTTTTTTTGTTCCCAGTGTTTAGTGATGAAATGGTACAAAACAGAATAAAATTAGGTTAAAAATCTGTTGTAATACATTCACATTACACTCTGTACTCCCCTATCGTTTATTCGTGGGTATACAAACTATTCCTACTAAACCTTATTATCTACTACATCTTAATCCAAATAAACCTTTTTCAAAATGGCTGTGTTACATATTTCGTTATAGATGCAAAGGCAACAGTGTCATAGAGAACAAATGTTTAAGAACTGGACGCTATATGGTGGTTCTAGAATCCTATACGCTTTCCATGCAATTATGAGAAACAACCAAATGTTGACAGGACTTGAGAGGTCAAGAAATGAAAAACGTACCTTCATATGGTTATCTCAGAAATGGCTTATGCCACAAAAAAACGTATTTGAAATAATTGTGTGTTTTAAAGAGATCTACATTTTTTACGTTTTTGTCTATGGCTTAACCGTTACCAGTTATAGAAGATTATACAACATTTCTATCAAATTCAAGATATCACATTTTTTTCAATTTAAATAACTTTAATAGATGGTATTTTAATAAAACCCTTAGAATCATTTTTAAAAAATAAGCAATTTCGAAAAGTCTTCCACGCAAAGAGTAATTTGAGGATTCTGTGGCGTAACATTGGAACATACTGAAAATATGTACCAAATCTGGTGTTTATGCAAACTTTTCGTTTTTTAGTTATACTGTTTACAGTTATACAGACAGACACACACATACACATACGCCAACACCCACGCACACGGACCTTTATTTTAAGTGGTGCAGGGGGCCTCAAGCGTATTTTCGGTGAAAACTCGATATCAAATTTTTGGGTGGAGTGCAGTACTTCCCCTACTTACTATATGAAAGTAAAAATATATCAATAGAACAAACCATCAAGGATATTGGTAACACTGTACAGAGACCTTACATAACGGTGTACAATACTATTCACCCCTTTAGGAAGTTATCTACAGTTGTAAAGACATCTAGACTCATCCGCAGAGAAGAAATAATGAAATAAAGAGGAAATAATGGACTTCATAAATAGAAATAACAGTATTGTTGGATCTGAGATTTGGGCATGTGGTTTACATTAAAACCATCGAACTGTTTTTAATGATGGTGTTTATTGCATGAGGAAATCTTTAATTAGCAATCTCAATGGACTTTTATTTAATGGATTTTGCTACGTAGTACTTAACGAAGACAACAGAGTTCTGGGATCACGTACTCTCGGCGGAAGTAAGCAAATTAAATATCTGTGAAAATATGGATTGGTTTCAATGCCGAAGTTACCAAATACGTCTATAGACCTCAAGAATCTAATGTCCATAGTGATGGTGGTGCGGTAATGTGATGATGTGAGGGTTTATGATTTCATTTTGCATGGGCAAAATTGTATTCATCGAAGGAACAATGCCCTGGCTGAACTACACGCGCATTTTGGAACAGGTTCTCAAGAAGAACAAACTTATGTTTGGATTAGGAGATAACTATTATTTTCAACAGGTCAGTGACCCCATATACCCGGTCGAGGTCGTTCAGTAGTGAATTATGTTAAATGTACCCCATACTTTAAAGACGCTGTATCTAGAAATATATCCAGAATGAACCGAAGGATAGGGTGAGGAAATACCACATCACAAGCCCAAAGCATCTCAAAGAGACCCTGCAACATGTTTGGCGGGGTATAAGATCAGAGACCACAACAAAATTCATGCTATATCGGAAATTATCCATCAAATTGCTAGGTCTCCAATGCCAGGAGACCTTAGGTCTCTTATATCAGGGTGTTTATGAAGAACTTCTGTTATTGTGGGCGTATGTATGAATTACATTACCTATGTTTGTAAATCACTCTCATAGAAAATGAAAAACATAGAATGTACGACAATTTACATACATCGCTGTATTCAGTTTCCTAGTTATGTATTTATTGTACAAGTATTAACATAAGCTAATTTGACTAGTCCTGCTTATACACATGAATGCAGACATGGAATAACAGATGAACTACACATCGTGTTGCGATATTTCTCATTCATTCCGCTATTAGACTAAAATATTAAACAAATACTAAAAAAGTTTTAAATAATACTTCTGTTGTAAAACATAAAAGGAAGGAGCCATATATTTATAACGAAGTATTATGAATAATCAGGAATAGCATATATTCATGCCTTACGGTATATATCTATTTTTTCTCCTTCGCCTAAAGTTTCCAAACTAAAGCTCACCAAATTTACTTTCAATTATATCATAGTAGTGCTGTGCGCTGATTAAATGGTCATATAACGATTAGTAAAATCAAATACAATACCAAATATGTTATGCCTATCCTAAAATTTCTAAGCCACGTAAATATGTATGGTGAGTATTCATGGTACTCCGAAATCCATTATCGTTTTCTAATTTATTTTGTGAAATACAATGGACATTCACATTTAGTTAGTATTATTTGTGAATGCATTGGTTAACAGCTCAATGTATATAAAAGCAAATAAAAAGAAGAAAGAGAAAAGAATACAAATAATTATCTATCTAACGCGCTGTATAACTAATACTTATTCAAACAGTGAATCAAGTCATATGACCAGCTTATATCTCACCATGAAGGACGAGAAGCAACCATAAATACTACTACATCTAGCTAGTAACAAAGGGGGCGCTTTGATACCGTTTGTTTCTTAGAACTTTATGCTTATAGTTATCTAATAACCTGTCTTAGTTGTTATTGTTTAATCTAAACTAACTGTGTAATCACTGTTCTCTAATTCGCATTTTAAGCTATTACTATTTGGAAAAATGGTATAAGTGAAACAGTTTTGTCTATTATTATTATTATTATTATTATTATTATTATTATTATTATTATTATTATTACTAACAATGCCGTGGAAACAAAGGACAGATAATACCAGCGACAAAGGATTGTTTATTTATAAAAAAATAACAATAAGAAGAAAGACAAAGAAAGGAAACACTTCCATGCATTTTTTTCTTTCACAAAGCTCTTTTAAATTATGTTGTTTCATGCTTATGTAAAGTTTTCGACTTTATTATATTGGGCCCTTTCTATTAAGCTAGCTATAAACAATTACAGTAGCATATTCTGCACAGACCACTATTATGTGTGTACTTTTGGTGAAATTATAGCAAGCATGCAGAGAACTAATGGCGAAGTGGTGAGTATACTTTTCTTTGAAGTGGCGTTGACGAGAGGTTCTCCACACGGCACTCACCTGATAAGATATAATGGGGTTCTGTGAGGTTAGCTGTTAAGGCTTTTAATTTATTGCTATCATTTTGGGCCTACGTTGTGGCGGGGAGCGCGTACGATTTATTGGGGCAATCGCAGGGAGTTATGGGAAATTTATTTATTCCTTTTCTGGCTTTTCGAACTCCGCAGTCCCTCTCTGTTTCTCTCATTCCCTGCCTCTTCATTTTAATATATCGTTCCTAGCCGAGTTGCTATGGAGACCGACTTCCCCTGTCCCACTGTACGTGACAAAAATTACACAGATTTTTTGTATATGGCTATGGACACATAAATATCACGTGTGGAGAAAGTATTGTTTGGCTAAGCGATTTTGTATAAGTCGTTGTTTTAGTCGTTTTTCACACCATATGGCCTTCGTCACGTTAAATTATTGTTCGCTGGAGAATTCACAATTTATTGATGTTGATAATCACCCTGAAAAGAGAATGGGCATTTTGTGCCTTCTTTCAGATATATTCTCAGCAAATTTCGTATTAATTTCATTATTTTTACCTGCTCTCTTTAGTTTATAGTTTGACGGCGCTGCACATAAATTGTAGAGATAATTATATAGGGATATATTATAAAATTAAGAGCTTATTTCAAGACACAATTTATTGGTAGATGACCAGGTCAAGGTGAACTGTCACTTTTAAAGTCAAATAATTGCCATATGCAGGGATTGTCCTATCCCTCCCCCACCCCAAGATACCCTTTAGAATACCTCTCCTCACTTGGTCAATTCTTTCAGTGGGGTTTTCACCTCCAGATCTCCTTCCAATACATTATAATGTATTTAATAACTGCCCCATAAATTGCCTCTAGCAGTTTTACAGCATATCCCCTCCGTGCTTCTAGGGGTTCCACAACTTTCATTCGTGCTTTGAGTTTCGCAACCTCAATGTCTTCAGTTCATCTTCCATTCATGCAACAGCCAAACTCTTTGCTTTGTCCAGCTTCTCACCTGCGAACTTTTAGGTCTGTTTTAGGCTATATATCAGCTGTTTTTAAATTATTGTTTTATATCATTTTCATTTACGGTTAATTGTCATTCATGATAATATGCCTGCAGGCTCTCTAGTTCCGTCGGCAACCCTTCCACATAATAGAGAACAGGTCACATTATCTCCATATAAAAGTCTGGGATCCGAATGTCACCTATCCGAGGTGCCTTCATGTTTTCTTCACAACTGTTCAGCATCCTACAAGGCAAAGATTTTTAAGTAAATCCCCAAACTGAAAACATATTTACACGGAAAGTGTTTCGTTATTTTTATTTTCCTTAAAAGTAGCTCTAACGATTTTGATTAAAATGACATATGTTAAGATATTTGCATGACAAATGAAATGGATATCTGAAATTTTCTGGAAATAACCTCTGAATATCTCTACAATTTGAATGACTTTTGTGTAATTGGTATACCGTTAGGAAAATTTCTACAAAACACATACATAGATCTCGTTAAAGCGTACAATTATTTATATGAACACTTGTTTTGGTGGCGATCGATAAACATTTCTGTGATATGCTTTGTTATTAGTTTCAATTTTCAAATATTTACACATTTTTCAAGTGGTAAGTCGTTGTTAGCTTTTATCGTGGTCATGCAAAGAATACGGAACTTCAAAGCCATAACATAGCCAATTATCAGCTAATACTACTGATTCATTCATCTTATACCTACAACGAAACGCATAAACATGTAATAAAGGTTTATCTCGATTAACAGAAATAAATAGAAGAATACGCTCTTGTAAGGATATTTGATAGAGGAGTGAGTAGAAAAGATATTTGAGTGTAATATGTAACATTTTACACACACATACACACATATATGTATAACACAGCCCACATCTTTGAGTGTGTGTGTTTGAAAATGTCTATAGTTTATCTAATTCATAAAAAGGTAATCCATCTATAATTACAAGCCATTTCTAATATCTCTACAGTCTCAAAAGTAATTGAAATTTTTGAAACTCAATTATACCATGGAATCAAATTCATTATTCTGGACTGAATAATATGATTTTAGGAAATGCATTCTACATTGGATGCGGTAGAATTGATGATTCAGTCCTATTAATGGTTATAAAAATAATCAAAATAAGATTACTGCATTCTGTGGCTTGACTAAAGCATTTGACACGGTAATTAATGATATTATGTCTAAATTACAGTTTTGTGGTATGAGAAGTAATAAATTGGATTTATTTAAATCGTCATTATCAGACCGAATACAACTTTGAAAATCAAAGGAGTGTGCTGAAAACTGTAGTGTAACTCAAGGTTTTGTATTGGGACCACTGCTGTTTCTAATTTTGATAAATGATTTCGTATAAAATTTAAAAATTATATTCATAATATTTTCTTATGATTCCTCACTGTTTGCTTCTGGGTCACATATTTGTAATACTAAGTCATACATGAATAAT
Source organism: Deroplatys truncata (assembly GCA_030765065.1). Lineage (NCBI taxonomy): Eukaryota > Metazoa > Arthropoda > Insecta > Mantodea > Mantidae > Deroplatys > Deroplatys truncata. The sequence goes on along the minus strand of CM060981.1, from coordinate 203,636,823 downwards.
GCTTTAAGAAAGCTTTTAATTGGTTTGAAACTAATGCTTTTAAGCTAAATAAACAAAGCCCAAAATATTAATTACCTTGAAAATGAAAAACAGGAAGGAGGTGCAGTTTGTGAAGTTAGTTGACATATTTTTGGATTACCATGTTAACTGTTAGAATCATATTAACTATGTTTGTACTAGAAAGTCACGCGTGCTTTATTTGCTACGTCAACTGAAATCAGTCATATATAAAGTATATTTAAAAACCAAGCATATTATGCTTTTAATAATATTTTATTTTATGACATTTATGTCTGGGGTAATGGGACTAGAATTGACAAAATACTAATTTTTCAGAAAAAGGTACTTCGTATAGCAACAGGCTCAGCATATGGTGTTCATTGCAATCCAATATTTCTTCAAGAAAGTATGTTGATCATTATTAATCAATATATTTTAAAACGCTTGTGTAAGATAAAAACTTCTCTTGAATATGTCAATAGCAGACACCAACTCCATAAGTATTAAGGTCGTATTTTTAATGATTATTTTCTTGTCCAGCCGCACTTTGAGTAAGAGTAGAGATTGGTTTTATAAGTTAGCTATTGACATGTTCCACAGACTACCTGTATCTGTCAATTTCGTAGGTATCCTTAGTTTGAAGAGTGTGATGACAAAGTGGATTGTTTTATATACATTTTATAATTTTGGTGAATACTTTGATGGTGATTTTAACGTGGTGTTTTCATTGTGTGTATATGAGTTGTATCAAGAGCATAAATTGGTGCTGCTGATAGTAAATAAAATAAATTGAAGAACACTAAAATTGAAATTCTTCTAAAGCTTTGTTTTCTGTAATTATTGCTCAATGCAAATGATAAATGTTTTATCTGATCTAAAGATATTTGTACATTTATTCACTTAATTACTTATGAATGTAGCACAATTACGGCAATTTAGTATTCTCTATCATTCAAATACATAGAAAAATCCCGAATATAACACCTTGAACACAATGAAACAAAACAAATGACACAAATATTAGAAGAAAAATAGACTAAAGTTAATTGAAAATACACAGAAACTAAATTAATAGTAATAAATAGCTTTAAAATATATGTACACAACAATGTATACAATGAAAATGAGAATATTACTTAATAATATTATTTGTTAGCATTATTTTAATCACAATGTGCAGCTCACGACGAAATGCATTTTAACTTTGACAGTCCCCGACATTCTCTGGTAAGAACTTCAGAATCTCATAACCCTTACGGTGAAAGGTGATGAATATAGAGATTTTGGGTGACGTAGTAATGAAAGAAGGTAACGATTTTCCGAGCAAGCGTGAAGTTCTGAAATGATGACAAAATTTTAAAGCAAGACGCTAGATAAGTAGGAAAGAAGTGAAAATAAGTTTAAAGTGCAGTAAAGACAATGAATGTTTTTGCAATGATTTAGATTGACAACACATGGAGGGATGGTGTTATATGATGAAACGACGTACGTCACAGATGATTTCATGATTTCATTGAAAACGGACATTGGAGATCTAGAAATGTTTAAAAATTCTAGAAGACTGGTTGAAACCTTCAGTAGGGGCGATTGAGCACATGTTTAAAGTATAGCCTAAACAATACGGTTGGACTCTTTAGATGGAAGATTGACCTAGGCCAGAGGTCCATGTCCATGTCCATGGACATGTTTGAAAACCATGGCTAAATTGAGCGCTGATGAAGGTCCAGGTTTGTAAAACGTAGCTGAATTGAGAGCTAATGAAGCTCCAGGTTCACAAAAAGTGGCTGAAGTAGGAGCTCACGAAGGTCCAGATTTGCAAAAGTTGCTTTAAATAAGTTCTAAGCAGGCTCCATTTCCGATACTGTGGAAAAGAGCACGTTTTGCGTTGATTGTTTTAAAGTTGGTGCAGTTTGTACGGATTCAGACTGCTGAAAATGCTCAGCAAGGACGAAATCCAGGTCTGTGAATACACTTAGGTTTAAAGGCCAAAGCCCTGTATATGCAATCACAGACTATAAGTCCATTCTGCAGACTGAAGGGTAGGCAATGTTAATAAGCTCAGCAATATCCCTTTGAAATACTTTCATTAGCTGGTATTTCCTCATTCACATACTACACGCTTGGTTGTAGGCACTTTTTAAAACCTGCATTACTGCCCGATCTAAGGGTTGCTACTTGTGTGTAGTGTGAGGAGGAAAGTTTATATATGGGCATGATGTTTTCGTGCAAATAAAATAACCTCAAAATCCTTATTTCTTCCATAATCATCAAGTACTAAGAGTACCGGCTCCTCCGTATTTGGGCGAGTCCTCCCGACGAAACGCTTCAAACATTTCGAAAATGCCTTTGCAGAAATCCAGCCACATTCCTCGGCAGCTAAAACACCTCTTAGAGGAGCGTCTTTCTTCAAGACCGCATCAACTCCTGATTTGTTTGCAAATACAAAAAGGGGAGGAACTAAGATAACACTTGCAGCATTAATGCACAGTAGAAATTCTACATAAGCAGCAGTTCTTTATATTTTTTAAAAACGATCCACCTGGTGCCTGTTGAAACCTAGAGCTCTCTGACTGTTTGTAGATTCTTGCTTTGTTAGAAAGAGACCAGGATATCTCTCCATGAATTCATAGTAAAATTGCTTTCCAGCAACTTTCATTTGTTTCATGAACTGGTGAGGCACCTTCAAATGCAAATTTTAAGAATATCTTTCTGTTGACTCGCATTAACTTATTTCCTAAGTCTTTCATATAATACACTACTTATTTTTGCATTTCTTCATCAAAAGTATTTTTAAATCTGCCCATCTGAGGAGTTAATTCCACGAAATACCTTAATTAAGCACCCTTATCGTATCTCTAAGTGTGCTACGAAGTATAGAAAACGCTTCAGCTGCCTCCCTCGCAGTCATTTTATTAGAAATAACCTTGGTCACAACCCGTTTAATGAAATCATCTGTCCATTTCCCCTTTTTCCCCATTTTTCGTCATTTTACTCTGAAAAAATTAAGAAGAATAATGCAATTTAAAAACTGAGATTACTCCTTGCCAATACTGAAGGACAACCAGGTGACCAGTACTGTACGTCAAACAACTGTAGAATTTATTCATCCTACTACGGTCTTTTATAAAAATTATCATTAAACGTTTGTGGGGTGTGGTTTCACTTAATACAGACAATCAAAATAAAACAACGAAGTTAATCACTTTTCCTAGAAAGAGGTACCACAGACGTAAAAATATCTTAATGCGCTAGAAGCTACAGCAACCACCATCAAACGCTCTGAGCAGATAAATCACTGATGAAAGGAAGAAGATATCCGACTACAGTGTGTACATAAGATTTTTACTGCTTACTGTAAACTTCTGCCATCTAGAGACAGAAAGGAAAATCACGTAGTGGCTGGTACTGTAAGGCGACCGATACTGCACGACTGTCCCTTATATGTGTGTGTATGTACTTAGAGGGCTATAAAAAAGAAAGAGTATATTGCATATTTATTTTAAACCAAGTACATTCCACAAGTCATTGCAGTGAGGGAGGCTTAACACTTTTAAAGGCAGTCTTAAAATTTTCCTTCATTAGCATAAAGTAATATGATTCTTTACTGAAAAATGAAAACCAGGTGTTCTCGCTGGCCGCAAGAAGGAGAATTTGTATGGGCTAGCTGAAAAGGCGTAAAAGACCGGTAATTTTGCTCAGCGGCCTCTTTACCAGGGTTGAGGTTCTTTTACGTGCCGTAAATCTACGACACGGGACCGCCGGCTTTATATTCTCTCCGAAGAAAGCCACGCTACGGATTTTTGCGCCCGAAAAAATCCATCACCCGCCATCGGGTTGAACCCGCGACCTTGGGAACTAGAGGCCAGCGTGAATTTGAAGTTTTCTGCTGCTAATGAATTTGGATTTTGTCGTACTTTGACAGATGAGTATCAGTTTTCACGCCTTAAAGGAAATCATAACTATTTCATAGTTATCTCTTCATGAATTGAATCCCAAGCATATATTAGAAAATAAAAAGGAGGTAGAAGCTAAGGTGAGTTTAAAAACCAAAATTCGACCGTCAACTGTGATTATAGTCTATGTCTGCAATAATAAATATATAAGAGTTTATAGGATTTAATATAGTTCATGCACATATATGCAGTAAAACAGTTAAAACACGCAAGGGGGTTATGTTACCAGCATTGAATCGAATACATTTGTTACGCAGTAACTACCTGATTAGGGTTTACTGCCTGTAAACGGTTTTATCAGCAGGTAACTTAAATTAGACGCCACTTACATCTAGCATCTGTTCATCCTTGGTATCTGGCTTCCTATGTTCATGTGCCCAGGTTTCCGGAAAAAGTACTTCTTTCTGTGTCACAAACAATTCCCAAAATTGTATTAACTTATGCATGTCACACCGTTAAAGCTTTCCCGCATCTCTATAAAATTACGCTATGTCATAGTGAAATCACACCACTTTTGTACCTCACACATTTACATAGCTACCACCAGCATTGCGTTTGTTCATTAACGTGCACTCACCTTAATTAATGCTGAGTGCAATGACATACTGTGTGTATGTGTGCGTAAGTGAGAGTAAGTCGCTGTAGTAAAGAATACACATAGGCTGCGACCAGATTTGTGGGCAAAGCCGTTTGAGTTTCATACTCCAGATATGCATTTTTCTAATATCGTTATGCCACATGTGCAAATGTTTCATAGCTTTAGCGCTTACTCGGCCTTAAAATTAGACAAAACAACTTCGTGATCGCTATTTTCAAAGTGTTTGAGCTCCTATGGAATTAATTAAGTAAAAGAAACAAGTGCTAAGGTAGTGTTTTAAGCACGATGCAGTTGATCCAGCACGTGTGTCTCGTCAGAAGAAACATTTTAAAAACTAAACGAATCTAAAAGTAAATAAAGCCTTTAAGTGTAATAATAAGAAGCAACATAGGACATTCTTCTATATTTCATATTCTTAAAAGTTTATTCCGAAAGTCACTGAAACATGCAGTTTTCTTTTTGACACTACAGAATATTTTGTTTCCCGGTGTAAGTTATACAGGAAGTTATTACGTTGGTGTTAAAATTCATGATTATCCTATAATAAAGTAATAAATATTCTTGTTCCGACTAAGTTTTTCCGTAGCTGTACAGCGTTCTGACCTTCAAATGCCACATGTTAGCAGAAAAGTCAATATCACCAAAGTGGTTCTACAGAAAGAAACTCTAAAGCCAGCCACCAACATATAAAACAAATGACAAAAACTCTAAGGCAAACTTTCTGGCATTTACACACTATTTTGAGTAACTGGTACAAATATCTAAAGCCTGATATAAAGCTTAAGCGACAATGAGTACATGTAAATGAAAACATTAATATAGTCCAAAGTTAAGAAATATCAAAGATATTTGAAGCTAATATTGCGGTCTAAGAGCAAAGTAAAACCTTGTTGCTACTTTCTGCTTTCGTACAATTGTTTTATTTAAATGTATTCTCAACATAATTTCTATTGTGCAACAATGTCGAAATCATATTATGCCGCAGTAAGGGAACCGCTTAAGGGTTCCAGAAGTAAGCTACTATCGTTGAGAGCAAAATAATAATCCTATAACCGTTTCTATGGTCTAATTTAATATGCGTTACAGTTTCCTGGTCTACCACTATCTTCAGGAAGACCCCCTTAAAACAGCTTGCAGGAAAGACATTAAGAGATAATATCATTTTGCAGCTCCTTTGATGGCAACAATCAATTACATCGCATTTAATGGAAGTTATGTGCACGGTTTGAAATTTGTGTTTCTCATAGCAGAGTTTTCTGCTTTAAAGATGAGATATAAGCATACATATGATTCTCGTAAAGTAACTTGAGTAAAAGAAGAAACAAAAATGAAAAGTAATAATAATGGGCATTGTTACTGAATGATGAAATGCATAGAAAACTTCGAGGGACAAGGTCATAGATTTGGCTAGGTCCCGATTTCCTTAGAGTGGGAAAATCGATTAACTTTCTAGAACAGGTCTGTGAAACAGCATTTCCAAGCTGTGAAGTGTTTCCCTATGCCTTGTTCCTTTCATAACCTCTCCGATGAAACCTGTGCGCCAGTGAATTCCTGTTACGCCGTTCTGTTTGTCAAAACAGGCAGTAATGGCTTTGGATTGAGTTTCACTAATCTTTCAATTAAATCTGGTGAATGGAAAAACACATGTTCACTATCAGCCTATCTTTTGTATCCAAGCATAAACTTTTGTGGAAAAGCTAAATAGACATAAAGGAAACTCCGGTTGAAATTAAGGTAAAATTAAAAAGTGACACGATGTTACACGTTCTAAAGCAGTACAAAGGTTAAAGCAGCAATCTGAGCCGGCTACAGGATTTCTAAAATGTAGGGGTATTGAGACCTCTTTGAGAGATAAAAAGTATATTAATAACTGTAAAGGGCCTCTGTCCTATAGTAAATAATAGCAAGTAACATACAAAAAAAAAGGTTGGATTTATTTTACCCGTTACTTCAATGGACTTCCGGAACAGAATCATGCATTACTAAAGTAACCATAATGCATTCTCCTGATGCCAATTGATTTTTTCTTTTTTTGAAAACAAAGATTGCTGTTTAACTACATAGGTATCAGGTAAGAAGGCTAAACGTTTACTAAAATATTTAGCTAAGAAATCCTCAACGAATGATACCAACATTTCGAAGTTTGTACGGTCAACTATTTCTCATTGTTTATAAGTAATTTGACTTTTACATTCTGCATCGGATAATTTTGTAGGTGTTTAATTAGATTCTTATTTCTTGGACGTGTAACACATTTCATTAAATAATAATATGACAATGCAAGATTACAGATTATTTTCGTGAATGCTTTACGGATTAGCATAGATGAAGTTCTTGTCATCAATCACTGGCTTAACATTTTTTCGGTAAAATGAGTTCCAGGAGGAACGTATTGCCTTGGTCTCAACTGTGCAAATTGTGAAAAAGATTTTCAAATTAGGATGTTGCTTTTCAAAACAGCAGTAAGCTTCTTTGCGACTGTCAACATTAATCGTTTCTGCTTATGGATTGTTCTTTACAGTTTTCCTTCACAATAACATAATTATTTTTCCCACCGTTACTCTGTTAATATCATGATAACTGTAAAAAGCTACCACCTTCTCTATCACAGAAATGTTTAAACTGTTCCCAAACTTCATTTGAAGTATGGGCAAAATTCCATTTTCTCTGGCTAAAACTTTTGTAGCCCTTATCATTTGTGTAGACACTTGAACATTTCCTTCAATTTTAGGATAAATGTGTAAATGGTTGCACAGCATGAAATCAGCTACCGTTTGTCCTACATGTGAACTATCTTGATTTTATCTTCTTTTTCGTCCGAAGTACGGTTGCCTTCAATATGAAATATTTTATTTTAACCGTACTTATTTATTATTATTCTTCCTCTTCTTATTATTACTATCAACGTATAACTCCTTTGTAATTGCTGAAGTCAGTAATATTTTGAGCGAGTTTAACTTTCTTAATGGGAGTTTCCCCTAATGAAAACAAGCCTTCATTGACAATAGATAAGTGGACCCGTTTCTCGGTTTCTTTTACGGAACTGTACTACACTACATAGTCACACCACTTTCTGAAATTTCATGGATTTTAAATTTGGAAGGATTTTGAGAAGTATCCCTCAATAGCTTTGCCCCCACTAGTTACATGTTCAGGGTTAGGAAGTTTTAAAACTTTCGTTCGACAAATATCGTCACTTTCAGTTGTGAGGACAAAACTATTTTATTCAACTTCAATTTCACTAACATAGATTTGTCACACGATGCAAAGTGGGACGGACTTCGTTGGGTGTTATATTTATACGGTATCGGTTTTGCAGGGGGAAAGAAAGGAGGTCGGTGAAATATCCTCCTTAAAACCATTCCCGCAATCGATCCGTCCACACAAATATATTTAACGACACCATCGCCAATCAAGTTATAGCCACATGATAGCCCGTGGTGTTGTCTACGTCTGCTCGTGTCGGATTCCAGATTACAAGTACTTGTCTTTACCCTTCGCTCCACATTCCCTAAGATTTTTAACCCTAACTTTCTGACTGCCTTGTTTCCCGAAGTCACATGTGTGCCTGTAGAAAAAGAAATGTCCGGCCGGCATTCCGGTCCCCTAACGGTATGTTTACTTCCCGGCGTATACTACTCTGTACAGTCTTATAAAAATATGTTACGCCTTTTAGTACGCCTTTTTCGCGCTTCTGTGCGTTCTTTCAGTCCATTAAATGCTTTTTGAAACATTTCTCCCTCCTCTTCGTCTTCTGCTGTGCTAACTGGTTCAGATAATTTCGATATTATGTTGCGGGCTATCTCTCCTGTTTGTTAGGTCATGGTGCATATCCCGTAGATGGACATGGCATATTATCAATTACTGTCTGCACGTACTCACAATAATTTGGCCAGTGGGAATGTCGCTTATGGCATATCACTCGAAAAAAACCGTAATATCTCGAATAAGCCGCTCAAAAGGATTACTTTGGGAGTGCTATGATGTGGAATTATAAACTTTTATACCTACTTCCCGAAGACGACCTAGAAATTTCTCTGACCTATGAATCGAAACGTTATCAGCTATGAGAGCACCCATCTTACCATACTTAGGCACATAATCGTCCATGCCTTTTGCTACACATAACGCGCTAGACAATTTTTTCATTGGATAGATTTTGACGAATTTCGAAAAAATATCTATCATTACAAACGTATGTCTCATACCTCCCCTAACTACCGGCAATGGTCCATGGGAGTCAATGGTACCAGATCTCCTGTTCTGTCTCTTAATATCGCTTGCGGTGGTGAATCAAATTTCACGTTTATTGGCTTGGCCTCCTGGCAGATTTCACATGTTGCTGTCAGTTTCCTGGCCTTGTGCCGTAACGTCGGTATGTAAAAACACTCGCCCACAGCAAGGGATGTCTTTTCGCTTCCGCATGTATTAGGGCGACGTGATAAGTATTGATAACTAAATTTTCTAATTTAGTTGCTACGTATGTTATCCATTTGGGTCTATCTCTTCCCTGTACTTTATATAACACGCCGTTCCATATTTCTAGGTTTCCTGAAATATCTTTCTTTATTTCTGGCGCTGATTCTATTATTTGATGTAACTTTGCATCTTCATATTGTGCCTTTTCGATATTTTTCATTTCGGCTATTAGCTGCTTGTTTAATCTAGGATCCATTTGAGGACCGTTAGCTCTCTTTGTGTACCGGTTTAGCACTCATGTAAATTCTTACCTGGGCTCAGTCACGAAAGAATGTCACTAAAAATATTCTCACTTCCAGGAATGTGCCTAATTTCCACATCATAGGAGGTTATTTCGTAAATGTATCCTGATATTTTAGAACTTGTTAGTTTACATATCTTTATAAAGGACAGGCTAACGTGATCTGTGATTGTAGTAATGTTTTTGTTAAATATATGTTTTTAATTTCTGCAGTGCATAATAAATTGCAGATATCTCCTACTCCGTGATTAGTGCGACTGATTCTGCATGTGTCAAAGGTCGGGAGTATGTGGATATGATGTGGATACTGCCACTATTGTCTTGTTGCGTCAATACAGCGCCGAAAGAAATATTTGAGATGTCGCAGTAAATATCAAATGGCTGATTCATGTTTGGCCTTTCTAATAAAATCGTCTGCGCAAACAGTTGTTTTATACTTTCAAAGGTGCGTTGCTCGTATTCAGTCCACCGCCATCTTGTTCCCTTCTTCAGCAATGCCCGTAATGGTGGTCTCCTTCGCGAAATTTATACAAATCTTACTTGATAATTTAGCATGTTAAAAATTTTTCTGAGCTGCTTCAGATATTTCGGGGTCGCTATTTTCTGTATGGCTTCTACTCTCTCAGGATCTACTGATACGCCGCCATCGGAAATGATATAACCAACGAATTGCACCTGAGTGGCGAAAAATTCAGACCTTTCTAAATTTATCGTTATGTCACATTGTATCAGACGTAAAATATAATCAATATGTTCAATATGATCCAAAATATCAGTATCATGTATTAAAAAATCATCTACGTATTGCGTCATAAACTCGTTTGTAGTGTCACCGAAAACTGCATGCATGGCTCTGAGAAACGCACTAGAGCTCGTCGCGACGCCATATGAAGTTCTGTGAAATTCGTAGACACGCCCACAAAAAGGGAAGGTGGTATATTTTCTCAGATGTTCCTTAAGTTCTATCTGAAGATAGCAGTTTTCAAATCCAAGGTGGAAACCCATTTTTGTGACCTATTTTGCCTAATATTTGCTCTATACTTGCGGTCCTAAAACTGTCAGGCAATGTGTATTTATTGAGTCGACGTGCATCGATTGTAATACTAACAGTCCCATTTCGTTTTCTTACTATGCATCAGGGGGTTTAAATATGGAGAATTTGATAACCCAATAATACCATCTTGAAGCATTTTATTAATTGAGAGTTCGACGCTTTCTCTTATATCTAAAGGGATAGCCCGACATTTGTGTCTAATGGGCTCCATTTGTCGTACTTGGAACTTATACTGATATGTTTTACATAAATCGGTTCTGTCCGCGAAGACCTCGCGATTTCGATATAACACCTCTAATAGTTTATCCTTCTCTTCCGCCGTCAACATTTCTATTTCCCTTATCTTCTCTCGGATCTTTTGGGAGATATTCGCATTAGCGTGTTCTTCTACCTGAGACCGGGCAGTTCCGTCCAGGGCGAACAAACCTGTTTCTTCTCATACCTCTAAGTCGTAATAACTAACAATTACTGATTCATTACCTACGATACTTGCATTGTTAATGTCTTAAAACGATTCCTCATCTTGATAATACTCCTCGCAACCGGCATCGGATGCTCTGTTTAGATTGCTTCTAGCGTTATTGATCTGATATATTTCTCCTCCCTCAATCTGCAAATGTTCAACAAAAAATAATTTCCCATCAAGTCTCTAGCTCTCTCCAGGGGTCACGGAATCGTTTATCTGCTGTGTCATTTTTACTTTCTCTACTACGTATAGTAAGTAGGGGAAGTATTGCATTCCACCCAAAATTTCGATACCGAGATTTCACCGGAAATACATGTTTTGAGACTCACTGAATCCAAAAAAAGCATTTTGGGAAACATGTCCGTGTGTGTGTCTGTGTGTGTGTCTGTGTGTCTGTGAACAGCATAACTCAGAAACGAACAGTCCAATAAACACCAAACTTGGTATCTAGTTTTAGTATCTTCCAGAGATGCGACACGAAGGTTTTCAAGAAAATCCCCCCACCCCAGACTACCCTTTACATGTAACATTTTTCGAAAATTTTAATTTTCTCAAAAATGGCTCTAACGATTATGATTAAAATATCATATGTTTTAGATATTGTCATGAGAAATGAAATGTATATCTCGAATTTTCTGGGAATGTCTCCAAAAGTATTCTTCATTGTGAACGACTTTTGCATAACTGGTAAACCATAAGAGAGAGACAAAATTTTACTGCACAAAAAATGTAGATCGCGTTAAAATACACAATTTATGTCATATACATTTTTGTTGTTGAGTGAACCGTTTTCGAGATATTGCTTGTTAGTCCCTTAAATTTTCAAATACTTATACTTTTTCTCAAATTCGTTATTCATTTTTTTTTGTCCTGGACATGCAAAGAGAATGGAATGCACCGCATAGCAACCAGCGTTAAAATATCTGACTATCGCTTAAAACCTATCATATTCCCCTTGCATCTACAAGAAAATTACCAATAAGATTGACATCTCCGATTAACATGAAGCAAAAATAGATTGTACAAGAGTAGAGAAAGTCATGTGAGTGTAACACATCAGATTTTTATGAAATGTGTTACAACCAAGCAATTATTTATGGAAAAACTTTTGTATTTCATAATTCATTTTCGCTCGCGTTGCGTCTAGAAAATAATTCCGATTAATAGTTGAAATATAAGCGAGAAAAACAAACTCAATTTTTACCTCTTCAATCTTAAATGTATCATTACGTTCTGTTTAATCCTTTGCTTGCTCCTACCTATCGCCGTAACACAACATACGTTTCTTACTGGCAATGTCTGCAATTTCCACCCCATTGGCTGCATACGGAAGATGATGCGCCGCTGTCGATAATCGCCTCATGGACCTGAGCTTTCACTATAATCGCAATTCTAGGTGCCTCCACTATTTCACAAATTTTATCATAGCATTCCTCCGGTTAATTCTTTCTGTCACATAGCCTCTTTGGTAATTATCTATGTCTGCAATATTCATACGTTTGTCGTCCTCATTTGCTGTAAACGTGGTTAAGGTGTCCTGCACGACCATATCAGAGGACTCGAGATGGCCCCTAATCAGTTTAAATCTTGGTTAGTCGGTGCATTTATGGCTGAGGCACTCTTTTGTGCATCTTGATGCTGTTCGAGGGGGCGTGATTCTTGCCTATTTCAGTTCGGCGATATTCGCTCTCCGTCTCTCACGCCGGGTCTGGGTTCGTTCTAGGGGGGCTGTTAGAATAAGCGCATCGCCATCGATTATGTCTATAGTTTCCACGCGGCCTATTTCCGCCTCGCCTGTGGGGATTGAAATCTATGTAGTTTATATGGTGAGAACGGCAACTTTTTTGGCGGGTTTGTTCAAAATCCTGCTCGTTTCTCGTCCTATTTTGTCACTGGTTATCTCTTAGGGCCTGATTCTGATATATGTCCCTGATGTGATAAGGAGCTGGCCTACGGTAATTTTCTTTGGAACGTGCCCTCGCCCCATTGAAATTTTGACTAATGTATCTTTCCTCACTTGTTCGTTGGTGGAAATTATTGATGCCCCTTATTTCGCCTGAATGACTCTGGAAAACTGTTAAAAGTCCTAGTACCTGTGCTATTGTTCTCGGTTTAGCGACAATTAGATGTTTTCTAATGTGCTCATTGAAATGGTGGGACATCAAGGAGATGAACTCCTCCTTTCTCATTGGTGGTTCAAGCAGTCGGCTCTGTTGCGCTAATTTTAGAAAATAGTCCACCATTGTTTTATTTCGATGGTGTTGATATCTCCCATTGTTAATATGCGTGCGCACCGCATATGGTGTGCTGCTATTCCAATATTTGCTCAGAAAAGCCTGTCGGAATTGAGCATAAGACGTTTGATCACTCAGTGTTAGTCTATACCAGACTAAAGATTGGCCCAGTAAACCCCCTGATATTGGTATTTTGTATTGTTCCGAGATACCCTTTAATGTAAAATACGCCTCAACATCCATAATGTAACGGCGGGTATTGTCATGTCTGTCATCAAATGTCGGTATCGCAATTTCTTTCAGTAATTGGTATGGCATGGACACATGATTATTCAAACACAATATTGGAGTTGCATTCGCATCGTTATTACTAGTGGTTATAGGAGAAAATGCAACACCATGACTATGTTACGTTGGTCGCTAGTTTGTCGAACCATTAAGTGAGCTGGTGGAACGTATGTTGTGGCTTGGATTATTTATCGGCTCCATTTCGAGCCGTTGTGCATTGTCTCGTAATCCTGCTAGCTCACGTGAGCTTTCTTCTGCTCTGAGATTAGTTGCCTGCTGAGTACCAGACAGTTGCGAAACTTTGTCTTTTAGTTTGGTTATTTCATTTACTTGTAACCCTTTTTGATCCTGGATAATCCTTTTTTACGGCTGACATTTCTGCCCCCACATTATTTTCTAATGTGCAACTGCGCTGAAATTCAGCATTCAACCCCTTGCATTTATAAGGTGCTACTTCTACTTTCTACTATTTGCCCTTTGAGTTTCTCAACCTCATTCTGTGATTCTTTTACCTCAGCTCTGATTAACAAAAAAATCTTCCTGCATAGCATTCTGATAACATCTAATTTCCTCTAATTGACCCGTAATCTCTCTTTCCTGTTTCTCAAACCTGGTTCCTATCATGTGCTCTAATTTATTTCCCAATGTTTCTTCCAAAACCTCATTTTGACTTTGCAAATTTCTCTTTAATCTTCCTTTTAATGCTTTATTGTAATTTTGCAATTCTTTGTTTTGATTTTGTAAACTTTCATCTAGCTTTTGTGTTAATGCTTTATTTTGCTTTTGCAACTCCTTGTTCTGATTTTGTAAACTTTCACCTAAATTAACGAACATTTGCTGTATAACTAAAACAAGGCTGTTTTCGGTCTTAGCGTTAACCTCTATTGTCTGGATATTTCCGGAATATTTGTTTCCCTACTGTCTAATATCCTACTTTCTACCTGCCCTGCCTGCATGTTTTCAGTTTCAATTATCTCTTTCTCCATCTCCTTAGCACTTACAAGTTCTTTTAAAACCTTTTTGTTTCTAAATAACATTAGTTAGTGATATTATTATTCAATTGTAACGTGCATGTATTTATTTTGGGAAAACTATAGATGTATATGTGTACGTTACTTTTAGTGCGTTGACCTGTGCTCCATTGACTTGCACTGTGTTGATCTGTGGTGCGTTGACCAGGATGCTGGGAATTTCTTCCGGCGATCGGCACGTTCATCCGCTGCAAATGGCCTGGGGTTCGATGCTTGCTGTCATTCGATCGTTGTCATCCGAAGTTCTCCTGATACGTTGGGTGTCATATTGGGACAGACTTCGTTGGGTGTTATATTTGTACGGTATCGGTTTTGCAGGGGGAAAGAAAGAAGGTCGGTGAAATATCGGAAGAGCATGGATATATACACAAATATATTTAACATCCGGCCACACAAATATATTTAACTACACCATCGTCAATCAAGTTATAGCCACATGATAGGTCGTGATGTTGTCCACATCTGCTCGCGTCGGATTCCAGATTACAAGTGCTTGTCTTTGCCCCTCTCTCCGCATTCCTTAAGGTTTTTAACCCTAACTTTCTGACTGCCTTGTTTCCCCAAGTCACATGTGTGCCTTTAGAGAAAGCAAATGTTCGGCCGGCATTCCGGTCCCCTAACGCTATGTTTACTTCCCGCCGTATACCTACTCTGTACAGTCTTATA
Source organism: Deroplatys truncata (assembly GCA_030765065.1). Classification (NCBI taxonomy): domain Eukaryota; kingdom Metazoa; phylum Arthropoda; class Insecta; order Mantodea; family Mantidae; genus Deroplatys; species Deroplatys truncata. The sequence continues at coordinate 203,621,813 of CM060981.1, read as the reverse complement.
AAATATGTTACATGTTTCTACATTTATTTAGGTGATACGCAAATAGACTTTATATTTTATTATCCTTATTGCTTCAGCGTATCGCTTCAAAAGATTTCATGTTTTATATTTGTGATTTTTTCATTGAATGGATTAAAACATGTGTTACATTCCCATCATTTTGCGTCACTCATAGTGTAATTAATTCAATGAGGAGGTATCTCGTAAAATTGCGGCTAATTATATTTAAGGTAATGAGATTATTCTCCATGAACAATGAATGAAAGACTGAAGTTTATTAATTTCTTTACCCCTTCCGGCTTTTAAGCAGGCTACTGAACACTTTAAAGCCTATATAGACATTATACGCTATAAATAAATACTTCTTATTCCTTCCTCTTTTCTTTGTTGGGTCATATAAAGCGAAACAGGTATAATTTTGGAGTGATTAATTAAATAAGCGTTTATTTTATATATTTCTAAAATGAATTTCGCTTTAAAACTTGTGTGTTCGTTAGAACAAGGTTCAAGAAATATGGCTTTATAGATGTTTAACATACTTCTTATTTAATATGTTAAAATTGTGTTATAATCATGTTATATTTAATTTATTTGGCTTTAATTGTCTTTGAAATTATATACTTCGAAATTCAACTTTCTAAATTTCAGCTACGAATTAAACTGTGCGATTTAAGATCATATGCTTATAGTACACCCTAACTAACCAATGTCTGTAAAATTTAACTGCGAATAGTTTTATAAGAAATTATGTTAATTGAAAGTTAACATCGTGTAGTTACTTAGATTGATGCATGAAGTGTTTCAAGCATTTTTGAACGTTCTAAAAATTGTAGTTTGTTGAGTGCTATTTCACGTGGAATGACCAATTTGCATTTTTATTCTTCATTCATAATTACTATAAGGCTGTTTTGTCATTCTTATTAAACTAAACATTTTTATGTAGTTCTCACTACATGTCTAATCACATACCTTGGTCCCGGCAGCATACCTTTCCTTTTTGTTAAATGCCCCATTATCTTAAAAGAGAAATCCTGTATATAATGTATGTTAATAATAAAGTTTTCTAGGTTATCTCTATATATCTTCCTTGTTGGTGATCTGCTTTGTCTCTTATTTTCTTGTATATAATGTCGGTTTTTATAGATATAGTTTAAACAATCCTTGTTTCTCCTTAATCACCCTTTTCGATGTCTTTATGCCAAATCCTTTATCATTTTCTTTTTAAATATTTTGGTTGTTTCCTTAAGGTTTCTTGCGCTGCTTTTACGATGCACTTCTTTAATTTTTCCTCATATATTCAGTCTTCTTATGTAATTTTGTTACCTAAGTATTGGTTTAATCTTTGCCGGTACAGGATTCTTACTGATATTTTCATTGAAGATTTTACCTTGTGTAATATGTTCGTCATTTCTTTTCTTTGGGTTTATTGGCTACTTTTGTGTCCATTTCAATGTGTACTTTGACATTTTTAAAAACCGCTTTTATTAATGTTGATTTTTTGTATATCCTTTCCTACTTTATGCATGGTGCTGCCTTTTCATCCGAGATTGTATAATTCATAACTGAGCTATATCCACTTTTAAACCTAGTGCATTTTTGAGTATGATTTTTATTGAAAAACGTATTTGTAAGTTTAACTTATTAGAGGGATAGGATTGAATTAACCAGTGTTCATTATTATTTCTGTTATTGTAATATACTACTACTATATTTTAAATAGGCACGTTCCCCACTCTGGTGTTTAAGTCTACTCAAGTGAAAGTTTAATAGTTTTGTTAAGCTTGTGCCTTGTTTTTGAAGCTTTTTGTGTAATTATTCTGTTAAATCCTATTTTTTCCTCCTTTGCAATGTATTCCTCTTCAGGTTTTAAAGTTGATGTAATATATATGGGGTCTATTGTCAGTATTAGAAATTTTAGTGATATAACACAAAATAAATTCGTTATAACGCGGATTCAGATTTATTCTTCCTTTACTGCCGTTGAATTAAATGAGTGGCGTCATTATTAGTTCAGCGAGCCTCTTTTCTCAAATGCGAGGTGCGGAATTGAACCTCGGACTGCATGTGTTTCCAACTTCGTAAGCAGAATGATATACTGCAGTGGTGCAGAACTGTTTTTCACTAGGACATTTTGCGCGTTCTTTGCACGCAATGGAAGTGACCACGGACCACAGAATTTACATGGTAATGTTCTACATCCAAACTGGAAGGATATAGGGGGAGTCTATCGTTACGATATTGGCCGCTGTGTAAATGATTTTCTCGGGGCGGTAGTAAGATGCACACTGCGAAGAGCTATGGCATTTAGTAATGTCTTTTTTTCCTTCTAGGGCATGTAAACCGCACAGTCTATTTTTCCTTTCGTTTCTGGGGTATGTAAACTGCACAGATACCACAAGTAATACGCAAAATTATATTTCCCTCCATATAGCGAACACAGCGCTATGGTTCTGTCTACTTGGAAGTAAAAATAGTTCTAAAGTGTGCTGTGTGTATCTAAGCTTGGTAACAGTTTGACTCAATGCAGCCGTGAGTGCATTGGTTGGCTGAAATTGAGTTGAAAAGTATTATTGGTGACCGTGAAAAAGAATCAAAGTTGTTAGACAACTCAACATTTTACAAATTTAGAGAATTTAAATGTGGTTAAATACTTTGGCTGTGCTATAAACAAAAGTGTTATGCATCATTAAATATTCTACTCTAAGGTTGTCCGATCAAATTTAAACCATAATCATGGAAACGATGTAGCCAAAATGAATCGAAAAGTGGAAAATGCTGCTAGAAGAAATGTATATTAAATATAAATAAAAGACCGTCGAAAATAATTAGACAGTTATGGTTTCAATATACTTTTAATAAACATTATCATAATCATTAGAATATGACATCAAACATAATTTGGATATGAGCTTTTAGTTGGATGTTTTATGTTGCTGTACACATTATTATTATTATTATTATTATTATTATTATTATTATTATTATTATTATTATTATTATTAGAGTAGTAGTAGTATACTTATTGCAGGAGTTTTATTATAATAGTTCAGAAATATTCACTTTCAAAGACATCAAACACATACTAGGAACATACACAATGACTGGCGTCAAATTTGCCCAGGAACATAGACGAAGTGCAAGATGTGTTGAACAACTTAAATCTGCCAACAAATGAGAATAAACCCTTTTTGTTCGTCAATGACCACAACATAAAGTTACTCTATTTTATTGTGTAACAAATATGAACATCCTGTGTGGTGATGAAACCGTGCTCATGGACGGCATATTCACATTTTGTACTAAATATTTCAAACAACTGTTTACTATCCATGGAGTACAAAGTTGACATTACATACAACTTGCATAAAGTCTGTTACCCGGGAAACGCTTAGAAAATTAGGTTGAAGTATTATAATCGATTAACAAGTCTTAGCCTAAACCTGCAACTCAATCCAGCTTTTGTAATTGTCGATCTTGATGTGCACTCCATGCTGCAATAAATGCTGTGTGGGCTGGGGCCGTTGTTATTGGATGCAGATTCCACCTAAGTCAATCCTGGCTATCACAGATTAGTAACTAAAGGTTCATAAAGGAATATGGAAAAATGATTCATGAAATTTTCAGATAGTTAAAGCTTATATTTGGTCTATCATTTTAGATTCACATCAAGTTGGCGACTGTTTTGATTCAGATTTAAGGGCCATTAAGGCAAGAGATGGGAAGCTTGATAACTTTTGTGATTGTTTATTAGACACATATGTAGCTGATCATGGTACCTTTCCACCTTCCATTTGAGCAGCTAAAACCGCAAACTTGCAGCGTACAACTAATGGTTGTGAATCTTTTCATGGCAGACTTAATAAGACATTCTACTCTCCCAATATTTTTACTTTTGTAGATAAGTTGCTTGAATTTCAATATAATGTGAAGCTACAGGTTGTGTATGAGAGAGGCAAAAATTAAAAATAGGCACATTTTTAAGGAAGAAGGAAACTATGGAGAAAAATATAAGAGATTTTAATGTAGGTCATACCCAGAATGAAAAACATTAAGATGCCAAAATATCACCTCATGCAATTCTTTTTTTTTTGTTAACAACAGTCGTTGTTTTCTTGAATATATTGCATGTTTTAAAATTTATACTGGCTACTGTTGCTATTTTTATGTTTTGTGGTCTGTGTGCAAATTGCATGCTGTGTTTTATTACCTGCTTTGTTTGTGTGTGTATTTTACGCTCCAAAATGTTGTGTGTGCAAATTACACGTGTGCAGATCACATGCCATTATGGTGGTATACCTGAAATGTGTGGGCAGTCTGGCGACCCCGTTTCTCCGTTCTTGCCCAGAATTTCATCAAGTCCCGAGACAAAGCATGATGAAGAACAAAAATAGTTGTTTTTATTGACAAAAAAGGAAAGAGCTAAAATATATAGAAATATTTAAAATATTTATAAAAGTTACTTCAGTTGCTTTTTTATTAAAGAATGTTAAAGTTTTTCCATTAAAGCCGAGAAATTTGCGCTACAAAGACATCCAATTATTTGAGTTCTCTATCACCATACATGCGAATTTACGAGACGCAAGCGAAAGAAGTTCTAAATATAAAGGAAAGGTACGATAAAGTACCATTTCACTAAGGTGACCTCGAAGCTGTAGATATCCACCCCTTCCACTGATCTTTCGCTAGTTCTCAGCTAGAAACACTGGTGAAAACTCGCCTCAAAGTATTGACGTCATGCGCAGACAACCGAATGGAGGCAACGGCCGAATAAATCTTAAGACCCCGTATAGGAATGTCATTGGGGGTCTCCCGGCCGGGGCTGGTGTGAGAGTAAAGAACAGTTGCACAGCTGGAAGCAAAGAACTGTTAATCTGGCCACTTGGTTTCTGGCGAGTCAGAGGGAACGAGCTTCAAGAGCAAATCTACGTATAGCAGGAGTAGCAGAGCAATGGAAAGCTAACTATCCAATTTACTGGAAGAGGAAAATTTCCCTTGAGGGAATTCTACGGTTGCAATTAAATTACAGGTTTGTTTTTAATAAATGAAATATGTCTTAATACCTAGACTAATAATCTTATACTTTCAGCCACATTTTAATCTGATTTATGCCTGGAGCTTGCTTCTTTAGCGTGGCACGTTACATACAGCGTAACGTGCAAGTTAGAGCCCTACAAGAAATGAGGAAAACACACCAAGCTGTTATGTTCCTAATTGCAGGTTGTCTGCTAAAAACATTGCCGATTGTAGCAAGGTAGTCGCAGAAGCCAATGACTGGCTGTAGTACTAGTTGTCGGCTGTGAAAATACAGTTTCCTTTAAAAAAAGAGGAGATTCTATAATCAGGAGATGCAAATTAGAAATGCCTTTTCCCCGCAAGTAACCGGTATCGTGAAATACCCCCACCGCAGACTTGTCCTTACATGAGGACATTTTCGCAGAAATAATTGTAAAGATTTTGATTCATTTATCATAACTTAATGTATTAATGTGGCAGATGAAATGTATATAGGATGTATATTTTCTGTGAAATCACCTTCAGCCTAATTTAATTTATAGAATATTATATAGCAGGGAAACAATAAGAAGTAAACAAAAGCTTAGCGAGGAAAAATTAAAGTTCGTTAAAATCTGCAGTTTGTGTCAAATTAGGATATGAGGTGGGAATAGCCATCTCTAAAGTATTCAATGTTATTTGTTTGAGCTTTCAGTATTTTAAGCGATACATTTTCAAGTGTTCTCAAGCGTTCTTTTGTTTATGCTAAAATAATTGTTATATATAAATAGACAGATACATAAGCAGCTGACTCTCATCTCAACTTGATGTATACTTACCTATTTATTTATTTTTAGGCTTAAAGTTTAAAACTCTTTATTCTTGTAGTAATATCAGACGATGAATGAATGAAATGGGTGATCCTCAAACAATCCCGGCGTCCCTGGAGCTTAGAGTTACTCGAATTAGTCTTTGTATAATAAGGTAAAACCCCGAAAAAAATCCTTATCCGTGTAACCCACCATAACCGAGATTCTAACTCAGGACTTCTTGAGTGTGTGGCAGACACGCTACTCCCCCACCGCAGAGGTGGACAACTTTGGTTACTTATTATAAAATGCTTATGGAAACAATTTCTGCCAACGTTTATTATGATACATAGGAAAGATAGAGAAACAACACCTTGTATGATAATTTGATGAAAATAAACGATAGTAGGTAGCGAAAGTGGTGCAAGTGTAACACATATTTTGCCTTATAACAAACACCTCTGCTTTAAGGTCACAGGTAATATTTTAAAACGTGGACGTATCTTGACGTACATTCATTTGTTTCAGTAGCCTACTAATTGAAAACGCGAGGCCGCCACATTCCCGCTGAAGGAGTGCTTCCGCAATGCGAACCCCCTGCTTAGGTGTTTAACATTTCAAAGGAACGCCGCTAATTTATCGCCTGGGAATACGTTTCCCTAGTTAAGTCGTGTATTCGAGGCTCGATTGGGTGATATTTCTTGCTTAAGAGGACATTCCTCGGGACGTCAGCATAGTTGCCGAATAGGTGACCCTGCTGTAACACCGTCAAGTTGCGCAGAAGACGTTTGGGTATATTTCCATATAACTCTCTCTCTCTTATATTGAGCTTGCTTTATATGAGCAAAGCTTACACATGGGCAATAAAATCAATAAAAGGGTCTATATGAACGAGCTGCGTATTGTTATACCCAATTCATGAGTCGTATGCCCTATTGAACGTTATGCCGTGAACGAGAAAGTTTAAGGTGTCAAACACACTTAAACAGGCATATTTAATTAAATTATAACCTGATAATTTATGACTACTCACATATTAAGAGGAATAATATATTCAATATAGTCGTGATAAATACTTTCACCACCACCATTACATCAACAGTGTAATCATCTTTTCTAATCATCACAGAATTTAGCTTTGCAAACGATTAAGCTTCACAAACTTTCGTCTTAGCTTGGGTTAATATAATTGAAATTTAATGTTTTTTGTGAAATGCCTTATACTTTATGCTTAGTCATGTCTTTTTAGTTTCTGTCTTTCATTGTTTCTTTCCATTGGTATTCATTCCTTCTAAAGTCATCCCATGACTTCGCATTTAATTTTTGTAAGGAGCTGTCTTATATGAAAGCGATTATCTTAAAGCATGTGACATGTTTGTCTTCATCTACAATATCTATCCAAAAATAATGTGCCGAAATCGCACCGAAATACACGTTTTGAGGCTTCCTGAATTTAAAAAATAGCATTTTTAGGAAAAAGGTCTCTGTGTGTGTGTGTGTGTGTGTGTGTGTGTGTGTGTGTGTGTGTGTGTGTGTGTGTGGTAAGTTTGTGTCGGTCTATCTGTGTATTTAGGAACAGCAAAACTAAAAACGAAAAGTTGGTTAAGAATTCTAATTGGTATTTAAGTTCAGCATCTTCCAAGCATGCGACACAAAGATTTTCAAGAAAATTCCCTCTCACAAAACTACCCCTTTATGGGAATAACCGCTGAATTCGTTCGATCTATGAAGGAATTTTACATATTTTATATAAAGCGTGAATCTGTATAAAGAGGTACACAAAACGTACGAGAAGTGTACATTTCGTTTAAACACACAATTTGATTTAAGTACCTTTGTGGTACATCAATCACCTCCGAGATATCCGTTATTATGTGTTTGAATTGTTCAATACTTTCGCACTTCAAAACCCTCACTGCGCCAGAGAGAAGTATCGCAACATGCATTCCTCCGTTCATCGTTGCTGTATGCTTACAAAATTTGGGATTTTGCTGCCAAATCACATAATTTAAAATCCAAAGAAGTCAAAACATAACAGCGGGAATATTCTCGAGTGCTCCGTGTGGCCTTCCCTGAAACTGAATATACCGATAATGTTTATTCTTCGTCGCATGGTCTACTTTATGCCAGTTATTTTTGTAATCACCCCAATTTGCTGTTGTATACTCGTTAGAACCACAACGTCCACGGACCTCACGAACGATAAAAAAACTGTTCTATACAATTAACCATCCCTTTACATTAGATTTTCAATCGCTTCATACTGATGAAACCTACTTTTACTCCTGAGCTTCCTCCAGAGATACTTCAACCCAGACCAGGAAACAGCAGCCTGCTTGTGGTAGTTGAAATACAAATCGTATAACGCTAAGTTGTGCACCGCGTCAAGCGCTTGGTGGGGTATTTTATGGTATGGTCTGATACTTTATCGTTGAAATGAAGTTACGTTTCAAGTAATACTTCTAGAAAATAGTGCATTTGTATGATATGGTACATAGTGCCCTTACAAAGAATTTACGACGTGAAAAACGACTAAAACAACGGAAAAGAATATTGTGTTCCTGAAATCCGAAATATTGGTAATTTGCATTTTAAATTTAAAACAGAACAAACCTTTAATGTTCATATTTTGTTTATAAAAAGAAAAGCTTTACTTATCTGCAGCGGTGATCTGCTTTCCAGATAAATATATTTGCCAAAATCAAATTTAAATACAAATCTTGGTTTGCTTTGGTTGGTTATACAACATTATATAAATTTTTTAGTTGTAACCAATCATGAAATAATCCTTTGTATTACTTATGTCTTAGCTAATAAACTGTTTTACTCAAAGTAAACGTTGCAGATTGACTTTTTCTGACGATAAACCTTTGAAAGACTTTAAACTAACTGAAGCAGATTTAGCCAACAAAAGATTTCAAGGAAATTTATATATTTGCAATCTTCAATATTACAGATGTGCAGTCAAGCTTAAATGTAACCAATAATTTTAATAAACTATGAGTCCATCATTAGTAAAATTTAAAGAAATACGGTCCAATATCAGGAAGAGCTGTGATAATGGTGACGAGTGATTTTGATGCCTCGTTCCGCTAAATCCCGACTTAACCCTCCCTAATTCTCAAAACACGTAACTGCATCCATAATCGATAGCCGACAGAAACAAATGAATGTCAACGCGTGCTCTTGGTTAATTGGAAAGCGCGGGCGTTCCAGATATATCACCGTGTTGAAGGATTTTGAAGTCCGGACGCGAAATGGTTATTTGTTACTCTTTGGTGGGGGAGGCCCTTTTTGCGATATGTGCGAAATTAAAGTCATTAAAAGTACAGCGTAAAACAAATGAGTTGTGCTAAATTTTTACACAGGAGTGCAGCGGTGCTATCTCTTTTTCTTTTAACCCGATGTCGATATTAAAAGTAGAAGTGTAAGGATTGATATACGAGCTGCGTTATGTACAATTTCAAAGTCAAAATACAACTATCTAAAAATTATGGGATAGAACATGAACTGCAATAAAAGTGCTGCTAGCACTACTACTACTACTACTAGTAGTTATACCTCAACGCCTCAGTGTATATTTCTTTTGGTTTACAACTTTAAGGAACTAATAATTAACAAATAACATTAATTAACAAATTACTGTGCTTGATTCATTGGAAAATTATTTATTCATTGGTTTGTATTGCTTTATAGTTTAAACTACCAGTGATTCATAATTAAGTTGTGCAAGACCGATTTAGTACCGAACAAGAGATACTGTCCAGCGTATATTCATTGGTGACTGTACGCACCACTGTGTGGCTACGAATATCAGATTCCAACGTCTGATGCGAATACGCAATTCTTGCCTCATTCCTTATGTAATAATAACTAGTATAAGTCGTAAATTAGAGTTACTGTCGGAGCAGAGGAAATTTACCCTTTCTTAGGCTTTGTTCTTCGCTTTGCCTGACGTCCAACCATTCTCATACAGTGAGGCTGTAGAGCCCGTCTACCCATACATAATAAAGTTGATACTAACTTTTACAAAGCAATCCATCACTCTGCATTTGCTTATACGCAAATTTTTTTTACCGATGAAGCATCAAGAGACTGGGCTCCGCAGTAAGGTATGAAACTGGCATTCGGAAAGTCGGGCGTTTAATTCACGTTCACCACCCATCCTGACCTTGGGCTTTTGCCTGATTCCTCTCATGCCATAGTTCCTCTCTCTCTCTCTCTCTCTCTCTCTCTCTCTCTGTCTCTCCATCTCTTACGTTTGGTTTCCTTTTATGTTTAAAGTATGCTTTCAGGTTTCGTAGCGTAGTTTGAGCCCGTGGAGGACAGTTGGCGCAGATGCTTGCCCCAATGAAAGTGTATTCTCCATGGACTATGAGGTGTGCCTGGGTTTAATGGGTCGTCCAGCCCTAACTCTAGGTGGTTCCGGAGCTGTTTCGGGTCTTTGAACTGGAATTATTAGAGACCTCAGCGTGTCTCCGTTGCCTCCTTCTCCTTCCGTTCCTTCTCTGCATCCATTTCTCCGCGTATAGGCCGTGGTGTGCGAGATCTCCCCCTCCGTTGTATATCATTTTATCAGTGGAATTCATTACCTTTTAGTGTGATTATTACAGCCATAAAATACTTCAGGAGAGAGTGGCATCTGTGTGTGAGGCGTGGCAGAGAGAGGAGGGTTACCGAGATGGAGGTTGAGGCGGAATTTATTATTGGATATTCAGACTATAGACATAGATACGTATATAAGATTGGAGTAGTGAAACAACCTGATAACTGTACTCAGATCAGTCATTACTTATCATATAGAAGATTTTACAGCAATTTAGCGTTTAATAAATAACTACTGTTTTACCATTTTATTCTTTCTGACAGAAAAATGTTATTGAAATGTAAATATCCTTCCATCAGGTAATTGCTCATGCACAGAAAATGTCAGAAGAATTTTTAGCATTTATGTGTAACTTTGCGCAGATATTGAATAGATAAACGAATCAGCCTTAATCGAATTCACGTATTTAATGATCTATTTTTCATTTTTACCTACCCCTTGCATTCTTTAGGATAAGCAAATGATTGTGAGTTCGGTGAATAATTTTAGATACAAGTTCATGTTTTGAGCAATCAATAAATTGCTTCTTCGTGAATACAGTTACATAATTTCCTAATTTAACAAGCAGTTGTCTTTGCAAGTACTACTAAGAATGTTACCACTGTATTGTTTGTAGAAAACAAACTTACTTTGCTTTATATGTAAAGAGTTAAGTATATTCTAAAATGATTCATGCATTTGTACACTTTCTTCAAATATTCTTATAATACTTTTCTGTCGCAACATTTCGTTAACTGAAACAATACAGTAACCTAGCACCTGAACCATCGTTTCTTCGTTACATAACTGCGCTAAATGTGGATTTGAATTAGTTGTAAATGTAAAAGGGTTTAGGAAGGCTATAATGTCAACTAATATTGTATGCTGGTCTTATTTGATTTTTTGAAATATTTATAAATGTGAACAATGTTTAAAGAATAGTAAAATAGTAGTCGCTGACTCATGTGAAAGGCGATGAATAATGAAACAAGGTTTAGAAACAACACCTTCAACAAATTAAATGTTTAGTTCTTGCAGCTGTATTATTCAAATATGTTCTGTCAAACATTAACAAATGAGAAAAGCTTTACAATTCAGATTACATTCTTATACAATTCTGAGTCTTTGTTGTTCTTGCTAAAATAATTATGTACATTCAACCTTAAATATTTCTTTAAAGCGCACAACTCGCTCTAGTCCACGAATTAACGGTACGCCGCACGTACTGAATTAGTAAAATTTATAATGTCACTTACAAAGAATGCGTCAAAGAACGTGGAATAAATAAAAGGTGTGTAGGCGTGGCCGCGAGCAAAAAATTCTTTCTCGACAATCGTAGAATCTCAACTAATCTTCATTCTTCGTGATAAATCCAGCCCGGACTGGACCTGCGGAGAAGGGTCACTTCATGCGACGTTATCCTGGAGCGCCAGTGACACCCTGCATGCGACTATCCCGCCATTTATTGCATGTAAAGCGGAGCTCCTTCCAAGCAGTGAGGGGGGAACACATGCTAGGTTGCATCGTCACTTAGGTAGGCAAGAAAAATGGTCTGGCGTAGTCGATAAGTTAGGTGACATATTAGACTGGGTTACCACAATTGAATAGATGAAAACTGCTGCAACGGGGGAGCCATCCATGGCTCATAACCTAAGTTAGAGTTCTACAAAGCTAGCTTTCTTCCCAAACCAAGTTTCTATTATTATTATTATTATTATTATTATTATTATTATTATTATTATTATTACTATTATAACCACACATTTTTAGAAAGCCTTTCTTTACTGCAGACGGCACCACAGACGTGGACACTGGTGAGCTTGAAATGAAATCGTGATTGGGAAAGGAAACCTGTGACTTTCCGATTGCCTTATACACAATTCTCTCCGACGACTAGCACTACAGACCAGATTAAACAATCTGCGACCTGGCATTGCATTTACACGCCCTTTAGGTCACAGATCTATAGTTTATTAATAATAAATATTTTCACAAAGCTGTTTTAACTAGAAGGTGACACAAGTTTGGAACGCAGTTCAAAATGGTGCTCCTACCCAGACAAAACACAGCCCTCTTGAAAGAATATTGTTATATATGAATCATAATTCTTCAGCTTCTGTTAGAAATTTACCTGATTGGAGAAATCCGCCCAAAACATTTGACTCACTTGTGGTGACAAGTTATCACCGCACATTGTCATTACTACTAATAGAAAACGTGTAAATGTAAGAAATATTTTGTTTAATGTTCTTGTACAAGCTCTTAACCTACGAAAATTTAAAATGTGTTTATTGTTTACTTATGTTTGGAAATTCTAAAAATATTCAACATATACTAGAGATAAACAAGGCATATTCGAAGTTAAAGCACTGAATAATCTGCATTGATTTGTCTGCAAGATCTCCTGATTTAAACTACATTGAGCATTTATGGGCCTTCACCGTAAAGGAATGGGGAGAACGTCGACTAAACAGGGTGCGAGAGAATCTAGTTGCTCACGTGATGGAGCTATGGCGACATTATCAGCAGAACACAAACCGGTGTTCTGCATTAGTTGCAAACATGCACGAAAGAGTAAACGATATAATCATAGCTGGGGGCGATTATACCAGGTTCTAAAACACAAGATTTCATTTTTATTTTCCATTTGTTGTTTCGATATGTTGCTAGTTCCAGGAGAAATGCATTGTCTATAAATCTGAAATATTTCAGAAATTTATTTATTTATTCATATATGACGTGACTTCAGCAATAAAATAGCAGTTGTTTAGTTTGATTTTTAAGAACCATTATCCTTGGCTACCGGCATCTTTTTGTTATTTTTAATAAATGGAGTAACAATATTGTAAATAGCAATTACACAGAATATACCTTTTTAGTTTTACGCATTATACCCGGTCGAATTTATTTTTCTCAAGATGAGAATTCATCAGCTTCTTGTTATTTTATCTTCAGCTTCTTGTTATGCTCAGATGGATTGTATACAGTATTTAGAAGTTGGCTCCAATAAAATTGTCATTCAACCTCCTCGGATTTTCTGCGAAATCATATAGTAATAGCTTATGTGCAAGGGAATTGTAGCATCTGTTCGTTGCTGCGTCTTTCATACTTAAAGCGTTGGAATAAGAAGTTGCTGTGGTTCAAACCCTGAATCCTCGGCACACTTGAAACAGCTTGCGTTTTACCACTGAGCTACGGCAGCAGATGTTAGTTCGTGGGTTATATACAACTTAGATGTTGGTTCTATTAAACTCATCATTCACGTGTTCTCCTTTTTCTTGTGTATTCTTGAATGCCATGTAGTTAATATCTCAGCAGCAAGAGAGTTGCTACTTGTTTTGTAATATTTAGTCCATATTTCGTCATGCTGAGTTAATATAGCCATAGAAATCTTCGAAGTAAATGACAGGGTAAAATGGTTGACCACGACAGTATATATCTACAACCATGGCCGATTTAGTTTTCATGCCAATTTACTCACGGAACTCCTGAGTGATACTGAACCTCGAAAAGTGTACATTCAGATTCTTGAAAGATAGTACATTCGTACGATGGTGTCCAAAATAATGTAACAATGGTAGAGTCAGACGACTGAAAGATTTAATGCCATAACCGGGTTTGCCAGTCATTTGTAGAATTTAATGTCGTCCCGGTATGTTGCCATGGTAGATCAGTTGGTTAGAACAATAAGACGGAAACGGTAAGATGCGTGGCGTAAATTCCGGCTATGGCAATGGAGTTTTCAGTCATCTGATTCTACCTTTCCAATCGTGTTCTACACTTGGCTTGTGTGGAAGAACAATTAAATCCTATGATGCACTGCAGTGTAAACAACAGTGCCATAATACCACACTTTTCTTATTTATCGCCAAAAAACAATTAGCCGAAAATTGAAATCTCAGAAACTAACATCAAAAGCATCTTGCACTATCAGTTTAATAACGAACAGAAGCACCCGACTCATCCCCAACTACAGTGTTTATACTGGCACCGCTTTACAAGTACGCGATAATTCCACGTTGATTGAAACATCCAGAGTAAAAAAATCGCTATCTGCGATTTAATCGCGGTTATTGCAGTTCACTCTCGTGATTGAAGTTTTGTGAGATAGCGCAAGCACTAAAACGTGCTTTGTACCACAAAAGCGTAAAGCATACGTCATTCCGTGAATTTTTCCATCCCTTCTGTATGGTATTAGATCAGATTTGGGGTAAAGGCTCATGAATACCTTTCATCTCAAAACTAAACATACTTCCCTCAGCTGACTTTTGCTTCTCCTGCTCCGCGCACATTCGCTTCAACAATGATAGTGAGGGATCTTGGGACGTCAGCGAGTTGCCGACGGTTTGAAGATGCCGGCCCTCGTAGCCGTGGTCGCTGGAGTCTATAGCTTCGACGCTCCGCCAAGCTGAGGGTCGAGTCCCACCATGGGCATGGGTATTTGTGCATGTATGTGTGTTGTGTAATGCGATAATAAGCGGTAGCGATAAAACAGTAAAAACACAGCATCAAAAACTGTGTAAAACAAGGGAACACACACACAAAAAAAAAGGAAATTGATTATGAATGTTAGCACTCGGAACTATAACAAACGACTTATTATACCTGCTAATTTCTGAAGTATAAATTTTACGGTTTGAAAGAACTATTTCCACAACAGAAGAAACTAAAGCGCAAATTTCCGTGCGTCGCTAAAATGCTTACCAACATAACCACTCGCGATGGCCTTTTAGTTTTCGTTTTTGACTTATGCTGTTCACAGACATACAAGGAGACACATCGGACAGATGCTTTTTTGTGGATTCAGGGGCCTCAAATCATGTATTTTCGGTGAAATGTCAGTATAGAATTTTGGGTGAAATGCAATACCTTCTCTACCCACTATGTACATGTAGAGAAATTAAAAATTGCTGCCAATACAAAATTGATTACGTGCGTTTATACACAGAAAACTACAAATAAGAACATAATTCGGTGAACAAGCTATCACTTTTTCAGTTTTTATAAAGTATGTATCGAATGTCGTTCTCAATAATCAGTATCAGTACTGAGTATCCAGAGATAGTACTATAGTCCTATCATGAATTACAGCAAAAATGAAACCTACCTTAGAAACACATGAGGTGAATATCTTAAGGAAAATCATAAATAAACAGGATGGAAATAGGTGATATGGACATAAAGGAATTCGTGAATACGAGAAGATAGGAATGGAACCTGTACGTTTGTATAATGACACTAAACAGAATGGTTGGCATATCAAGAGATATTACCTGCGTATAGAGGGAGGCCACAGAAAGGTTGGATTGGTTTTTGCACTTAACAGGCTGCAAGACTAGAATGTAACCATGAAGAGAAGGAAAAGAAGATGAATTTTCTAGTTTTTAAAAACCATTTCCAATTACATCATTCAAAACGCAAATAAAGCATTTGAAAACGGTAAGATGCTAACCGCAGTTTAAAACAAAGCCTAAGGAAAACAAAATATTCATTCCAACATTGTTGGAACTCACCAGTTATTTTACCAAAACCTAGAAAACGCCCCATTAGTGCTAAATTAAAACGCATTTTTGGACAGAATACCCCGGATTAACTATTTTGGTTACGTTAGAATGGAATGGGTTATTTTGGGATTAGGATAGAATTTACTGTCGTGGAAACTTACGGATCTTAATAACAGCTTAAGGATGTTATTTCCAAGGAGATATATCGTCACGCGTTAACAGTATTTGGTAATTACGATTAACATGGAAGATAATACTTTCTACTTGTGAAAAAAAGAAAATGTTAGTTTCTCAAATCCAGCCCAACTTTAGCGGTTTTGCTTTGTTTGTCTCCATTACTGCGACCGTAAAAGCTGCTTCATTTGGTTCACTGCACTGCGGTGTCTCGGAGCTATAAACGCTTTGGATTTCACTGCTGGAGCAAAAATCTATAGCAATGCTGCTTTAACAGAGTACGCACAAATGCTAATGGTGGTATTAACATTAGAGCCTTTATGAGCTGTGCTGGCAGCATTACGAGCACAGCCACTTTGCTTTATTTTAACAGGACCTGCGTGGTGCACACGCAAGAAACAAACCCTTGCGTTAAAACACAGTTTCATAAAGGAACAAGTGGAGACGGGCTTAAATTCGAGAGGCCCGCTTCGCTCGAAAGAGATTCACAAAGCAACCGTTTTACTTGCGGGTATCATTGGAACCTAAAATGTTGGTTCCTGTACAATATCGTTTGCAAAACGGATGAGCCGAGTGTGATCCAAAATAGCAACCTAAATCCTCTGTGCTCCACGTAGCCTAAGGGCTTCGTGTGCACTTCCTAGGGTTTAAGTAGTCACTCCGCAAAAATAAATGAAATAATTAAGCAGAAAGAAATACAAAGTGGAATCAAAAAATAAGAAAATTTGAGGCAGTATTTTATACCATAACAATGTGAATGCCAGAGTGGTTGTAGTGTAAATTAACATTATTGTATGACAATGATTTTAGATGTTTGTTAGCTATAATCATTGTTAGGAAATAAATTTACACGGCCTCACTGAAACCGACAATAGGAGTGGATAACAATGAAGCGAGGGGGTGAGTTGTTTATCAATTAGAAGAGGCAAACAAATGACGTAAGGGAGCTTGCCTTTCTTTAGAAATGGAGGGAATATCTTCCCTAGAGCATATGTTTTAGTAATTATGATTGGCTAAAAAAATAGACGCTAATGTTGGCGCGCTTTAGTAACCAATTACAGCTCGATTATAATGTTTAGGCATATCGGGGTGAGCCAAATTCTTGAGCCAAAGGCAAGTATCGCGCAGTTCTACAGAATCATTCACAAGGTAAACGTCGCGCAGTTCTAAGAAATATATCTCGCGAGTTACACGTCAGGCAGTTCTAAGGAAGCATTCACGAAGTACACATTAGGCAATTCTACAGAATCTTTCACGTCGTAAAGTTAGTTACAAAAATGTGAAATACGCGAATTAATAGTGCCCGGTAAATAAGTGATTGTAATTACATTCGGAAATATAACAGTTTCAGTCAGGTGTGTATCAAGATTAAATATGTGAAATTAATTAAGTGTGACGGCAATAAAAGTGTAAAAACAAATTCTTTTATCAGTGTTATCTTTTAGTAACAACTCCTTTCCGTTTACACACCCTGTTAAAGAGATATTTGCTCGACTGAGTAATAATAGCTAGCCGGAGGAGAAAGAATCCAAAATTCAAAATAGTAAAACAATAACAGGCGTTCAGCAAATAAAATAACACGAAAGATTACTGCGACAAATTATAAATGACATTCAGAAACTGGTGAAGTTAAAACTTCTGCCTCCTCTAAAAGAGGATACTTACGTATTCTAGTATACATCAGTTCCGGAGTCACGATTGCAGAGATAGTTGAAAATGCCTTTTAAGCAGCTAGGAAGAGGGTTGATATAACTAATAAAGGTAAAGGAGTGAGTAGCATTGAACTGTAAGCCTGTTGGTAGTGAGGTAAAGGGAGGTAAAGAAAGAATTGTCATTTTCGCTGGCACTGCCCATGCCTATTTCGGGTGCGTCAATATGTTTCCAAGATAGTGGGTAACATCTTTAGCTCCAAGTAATCGTTTCGTAAGATGTTCACGTGATGTAAATGAGCGAGGAGTAGGCCTGAATAACGAAAGTTTGGAAGGATAAATAAAGGAATTTTTAGTTTAACTGGATACAATTATTAAATTGGAATAACTGAGGTTATTGTATGAATCATATAGTTGCTCTGCTAGTTATGAAACATTTATTTATATGAATTTTTATGGTGGGCAAGTTTGGTAATATATGTAGTGCATTGTTGAAAATAACCTTATATGTTCGAGAGATTTTACTGTAATAAATAAAATAGAAAATAAACTGATATATTAAAGATAATTTTAATGTAATGAAGAAAATGTCTTAAGAACTATCCCCTATCCATATATAGCACATTTTCCTATACGTTTACAGTTTAATTTCTTCAGATATTTAAAACTCTTGTAGTTAAAATTTTTCTTGGTTTGAGTGCATTCGATTAAAACTATACAGCATCATTAAATCGTGTGCTTCCATGAGATAATGATTGCGAAGTCATTATTTTGGAATAAACAGGCTGATAAAGGACCCCATTGACAAATGTTTAGAAACGGTAGGTCATAAAGACAGAATCATTCTTTTAATCAACATATAATCCAAACTTCGTTTATGAGTTTTGCGCATTGGTCAATATGTTCACCTGTAAGGTTCGGACAATGAACAAATCAAACCAGTACGAAATACCTACATTTTATTGAAAGGTAGGTTCTGACAGTTTACTGCATGTCTTCAAACAATTTTTCCTATGCCATATTCCATGCTCCATATTTTTGTTAAATCTGTCGACCACGGTGGGCCTCTGCTTCATGTGGCCAAAAAGCGTCACTGATTCAGGCAAACAGGTGATCTGTAATGGAAACTTGAGTTTCATACACCATACTTTTGACCTGTCCCCCAACGAAAATATCAAAGGTGTGTTGCATCGGAGAAACGCGTTGGTCACGCAACACATTCTAATGTTTACTAATGCCGAAGGTCAGCTGTGTTCGCGCATCAAACCTGTACTGCGCTGAGACTGCATTAGGCTAGAACCAGAGGTTGCTGCGCAAAGCAAACGGAAGTTTTTCCAGCAGGACCGGAAGAGAGGTCTGCAGGAATTGCAGGCAAGCTGTTCCAATTAACCTTGCTGACAGAATTTATAGGTCACAGCAGATGAGCCCAGATGTTATCGGAGAGCGTTCGTTGATAAAATTAAACACCAATTGAATGTGGCTTTTCTAGTTCAAAACGTGACGGTTGATGTATTAAAATAATCGCCACGCGTAAAGTGAAGAACACCTTACTGGGGAGGCAACATTAGGACCACGATGAAGAAACCAACGCAAATGCTGCATACCACGCGCATAATTTCTTAGTCCTACTGCCTGAATCTAATGAAACAATATACATGTAAGTTGTACTTATGCTGTACACTACAAGATAGGTGACTTAGCATGAGCCACTGCACGCGTCCTGGTTGAAGGTGCCTGACTATGCCTCTCGAGTGCGACATCGTCTAAATCCGCCGTTCTTACATCACGCCTTCCACCGCCAACATGCTGAGGACAAAGGTTGTGGTTTCTCAAAGGCGTCGATGAATTGCAGTAAAGGTATTGTAGTGTGGATGTCTCTTATCAGGACAACTTTCCTTATAGATTCGATGAGCCTCGTTTCCATTTACCCTCGCCTCCGTAACACATTATCATGCCGTTCACGGCGCACATTTATAACTAACCTGCTACCCTTACAACGAAAAAGTACAGTGACGGTAAGGTGGAATGAACACATACGACAAACAACTATCCAGGAGGTGTAGCGCGCACCTTCAACAATGTGCAGAATTCATAAATGCTCCTCTCGGTATGATCTGTTGTTCCTAAATATTTGTAAGTGACGTTCTGCAACACTGTGTTTTCAGTTTAAATAAGCAGTATCACAAGATTCAGCTTACGACAGTTAAATAACAGTAAAAATATACTTCAGTAAGAATATCGTACGAGTCTATACCGAATAAAACGTATAAGTAGCATTCGTGGAGTGCCATCTTTTTAAACGTAGGTTTCATCTATTTCACTACTGTGTAGCAAACGTGCAAGCTGTGAGTATACGAAATTAAGTTTAACAATAACTACAATAATTTATTATAACCCAAAATTAGCTTTCTAAGCACAGCAAGGAACCATCACTTCTAACTGCATTTCTGCCGAATAGACTTGATATCCTAAGAGGAGACCCAGTAAAGGTTTCAATAAAATCTCGCACTGAAGTCCTCTAAGACTTCCTCTTCATGGTGCGGGTGAGCACCCATCCGAGAAATTGCCCGTAATACACGCCCCAGGATGTCTTCACACGGTCTCCCGGGTGCGGAGCTTTTCTGGATTTGAGACATCGGGTTTTCCACCAGTTACGATGGACAGACACATAACAGCTGCTTTAACGTTCTGTGCACAAAAGTGAGATCTTGGATTGTCAAGAAAAGCTATGTTACGGACAATTCCGGCCTAAGATTTCCCGTTGTGTTAGTGTTCTGTTACTGTAGAGTCGGACGGCACTTTCGGGAATATAACTAAGAATGCATAAAGAATTATCTTTCAAAGATGAATGTATTTGTAATACATACATACGTATATACATACGTACTTATATGCATATATGAAAGCATACAAGGTGAATCAGACGTCCTAGAATTTATGCAATGCTATGTGACAGATATACTTTAGGCACATCTGCGTTGCTCACTTTGCAGATCATTATCGTATACGGATAAAGGAATGTCTCGGCGAGAAAAAAATATTTATTCTAGACTGAGGCATATTTCATATCATAATCGTCCTAGATGCACTAGGTTTCTAAAAGGTTTTACCACACATTATACGCTGTTATCCTCCTCCAAAACCTTTTAACGAAGGAACTACACATCACATTTATCCAGTGTTAAAATCAATCAGAAGGAAAATCCTGTATTAATTCAGTCAAGGAAGCAATAGGATATGTTGAGTCATCAAAAATGTACGTTGAATCGTCATACCACGGAAAACAATATAAATCATTACTTCAATTTTGATGTAAACTAAGCTTGCAGCTCGTATAGTGTACATAGCAGCTCCTTCCATTTGTATAACCTCTTTTGGACTACTAATATAGGTCTAAAGCTGTGCTAAAGGACTGTACTTCACAAGTTAAGTTTCAAGGAGATCACCAAATTCATACGTTTAGAATAGCTGAGTGATACCATAACCATTCGTTCAGAGTTACCAAGTGATACTATGGATTTGATTTTTATTGGAATTGCAAATAAGGTACTTGTATTTTCCAAAATTTGTTTGAAAGAATATTATGGTGCTTCTATGGGATACTTTAGAAACAATTAGTAGTTAAATATATTAATAATTACGTGATCGCAATTAGTATTCGGAGCAACTGTCCTTGGACAATATGGAATTAATATAGAAAAATGCATTAACAAAAATAACTTCACCCGGTACCAATAAAATTACGTGAACTTAATTAGTATTTGGGATAACCTCCTGTCCTCAGACGATAAAGGATTAATATAGAAAAAATAAAACAATGCAAACAACTTCACCCAATAACGGTTTGAAACATCAATCCTCATATCTTCCTCATTATTTTAGAGACCAATCCCACTCAAGTATATAGGCACTACTCTTACTTCTTCTACAACAAATTGTTTCTGTTTTTATTTGAGGTCTACTTCAAGCTTGTTATTTGTAACAAGTTTTAGCAGTGTTATTGGTTAAGCACAGTAGCAAATAAAAATGTTAGAAGCAGTGGTTTATTTAAAGACGTGATATTTTCACATAAAACTATAATTGTGACTGATTCATGTAGTGTGCATACTAGGATGTGGCATCTGACGCTCACAGTAATTGCATTTGTAAAACAAATTTCCTATTAATTCGCATCTTATAATACACACATGTTTATTAATTAATTATTTTGACTGCAATAGTATTATCCGAATATGTGTTAATATGAGTTACACTTGGATATTTTTAAACTAAGTGTGGATTTTGTATCATAACACTAAATACCCTTCATTACACTTTATAAAACGTTTGTGCTATTCATCAGTATTAATTTACAATTTCCACCAACCGTTTATGTAGTTGTTTAAGGGTAATGCTATTACTGCGATGTGTATTGGTAATTTTAATATATTGATATTCCTATGAAATGTGGTTCTATAAACGTGAAGCCCTCAAAAACAATAGTTAAGCATATATATATAATGAAGAATATTTATACACACTATTCGTATTGGTATATATATACATGTGATATTGAATAAACCATGCAAATGTAGCTATAGTAACAGAAAGAGTATTCTGACTCAGGCAGAGTATAGGTTGTCTACACACGAAAGAGTTATGGAATTAGAGCTTAGATCTCGGTAACCTAACCTTCATGCATTGAACCGTTGTGTCCAGAAGTCCTTAGGTTGATTTGAGACCGTAAATTTGGTATTCACCAGAGCACCCAATTTCATCTTGGTTTCCCTTTTACTCCTCATTCGTCTACAGATGTGTGTATGTGTGACTTTGTGGGTTTTTTTAGCTGGTACTTTCCTTTATTTTGTCGCTCATTCGGTTCTTCTCAGATTCTAAGGCAGAGAGAAGTCCTCTGTCCCCAAAATTGATTCGATTTAAAGGAAGCTGCAGGAACTTCGAATGAGACCATCTTGTAGGAAGAAAAGGGATAAATGGCTTGGAAAAGGAAACAAAGAACACTGCGGATTGCGTGACTCAAATTTTGAGGATATTTCTTACAAAAGCAAGAAAGAAAATGGAGAATGTTTTAAGTTTTGAAAGAAAGATTGTGTGGATTCCGGACTGCTAATTCAATAATAAACAAAATCCCGTGCAAAGAAAGCTACAATAACATATTTGCCATTCTGTCTTCTTTTCTAGCGTCTATTCTCTACATAGGGTCTCAATATCTTCGCTTAGCTGGTTACTATACACTTTTTGAGCTGGAGATTCCCACTTAGAACAAGCGCTTATGAGTTTATTCAACCACTATAAAATGAACCATTATTCGTGTGTCTGTCATGTAGAAACAATTACTCTAACATCGCTGGCAATTTTTAAATTCCTTAGCGTAACCTTGTTCTACCAGGATGATACTCCAGTGCACTTCATGAATATATGCAGGACAATACCGTATTAAAGTGTTAAAAAGAAATTCTTTTAAGAATCTGCCGACATTTCCTCATGGTAAATTTTCGTTCTGAGTTTTATATAATTTGTGGCTACGGCTCGGCTTTTGCTGCATGATCGGCACGTTCGTTTCTGTAGTGTCCGGTGTGGCGCTAGATCCACTGGAGTGTGACTTGATTGTCTGCCTAAGCTGAGTGAATATTCTTCCCAATCTTAATAACAACAATGGCTGCTTGGCAATTTACGTTTATTGCTTAAGTAGTCTTCATTTTTATGTTGGAAGTTATTCCCTTTACTTCCCTCTGGTTTTCTGTATTTCCGCTTGAAATACTGCACATTGAGATTTCATTTAACTAAGTTTGAATGGATTTCTGAAAAGCGTTTCTAGATCTCCATGTCTACTCCTACGTTTTCTTTCTTTTAGAATCCGTCTGTAGATAAATGTTATGAAGTTTCCCTCTCCAACAAAGCAGCGGTGTAAGTAACTGAATATTTATATTAAACAGGTTATGTGACAATAACAAGACCAGTTATGATTAAGGGATTCTGAAAGGATTAATATAAAATATTCTCATTCTTTTCGTAACCATAATTATATATCTGTAGAAATGGTTTCAATTACGTAGTGCACATTTTATATTGAGAAGGATTTTGAGATAAAGACGTTAGGATTCAACGCGAAGTGGGACTAAGCACAGTGACCTACATAGATCTTTTGTGTCTATGCCCCAGACAGAACGTCCCCGGGTGGGAGGGAGGGAGGGATGAGGTGAGAGGAGACGAGGCCGGCCGGCACGATAGGCAGAGGGTAGGGTCTCTTATCATTTACAGATTTAAACTCCCCGGTTGGGCACTGATGCAATCGGGTCCCCTCCCACTGTGGGATTTAACATCCCCTGGGGGGCCCAGAATCCAAAGATCGCCTCTATTCTGGGGACCAAGGTTTCCACAGAGCATCCTTTTCCCCTGCAGTGCACACGTCGAGACCTCCCACCGACACGCACAACCCTGAAAGAGACCAACCGGATAAAAGGTGAAGTGAAGTGAGAATGGAGGTGAAATGGAAGGGCAGGTATGTAGCATTTGCCGATCCACCCGGGGAAACCCTCGAAAAATCAATGTCTCGGGAGAGTCGGCCAAGGAAATCGAACCCACGGCCTTCTAAATGCGGGCCACAGACGTTATCGCCTGAGCCATCCCGCTGGATTAAAGAATTTAAGCTCATTAAAAGAACAGAATCACTGTAGTTATTTTACTTTTTGTTTTTAGAAATTGATATACAACTTTCTCTGCATTTTCAGAGAATCTTTATTTCTGTGGTTGATATCTAATACAATATTACAAATGACTGGCCTGTATTCGATGGCTAACTATGAATTAATTTGTAAACATAAGCTACCCAATTTGTTGAATGTATCCTACAAACATGAAATTCCTAAAAAGTATTTTATCAGAAGAAATAATAAAAATATCAGTCCAATCTAAGTGTGAACATGCAATAAAATGTGGTACGCATTTCACCTCAATATTTATCATCATTTTGTTCTTAAGCATATTTTACTGCAACACTTACGCTAATACCGGTTTAAACAATGTTGTCAGCTACGGTTGCTGAGCACAAAAGGGTAATAACCTAAAACTGACACTCTTGGGTAAAACACCGCAACAATTAATTACCAGAGAAGCGAAAATGCGGTCACTTCCTGGATGACTGACTCCTGTACGCTTTAAAACCACTATTGGCAGCACTGAGCGCTCACACGTCCGGCCCCGCGGCTGCTGACCGTGTGAACCTGATGTGAAATTTGTCCACAACTCCGGAAAACACGGCATACATACATACAGATTCTACAGCGAGGTATCATTCATATCCCCTCACACAATATCCCACAGCAATTGATTCTCCCTCACGGTGAAAACAAGCACTTGGGAACTGGGTAAACAATTCAAACGTTTGATTACTATCAAACGTGCAGTTTTACATACAGTTTAACACTATTTCTAAAAATGTTATAATGTTAAATATTCAGAGCATGTCAAAATCTCTGGAGTTTACCATTTCTGTATTCTTCTCTGCGAGATAAGTCAGTTTATAAAATATAGGTTGAAATCGTTGTGTTCTATTGCTACCATTTTATGCAGCGCTACTCCATGTTATGTTTCAATAGATAGCCTTTATGGCCGTGTCTGAAGAATGCGATGAATGCAGCCGCTATAATTAAATTAGTAGTGTACTAACGAAAAATCAACGAAACACTGTTTGTAGACTAGTCTACTTTAAAAATACTTAAATATACATTTGTAGTATTCATTTTACCCCAAAATGTATTCTACACATGTATTCTACATGCCAACAGAGGAACGAAATCTCTCTTCGTGTAAGCAGAGGTGAAAACTAATATTTATGAACTAATACAGTCTCCTCGAAGTAAAAATAAAAGGTATATTTGTAAGAAAGAACTGCAGGGAGAATTGGGGCCTCAACACACATGAGGAGGTTCGTACAGTAAAGAGAAAGCTGCAATAGCGAAAGTTGACCTTCATGTAAGTTTCACAATATTTAATTCATCATTATTTTTAAAAAAAACTTTGTGATTCACTTTGAATTACGGTATGCTGCCTTCTCCCCGAAGGAATGCATTGCTGCAGTTTATAGTGATTTTATTGCTAGTTGCTAACAAATGGAATGTAAAAGCAAGTGAAACAAAGATGGTTTGGAAACACTGCCTTTTCAGCATACAAAACCTGCTTTGGAATCACAGAACATGATATAATATTTATGATTTTAGATAAAAAGCTTCGTTATTGGCACATGCTGTAAAAAATAAGGAAAAAAAGCGATTAGCGGAATTTGATTTCAAAACTTTATAAATCAATAAGAAATATCACTACACGTTTTAGTATTGAATTGATATCTTTAGTTACTAAAATGTTGTTATACATTTAGGAGCATTAATTGTTACTTTTGTAAGCTTTTCGCTTAGGAGGATTCGTTTGGAATAATTCACCATTCCTTAATTTAAGGAATATTGTAAAGTAAACATACATTCATCTTATATAACTCAATTGCAATGTAACCCGAGAGTACTAATTTTTTAAAAAAAAATAAGAACTTCAATCATTCATATTTAGTGAAAGGTAAATTTATATGCAGGAATACACATGTACAGAGAACTCTTAGAGCTTTTGCAAAATATGTAATAATGAGATCGTTGCTATGGCTTCACCAATACAAAATGCATCGAAATTACCTTGCAATCGGAATAATGGTTTGTTACATTGAAAAATAAGGTAAAAAACTAAAGAAATAAGATGAAGCACTGGTTTTAAATGATGCGGCAACCAAAGTTTGTAATATCAGAGAGTTGCAAGAATGTAAACACCAATTAATATTGTTTTACTTTTCCAAACTCTTATATATATATTGTTCACTAAGTTAATAGTAAGCAATCTTCATGCAAAATTCCATGCTTTGAAAGTTGTTGGTTTACAAAGGTATTTCCTAAGTTGTGTTTCATAGCCGATTGCTCTATTATGTGCGTATAAAACGCACTAGTTTAAAATTATTTTAAAATTGTGTTCGAAAAGAGTGATTTAATAAGATTTAATACAAATTTGATGATAAAACCCTTAAAAATTTCTTTTGTTTCGATAAGCAAATATGTTAGAATGCATTAATAATTTCGAGTTGCTAATGCTCATAAAACCTTTTAAACTTAATGAAAAAAACAGGTTAACCTTTTTTCTTATTTATATAACGTATACCACTTTGTATCCTGCAAAATGCCGAAAAGGTTATACAGAGCATAGAAACATTTAAAGCTTTGCTAACTGTGTGAGGACACCGTCCTGATGCTACTAACCAACCTGAAAGGACACTTAATTAGTGATGAACATAAAATTTAAAATTGCCTTTGAAAATACAATTTCGAAAGTAGTAATGCATTAAAAACTTTTGGAACACCTTCAAATGTTTTTGAAATTTCATCCAAGTAGCGTCTTAATACTGGAGAAGACCTTATTCAAGAATACAGCTATAAGATGACAGAATGCGACATAACAACCTTCCGGGATATCCCAGGGAAAAGATGCAAAGGGAAGGGAAGCCATGTCCCTATGTCTTACACCACGTAGGTACAAAGTATAAAACGTTTTTGTCTTAACCCACGTCCTTTCCTAACGTTAAATGTTCATTTCCCCTATTCTCACATGCAGTATAGTTACTGAATTCCTAGCTGAGAACCAGGAGCAAGAAGAGTTGCCCACTGACGTCACGGAGCGTCCATTTATCTGTCAATGGATTAGCAAAACAGCGCAATCGCGAGAAAAAAATATATATTCAACTGAATACATATACAATGGATTGAGTGTGATACTGAACTGTGCCTACGAGAAGAAGAAGGTAAATATTAATTACGCAAAGCATAATTTTGGGCTGTCATCATATTGCTCATATAGGTTATCAGTACTGAGGTTTTGATGTTTTATGAATATTCCCTTTCTAACCGGAAAACCAATTAGATAAATAAATGTTCAAATACATGCCACACACTTCTCCTCTCCGTTCGTATTCCAAGGCACAAGCTCTTCTAACTCGAGGATGTTGAAACAAATCCTGGTATTTCATTATGACTCTTCCCAATCTCTATGAACTCTCTGTTGCGCAAACTGAGTCTATGGAAGTTTAATGTTTGAGTTTTTCATTAAGTTTGCCGAAAGAGCGAATAAACAAAGTTCATTATCATTTGTAATTCCTATTAGAAGTTTTGTTTTTATAACAGATTGAAAGTTTAAACACCCAAATTTATTTTCCTCATACCTTTATGATTAAGATTTGTAATTTTCGGTTGATTTAATAATTCCAATCACATATTTGCTCACCTTTTATTTGAAGCTGGAGGTGTATAAAAGTCAACTTCCTTACTATTGCAAAAGTAAGAAAGAATAAAGATATTTCAACTTGATAAGTCTTTTCCGCTACAATTTCAAACTGATAATTTGCTAAGTGAAATAAACTTAAAAATCACTAAAAATTTCAGAAAATCAACTTTATTAGAAATAAACCTAAATACATACTCCTATTTTCAGTGATCACAAAATGAGCAACATTTAATACTGCTGAATGAAGTCAAAGTTTAAACTTTGCGCTTAACTTAAAAGTAAGGCTATTACGTTTAAACTATGATATCAAATACAGCTGTGTTAAAGTCGTAATTAGCATAAATGATGTATGTTTCATTTCTTACCTTAAGCGTCTATGTTAGAGCTGAATTCACTGCAGATGCATGACCCTTATGAGCTTATAATGCAGGGGCAAAGTATGTTAATGATTTTTTTGGTAATATGTGTGAATGTATGTATGTATGTGTATGTATGTGTGTATGTATGTATGTATGTATGTATGTATGTATGTATGTATGTATGTATGTATGTATGTATGTATGTATGTATGTATGTGTGTGTGTGTCTAGTGCTGAATTAAAACCTTCTGCTTCTCTAAACATCTTAATGAAATGTTTCATTCTTTCCTCAAACAAATTTGTTTGTTTTCTTCCAGTCACCAAAACATTGGATTTTTACTGTTTTAATGTTTAAAGCGAATAGGGGAACACCAACCATTCATTGTATATAAATAAATTTTGTATACAAATATTTAGAGAATATAAAAATAACTAGGAAGAAGCATAATAAAATAGGAAATAATAATAATAATAATAATAATAATAATAATAATAATAATAAAACAAATGAGAGAGAATTAAGAACGAATTGAGAATGATAAAACAAACATGATAGTAAATAATTATGTAAATAATGGAACATAGTAGTAGTGGTATTTATTAAGTACTTAGTATTACATTAATTGAATAATATAATCGCATGAGCATACTCTCTAGAAAAGGACCTGGTCTGTAAACTTGACTTGCAGAATTGACCAGAAAACAATTATTTTATAATCACCACACTATATACATACATATAATATGAAAAATACTCTGAATCATACACATACAAACAAACACGCACACTGTGCTCAAGTATCACATATATTTAACGAAAATTTACATAAACACCTTATCTCTTAGCACACGTACTTCCATTAAGCATGTGCCCAAGCTTGGCCAGTTATGACTGTTTAGAATCAAGTTCCAGCAAGCTGTCCTCCGTGTGTTGGAAGCCAAAAATACTTCCGGTAAGAATTTTTTCCTAAGACCCTACGTCTGCACGCATGCTGCCAAAATATGCATCCAGTCTTCTTGTTTCTCGCATAATAGGCACATCCTCCTACCATCATCATCAACAATCTTTCGAGCTTTCCACCCTCCCAACCTAAGGCAATGCTATTCCCGTCCTCTGTTTTATTTCATTTTTTAGCTCCAATGTTGATCTTTGCATGCCGAACTGAACATTGTAAAGCTCAACTTTGGTACTGGAAGCTGACTAACGCAGAAAAGTAATTAGTAACCGGGTAGCTGAGAAAAACCCATTACCAGGGATCGGGCTAAATGAGTGACTGAGGAGCACAGATTGGAAGATAAGTAGTCATTACCTATATTACAAGGTATTATTTTTGACAAAATTAATAACATGGAAAATAATATTAAGAATGAGTTTTCTGCATGCTATAGATCAGGCAAGTTCTGTTGACAAGTTGAAGTTGACACTTGAGATACGATAGAGATAACATTTATGTATTACTTTCTCTACCATGTACATATTAGGTAGAGAAGGTATTGCATTCCACCCAAAACGTCGATACCAGAAATACAAGTTTTGAAGCCCCCTGGATCCAGAAAAGGCATTTTTAGAAAAAGGTCCGTTTGTGCGTCTGTTTATGGCTGTCTGCGCGCGCGCGGATGTGTGTCTGTGTATGGCTGTAAATAGCATTACTCAAAAACGAATAGTCGGATCAACATCAAACTTTGTATTTAAGATACGACACGAAGATTTTCAATAAAATCCCCACCCCAAACTACCCTTTACATGGAACGTCTTTCGAAAATATTGATTTTCAAAAAAATGGCTATGACGATGTTTTATTAAAATATCATATATGAAAGATACTTACATGACAAATAAAATGTATATGTTGAATTTTCTGGGAATAGCGTGTAAAGCACCTTCATTAGAAACGCATTTTGTATAATCTTGTACAACTGTTAAACTTTTAGCGACAGACGATAACGTGCTATACAAAAAATGAAGATCTCTTAATACAAACAATTTATTTCAAATACAATTTTTTTTGTGGTAAGCTATTTCTAGATATCCTTTATTAATGGTTCGAATTGTTTATTTCTTGGTCACTCTCTTAAAGTCCTGTCAACATTCAGCTGCTTCTTGCAATTTCATGGAAACAGTATGGAATTTTAAGACCAGCATACAGCATCCAGTTCTAAAATTTTGACTGTCGCTGTTCCGTTAGTATCTATAACGAAATGTGTAATGTAGCTATTTTTGCAAATTTTCATCTATTAAAATAAAACAGATAGAACATTAAACTGAATACTTTGTATACACACTAATAAACGAGAGAGGATACTGAAGCTGAAATTATAAAGTCAATTATCATCATAATGATCTGGAAAGGATAGCGAAATAAAATAAATAATATATATTTAAAAATCCGTGCATGTATTAAAAGGAGAAGCATTGGGAAAATTGCTCAGTGTTAAAAGCGACAGAAAGGCCAGACAGGCACAGATAATTAGGGACCAGCTCCAGGTATAAAGGGTAAAACCGCTGAAGCCAGTTTCTCCTGGAAATAATGTGTGCAGCTGCACTGACCAGGAAGTGAAAGTCACGAGTTCTTAATCGTATCGCGCGTGTGGTGAAGACACTCTCGCTGGAGCCCTCTTGGGGTGCGGAACATCATTCTCGTTGAGTTCAGAAGACTGGGTGTGAACTTGCAAGAGGATCGAACGTTCAGCTGTAATTGATAATCCTCGGTCTTGGAAAAGACACAGCAACATCGTAAGAATTTAAAAGTGATAGGAAAATCTTAAAAGTCTTATTTTAATGGTGAATAAAAAGTATTAAAAGAAAGCGTCCGTGTTTCTATGCACACACACTCACGCAAACCCAGTGTTTAAAGTTTCATGCGCAAGCAGCCGTGGCAAAGTAAAAACAACTAGGAGGAGAAAAGCAGCAATCGTGAGGCAAAGGTATTGCTTCATTGTTGGAGGGCGTAGCGTGTCTGCACCAATACAGAAGGTTATGAGTGTGCCACATCAAATTTGTTTTTGTTTTTTTTTTGTTTGGTGACTTGAAACTCTGTATAATTTCCAAACAATTGATGATAGCGTAAATAACATTAAAACAACTTTTGTGGTATTGCAGTACCTTAATGCCATCACGATTAACTGCAACGTGAACCTCGGACTTCAGGATCATCAATGAGGAATAACCTCAGAATGTGCGTTTTGTTGTATATACCTCAAGCATTAATTTCACGTTACAATTCCTCAGGCTATATCTGATATATTCCAATGCAACTAATATCATTCTTAAAGTTATTGTTGTATGTTATCAATTGCGTCAAAAATAATGCGGGGTTTCCACTTAAATAAAACAAAAAAGAAGCATAATTTTATATTGAATCATAATTTTTTTTACATTTTGTAATCTCATATATCATCTACTTTAGCTCCCCCTATCTTTAGCCTGTGAAGGTCGTTTTTCAATCCCTTTGTATGTTTCAGAAATATTTTCAATGCAAGCTTTAGGTGACGCAGTCTATAAGTGTTTGGAAAATTCTCTGTTTCCTTTTAAAGCTATTATTTGCTAGTCAGGTAAACGATATAGAGTAACGTTAAGTATACAATATCAAATCTAGTATCAGGAGTAGCTTTAAACAGGTCTTGGCACTGTTTTCCTTTCCTAATTGAAACTTTCAGTGCAATGCAGTCTTGAGGAAAATATCTATACTGGAGATCGTACATGTACTTCTTTAGAAAAGAGAGAAGAATGCATTCTTATAGTCAGCCCAAACACTCATTTAAGTTCCAAAAGAACTGAGAGCTTTAAAATGGCGTACATTTTATGGGAATTTAAGTGTAGAGTGCAATAGCTTACACAAGAAAGCTATCAAGCGAAATTGTTCCTCTTTGCACTGCACGGCTATAAACCAGGCGAAACAACCTACAAAATGAATTTCCAGGTTTACATAGTAACCCCATTATCTAATCTGCCTTAGGCCCCTCGTTCACTTGCACCAAAACTGTGCTGCTATTGAAGCTACTGTTTTCCAAATGGAAATGTTAGGACCTCTCAAGTACCTATTTCAAGCTTAAACTCATAAGGGCTTATCTTATAAATGAGTTCTGAATACTGATTATATGCAAAATAAAATACTTACTCTTAATTTGTATGTCCCCGTGGCATGAGGTCAGAGTTTCGTATTAATATACAAATTGACCGGATCCGGGTTCAATTCGTTATAGTGGCGATGGCTTTTTCAGTCATAAAGGACTTCATCCTAAGTTCTCGATTAGGTGTATGCCCGAAGAAGCATATGGAGAAGACAGACCACCACGTAATCACCTTGTTTATTACACCCAAGTGCTAACAGTGTTATCACCCACGTATTAGCCTTCGAAAAGATCAATCATCAGAATCACTGTTATTAATTGTACTATTTCATTGAAGCCTAATACAATGAGATGAACTCTTTTAATATATGAGTATTCATTTTGCACAGTAAACATTTCCAAAGCATATATAAAACTTCTTTTTTCTGATTTTTTCAAAATAGTAAACATTAGAGTTTTAAATATCCTAAGCATGGGGTATGAACAACGTTACGGGGCCCTAAACTGTTATGACATGACTGGGTGACAAATGGGTGGAACAAGTGGAAGATTTCAGATTTGTTTCCAGAATAAGCCATAGTAACAATCTAAAGCACTTTACGACATAAGGTAAATTACATTACTAAAATTATACATAACAATAGAGTTACCGCTACATTAATATGATTTTATATGGACAGTACCAAATGACCATTAAAGAATTGAAAGTTCAGAAATTCAGATCCGTCATTATATTACAAATTTCACACTTTAGAAGCAATTCAAAATTGTTGTTACAGAAAGCACTTAAATTTGTTAAGAATGATTATTAAAATTATATAATATACTAAATATAGTTGAAATACGCGAGTAGCTATAATTGCAGTACCATACTATGGATTAATGAAAATTCGGAAGTGAAAGCTCTTGATACCACCAAAGTAATTAAATGTGACTGAGAAGTGATATAAAAGAAAAGAAGATATCCGAAAGTTAGATACCGATATAAATAACAGTATTTAAGAGCAGTAACAAAAAGAAAAATAGCAAAACCTCATATGTTAGTATCATATTGTTTTCTCTGCTTCGTAATGATTTATTTTAATTGCTATTTTACAAATTATTCATAAAGCTCGTTTCTTTCAGTCTATTTCCTGTGAAACATTACAAAATATATTGGTTGAAATGTCTCTATGCTTAAGAAGACATTTTTTCTTTTTCTTTCTTTCTTTTTCAATTCCTTCATTTGTATAGTCCCCTTTAACTTCTTCGGTAATATCTTTCACCTGAGAAACATCTGATTCTGTTATTACTTGCTGAAGGTTAATTTTATCATTTTTACTATTAAACACACTCAAATTCAGTCCCACATTCATACTTCTATAATATTTCGGGAAAAGCAAAATATTCTGTTAAAAAAACTTCGGCGCCCAGTCAGGAGCTCTGGATTGAAAAAGCCGGAGTGCCGACTTCTCCACCTCAAAGGCAGGTGTGACAGTGACATCACGTATTTTGTTGTAGCTGAACAGGAGCATATACGCATAAGACCAGGACAATGACCAGGCCAAAGCAGGTATCTCAACGACCTTGATATAGCCTTGATATTGCATACTGTTTGCATGACATTACAAGAAAAAAAATGGACTTATCATTTCAGAAGTGCACTGATAAAGTATAGGTGCATTCAAATGAAAAGGTAATATCTCGTAAACAACGAAAACTACAAAAAGTTATTTAACATAAATTGCACATTTAAGGAATGTTTTACATTTCAGTTGAATAAAATGATCTAAAATTCAATAAGAATAAAGAAGACTTTAAAGACTCTTCAGAGAAAATTCAATACATACATTCTATTTACCATGGTATTTTCTCAAACTTATACTTTTAATTAAACTCGTGAGAGTTTTTTTTAAGAAAAGGAGGAAAAACGAACCAAGACGTTCTTCGTAAAGGGAATTTGGGATGGGGAAATCTTGTAAGAAAATTCGATTTGCGTCCTTGAAAAACCCAAGTTTTAAATATTAAGTTTAATGTTTATCGTAGTTTTCGTTTTTTAATTATACCCACACATACACACATTTTTCTAAACATGCCTTTCCTTTAGTTACAAGCAATCTGAATCAGGTATTTACGGTGAAACCTTGATACGGAATGTTTGGAGCAAATACAATACTTCACTTACTAAAAATTTGGTTTGTGTTACTTTTCTAAGTATCATTGAAATAAGAGCTGATGCACATTACTACTTTGCATTTTTTAACTTCAATTAATAGATCATTAAAGAATAGATTATTATGGTATAAAACCTATATTAGAGGAAGTATTCAATTGGACTAGAAATTCAATTTCATGAATTCAAGAAATTAACAGATTTTCAAGCCCCTCTATGAATATACGGTGTGTGTATGCATCCAGGAGCAATATAGGTAATAAACAAAGTTTACCTATATTTGTTTAAACACCAAATGTTGTACTTATATTAGACATTTTCCATGGGTAAGTTAAATCTTATGAAGGATTTTTCCGAGCTATCCTGGAAGAGTTTAGGACATTTTAAATGGTACATTTTAAATCCTTTCAAAAAAGGAAGCCGAGATTCCAGCATGGCCTACTCAATTATTAGAAAAAGAAAAGAAAATGAGAGAGAAAGAATACTATCAACCTCAGGGATACCTTCAACAAATGATATCGACTTCGACAAAATTGTGTGTACAATATTACTGTCCCGATTTCGATTCCCGGCTGGGGCGAGGAATTCTTTTTTTAATTAGAATCATTCCATAGAGCACAGAAGTATGAATGTGGGAGTGGCTGTGCGCGTATTTACTAAAGAAAATTAATAAAAACTAAGAAAACTTTAAATTGTCTACTATCCATGAATTAGTAATACCACAACTGTGTTTAAATTCAAAGTCCTGATATGAGCATATAAGTTAAAGGAGCTGTACGAATGAAACAAGAAAAAAATTACAGCGATTGTCTAATTAGATGACACTATGATGGGGAGGAAACATACAACTTCGTAACATTCCATTGGCTGGCTGGTTGGTACTTACATGCATTAGTAACTTAAGTCTCCCTGATTCATGCAGTCTTTACATTTTGGTGTTTTTGTTTTACAAAATCGAATTATTTTGATTAGAGATTCATATGTTTAAGGCACAACTATAACAGTTTTTTTTGGTAAATACCAAATGTAGTATTGAATACCATAAAAGGTAAACAAAACTTACATTAGTAAAGATGTACAGCTTATCAAAATCAGACTTTATGTTAAATACCTTTTTCAAGAATTAGTCTTTTTCAAAATATTTATTATCATTTACATTTTCCATAACGTAAACGCCTTATCTGCTGCAACATGCTAGAAATGTTGCCATTCTTCTTCTTTCTTCTCCTCCTTTGTCTGCGCTCGTTACTGCTCGTTCTTTAAACATGTTATATGTTACTTAGTTGATACTGGTTAATTTGAATTATTTATTGTGATTGGAAAAATTAATTTTAATAAAATAATATATTTTATATTTTGTGTATGTAATATGTGGAGACAATTGTATGTCGTTGCACATCAGATTTTTTCTTTGAACTTCAAGTTGGATTATCACATCTTCTCGGTGATTTTGTACCATAAACAGATCATTTTTTGCTTCTTGAGGAAAGCAATCAACAACTCAACCTTTAGTTTTATAATTAATACACATCCGCATATGCGCAGCTGGTATGTGTTAATGGCTCCCTCAATTGACAGACTGTTTAGAGATTCATTCATAAAGTTAGTATACATCTGAATTCTTGCATCAATTCTATGGATAAAAAACTTATATCGGTACACTTGATTGGTGAGTTTACATTGAACATGCTTTCGATGTTTAGTTTACTCAAAGCATCTACAATATATCTCATAAAATTGATAACGGCCTTTTCTGCGAAAAACTGTGAATAAATGACACAAATTACTGATGAAAACATCAATACATTTCCTATGAAGCTTCAGCCGGCGTTCAAAACGTAAGAAGAAACTGCGAGGGGAGAGTTGACGTTTGCAATGTTTCGGCATCATTTTCAATGTCTTATAATACATACATATCCTTTGTTTCAGAGTTATTCACTTGATTCAATTACCCTGAGAACTTGTTTCGATTGTGTAAATTATAGACGCAAATACAAATTATTAATGACTGTTGTTAAATTTTAAAAGATATAAGAACTATGAGTTGTAACGTTAGG
The DNA here is from genome assembly GCA_030765065.1 of Deroplatys truncata. Classification (NCBI taxonomy): domain Eukaryota; kingdom Metazoa; phylum Arthropoda; class Insecta; order Mantodea; family Mantidae; genus Deroplatys; species Deroplatys truncata. Next base: position 203,585,153 of record CM060981.1, on the reverse strand, counting down.
AGTGATACTTTCTTTTTTTACCCTTGAAAAGGAAAGTAGTAAGAAGGGATGGTAAAACAAAGAAAGAGGGAAAGAAGCAGAGGCTATTATGTAATATGACATTTCATATCTGTTTTTCTCAACAATTCTGTATATATTTTTTCAAAATTAAGTAATTAGCTTGTGATACAGTATTTAAATTACATACAGTAGCAGTCATGAGGATTATGGGTAAATTCTGATCGTCAAAAATCATTTATTTTCATTCTAATAATATTGATACTTAACTTCGCTAATACCTTGAAATTGTTATATAAATTGTTTAACTGCATTAATTTTTTGACTAATAATGTAGTATTTTGTTAAGATAAGCCGGCCCTCTTAGCCGTGGTAGCTGGAGTGTGTAGATTCGGCGCACCGCCAAGCTGAGGGTTGTGGGTTCTAATCCCGCCATGGGCATGGGTGTTTATGTGTGTGTGTGTGTGTGTAATTGCGGTGATAAGCGGTAATGCAAAACAGTAGAAATACAGTCATGATTTGGTAACCAAGGGAACTTAAAAAAAAACAAAAACAATATTGGCCTACGTTATTTATCTTTCATTTGAAGTTGATTGTTATTAACTTGAACATGTTTTCCATACTTAGTTTTATAATTTACTATTATAATTGTAAACGTTTCAAAAAGTGTTAATTGTATGGTTATACTTTGTCTACATGGCAGCCCTTAAATGAGGAAATTGTTTTAAACAAATACAAAAAAGGTTTACTTATTCTTGTTTTTACATACCAACCTATACATCGTTAGAGATTCTACTAATTTTTCAACATCATTTATGTAAGTCTCGTTTAGAATGTAATTATTTAGGAGGAATGCAAACTAACATTTTACTTACAAGTAGTTTATTATACTTTCTTGTTTACTTGTCGCTGTGCTGATGAACACCTAAAGAAGATCCTTTCTAGAAGGTGTGTTAAGTGACACATGTTTGCAGGTCAGATTTTATCGCAACCTAGCTGCTATTATGAAGATTCTGGGCTTGTTTGCTTGCCTTCCATCATTATACGGCATAAAACAGCTGCTGGTGATGAAGATTCAAGAATAAAGCTTGTATCTTATTCACGGTTTAGATTATTCAGTTTATTCCTCCTTTTATGCTGTCTAATCAGCTATCACTTCCAGTCCGGGTATGAAACGTGTAAAGCATTCTATTTTCTAAACAATTTCCCGTTATTATTATTGTTTTGGAAAAATTTCATAATTTTATTTGTTGACAGAAGAAGAATAAAATTATACAATGCATATTCAAACGTGTGTCTATATGTTCACAACGAAAGAACAAAAAATTGAAAGCTGAAAAATTGGCCCTTGTTTACTGACGTAAAATGTGCTGCAAAAGTAATACATCATATTTGAAGGTTACAAATATATATAGATTCATAATTGGAATGTATAAAACTCATCGATTTGCAGAGATTCTTAACAGGAAACAAGATTAGTTACGATTTGTCTTTTTAAACAATTAATTTAAATGTTAACGTCTAACAGGCATTTTTAGAAAGTTTTCCCACTCGTAGCTTAAATTGCATCTTGCCCGAAGCGATGGGGCAATTAAAGTTAACATGATGACTGATGACGTACCCCTCTGCGTCACTTTTGATGTCGTTTCCAATATATACTGATGAATCTACTGCCGGTTGCTACAGTGGTTGGCTATGAGATCTTCCTCTCAGGGTATGTGTGGGTAGGGTGGGATGACAACACCAATTAAACTGACTGAGAAATTCAATGTGATCTAATACTTGAGCTGTTGAAGCAAGCTACCGGCCATTTGAGATGAAGAATTAAACTGATCTGAATCTATGCTTGAGAAGCTATAACACTTGAATTATTGTATCTACTAACTTCTGAAGGATCAAATTTACGATTTAAAATAACAGCAGCAACAATAGGACGGGTAAGTTACCGTGAATCGCTGAAATGGTATATGGTGTTGACCCCTAACCGTTCGAGGTTTTAGACGCTACGGACTGCCGATCACCATAAAGGACTGTAAACGCCTAAGGCTGTACACGAAAGAAAGACATTAATTTTAGCAATATACGTTCCTTTATTAACTTAAGTACCGCTTACTTAACAACTACCCCACCAAAGTTCCTACACTGTTGCCAAATTTTTCGCATCTGAAACACAAGTTTTATTCTTTGTCTAGCCAAATTCTAAGAGTTCTTTTCGTTTCTAATTCTCAGAACCGGTATCTGCGTTTTCACACACCTCTCTTATTTCTTAATCTCTTAATTTACAGTCACCTAAACCTTGGACTAATGAATTTCTTCTTGACCGAGTTCGCCGGAACCTAATTACTACTACTCTGAACCTAAATACTCTGACTTCTACTTAATTTATTTTCCTCAACATGCAATTTGCGTTATAATGACTTCCTTATTCGCTTACAAAATTGTAACTCTTTATTCTTCCATTATACATTGATTCAATATATTAAAACTATTTATTGCAATTATTTATCTATCTCCCTATCATGTCTGTATAATATTATTAATCATACGAGCTAATAATTTTGGTTTAATGACTCCAAAAGCTATTTTCGCCTTACGTAAACCGCGCTATTTTCTTTCTGAAGTGTTTGGAGTTATACGCTTTTCTTAGCTTTCATTTGTTACAGACTGATGTGTGTAAATCTGAAACTATTTCTTAATCTATGTAAATCACAGATGGTTTATTAACCATTGCTTTATTGGATGATTTTAATGATATAGAAGATATTACGCTAGATGCTTTAGCATATAAGAGAGAAGTTTCGAGATTAAGATCGGTGCAATTTCCACGTTTTATCACAGTGAATTCTCACGTAAAATGTCTTGCGAAAACAGCTTAATGAATAATCATTATTTACTAAACCTTTTGCTCATATTAAATTTAATGATATATAAAATAATACGCTTACTTTTTCTTGATTTTACACAATTGCAATAGATAGTAAAGATGATCCTTAATGTACGAAGGCAAAAACTTTGGTTTCCCTCTGAAACTTATTTGAGAATATTGCTCCATCTACTTCCATCTTCGTAGGGATTACTTCTTAACACTTCCCGAAGAAGACAAATCATCACTAATAGTAAATTGTAGTCTGGAGCAGCCATACTGGTAAATGTTCATTAGCACACTTGCCTTGTTGAGCATGTTGTCACACATATAACCACAGCTGGTCTTTCGGTAAAGCACGCCGCTATGCAAGCAGTTATATGTACTGTCTTCTAATTTTATGTGAAATTAATGACGTCAGAATAACATTTAACGCACATTCCGAATAGGGGTGAAACACTCCCTATTTTATTCTTGTACAGCTTTTATTCCATTTATTATTGCTTTCTTACTCTATTTCTACAAATGAAAATGCAACAAAAAGGTGCTTATAAATATGTTCGGCAAAGATACACAAATATGGCACCGGGGCCATATTACCTCCACAAATGGGGTTAAGTTAAGGGCACTGTGAGCTTTGAGGATGGCTTTTTGTTATGAGTTATATATAAAAAAGGCCACGTTAAACTTCTATGTTAAATCATGGAATGCTGACTATGATTATGACAATTAATCTTAAGGACTATAACTACATAATTATGTTAAATATACAAAAAGGATATACTAAAGATTACGAGTGAACAAGGCGTTTACTTTGTGATCATAGGCACAATAGCATCCTATATTTAATACTGATAGCAGTGTACTGCTCCTTTTAACGTAAATAGTTATCCGCAGTGGTCATATTTCCAACAGGAGTCATATCCGGGTATTTTATCTTTGTAGTTTGTCATATTCTATAACTATTTTTAGGTGTGTGTTAATCGGAATTATTTTAGAACATTCCGCAAACTTTAGTCGTAACTTTCCCCCAAACATTTTCAGAAGGGCGATTAATAAAGAGGAACTTCAATAAACATTTGTCAGAAAATAATTAATGTATACGTATTCATACTCGTAATATATTTTTAATATAAGTAAGAATTTAGAAGAAAATAATGCCCATCTTAGTGGAAAGTGTGCCTGATGCCACAAACAGCCGTGATAAAGCAGAAACTAGAGAACACATTCTCACATGCGTTTATGGACCGACATAAAGGAGAAATGCAGATAACTAACAGGCCATGGTCTTTAGTTGCGAACTTGCACCTGGAAGGCCTAGTGAGAAGTACTGACTTGACAATTATGACGTCACGCCAAACTGGCGTGGGTTCTATGATAAGCTGGAGTGCAGAGTGGTTTGTGCCGGTAAAAGCAACTCTATCTCTAGTAGCTATAGCTTCCATTCAGCTCTGTAGATGCAGCGCGCGTACGTTTCATTTGATTTTAAATTCTATTACGAGTATGACTGTGACAAAAATGCTCTATAGTCTATTGTAACGTACGGGAATGTTTATGAGAATGATGGGTATAGCAGCCGTGCCTGCCAGGCTGTTGCACTTTTAATGGACTGTGCCCTCACGCGTACGCCTTCCTGCAGGAAAATATCTAATTCAGTAGTTATCCTATACTGTATAAAGGAAAACAAAGCTTCCTTGAACAAACATCTTAACTAATAGTTGCTTACAACTATTACAATTAATCGGTACTAAGCGGAATAACATGTTCATGGTAGGCCGGTAATCATTAGAACATAGAACATGAACACAAGACTTTGGGGCTACGTAGAAAACGTTTGTTGTGAGCTTGAAAAGTAAAACATAGGAACAATCTTGGAAGATAAGGATGATAACATCTCGGGAGAAAACATATTTTATAGTAAGAAGCAGTAACAGAATTGATCACAAGTGTGTAAATAAAAGAGAAACAATTCCAATCTAGGGGATGTGTTGACCCTATCGCGATTTCATATTATTGATCAAAAACTATAACTGTCTATAACGTTAAGGATTGGTGTATCTGTTTTGAGGTACAAGAATTGAAATGCAAATATATTCGCATAAATAATACATTGAAGAAAGTAAAACACTCAATAAAGGAAAACAATGTTCAAAACATTGGTTTTACATTCTTATGACTTCCGTTGTACGGTGCAGTGATATTCGGCAGCGGTCTCTCACAGCCAGTTCTCGAACATTTCCGAGCGACTACAGCTAATGGACGTATTCAAATGGTAGTAAGAGAAACAAAAAAACATTAAGAAATCTGGTTAATATTTGTGTAAAGCTACTTCGGTTTGATTAACACAAATACAAGTCAAAGAGAAGAACGATCTGGGCAGAAAGTGACGTGTGAGTGGCAGGCATAAATTCACTTCTCTAACAGAAATGACCCAAAAAGATGTTGCCAATTATAGTCGTTACCTATCCCGAAGGATCCTCCCCTCTGCTTCTTTGTTTTTTTATCAGGACCGAGTTTAGTCGTCCTCCGTGGTGCAGTGTTTACTACGTCAGCCCCTAGTTCCTGAGGTCCCAGGTTCAAACCCGACGGAGGGCGATAGATTTTTTTTCGGGCGTAAAAGAGCATGACTTCCTTCGGAAGGGTAGTAAAACTGGTGGTCCCGTGTCGTAGAATTACGGTACGTAAAAGAACCTCAAGCCTGATAAAGGGGGCTCTAAGCAAAATTACCGGTCTTTCACGCCCAATATTGAATGGGGCGCTAAGGACCATAGCACTTAATGAGCGTCCATACACAAAACTCAATAAAAAAATGAAGAGATTATATTGCCACAGTTAATATAAAAATCAAACAAGTGAAGTGTATATCACAACGAAAAGGACTCCAATGAGCATTTTGAATCAAACGACTCATTTGCTTCACTGACGGAAGTAACTTCATAATTCTTATATTCTACAACATTCCTTCTAACGACCTTAATATAAACCAGAATACATGCATTTTAGCAATTCTCCTCCGTTAGCCCTTCACCTACTCCGGATCTGCGCGTCCCTCATTCTACATAGCCTGTCATTTTTACTTTCTCTATCCGCCCAAACATTCGATAGCGAGATTTCTGCGGAAATACACATTTTGGGGTCTCCCGAATCCGAAACAATTTTACTTTCTCTAGCACCGAACTTATAGCACGTAGGGGATTTATTGTACCCCGCCCAGAAATTTTAGTTATGATTTCACCGGAAATGAGCTCCCCCAAATTGTGTGATGTATGTATGTATGCATGTCTGTGAACAGTATAAATAAAAACCAAAAGTCGAATGCCTATCAAACTACGTATAATATAGCTTCAGCCTCCTCCAAGGATGCAACACAAACATTTACAAAAAATCCCGCCGATCCCAAACTACTCTTTACGTGGAAATATCTTTTTTATTTTTGATTTTATGAAAAACTATTCTAAACAATTTCATTAAAGTACCCCAAGTTTAAGATATTTTATAACAAATGCAGTGTACATTTTTAATTTATTGGAAATAGCCTGCCATGTCCACTAAATTTAGAGATGCTTGTGTACAATTGATAAATTGCAAGAGATAGACATCCTGTTACACAGAAATTTAGATCTCGTTAAAGCACAGACTTTAAGTCAAATAACATTCTTGTGGCTTTAACCATTCCGGTAATTTCCTTGTTATTCGTTTAAATATTTTGTTAAAGTGGTAATTCATTATTCGTTTTTTACCTAGTGGTCATGCAAAGAGAACGGAATTTCATAACATCACATGCAATGGATTTGACTGTAGCTTAAGCCTGCTGAATTCCCTTTGTACATATCCCACAAGAATTAATCTACATCCGACTTCTGATCGTCTGTAAGGAGGTTAATAGAGCGTGCTTAAGATATCCGCTGGCGCCTCCTTCACCCGTAGTGCGTTGAAGGAGGAAGCGGACTACAGCTTGTCTGTTTAAGAACATGTAAATAGCTAGGAAAAGCTAATTTATAAGAGGACCTATAACCGATGCTTGAGGTATAAATGCTAACGGGAATTGACTCATATTCAAGATCATTTTCAAACAGATATCTGCTGTATATTCGCAACTAATCTCGTGAAAGATTGACAAAATCGGTCTCCACGATATTAAATCCAGACACAAGTTAGGTCTCCTTCTCTTTTCTAGTTGAAGGAGGTCGCCATTCTTCACCTACACCTATTCGTAACTTGCCAATAATTGACAGAACTGGCATATGCATGGCTGTACAGAACAAGGCGAGATAGCACCTACAAGGTGACACCACCACCCAATAAAATGAAGTCATGAGGTCATGAAGTACCCCAGAAACAGTAACAAATGCGGTTTGTCCAGGGAAGCCATGTTGATGTCTTCCTGTCGTTTCTGCACCTACAACGAAATGTAAAGTACATCATTTCTGTCAATGTTTATCTCGACTAACATGAAGCAGACATAAGAATAAGCTTTAGTAAGATGAGTTTGTAGAAGAGTGGGTACGAAAGGACATGTAAATGTAAATCATCAGATTTTTATGAAATAATGTTGTATATTCCCTTCACATAATTTGGGAGACGTTCATATGATGCTTACTTACAAAGTAAACTCCATTATTTTTCCTTGGCCAAGCAGGTATTGCTGAGTAGACATAAGCATTTTTTCTCTGATTATATGCAGAATTTCGGGTAAAACGTGACGGATATAGTGCCAAGTTTAAAAAAAATAGTGTACTTATAATGCAAGTTATATGCCCATGACAATAAAATATGCCAAATTAAAGATTAATACAAAATAATATATTTTAAATTATAAGAGTTAAAAAACACAAATAGGTTACTTTTGACAATATTCGCCATTTAATCTACCTGTAAAAATAAGAAAATAATTTTTAGAAATGAGCACAAATCAGTATTGAAGCTCAGATTGGTAATTAAGGAAAAACTATTACAGTGGTTATGAAAAATAATAGCTCCGAATTCAAATGAGAAACAATATATTATTTTGAATTGGGGAAATGTATGTGTTGAAAATTTAACTGATTTTGGTGATTGGGAAAGGAGGGTAACTAGGCGTGTTAGGTGTTCGACAAAATATCTCACAATTTGATACAATAGCTCTGAAAATGATTTATTTTTCATAACAGGTACATAATAACAAGGATTATATTATTTACATCGCTCTTTGGCTATCTTTATGTTTGATATATTTTTTAGTCATTATCGGACCTACCTTAAGTAATATAAAATTTCGGTTCTGATACAGGATTTCAACCTCATCTAAGTCATCCCCGCCCCCTTCACAAGTATTTAAGGTGAAAACAGTAGCGGTTTTCTAACGTTTACAAAACACTTTGGGGTTCTCCTATATCGATATATGAAATAAAAATATTAACTTGCAAGGTTAGAGTTTCTCTAGCAATAAATTGCCTAGTTTTTGAAACTTCGAAATATGTGTTTCTGCTGTCTGTATAATTAAGTTAGTATTTAATTCAATTATCTGAATTAATTACCTGCATTAGCAAAACTAAGTAAAAAACAAGCGCCAGAAAACTTCGCTACGGACATTGTCTACCAAACAAGTCTCAACAAATCCAGCATTTTAGATTAAATCTCCACGTTTATGCGTTAGTGGTCGCCTAGGAAATAAGATGTTATTCTGTCTTCTCACTACATGACGCTGGTTTCAGTTGAGTGGCAGGTCCTCGTAGTTCTTACTAGATGGTAGCTACCCGGCGACATAAATTTCTCTTACAGGATGTAATCTGTCCTTTTCTATAGCTGAACTACATCCCTTTGGATGTGCTTTTGTGGAATCATCTAGTCTACAGAACAAGACCGAAAGCTGCGCAATCCTTCACTGTGGTTAGAAAGCGTCTGTCACAGCACAATATCCGAGATGCTATATCATGTTCACTTTGAAGTAGAAAGTATTCCTCTGCGGGTTGTTTCGTAAAGCAACCATAATAGCGTTTGATCCTATTAAAGGGACCACATTTGCGGTGCTGTGCTATTGATACAATCCGCTATTAAAGTGGCATTTTCGATATAACTGAATAACTATGTCCTTTTAATAAAGTCCTGAACTGAAACCGAGAATAAGTTGGCAACATTGCACGTCATGCAGTCGCGCCTGTATCCTCCTGCTGAATGTCTTTGTTATTTTAACCATTTGTTTTCGTGAAACAAAACTTGGCGCATATTAATACGCTCTTTTGCATTCAAAGCTTACATTAACTTATAACACAAGAATACGGAAGATTAATTTTCATTTTGCCAACATGTAATAGACTCAAATTAATGCTAATCTTACCTCATAAGGAATTGTTTGCGCAACAGCCCGCAAACCAAAATGAGGTAAAAGGTATAAAATTGATAAGTTTCCTATTAAACGAATATCGGTGTGTTTGACAAGTTCAGTTGGTCTGGCATCCACCGTCAGTAACAACCAGTACGTGTGCTTTGCTACACATTTATTCTGATGGTCTCTGTCGGGATCAGAACTTTGTTGGAATGCCTGATTGAAGTTGGCGGAAGCAGTCGGAGTTTGCTGGGACGCATCATCTGTCAGACATATTTAATGTCTGCTCACATTATCAGGGACTAATATTAAATCACTTGTTAATTTTAAATTAAACAATGTCACTACAGTAACAACATTAGCACTATTAATAATAATTTTCACTACAGAGAAATTTTTCTGCAAATAGAGCTTGAGGCATACAACGGAATGGCAATAAGTAATCTAAATAATAATTTAAATGTTTGTTCTTAGATTGCGGATTCAATAATAGCCTTTTTTGGTTTAATTTTATTCATTATAATAGTACCTTTGGTCAACAATTCTAAACCAACATTGCTACAAATTAATGCAGTGTTACGGCATTTAAAACAGGACAAAGACCATTTTTGGTAAAATGTGTGTAACATTAAAAAGCATTAACTTGAAAGTGTTTTCTGTGGTGGTTAAATGCAATGCATTCAATCTTATGCGTAAATACATATGGATAAAAAAGTAAGCTCTATATCTTTGCAACGCGTTTTTAGTTTAATTGCAATTTCCCTGATAAATTATGTTTTTTTTTCTTCTATTAAAAACACTTCTATTAGAACTGTCTGAACACAAATCCTTTTGATAGGACATACAGAACTGTAACCCCATTGTGTATGTATGTGATATCAGGAGGCAGATTTCGTCCCATATCTACTTTGCGATAATTACGGTATAATGATTGTCATTAACAGTGTTTAGAATTTGCCACCCACTTCTTTATATAGAATAAAGACCTCAAGGACTGAGAAGAATTGGGATGTCTTAAGCCTTTTTCAATTCATTTATATCTGTACTTTAGACAGCTAAAAACGTTCCTTACAGATGAAAAAGTAGCTCGTTGATGCTATAAAACAATTACTATACATGTTTCTTGTTTAATGTTGTTATCTGACGTTTAATAGTTTATTTTTAAAGTAGAAGGTTAAATATCAGAATTTGTATAGGGCCATGCTCTGGCAAGTAATAAGGAAGATATAGAAATTTGTTATATGTTAATTAGATAACCCAAACTTCTCGAACGAGGTAAATATCATTTTTAGAAATTAGGACCTTTGAACATGAGTTTCTTTTTATTTAATTCACTATAGCCATGAACTACACTTCTGGGTTTTACACGAAAACACATAAATGTTTTTAAGATATACTTCCTTCTTGAACCATGTTTAAATTTCTTTATTGAATCGGTTTATTTCCAGTTATATAATGCAAAGCCAAGCAGCTTTGATTTTGAATATCAACTTGTTACATTTTCTTAACGCTATATAACCCCGCACAGTGAAATAGAAACACATGTACACTTCCTGAGTACAACATAAAATAATTGTGTTTCCACACAGCAAAATTGCTAACAAAGTCAATTCGCAATGGACAAGAGGTTTATGAAAAATAAGATCATATGTTTCTGTGATGTGGGGAGCTTCTGTAAAAAAAATACTCCATGGTCAAACTGAAGGGATTTAAACAAGGGGATGGGTTAAGTAACCCTAAGGCTATTTTGATCCCTTCTGTCTGTAAACCAATTTACAAATCCGGTCGTGTCTTGTTCGGGTACTGAAGCCGAGGGTTTCCAATACGAGCGCTTCTCTTGTGCATTGCAGACCACATCAAAAGGCCTGCCCTGGAGCTGTGCCGCGGTTTGGTCTAACCCCGTCTCCCATACAGCCCGGACGTCTGTCAATGTGTATGTGTGTGTTCCCTTTTGATAGTATGCTTGCCAATCTCTCGGGAGTCAACACCTAAATGTCCTTCTCCATAGAGCCTTACATGTTTTATAACCAAGCATTGGAGATATATCAATAACAGCGTCATCAGTAGTACCACAGTTATTCAAAATAATGGTAACACATACAATATGAACAAACAATATTGTCTTGGGAAACAACCACGTGTTATATCCTCAGAGTACTAGTAGTAGTAGTAGTAGTAGTGGTGGTGGTGGTGATGCTTTTTGTTAATTTAGGTAATTTTCTAAGCATATGGGAGCCATTGGATGACGTCAGCTCTGGGCTTACCACGAAGGGTAGGAGTGAAGCAACCTTTACTTGGAGTTTGCAAACTACAAAATCCGGAGAAACGTTTCATTCAGCAAGAAGAATATCCGATATCATTGAATCATTTCAGTGTAATTTCAAAATTGTGGATGAAGTGCTACTTGAAATGAAGAGACGATACAGTAACGTAGGCATTTACTCCAGAATCTCCATGTTCTAAAGGTTATCATGGACGCATCAGTATTAAAGTCGCATACGATTTAAACAAATGCAAATAGAAATCAAATTTTTAGCACGCCTCAAACCTGCGCTTCCCTGACAAAAAAACTCGGCTCAATAAATCCACCTATTTTTTTACTTCACTTGATAAAGAGTAGGTGTGACGAAAAATGACTCGCAACTGACAACATTTGGACTGTCTATCGTTTCCTTCTGGCCAATAGTTGGCCTGATTTCCTTTATATTTGCGTGATGATGGGTAGCAGCATTACTGTGACCTTGGAATGCGGTAGAGACAATTAACCACAAGATATTTTAATGTATTCCAGCTTTTATTTATGTTGTTAGAGGCTTAATATGTTCCGCTTTAATTCGAGAGCTTTCTAAAACAATGATGTATAAACCACTAAAGACTATCAGAAATATATGCAATTTGTTAATGTATTTGTCTTTATATTTTCTTTGTGGCTTACTAGGCTAACTTGTGTTACTATTTTAGCCTTAATTATGATATTCTGCGGTGGCGTCAAATTGTATGTGATAGGAGAAATTTTTATCTGTCTTCCGGTATTTCAGTATTCTAAAGTTCTTTAACCTTCTATACTTCTGGTACCATAGAGACACTGAATGTGTTATGTGTTAATTAAGTAGTGAAAAGACCCTTTCCCCTGAAACAAGCATACTAAAAAGTGGTACCGAGAAAATAAGAAACAAAAACAGCTTTTCTTTTTCAAAAGTCGAAACTCTGTAAGCAATGCTATGCTTTGTGTGTGTGTGTGTGTGTGTGTGTGTGCGCGCGCGCGCGCGCGTGTTTGCTTACAAAGAAAGCAATAAGGAAGAGTGCACAGAAGACATTACGTTTATTTTTCATTGCAGCTACTCCCGTTACTGTTCTTCCTGTAGGAATTCAATGTCCTGAATCATATAATATACTGTTTTACAGCTTGATAATTGCTCAGGGCTCCCTGGGGCTCATTCATGGTAAGCACAAAGTACAACTTGATATTTGCCTTTACGACAAAGAAGAAACACAATATATGACATTCATCACTGAAATAAAAACCTGCCTGCTCAATAAAAAACTTTCATTGTAAAACAAGTGTCCGGAGGGGATAAAAAGTATAAATCCATCCAAAGCGTTTTATACTGATTTACATGCTGCATACCTCAGGGATTGTACTCACCAAAGTATAGCTTACGGTATTTAGTCTGAATACTGCCTTTAGCAACATTTTCAATTTTAATGTATTTACTCTTTAGATTTATACTGCAGTTTCGAAACTTTTTTAGCTTTAGCTTTATTAGTCTCAAATCTAGTAAACATGTATTTAAAAAGTGATTGTTCGTAAACGTTTAATTAAGGGGTTAATTATACATAAAATATAAAAACATATTGGAAAGAAAATCAAGAGATATTTACAGATATTCTCATTTTAAGTAGCACATTCCTCCGAGCGTAATGACCTTTACCGAAAAATGCTTAAGTTCAGACTATATGGCCCAAACACACCAAGTATTTTGCATCTAAATATGTTTTTATGGTTCTGCTAATAGATGAACTGATAAAAACTGGTGATTTCGGATGTTCACTAGTAAATTTGTCATCGCTCATTTTCCTGGAGGATTAAGATGCTACTTTTTCAGCGCAAATTTTGCCTTTCATTTAGAAATTTTAAAACAGCCAGACAAGTACCATATGTATCGTGCGCAGCACTCTAATACTAATGTGTGAAGAATACTGTAACGCAAACAATTTGTGTTGGTCAACACTACTATTCTGTTCTTGTTGCGCATAACAGTATTTTTTCTTCTTCCGCATAGTTACCATATTATTGTTATTATTATTATTATTATTATTATTATTATTGTTACTCAAGTCCCATGAATAGGGGGTTTATTTTATGTTAGTCTCATACTTTTACATTCCTATCATAATTTAACTAGTTTTTCGCTTTAAATAATTGATCTTGTTTCTAAACATTAACATACGAAAAATATGAACAGACATGCACACAGCAATATTTATAAGCATCGAAATTGGCATCGTTTGATGATTTTAAATTTGTTATCTGAGTTAGCAGTAACTACACTTGCTTTTAAAAATAAAAAAATTATACATTTTGGTAAAGATTCACATGATATAATAATTCACTTAATAATTGTTGTCCTCCGTGGTCTAATGGTACCTCTAGTTCCCGTGGTAACGAATTCAAACCCGGCGATGGATATTATCTGTCGTAAAAATCCTTAGCATAGCTTCCTTCAGAAGGGAAGAAAAGCCGGTGGTGCCCTGTCGTAGATTTACAGCACGTAAAAGAACCTCTAGTCTTATAAGAGGTCTCTGAGTAAAATTTCCGGTATTTCACACCCAATATAGAATGGGGCGCTAAGAAACATAGCAGTTAAAGAGCGTCCATAAGTGAAACTCAATTCAAGTTTCTAATAATTTAAAAATAACTTGAGAGAATAAGTACGATAAAAGAAATAGCAGGTTTATAAAGTGTAATCCTTAATAATCTAGCTTGCAAATATCACATATATTGTACTAAAATGTGTAATTGTAGTTCAACAGTAGCTTGAACCAAAGGGTTATTCTAAATAGAAATATAATTTTGCCACTCCCTTTTATGATTCATTAGCATGCATGTGTAGCTAAATGCATGTGTAACGTATCTTAGAATAAGTAATTTGCATGCAGAAACCCATCTGTTTCCAACTTCAGGATTCTTTGATAACCCATTCTGCACTTTATGTTTGTTTTTGTATTTTTGTTCTAGCATAAATTTAATGGGACCATTTGAAATTCTGTGTGTTACATCAGCACCACACACTGAACAGGCTACACTCATATGCGTAGTGTTCTTACAGAACTTAATGTATAGTTATTTAAATCACTATCTCTCTGATTCGTCAACACTTAACAAATTCATGATCTTACAAGCTAATCAAGCTGTTTTGGAGCTCTTAAACATCATTAGTCTTTAACATTTATATACTTCCAGAGCATGCTAGTTATATTAATTGCGCAAGGATACAGGAAATCCTTAAGGTCAATCTATAAATGTCAGTATTGCTTCTTAAGTTCCACTTGGCTCGCGCTTGAAGACCCCAGGTGCTTCATGGGCAAACTCATCTGCTGCAGCCATCGTGGCAAACAGCTAAACTTCGTGAAGTTTTTTGCACCTATAGGTAAGAAGTTGCTCTCCCCTATCTTTGAAAAGGAACAGCAAGAAAGGTATTTGAAGCTGTCTGCCCAAGGAGCTCAGGGTTACCAACGCTTAGTTTAAATGAAGAGTTTGATAATTCAGATTACACTATCTTGTTAGGATATTTAATGCGCCACTCTGCCTGTTTCCCAATTTCACTTTAAGCCGCATGGCCTCAACATTAGGTATTCAAAAGACCACGCTTGTAATACGTTTGATTTATATCGGAGACTTTTCAAAACTACTAAATATTTAGATGTGTTATTCTAGTACCCAATATGATATAATTCGTTATCGTTGCTAGTGTTAGAAAGGCTTTTCTGCATGAAAGTCTGAGGAAAACAATTTTTTATTTCTCATTTGGTCCAGCTGTCTACTGTGTTTCCATACTTTTTCCATATTCTGGCAGGCTTCGCGTGTCAGTATGGATGCAACTTGAGGGGATTTCAAGGATGTATGTGGACTAGAGATACACAGTTGGGCACATGTTCCCGCTGTTACGTCTTTGTACCGATTATCATTATTGTTCATGAAAATGACTTGATAGTGTGAACATGTTCGTACGATGAAATTAACGAGAGTCACGCTATTTTCTTGCTTTTTTTTTAAAAAAAACCACTACTGTAATAGATGTAAGGAGCAGTTCCCTTTGTCCTAGCTGAAGGGATATGTGCTTCTCTGAAGAAACCAGAAGGAAGTTTAAAATTTTAGAGTGTTCGGTAACGTAAAGACAATCCACTTTACAGCATATTTTCCAACATTTTTAATATGTCATACAAGGTCAGCATGAATGGGTTTATCTCACTTCATGAATCCCATTTCGAACATCTGTACGTGACAAAATCTATTGGTACCTGAGCATATAATAATATGCATATAATAATATTGCGACCTCATGCGCTAGTGTTCTTATTTGCTACAATGTATTACAGTGCGTCTAGAATACTTTAAGTGCAAACATTTCTGATCCCATAATCTCTATTATATCACTCATCAGTTTTGTTCAGGCATTGTTGTGATGGAAACATTAGGGACATTCCCACACTGCTGCGAACTAGGGAAGTGATGATGCGAACCAAGGCTGGGGTGCATAAGTGAGCGGCCACAAAAATTTTGTCAACGAAGTATGACGAGAGGACTTGATACGGGAGTACGAGATTTGGTCATCTTAAGAACAATGATGGGTCAGCACCCAACCTGCGTGCACCTCCTGTACGTTGATGACACGAACATCATGGTACATTCAGCTAAAACTACAGTTACACACAGCGACCTTCAAACATCGCTCACCCAAATAGAATTTTGGCTTACAAATGGAAAATTAAGGTAAATGTGCTAAAAAGCAAAGCGATAATCTACACTAAACGCAAAAAGCACTATTACCCGAGACATAACTTACTGCCACTAAACCTCTGTAATTACAACATTCACTGGACCAGCAAATTCACATACCTAGGTCTATTTATAGACTATGATCTCATCTGGTGCCTAAATATTAATAAGCACGCAGAAAATCCCACTCCCAATTACGCAGATTATACCCATTAATAAACTTCAAAGAGGTACTAAATTTAAACATGGGCCTAACATTGTATAAATCTCTCATTCGCCCTATATTAACACACGCAGCGTCGGTCTGCGACTAAGCGGCAAAAGCACATATCCACCGCATCCAAACCCTTCAAAACAAGATACTCAGAATAGTAGCAAACGTCCCGTTGCTAGCACCATCAAAAGAACTACACATGAGTTACGCATGCGTTTGATAGAAGAATTCATTAAGAAATTAATCTTCGATATGTATAGTAAAGCCTCTGTGCACCATAACACAAATATCTCCACTTTGTCAATATGAAACGACAATAGGCACACACAAACGACCTCTATCACTATTTGACAGAAATGTATCGAACCCAGACTACGGCGACAAAATAACAGAATTTCTCGACAACTTAATACAATAATCTTCACTCGTTCTTTTTCTTATACTTAATCACAGACACAGCACCAGACAGCCATCGACTCCACAACTGCCCTCCAAGTCCCTTGTGCTACACAGTGAAGGCGGCCACTGGAGATGAGGACCGTCCCGCGTGTGGCACTGGTCCGCACCTGCACCATCAGGCAGGCAGCCAGCCGAGTGCGCATTTCAAAGGTCCCTGCACGACACTGGATTTGAGATTAGGAACACCTCGATGTTGATCTCCGACGGTACAAGCAAGTACTGATACGGCTCCCATTAAAGAGACCAAACACACCAACACCCCCATCGCTCCCACCATTTTACTACGCAAGTGCATGCTGACTTCACGTATAATGCTTATAATGCTAATCATGCACGTATAAAATAGTATTAACCAAACCTCCAGATATAACTAGAAAGCCTCTAAATCCTCTTTCACTTATGCCATCAACCCTCAAGGCTGTACCCAGGATTCGTTCATTTCTGCAGCCTGGTACTTATTCTTTGAAGCGCTCGTATGCATGGCATGCCAGCAACACAGATTATGTGACTAACCCTAATGCTTATGCGGGATCCGACTAAACTACGCACTAAGTCATAACATACTACGTGAATCTTAGATATACTAAGAGCACGAAGGAGGCGATATAGTTTGCAAAGCAACCCATGCTGGACGATCGCTACCGAAACGGGCGGGTTTGGGGCCCATCGCTTGCCCGCTTAGGGGGAAAATTTAAAAAAAAATTAAAAAAACTTATACCAGAACACTTCGAGATGTCGAAGAAGAAACAGCGCAAAACCGCCGTTCCTGCCTCTGCAGGATCCCCAGCTTCTCTTTCGGCATCCACCGGGGGAAGGTATGTAATTGAAGCCACCTAGCGCTAGTTATACCTCGGTCGCCGCTTCGCCGCTAGCCAGCGCAGCTTCATCGTGACTGAGGCTGCAGTCCCCGCAGCAACAGCCTACCTCCACCGCAGTTCTCGTGGGACCTCCGACATCCCCTGATGCACCGTCTGTGTCTCCTCGGAGGTATAGCGTCGTGATCACCGGGTACCACGAGACCTACCATTAAGGTACCCTTGAAGCAGCACAGCAGCGGTGGCCCTCAGCTCTGAGGGCCACCCGCATCACACAGCCGAGGGGCCTTCGCCGCTCGTCCGCCTGGAGCTCACAGACCCTGGCGATCATGAAGCAGCCTTGAGGGCCTCCCTGCCCTTGTTAGGACGGGGCTTAAGCATCGAGGTCAAGCGAGTGGATCTTCAGTTACCCTGCCGACGCTGTTGTGCCTACGGGCACGCCGCATCAACCTGCGCAGCAAGTCCTAGGTGCCACTATGGTGGCGCCTCCTGCATTACTAAACAATGCAAAGAGCACTCGCCAAGCAACCGCCGCGAGTACATCGCCACTTGTGATGGCTACGTCCATTTCACAAACCAGACGCAGTGCCCATTCTACCGTGCATCTACAAAGAACCTGTTTACTCACTTTGGCACCTCGTCGAAGGCATGTTTTCCATTATGGGGCATTGAAACAGGCTCTCTCGCATGGACTACAAATAACAAAAAAATAAAATAAACATCGTGCACTACGATTTCGACAATCACGATTATTAAAAACCTATGTCGAACTGAATAACAAAATACGGCAAGGTGCTAGAAACAATTTTGAGAAGGATCTTTACCAGCTGTTCAATAATGATATGTTTAGAAAACAATGGAGAACAGCCGGAATCGAATGGATATGCGGCATGTGAGAGATCGTAAAGGTTTGGAAAACGTATAGCAAAATCTGCATTCATTGATAGAACTATATATGTAGATAACTTGAATGCTACGCATATGGCTTCATGAGAAATTGTTTCACAAGCCGATATACATAGGCATGGGTGTGCTAGACATTTAAAAAATCCTTATGTACTCTTATGAACATGTCTTTTACTTCCGTATTATGGAACTGAAAACCTCAAACCTCTGTATATGGATACTGACTCCTTCACCCATCGGGTGACAACAACAGATGTATACTAGAATAAACTATGCATGCTTGAGTACCTAGATACCTCCGATTACCCAACAGACCATATTTTCTATTCAATTCCAAAGAATAAGGTGTTGGCACAATTTAAAGATGAAGCCAGCGGAAAAAACCCTTCAACGCTTTGCGGGTGTCATACATAAAATGTATGCGCTCGATATTAATAGAAGTGTAACTAAATTGTTTAAGGGTTTAGGATTTTCGATGCTATGTTAGGGTAGACGTTTGCAGGATTGATGATGAGTTTGTAGTTTAGGTTAGAATGCTCGGTATTAGGTTAGGGTGGTATCAGGTTAGGTTATACGATGACTGGATAGAAAGCATCACAGAATAGTCTGGAATAGATTGGGTTAAGTTCGGGTACTGACTGACTAAGTTATGAACGATGGGTTAACTTAGGTTGTTTTAGGAACGTGTTGGTCACGTTTGGTTACGTTTCGCGGTTGCGCCTTATTACATTTTGTTACGTGTGGTTGTGTTACCTTTGGTGACGTTTTGTTACATTTTTGTTACGTTTGATTGAGCTAGATGATGGCAGGATAGAATAGATAATAAGAGGATGATCCAGGGCGGGCTGGGTTGGATTAAGTTAAGATGTCCGGTGTGAGTTTAGTTTAGACAATGACGGTATAGTATGGATAATAAGAAGATTTTTTTAGGCCAGGTTAGGTAAGGATGGTTGAATATGCTTCAGAGAGATTGTAAACCATACACGGTTTATAACTTGTGCCAAATCCACCCTCCCAGGAGAAATATACATTACGCAACGGGCATGTATCAAAGGAACGCTGCCGAATGCGGGAAAAAGAAGTGCAACGATCAACGTAGTAATTCTTTAACCATTCGCTACAAGAAGAAGAACCAGCACAAGTTTGGACTCACGTAGTGGGTCACGCCACGCGACTCGTCGACTGCGCACGCGCAAAACACTCTCGAGCTGCTCCAAGGTGCGGGGTAGCATGACGAACCAGTCTGTCTTCACCGAGGGAAACAAGCAGGATCAGGTCAGATAGAGGCATTCGGCACGGTATACAAAATTCTCTTTCGGCTAAATATATTTAAAATTCTTTTTGGTAATTGGGGAGCGGTAAAGACTTATCGTCGGGTAGAGATATTTATTCTTGGCGTTTAACTATAAAGCTTTAAATGTGAGAGCAGGAAGAAAATTGTAAAAATTGTAGTCGAATAATAAATGTTGAAACTGTAAACTCTAAAATGAAATAGGGAATGATAATTGTAATCATTTGTGTGATATTGATGTGTTGAGCTATTAAAGTAAAGAATACGGTTGTTAATTATTTTTATGAATATATCTTCAAGCCATTATTCCTTGTATAATCCATGTAATCTTGGGTCAAAGTAATCGCTTCAAAATGGCAGCAGAGCGCATGGGGAATTTCGGTATGGCAGTTAAATAGTGACCGTATTACGATTATATCCTAAATTGTAGGTGGATAATAGATAATTATTTGCAATTATTCTAATATAATACGTTTACTTGATATTGCTTTCTGCTCTTTAGATAACATGGAATTACAAAATTTGGATTTATTACGTAAAGATGAATTGGGTTTTCATTTGATGCTTCGAGATTTACCGTTTGATAAATCAGATACTGTAGCTAATATGTTGAAAACGTTAAAAGAGGACGGAAATAGTACACTTAATGTAAATGCTTTTTCGAAACAAGAAACTTTAGAGTTAATTAAAACTTCGGAGTTTCAATTACAAGAAATACAAAATTCAATTGGGGAACAAAGTACAGGTATTTCACAAGCTACGTTACGCCGTTTTAAAGCACGGATGACATATCATCTTTGCAGGCTTCAATTATTTACTATGTCGAAGCATACATCGGATATTAAAGCTATTTTACAAGAACTTGTTAATTATTATACGGAGTATATGGGGTCGCTGTTGAATAAAACAGTCGAATTGGGTTCGGATGTGGAACAAAATTTTTCGTTAGGTGACAGAAATGTTACTGCTTCAGAGGTACAAGGTTTAATAGAGAACCATCATTTTGTGGTAAATACGGCAGATCAGGCAGTGCCATTTTTACAATTCTTTCTTCAATTGCAAGACTTATGTCGAATATTTCAGATTCCGGAACACGATGTATATGTGTTATTACTAAATATTGTGCAAGGGAAAATAGTTTTTTTGGCTCGTACGGCGCAAATGCAAAGGAGTTCATTATCGCAATTTCATATGTTTATACTGGAATTTTTCTTTCCTCCACGAGTTCGGATGCAATTATTAATGCAGCATTATTACGCACCACAAGGAGAAGTAGAAGAATTGCTTAGCTTTATGGAAAGGGTTAAATTATTTGCACGTGTTTTTCAGTTATCGGATTCTTAAGCAGAAGTCTGTAAATTAATTATTTCAGGGTTAAATGGGATGACACGATTACAAGGTATAGTGCATAAGTTACCAACTTCGTATAGTGAATTGGATGAAATGTTTATACTCTGGAAAACTTTAGCTCCACCCAAGGA
Organism: Deroplatys truncata; assembly: GCA_030765065.1. Classification (NCBI taxonomy): domain Eukaryota; kingdom Metazoa; phylum Arthropoda; class Insecta; order Mantodea; family Mantidae; genus Deroplatys; species Deroplatys truncata. The sequence continues at coordinate 203,563,823 of CM060981.1, read as the reverse complement.
ACTGTTTCAACAGCAATTATCCACGGCTTTACATTTTCAAAAAGAGGCTAAACAGAATACAGATGATAGAAGTATGAAACCGGGAGTATTAAATACAGTTTAGGGAGCAGATGGTAACATATGCACATATTGTGGTAGAAGCGGACACTCTTTTCAATTTTGTTTCCAACGTAATAAACCGAGACGTCCTTTATGGCTAGAACGCAAAAAGCATAAATCGACATGGCAATTGTCGATTCAAGGCCGCCGAGATTTGCCATTACCAATGATAGAAATTTCTTGTTTTCGTAAGGGTACGATGGCGGTCATTGATTCCGGATCATCAGTAAATATCATAGATCAATATTTTCTCGATAGTCTATTTCCGAAATGGAAGCGATTAATAAAAGAATCTGCGATAAAAGGTGTTACAGTTTCAGGTTCGGAGTTCAATATTCTTGGGTTGTTAGATGTGCATATTAAAATGGCAGAGTTTTCGTGGAATATAATGTGTGCGGTTGTTCAGAAATTACCGGTGAACCTTATTTTGGGTTGCCCATTTCTTAGAAATACACGGGCTGTACTGGATTTTTTTTCACTTACTTTGCACTTTCCGTTTGCACCGGAACGACAAATTCCCTTTAGTTTGGGATCAAACTCGTTTAATTTAGCACCATCATTGTCAATGCAGGTAGTTGACTTACATTCTCAATTATTACATCTTAACTCACAATATCGCCAACCTATTGTAGATATGGTGCACGAGTTTCAGGATGTTATTACAGATAAAATAGGCAGAGTAAAAGATTTTCTAGATCATATCCAATTATTAGATACTACATCAGTTCGTTCGTCGCCATATAGATGCACTCCTCCGAAAGTAGAGATATTAAGGACCAAAATTTAGCAACTTTTAAAAGCAGATATTATTGAACAAGAGTTCATATTCAAGCCCGTGTTTTCTAGTTCCGAAACCAAATGGTGAATCTCGATTGGTGGTCGATTATCGTAAATTAAACCAAAATATTCAGGTAGATGCCATGCCTTTGCCAGAGCTTCATACGGCAGCTCATTATTTTCGAGAAGCAAAAGTTTTTACTACATTAGATCTGAATCAAGCGTATTATCAAATACCTTTGGATGAAGTGTCACGTCCCGTTACGGCTTTTTCAACTCCATGGAACTTATATCACTTCAAACGGTTCCCGTTTGGTTTATCAACGGGAGCACAGACTTTATGTCGTTTATTAAATAATATTTTGGGGCAATACAAGTTTCAGTTTGTATTTAATTATTTGGATGATTTAGTTATTTATTCTCCAGATATACAATCACATGTGCAGCATTTAAGGTTAGTTTTTCAATGTTTGCGTCAGGCTGGCTTAACAGTTGGTCCGTCCAAAATTAAATTTGCTGTAAATCAAATTTCCTTCCTGGGACATATTGTTTCTCCTGAGGGAATATCCGTAGACCCAGAAAGAACTATGGCAATTCGGTGTTTTCCAGTTCCTTCATCGACTAAACGATTGGCATCGTTTTTGGGTATGGTGAATTTTCTTTCTAAATTTATTCCAAAATTTGCTGAAATAGCCGAACCATTGAATGCTCTTCGGCGAAAAGCCGTAAAACTTTAATGGACTTCAATTCATCAGAAAGCGTTTGACAAGTTAAAGGAAGCTATAATGAATCCGCCAGTATTGGCAATGCCAAATTTCGAAGAAACTTTTGTTCTTCAAACCGATGCTTCAAGATATGCTATTTCGGCGGTATTACTTCAGGGTATAGAGGGAGCACGAAAGCCAATTTATTATATTTCGCGTTGTCTTTCGCGGACAGAAAGAAATTACTCGGTGTACGAGTTAGAAGCTTTAGCCGTGCTTAGTGCTTGTGAAAAATTTCGTCCGTTTTTGGAACATCGAACCTTCCATTTGGAATGTGATAACCAAGCTTTGACTTGGGTATTATCACATGCTAGGAAAACGGGGAAGCTCGCGCGTTGGGCTACCCAAATTGGCTCTTTTAAATTCACAGTTAAACATATTCCTAGTACTGAAAATGTTATCGCAGATGCACTTTCACGCACGTTTATTGAACCACCGGTAGAGGATAATCAAGTTAGTGCACCAATGTTATTATGTCCAACTCTTTCAAAGGATTTTCCTTCGGTGTTTACCTCCTTGGAGGATCATCCTATTTGGGAACAGTGTCACTTAGGTAATATTCGTAAAGGATATTATTTTAAGGATAATCTTTTGTATGCTACGCTACCGAGGTCTAAATTGGTCAGGATATTGTTACCGCGTTCGTTAGTATCGGTGGTTTTACAATATTTCCATACATCTCCACATGGTGCGCATTTAGGTGTATTTAAAACAAACCAGAAAATACGCACTTATTTTGTGTGGAAACAGATGTATGCCGACATTAAGAACTATGTTCGCAAGTGCGAGATATGTTTGTATACTAAACCAGCACAAAATACTCGAGTGGGTCATTTACATTCCAAAATATCGATGTATCCCATGGAGAGGGTATTTCTTGATTATGTGGGTCCCTTACCCCGTTCTTCTAGCGGCAATACATATCTATTAGTTTTGGTAGATGCATTCTCTAAATTTACATGGTTGTATCCAGTTCGGGCTCCAACAGCATTGACAACAGCATTAGTTTTATCACGTATATTTGCTTCTTTTGGTAATCCTCAAATACTGGTTACTGATAATGCTTCTTATTTCAGGGCATACAATTTCCGTACATTTTTGTTTGAAAGAGGAATACATTTTGTGCGAACATCACCTTATTATCCGCGACCATCGTTAGCGGAACGTATAAACAGAAATTTGAAGAGTATGTTAATTGCATTTCACTCAGACCATCATTCTCAATGGGATAGCTGGTGTGCCGAATTTCAGTTTGCTTTAAATACGGCAGTTCATGAAGCACATCAGGCAACTCCTTTTTCACTAATGTTTCGTTTTCAACCGGCTTGCCCTTTGGTCAATCAGTGGAAATTGTCAGATTTATTCCCGGAGTCGGGAAATGTAAATAAAGATAGAGAAACTTGTTAAATACTGTACAAAATTTACGTGCAGATCATGTCCGACGTGAGATCCGATATAATCGTAACCGCAAGGAGAGTACATTTCAAATTGGGGATCTAGTGATGCTACAGGCACACCAGTTGAGTGATTCTAGTAAAAGCTTTACCCAGAAACTAGCCCCTCGGTATGTAGGACCTTTTCGGATCATTAAGGTCGTTAACCAAGTTTCAGTGCAACTCCAGGATTGTGTTACTGGGAAAATTACAACAGCTCATGTCACTCAATTAAAACCCGTACCTGCTACCGTGGTATAAATCCTCGCTTCCTCACAGATAGGGTGCACCTTTTTATATAATGGTCATCGTCGGCATAGCGGGTTCGCTTCCTCACAGCTGACGATGATTATTTAAGGACGTGCTGCCTACTATATAGATAGACTTTTTATCTTGGTAAAAAAAAATTTAGTTCTTTTAGTTATAAATATATTGTAAAATTCATGTTCAACTTTTATCTTATTCATCCCATTGTATATTTATTTGTAAACTTCACCTGTTTTAAGGTGAAGTAAATAATGTATGTCCAGTAATTACATTGAAAAAAACAAAAAAAAAAAAGGAAATGAAACGCCTTATGCATAAAAGCAGGTTTTGATATGTATTATCATTGTTCCTGATTGCATATCAAATGCTGGCCTTTTTTTTAAGTTTATGTATTTTAATGTGTTTTTTTCATTCCAGAGTTAGAATCATACAATTTGAATGCTTCTACACTCACATTTTACGTATATTTGGACGTTGTTTTGGTTATATAATCCATGTATGATATCTAAATCAAGTTGAATGCTTCTGTCTACTTAATTGCTTGGTCTTGTTTTACATATACCATATGCACGGTGGGGAGATGTGCCAGGTCGAGTGGATGGCGTGGATGGACAGGCGAGACTACAAATCATCATATCAACAACGCACGTTTCTGTTCCCGTTCTACCCGTCGCCTCTGGTGGGGGAGTATTGTGCCAAATCCACCCTCCCAGGAGAAATATACATTACGCAACGGGCATGTATCAAAGGAACGCTGCCGAATGCGGGAAAAAGAAGTGCAACGATCAACGTAGTAATTCTTTAACCATTCGCTACAAGAAGAAGAACCAGCACAAGTTTGGACTCACTTAGTGGGTCACGCCACGCGACTCGTCGACTGCGCACGCGCAAAACACTCTCAAGCTGCTCCAAGGTGCGGGGTAGCATGACGAACCAGTCTGTCTTCACCGAGGGAAACAAGCAGGATCACGTCAGATAGAGGCATTCGGCAAGGTATACAAAATTCTCTTTCGGCTAAATATATTTAAAATTCTTTTTGGTAATTGGGGAGCGGTAAAGACTTATCGTCGGGTAGAGATATTTATTCTTGGCGTTTAACTATAAAGCTTTAAATGTGAAAGCAGGAAGCAAATTGTAAAAATTGTAATCGAATAATAAATGTTGAAACTGTAAACTCTAAAATGAAATAGGGAATGATAATTGTAATCATTTGTGTGATATTGATGTGTTGAGTTATTAAAGTAAAGAATACGGTTGTTAATTATTTTTATGAATATATCTTCAAGCCATTATTCCTTGCATAATACATGTAATCTTGGGTCAAAGTAGTCGCTTCAAACTTCTTTCCCCCACACTCTAGCAACTCATCATTATAAGTTTATTAGCGATATAGAAAAACAGCTTTAAGAGTATATAAAATGTACTGTAACAGTACACCAAATGCTTATAAAGTATCCGAAAAGTAGTTTAAAATGCCGTAAATGCTGTTAAACAGTGAAAAATATAAAAATACCACAAACGTCTTGTAAAACATTGTAAATGTGCATTAAGACGGGATCAGCTACTATAAAACGTATGAAATTCCTTTTAAAATGTAGAAGAAACGTTTCAAAGCGTTTAAAACGTTTCAGAATATTAATAGGAGAGTCCAAATTCTTGATGTAGTTTTCCGAATACCTCTACTAACGCTCAAAATGCTCATTCTTATATTCGAAATGTCATAAAATGGTGTAAAATGGGCATAAAGTGATTCAAAATGCTTTCAAAATGCTTAAATAGTCTAAAATATAGCTCCGGTGCGTAAAATAGCTTTGCAAAGTCTGGAAACAGTATAGGAATGTTTAAAAGCATCGTAAAATTCCTTTGCAATGTTTCGAAATGTGCTAATATCCTCAAAATAGCTGATCCATTGTCTAAAATACTATCAAAGTACACCTAAATGTTCCTACCAGTATTCCAAAATATGCTAGTCACGCTATGCCAGTATTTGAAAATAGCTGCACCCGTAGCTAAAATAACTCTGAAATGCTCTAAAATTCCCGAAAATACCTCTTCCAACGCCAAAAGTACCTTCGAAATGGTGCAAATGGTGAAAAGCTATTAAATGTTTTAAACAGCGTAAAATCCCTTGAAAATGTCCCAATATGTCTTACAACTAAGTACCAATATCCTGAAAATACCTCCATTTTCTAAAGGCGTTTTCGATACGTCTTGCAATATCTGAATTAGCGCTGTCTACGCCCCAAAATGAGCTGAAAGGTTATGTCAATACCCGAAAATACCTGCGTCAGTGACTGAAATACCTTTGAAGTGTTCTAAAATGTTCCAATAATTCCTGAATCGTTGTCTAAAATACCCTGGAAGTGTCTGTACCAACACCTTAAAATACCTACTCTATTGTTTAGAAAGCCTGTAAAGTGGAAATATCGAACCGAAATAACCGAAAAACCTATTGCTGAGCTTGAAATCCTCGTAAAAGTGTTTGCAAAATGATTTATTTCAGTGCCTGAAGTACCCGCAAAGGCATTCTTAATGACTGAAAAATGCTCGAAATTCCTATAGAAACGTCACAACACTCTAAATACATAAGGAATATGAGTGTGTGTATGTATGTCAGATACGCCGCCAAAACGAAATAAACCATCGGAAAACACCAACAAATCGGTGTAAAATGAAAGAAGTGTGCCAAGCTTAGGTCAACATACGAAAGCCTAAGTTAGGTCGGTTTTTTAGTTCTGTTGGAAGTTAACTTATGGTTACGTTAATATTGCGCGGATAGAATAGATGATAAGGGATGGTCTAGCTTAGAATGGTTTGGTTAGACAATGACAGGATGGAATAGACGTTCAAACGACGGTCTAGGTTAGATTAGAACGGTTGGATTAAGTTATGTTTGAATGACATGATGGATGATAGTGTTTGTTAGGATAGATTAGGTTAGGGTAGACAAGGTTAGGTTGGTTTTGTTAGAGTCGCTCATGTTAGGTTAGATATACTCATCACAGAAAACTCTTGAGTTGTAGATCATACAACATACCCTACAAAGAATGTACATGCCTACTATCCTCCTCCGTTTAACCCTAAATTGCCCTCCAGAAACACCTCTCGATCATCTTCAACTCCTACTCTCCTTAGCACCTCCATCGTTTTCCTTATCTTGTCCCATGTATCACCATTTTCGCCCCTCAACCTCCGCCTAGCCCAATATTTCGCCTCGTTTTCCTGACCTTTTTTCATGTATCACCATTTTCTGCGCCAGCTTTGTCTTATATATACAGTTTCCTCCTCCTCTTCTTCATCCTTAGAAAAATTAAATTGAGTTTTATTTATGGATGCTCTTTAATAGCTGTGATCCTTAGCGCCTCATTCTATATTGGGCGTGAAAGACCGGTAATTTTGCTCAGAGCTCTTTTTATCAGGTTTGAGGTTCTTTTAGGTTCCGTAAATCTACGACACGGGACCACCGGCTTTAGTTCGCTTCCGAAACAAGCCATGTTAAGGATTTTTACGCCCGAAAAAATTCGTCGCCCGCGAGCTCTGGAACTAGAGACTAGCATGGTAACTTCATCCTTAGTATTCTCAAGAGTAGTTAAATGATAGCACTTTCCCATAGGTTCTAACGCAATGGATCATCCTAAAACTGCGCGTATTTATTATTTGTGTCTTTCTTTAATTTGTGTTTTATTAATAACAAAAATATAGAAATTAAAAGAGGTATTTAAAATGATGTCAGTGCCTTTACAATAAAGCTATCGAAAGACAACAACTCGCAATCCGCACATTTTCGTTGCTGCTTTTCACAAGACAATACTATGTGGATTTCACGAGAGTCCCAAGTCATCCTATTACGAAGCAGTATTTCTTGATGCATGTGGCTCCCGTCAACATACTGTTTTACTAGCGTATATCACATTAATTTAAATAAGGTTAAAACCTAACCATAATCAAAACAGTTTGTTATAGATGTTTTGAAATAATAAAAGAAATTAAGAAAGAAAGAGAAAACACGGAAGAGGCAAAGGTCACCTTAGTGCACTGTTACGCCGGTGTCGGTGTGTCACACGGTCTCGTTTCATTGTCTCTCGGGCTTCCTCCTCTATAAGCTTTGCTCATCCCCTAAAGTTCCCCAATTTCAGGGGGGAATTTTTACAAACACGCCTTGCAAGTAGTTGCTACATTGTAGCTGCATTGCCCTTACGTAGGATGATGAAACGCCAATCTCAATTTCGTCATACACCCAATCGATCCTGCAAGGATATACTAAGGGTGTCTTCTTCTTCAGCTTGTTGTGGTGTATCTGATCTGTTGTTTAGCAGCACCGTCTTCACATAGAATGCTTCAGTGTTTTCCTCGGTCGAAATCCTTCGCTTCTAGTTTTGGCTTGGCAACTCTTCCTTGTCTGATCAGTGTTATATTATCCATTCAGGTTCTATGATCATCTTCCTCCCATAGCTACCTAGCTGATATATATTACGCATTGTTTGTTTAGTGCTGTGTCATAAACATTACTTTTCGCGTGCTGGGCCACGTCGCTTACAGACCTTAAACGCCATTTCCCTTAAAATTTAGAGAAATGTCGCCAAAGCTACATTTACGAATGATGTTGCTAGCTTACACGTTTCTTTACCGCTTACTTAAGAATCAGAGGGCATTGTAATCGATCAACTATTAGATGATTTCACTAAAGATGCCTGAAGATTAAAAATATCTGAGAAAGTTGAAAATGTAAATTTATAAATAGCGTAACTTTAAAACAAAATGTTGGATAAAGTAAAATTTCAGTATTTACGTCCTCAGTTTTAATAAAATTTCTCCTACCAAAAAGAATCCTAAACGGACAATCCTTTGTTACGTTATTGTTTAAAACACTTCTCTGATGATTTTTATTAAAGTAGGATATATCATCTCCTTGGTTGTTGGGAATGAAATGTATGCCTTGAATTTACTGTAAATAGCCGGTAACACGGATTTCATTTTCATTTCGTTTTATACAACCTTACTGCAGGAAAAGGTGTAACGTTCCTTAAAAGTACAATTTATGACCAAAGCACGTTTTCCTCGTAGTATTAATCAGTTCGGAAATTTGAAAGCTGTATGACTAAAATGGTACACATCTGGCACCAGTTCTGATGACCCTTTAATATAATATAATATAATATAATATAGTATAATATAATATAATATGTAGGAATTTGAAAATTGGAGATATTAGTTTCTTTCCGTTCTCTCTTTTAGTTATTTTTTACGTATGTGTTAATGGCTAATTAAATTCCGCATATAACAAAGACCAGACTATCTAATTTGGATGGCTCCTTAAGGATATACTTATTGTGATTATATGTAATAAGGTACATAAAATTATGGACGCTTTATAACCAACATATACGTATGATAAGAGAAGCTCTGATTTGGTAACGCATAGGGAGTCACACTTAAGAATTTTCAGATATGAATATGAAGTATATTTCCGGAACCTTCGTTACCATGTTTGCATATTCTGCAAGTCCAACCCTTTTGTAATGAACACAGGTAGACATTTACTGCTCGTGCTGATGATTCACATTAATATTTGTGACTGACTGGTGTTATAATTGCGTTGATATCGAACCAGCCAATGACAAAGCGCGCTGGAAAGGATATATTTGTATTCCTCGCTGTGCCCCTATGCTCCTCTATTTTCTCATTAAGCGCATGGGCTCAAAAGCTAGTAAATGTTTGCTTTTGCAGTGTAGAGAGTGTCCTGATTGCTAGCAAATTCGTTCGTGCCACTAAGCATGATTTCTCTGTCGGAGCTGAAGCGTTTCCTGCCCAATGCGACATTCCTACCTTGTTGTAGTGAGTACATTACGTGAGGAAGAAAGAAATATATAAGCTACTCAGAACAGATGTTTTAAAATTCAGTATGTTGTAAATGTATCTGGTGCTACGGAATACGTTTTTTTTTAAAAATAGATCAAATACATGAATACTTTGTGCTACAGTATCCAGTAGGTAAGGATGACAGTAGTTTCATAATTTGTTTTAAAATACGCGTTTGTACTTAAGGAAGCAACTTACTTGTGATATTTAGTATCTGAAACCAATCAACAACGTCCGCACCGTACTAGACTGAGGGCACTTTAAAGCTTTTAAAAGCGGGCTTAAACTACGAGTGGTAGTAGTGGTGAGTGGTGAGTGGTAGTAGTAGCAGCAGTAGCAGTAGTAGTAATTGTTTGTGCCGATTATTTTAGCGGTATGCCAGAATCTTGCTTTTCGCGCTTATATAAGGAGAGCATTGTATGAGGGTGGAATGCTGCCTCTCCCTCTTTTGCTTTGCTCTGACTGGTGGCGCTCCAGTCCCGTTTCGAGGTTAGCTAGCTGGTTTAGCTATTTTCCTAACGGACATTTTTTCCTTTGCGTAATAGCTGCAACGTAAGCTGGTGAGTTACTTTGAAACATGTAGCCGTTTTTATATGTAGAATAATGATGGCTTGGTCATTTTTGGTCGCTTACGTTCTCTGTGTTCTCCTCTGTATTTATTTTAATTCTTTGTGGCATGCACATAGGCGGAGAATCAAAATTTTATTGATACTTTGTTACTGTAATTTGGGGTCAAAAATTGTTTCCAACGTTATGGAGGCTTAAGGTGTTCTTTTCGTGTATTTTTCTGCTTCATGTAAATTTATATATATATATATATATATATATATATATATATATATATATATATATTTTGGTTCTGTTAAAATGTGACTGTAATCTCACATAACGTTCTCTATAAGGGGAGATATATACAAAGATGTTTTTATTACCAACTTCTCCCGATAGTTACCTGTAATTTAAGTACAATGGTCACTGGTGGAACATTTCAACACACAGACTTTTAATTACAGATTGTTAATCAGGAAAGGTCATTATGTATATATCAGGTGAGTCAGCTGCCCCTAGGTATCTATGCAACCCGCAGTGTATAGTCTAATGTGAAAATATTGACCGTTTTAGCAAACAAATTGTTTTTGTAACTCTGCCCTACTATTTGGTACTATATGTAATCCCCATTAATGATTAAAGGCCTGAATGAGAACCAAAGAGCTGCGAAAGCCTTAAAAGAGACAGCGTTTCATGGATATAATGCTTGCAAGGAGATAGAGGAACGTTTTTCCGAAGAGCGGGATAAACTACGTTGGTTCTGGCCGAGTGGTTTAGCTGCCGGGATGTGGTGAAACAAAAGTTAGTTTCGAAGGTTCGAATCTGAAACAAACATAAAATTCTTTTGGCTCTTTTGTCTCTCTCTCTCTCCCTCTCTCCTTGAGCTTATTTTCTGTATTTTACTGTACTAATTTATTTATTTTTGTTACTTGCTCTCCTGTGAGCCAAATTCATAAGAATTACAATCAGATAATTACAATAATCGTAATAATCTGTTCTGTATCTGGTGTTGTAAACCTGTTACGTAGTTGTCTTTCATTCTCTTGGGTGCATATCGACGATATTAAATATAAGAGGTTTTGTTTCATGCGTAAACCTTAAGTTTTACTTCTTCTATTGACAAAGGAGTTGTAAATGTGCTAAGTTAACGGGTAAACAGAATAATAAATTGTTAAAGAGCGTGGATTTCATCAAGGAAGTAAACGTTAAAAATGCGACCCCCTTCATCAATGCACGTTTGTGTACGTTGCCGGAGAGACCTTGTTGCATGCTGTAACATGAGCGGTGTAATCTGCCTGCATTTTCACGTATGAGTGTGCCCGTATATGATTTGGGCTTTGTGGTTCTTCTGCTTTGCGGTGGAAAACATGACGATTGTTCTATTTTGTACACACTTATAACGTTATCAAAATGTTATTTATATCATAATATCAAATTATAGACCCAAAGAGATAAAACAGAAGGTAATAAAAAGTTCGAAATTTACCCGAAGGATTTGAACTGGAATTAAACAGGCTCAGTGTTGCAGCAACCATGATAATACCACTCGGCCAATGCTATCTGCCTAGCTGAGGTTTCTATACGAATTAGTAATCGCAGAACTAGACTCCACCTGGAACCTTTACACACTTTTTGCAGCGTCATACAGTATTTTGTTTTAATTCAAACAAATAAACTGCATCAGTCATTACAATTACTGTACGATCTGGAATACGCCATAGTTTGTGAAATAAAAGAAATTATCTACCTTGATGCAGTAATTTGTATCACAAATTACTTAAATGTAAATAATGATTGTAATATGAATATGCATTTTTATGTGACATTGATTTGAGATGTTTCTTGACTGTAATTATTGTTGATAAGTAAGTTTATACGACCTTACTGAAACTGTCAATAATAGCGCGCAATAATGCAGCGAAGGGGGGTGAGCTGTTTATCATTATTGGAAACGAGGAAGTTACGTAATGTTGGCGCGGTTTTTCCGTTGAGAATCTTCTGGAATGTTTCCCTAGAGCATATGTATTCATTATTTTCATTGGATATAAAAATAGACGCTAATGTTGGCGCGTTTTATTAGCCAATAGTAACTCAGTTATAATCTTTAGGCATATCGGGGAGTGGGTGTATAAAAAGCCAAGTCAGAGGTAGATCGCGGGCAGTTCATCGAAAATCTCAATACATTACACGTCGCCTTCAGTCGTCCAGTTCATCAAAAATCTGTGTACACCACACGTCGTCTTCAGTCAGTCAATTCGTCGAAAGTATTTGTACGGCAAACGTCGGGTATCGATTCACAAGTTACGCGCAGCAGAATTATGAATAATCTAAAGTGTTGTAAGGTTAATTATACAAAAGGTTGAAGTACGTGGATTAAAAGTGATCAGTAAGAAGTTATTATAACAGTTTCAGTTTGGCGAGTGTTAAGATCAATGTATAAATGTGATAGTTAACGTGTTTGACAATAAATGTGTAAAACAAATTTCTTCATCAGTGTTATATTTGGATAAAAGATTCCTTTCCGTTTACACACTCTGATCAAGAGACATGTTCGACTGAGAAATAATAGTTAGCCGGAGGACAGTAAACAAAACTTAAAATTCTTTCAAACACTAATACTACCACAAATTGCTAACACTAGATGGAGCTACAAACCGAACAAATGAATGACGTCACAAGATGGCTTCACATGAAGTAAACACACATACACAAACATCACAAGTAATAACATTATAAGTAATACCGTTACAACCTAATACTTAGCACTTTTTGACAAGGCTGTACATCATTGACTAACGGCTTAAATCCAATTGGTCGCACTGCGTAGACCTGCCATTTTGTTTTCAAATGGTTTTGTCAATCGATGCATGTGATACGCTGTTCCTTCAGGGGCGTTTTCAAAGGGGTGCATGGATGTATGCTGAAGAATAAACGTTTGTAAAATTGGCTAAAATTGCTGCTGGAGCTCCCAGTGTCAGGGTAGGGATGTTTTTTGTATAGACATACATAGCGATTGCATTCTGTCTCGTAAAATACTTATGCACTGAATCATATGTATCCCTCCTCTATATAGTGTTACGCAAATCAGCCATTAGAAGGCATTCAAGAAAGACGTAAACCACATGTGTCGCTTAGCACGTTGCATAAATTCAAAAATAAATAGTTGCAGCTGACTCACCTGGTATATATAAAGATCATGGAGATATGCTCTTGTCAGTAAGCTGACGTTATCGATACTTCCTTTTGTGGCCTTTCTGGGCATTCCTTCTACAATATCATAACAAGCGAAAATAAATAAGAGGAGTAGTGCAGTTTATAGAAAAATAATGAGCACATGATGGATACTTTTGTGTACAGCAGTTGTCTGTGAGCCTATAGTTTAAGTGCAATAAGTTTTTTATGCTGTAAATTTAATCAACAGTCGCCTCATTAAACACGAAGTTATATGCGACAAGAACAGCCTGATAACTAGAAATTAATTGATTTGCTTGGAGGCCCCCCCCCAAAAAAGGTCTACTGTTTGGTTATTCCCGTCAAAAAATATACATATTTGATCCACACAGACTCAACTACTATAAAACAGAAACTCAAATTCAGCGATATGCAGAATTTGTATGTTTCATAATTTCTTCTCTTAGAATATCCTGTTTATATATATATATATATATATATATATATATATATATATATATATTTCATATTATATATTATGGTATTCTTCTAATTGTGATGGGACCGAGCAAGATGGCTCCGCAGAAACGTGTTAGGCTTGCATTCGGGAGTCCCGAGTACGATTCCTATCATGTCCGCCACTCTGAACATGAGTATTTTCGTGGTTTTCACGGTTCTTCTAGTTCCCCTTCTAGCACGAACTTTCTGTTCATCATTTCCTGTCCTCGTCATTTTTCTCATCTGTTCAACTCATCTGTTTTAGGGTTTTTAGGAACCAGGCGACGGTGGTTAGTATATTTCGGATGGACGGTGGAATTTGCACCATTGAAGCATTTCTCTTTGGCGCTTGGCGACACTGCTGGAGCTGTCTTTTCCTTTGGAAACGTCTCGTCTGTTCCCAGGACCCCCGGGTTATGTGTCTAGTGGGGCTAGCCGCATACGTATCCGTATCCCGGCTAGTCAGGATTGGTGTCATGTTGGCATGATATGGGACGTCGTCCTTGTAGCGCCCATGTTTATCCGGATCCGATCACCTTTCGGGTCTGCCCTGGGGTTCACAAAGGACTCGCTTTGGCCTATGTGCGGTGTTGTGCTCCAGTTATAGGAGGCCCTTCCGTCTGTCTACATCTAATTCCTAATTGCGATGAGAGGAAATAAAATGAGAGCAAATATTCTGACACGCGCTAATTAAACTGAATGCAACTCGTATTCGTTTTACTTGTCTCTGCCAGTGTGTAGCGTTGGCCAGGGTATAAAACGCACATCCTATGATAATAGTACCCTCGGACCTGTATGTAGTGAGTGGTTGTCTACTTGAATGGGCACATACACAATCCTGCGCAAGACAAGCTCCATACAAGTGCTGTACTGGAGGAATCCCTACATGATCCATATTCCGCTTGAGTTGATTTCTGATTTCCATCATAGGTGCAACAAAAAACAACATAGACATGTAGTAATTGTGGCAAATAAGATAGGTGAGTTATTGTTTAAGATTATGTTTATTGGCCACAGTAGTATGAAAAACAGCACAACATCCTCAAATCCTGTCTTCATATTGCGGTCATGGTCGGTGTTTTGTATTATGCTTAGCTTAATAATGTGGTGTGTATTCTATCATATATTTGAAACCATTATTTCATCACTTAAGTGTCATCCTTTATATTCACAATAATAGCATGAGGCATTGTTTAACGCATCAAGCAACTACCATGGCTGCCATGGTAGCAAATGACTTCCAGCCAATATTAACAACGAAATTCGCTAAGTCGCAAAATAGCCGGGATAATATCCGGCCAAAAGCTGCGCAGGTTTAGTAGGCAGCTGGCTTCATTGAGGAACAGATATGTAGAGCCAATGTGCACAGCGTTTGTACTTCATTATACCATGAATGTCTGTTGTTTTTTATATTGTAATTAGCATTCTGATTTAGATGCTCGTTAAGAAGCTTAATTTCGTTGCTCATTTTACAAGACTTTTATCCTTTGTATTATACGAATAGTTTATAAATAATTCAAAAATAAAACTGGCAGGTAGAGGAAACACTCTAGCTAAAAGCGTAATGTAGTTGCAAAAAAAATTGCACGTGGTGTTCATAAATACAATTATCATTAATTGAAGCATTCATAGACAGTTTGTTAATTAAGTATTCTCATTTAATATCGAAAATATTTGCACTACCTTCCGTTCTCTATTTGTAGATAGTAATAGCCACAAGGAGAATAGAGAAACTACTTTATTGATGTTTCTGCTTGTCATATCCTGCATATAATTGTCGTACAGTTCGTAGGAATATGTACTTTTGAGTTTCCCCTTAAAAGTGGGAATTACGGCACAGGTAGCATGCTGCTTGTCTGCATAAAACTTTGGTTACGCAATACAATACAGCAAAGAATTCTGTATCATGCATTAAGGAATCAAAACCAAACATAAAATGAGGAAAATGAGTCTATCAGAATAACTGCTGTGGTATTCTGCTCACATATGCACAAAAGTAACTTAACAACGAATTAAAATAATCATTCCTATGAGTTCGAATTATAGAAACTAAAACTGACAGCCCCAATACGCCTGAGGGACTTGAATTTGGTTTATATGAATTGATTTTATGTTAAGAAACAACAAATCTTATATCCCGGAAAGAAACACAGAGATTGTTATTCTGGCTTTCATTTCCTGGAAACTGTATTTCTATTTTTCATATAAATTCCGTTCGTAATTGTTCTGGTTGGAGCTTAAAATGCACTATGTTATGGTGATTGAACTAATTAAAAATGTTCTGTGTCCTGGTGCACAGCCAAGATGCTCATTTATTCCAGCCTGTCCGTGAAACAGCATATTAGCAAGTGTAAAGGACGTAAGGACGGAAAAAAAGTTAAATTGTGCTGGACGTCCAGAAAAATCCATATCCTAATACCCATTACATAGCTTTTATTTCAAAGAAAATAACCTAAGGTGCTATTTTTCAGTATGATAATGGAATTGTAATGATCTAGCATTGTGCTAATATTCTTATTAAATAAACATTCAATTAAATGGCTATAACTTTACAGTTGGAAACATCCAAATATTTTATGTGACTTTTTAAGCAAATTGAGGAGTAAAGAATAAATATTGTGTTATATTGTTATGTAGAATATTTATTACAAAATATGAAATTATTGTGGAAAATATTATCTATAATACAAATTCAAAGAAAACCGCGTTTACGTTTTTTGATATTCCTACTGATTTATAGAAATAAACATGTATTCATATTTCACAATGGCAAATAAACCATTTTATTCATGCATAAAGCATATTGTAAACCAAGGTTTTATCATATATTGGTTTTAGTAATAAGCTGATGTTTTACTTGAATAATGTATTATAACATTTGGTGTCTGTCCAGTATTGCACGGGTAACTTTTTAAACTCGAATGGCGATTTAATTAGCTTCTTTTACCTCCACCCGTTTCTTATGAAATTATTGTACAAGGAGCTAGTATAATTTTATGGTAAATTATCCATTTTGCCTTGTTATAATTGTAATTTCATTCAGACCCGGCTATTCCAAACAATGACTGAAAAATCCCCTGAAAGTCACCCAAAGGATGCGAAACGTCTGACTTCTTTAACCTCTCCCCGACAACCTTCTAACGCCAGGAAATGCTATTTCCAGTAGGTACACTTTGGCGGCGAAATGGTGCAGCAATTTTTACTCTCTACCACGAACACAGTAGGCAGAGTAGGTATAGCGCTCCACCTATAAATTCGATACCGAGAGTTCACCAGAGATATATGATTTGAGAACTGCTGATTTAAAAAAAAGGCAGTTTTAGGAAAAGGTCCGTGTGTGTATATGAACAGCATAGCTCAAAAACAATAAATAACAAACTTGGTATTTAGGTTCAGTATCCCTCAAAGATGCAAAACGAAGTTTTTCAAAAAATCCCCTCATCCGAAACTACCCTTTACATAGAACACTTTTCAAAACCTTTATTTTCTAAAAAATGGCTCTAACGATTTTCATGGAAATACCATATACGAAATATATATACATGAGAAATAAACTGTATATCTTGAATTTTCTGGGAATAGCCTATGGAGCCCTCTTTGATTAGAAAGAATTTTGTATAATCTTTGATAACTGGTAAACGTTAAGCGATAGACGAAAACGTAGTACGCAAAAAATGTGGATCTCTTTAAAACGTACAATTTATTGCAAATGTATTTTGTGGCATAAGCCATTTCTGAGATATTGGTTATTAAAGGTTTATTTGTTCATTTCTTGGTCATTCTCTTGAAATCCTGTCAGTATTAAGTTCTTTCTCGTGATTGCATTGAAACTGTATGGAATTTTAAGGCCAACATATAGCGTCTAGTTGTTAACATTTGACTATCGCTGTTCCTTTGTCTCTGTAACGAAACGCGTAATGTAGCTATATCAGCAAAGGTTTATTTGGATTAAAATTTAAAAGATAGAAAAATACTCTTTAGTAAGAATAGTTTGTATACCCACTAATAAATGATTGAGGGTAGGGAAAGCCGTGTGAATGTAACACATCAGAATTTTTGTACGAGGTGTATTTTAAAAGTAAGATTCGTTTTTCAATAAAGTACGAATTACTACATGTTTTCCTATAGTTTATGTTTTATTCAAGCTTTGAAAGATTATACTACCTTTCTAGCGGTTATTAATGTTTTTCTAACGTTTATCTTAGCTAGAATAAGATTTTGGAACCTCTTTACAGACTTTCGGCCAGTTCACCTAGGAAACGTGGGTTACCTAGAAACGTTTCCGGAGTTAATTTTTTATGTTGAAAATGAGCTGTTATGATCTCTTAGGGGCATTTGCGACATGTGTACGAAATCTACTTTAAGGATATATATAATGAGTCTGTTTTAGCAAACATCACATTAACTTTTAGCTTCTTTGATCAATATCTGACCTCCGGACCACTAGCTTCAATTCCCATCTCCTGAAACCAACGATACCAATAACACAATTGTTTCTGCTATGGAATCTTAGACACAGAAAAACGCATGTGAGAAACTGCACGACTGTTTTATGGATTGGCGGCGAACTTCTATAATGAAGAGCAACCAAAATTTATTCCGCACTAGAATGAGAATGTAATCGATTTTGAAAATTGCGTGGAAAAATGCTTAAGCTATACACTGTGATTTACTCCGCAAATTTCTGAACATTGACCGTAAAATACCCCAGGACGATTAAACCAAAATGTTGCTTGGAATAGAATAAAAATATTAGATAGCCAATGTTTTCAGTAGTTCTTATTTTATTGCATAACGGATCCTTCTTTAATACCATCCCTTGTATAATCACAGCAGGTAGATATAAACATATCAATATCAACATATTGGCCCGTAGATATAAACATAATCCAACATAATACATAGGCCCTTAATATATACTGTGAAATAGAGGTGATGGTGGTGAATGTGAAGATTCCCCTCTCTCAGGTTACCTAACTAACCGCTTTGGAAAAGGTATATTAGTTTGCGACCATTGAGAAAGCTAGTCTTCTCAGCTGTTAATAATAATAAAATATAGGTTTACTGATTTCTATTATTATCTGGACACAATTGTGTCTCTTTATACAGTCATTTGACATACCCTGCCAACAAATAAATAAAAAACTAAACGTTTATTAAAATATGTTACCAAATGACATACTGGATTCTCTTTGTTTTGCTGGGTCTCATTTGATAAATCGTGACCATCTATATCTGCGAGATTTGTCTTATAGCAATATTCTATAGGGTAACAACTGTTTCCTACTCCATGGCATTCGCCGATAAAACTCAACGCCTCCTTCGCGGCATGTACCTTTATCACCACAATGTGTCCGTATTCAAGTAACAGTCATAAACACTTTTTAATCTCTTGATAATTTACGAAATAAAATTAGAAGGTATTTTATACTAAATGTCCGCCAGAAAGAATTGAATTTTTCAATGGTAAAGAATTATCAAAATCGGTTGAGTGGTTCTGAGATCATCACACACACACACACACACACACACACACACACACACACACACACACACACAAACACACACACACACACACACCCATACACATTCTCTTTCTATAACATCAATACGTGTAATTCCTACAACTCGAAGTTACTGTAAACAAGAATTATGTTTACTTTATTATTATATACATTAATTATACTTTTAATAGACCTTAGCCTGGTCTTGGCAAGTTTTTAACAATAGAGTCAACGGCTGTGGCGTTGAACCTTTCAGTTGAATTCTATATTAAAAATAAAAATAATTATGCTTTTAAAGTCACACTGAATAATTGTTCATGAACTGTTAAGGAAACCAGCAGTAATAATAATAGTAAAAACATATTTTTAAGACTCTTTTTAGATCATTTTTAAAGAATACATTCTGTTTTGCATAACCAACTCGGAATACTTTTATTCTTCATACTTTATGTTAAACCACTACTTTGGTGGATCTGGATACCTACTCAACATCTCTGAATGGGATGAATGCTTTGCTTGTAATTGAATTTTATGATGCTTGAGTAGGTCCATTCCTTTTTTACATAGTACCTAGAGAAGGCATTGCATCCCTCCCACCCGAAAAAGTCGATGTTGAGATTTCATGTTTTGAGATCCTCTGAATAATAAAGCATTTTTAGAAAAGGCCTGTGTGCGCTCGCATGTATGTGTTCTCGTGAATAACATAATTCAAAAAAACTAAATGTCCGATAAATACCAAACGTGGTAACTAGGTTCAGTATCTTCGAAAGATGCGACATGGGATTTGCAAGAAAATCCCCGCATCCGAATCTATTCTTTATATTGTGAATTTTTAAAAATTGTAATTTTTTTCAAGATTGGCTGAAACGGTGTTGATTAAAATATAATATGATTAAGCTATGTAATTGACAAATAAAATTTGTATCTTGAATTTTTTGGGGAATAACCCCTGAAGTCCTCTTCATTCGGAAGGAGATTTGTATAAACTTGTGCAACTGTAACCTTAAATGATAGATTAAAACGTACTACGCAAAAATATAGATGACTTAAAGTACACAGTTTATTTCAAATAACTTTTTATATACATAAGACATTTCCGAGTTATCCTTTATTATTGGTTTAAATTGTTCGATATCTTCTCATTCTTTTAAACCAGTGGTGGCCAAAGCGCGACTCGCAAGGCACTGTGACTCGCAGGCGCAACTCCTTTTCTAGCCGTCTATTAATTTGTTTTCCATGTGCTGGTGAGTAGTGTAGTGCGTGTTGCATATTTGATGACTCGAGAGAGAAAGGCATTTTCGCCACCCTTGTTTTAAAGTATTGTCGATATTTAATTGTTTCTCGGGGTGTCATGGAGAGAGTATTAAATACTAAGGCCAGCATATATCGTACATCTCTTAACATTTCACTATGACTATTCCCTTTGTAACTATAATGAAACGTGTAATGTAGCTATTGTTGCAAAGATTCATTTCAATCAAAATGAAGTGGATATAAAAATAAGCTTTTGTAAGAATAGTGGATATACTCAATATTAAGCGATAGAGGTTTGTGGCAGTCATATGAATTTAATACTTACAGTTTCTATTTTCTGTTCAGTTCGTATTGTTTCAGCTTTAGAATAATAGAGATGTTCATTCGCTGATTCTATGCTGGGTGAACAATAAATCTTATAATTTGCGGTAATATCCGCAGCTATGAACTAGAAACCATTGTTCATTGGTAGGTCATAGATTCGTTAACAGTTTGTGATTACCTGTATTTCTGTAGTAATTCAGTTTCTTTTAAACTTTAATTGCGTTGATTCGTACTTCCAAATTCCGTGGAGTATATGAATTCTGTCCTCCAGCAGGAAATTTAACCCCAAATAATGGATTTGGATGTAGGCATGCTAACCCTAGAACACGGAAGCAAAAGTGTGGTTTCAATGAAACGCTTTTTAAAATAAACTACAAACATCGCTTTCAATTGCCATCCAGATTTAACAGAGTATTTTGTTTGGTGTTATAAAAGACAAGCGTAGTCTCTAGCGCGTCTTGTTAGAAACTAATTAATTGCTAAAGGATCACAAATAGGCATATGAGTTTTTCAGAATATGAGTTAGAATAGGAATACGAGCTTTTCTGTATATCTACATACAGAACTGCTTGAAATAGCGCGTTATCAATTGGAACTTTTATGTAAATGTGATTATGTTTTTTGAAACTGTGATAAAACAGCAATACTTGCAGTAAAGTGGCTCACATCTATAATATATGCAAAAAGTCTGATGTAATACATTCATGACATTCTCAATCGTTTATTAGTGGGTATACAAACTAGTCATACTAAAGCTATTACTTTCTCTACTACGTATACTAAGTAGGGGAAGTATTGTATTCCACCCAAAAATTCGATACCGAGATTTCACCGGAAATACATGTTTTGAGACCCCCTGAATCCAAAAAAAAGCATTTTTGTAAACATGTCCGTGTGTGTGTCTGTCTGTCTTAGAACAGCATAACTCAGAAACGAGCAGTCGGATAAACACCAAACTTGGTATTTAGATTCAGTATCTTCCAGAGATGTGACACGAAGGTTTTCAAGAAAATCCCCCCAACCCAGAGCACCCTTTACATGGAACATTTTTCGAAAATTTAATTTTCTCAAAAGTGGATCTAACGATTTTGATTAAAATATCGTAAGTTTAAGATATTTTCAGGAGCAATAAAATGTATATCTTGAATTTTCTGGGAATGTCTCCAAAAGTATTCTTCATTGTGAACGACATTTGCATAACTGTTAAACCATAAGAGATAGACAAAATTTTACTACACAAAAAATGTAGATCGCGTTAAAGTACACAATTTATGTCATATATATTTTTTGTTGAGTGAACCATTTTCGAGATATTGCTTGTTATTCCCTTAAATTTTTCAATACTTATTTTCTCAAATGGTAATTCGTTATTCATTTTTTTGTCTTGGATATGCAAAGAGTATTAATCTGTAGCAAAGGGAATGGTGCTGCACCTAGCAACCAGCTATTAAGAGATATGTATGTTTTTAAAGGCTACTGTATTTCTATATTGTCCTTGTAAATATATATTCCCCTTACGTCTACAAGAAAATTAGCAATAAGATAGAGTCTGCAAATGTTTATCTCGATTAACATGAAGTAGATGGAGAATAAGCGTTTGTAAAAATAGTTTGTACAAGAGTAGAGAAAGTCATGTGAGTGTAACACATCATATTTTTTTATATCGTTTCATTTTCATCCAAATACATGTTTGCAGAAATAGCTATATTATACTTTTCATAGATACAAAGGGAACAGCTATAGTCAAATGTTTAAGAACTGGGCGCTATACACTGGCCTTAAAATTCCACAGTTTCAATGGAACCGCGACAAAAACTGAATGTTAACAGGGTTGGTTAGGTATTCAAGAAATCGAAACATTAATAACGGATGTCTCGGAAATGGCCGATGTCACAAAAACACTTATTTAAATCAAAATTCTTATAAGAGATCTATATTTTTCTGTAGTACGTTTTCGTCTATTGTTTAACATTTACTAAATTTACCAAATTATACAAAATACAAGAAAACACAAAATTTTTTCCGAATGAAGAGGACTTCAAAGGCTATTCGCAGAAAATTCAAGATATAGGTTTTGTTTATTACCTAATATCTTTAATGTAAGGTATTGTAATCAAAATCGTTAGAGCAATATTTTAGAAACTCATAAATTTTGAAAAATGTTTCCTGTAAGGGGTAGTATGAGGTAGGGGATTTTCTTGAACATCTTCCTGTCAAATCTTTGGAAGGTATTGAACTTAAATAACAAATTTGGTGTTGATCCAAATTTTCGTTTTTGAGTTATGCTGTTCAAATACACACACATTGAACTTTTTCTAAAAACGAAGTCTTGGTATCGAGTTTTTGGATGGAATGCAACACCTACTCTACCTACTAGGTACATGGTAGAGAAAGTGAAAATTTAAAGACGAATACACTATTTAATGTATTATGCCTTTTACGTGTAACAGATGATTAACAAACCTCATTTATGTTAAGTAACTCTTTCCCTGACAACTTTATATCAAGTGTTCCCTTTTAAATGTTAAGTGCACTCAGTGTATCTTAGTGCCTCAGTAACGTAACATAAGGGAGGTTAAAGGCCCTATCCTGCAAATTTTAAATTTACTAAACTCTTGATCCATTAAATTATCTTAAGAAACTATTTAAGATATCAAACTGAAATTCTTACGGTATGTAGATTACACGTCTTCAAATTTCACTGATTTACTCTTATCCAGTGAGTTGATTTATTAAGAAAGTACGATTATTTTCTTAATTGTTCCACCTGTTGATTAAAATTTATCAGCAATCATGTTTTTTTAAATGCCCAACCATATTATTAACATCATAGTATATTGCAATAGCAAATTTACATGTTTATAGCACCACGTTGTGGAGCCAATTTGCGAGAGCAAATATGTGTTTTTACTTCACGTGTGTTGCCATATTGTGTGACGTCATTCGTTGGTCTGGTCCATAGTTCCCTCTGGCGTAGCAATTTGTATCAATTCGTTTCTGAAATAATTTAAGGTTATGTATATTGTCCTCCGGCTAGCTATTTAGGTAGACATTTAACTCTTGCAGGGTGTGAAGCGGAAAGGAATCTTTTGTCTAGAAATGATATTGACGAAGAAATTGGTTTTATAATCTTTATTGCAGAACACGTTCACCAACACTTTCACATATTTATCTTGATACTCGCCATACTGAAACTGTTTATAATAGCTTCTTATCACTTTTAACTCACGTACTTCAACTTTGTATATTTAACTGTAGAATACTTTATAAGATTTCTCGTACTTCTGCTGCGCGTAACTTTACGAATTGAGAGACCGACATGAGAATCTTGTTGAACTGGGAGCTGACGTGTTATGTGTTGAGAATCTTGTTGAACACTGGGGGACCCGCTACCTCGACCTGGCTTATTTATAGGCTTGCCTTAAGATACGCCTAAAGATTATAAATGAAATGCTATTGGCTAATAAAACGCGCCAACATTAGCGTCTATTTTAACATCCAATGAAAACCATTAATACATATTTCTTTTAGAGAACATTCTGGAAGCTTTTTTTACCGAAAAGGCGCGAAACATTACGTAACTTCCTGGTTCCCGGTAACGATAAACAACTCACTCCACCGCTGCATTCTTGCGTTATTGTTAACAGTTTCAGTAAAGCCGTAATAATTACAATTATTAAACCTCTGAAATCAATGTTACATAAAAATACATATTCATATTAAAATAATTATTTACATTTGAGTAATTTGTGATACAAATTACCGTATCATATGCCCCACTAGAAACATAATTATAAATATTTATAACTTGTTTAGAATTTTATAATTTGTGTTTTTAGTCTCCTAAATCTTGGAACACCCGCTATCACTTTCACTTTACACTTCACACGTATTTAACACACGACATATGTTTTATCTCGCCACTACTTACTGGCTCTGGTTTAATTAATTTAGATATTAATCTGACATTACAAATTTTTTTATAGCAAATACTTTACCCTAAATTATTTAATCACTGCTACCAAATTGTTTACTTTAAACTGTTGACAAAAATTTATACATTTAAGATTTTTGTAATCATTACACATATTTACCAAAATATTCACCCTCTACATCTATTTACATCTCTTAAATCTAGATAATGCTTTACATTTTCTGTTTACTACATAAAAAATTTTTTTTATTTATTTTTGAATTTATTATTATTTTAACAATACTTTTGGAATTGTATTTACGTACTTTTAAGTTAATATCATATTCATTCTTAATTCTAAAATGTTGTTACAGTTACTAAAAATTTAATTTATTTATTTTCTTCTCAAACAGTTAGTCATGACCACAATTTATTTCTCCATTCATATGATTTACATTTTTATTTAACCCTCTTACGTTCCAATACATTGTTCTGCATTTCGCCTTTAACTATCCAGCATTTATTATTTATCATCTTTGTCTTTTATTTCACTATGATCTTCATGGTTGTATGGTTTAAGCATCTCAATATGGAACTTTCCTATGCTTTTTCGAGTTGTTGGATTACATAACTCATATGTGTTAGTTCCATATACTTCAACAACTTCATATGGTCCATGGTATTTGAGAAACATTCGCCAATAAAGTTTAGTTTCTTTATCCGATAATTTCTTGTTTTTAACCAAAACTAAATCTCCTATTTTGATCCTCCATTCCTTTCTCTTCTTTTCTTCATGTTTAATTTTTCTTTTTATGGCTTTTTTCTTCATCCTCTCGAATGCTTTTCGGAACATCTCTTCCTCTGTTGGTGGTATCGAATGCGCATCTGGAATGGCTTCTGGAATTTTTTTTACACATTGTATTGATCTTCTTTCCCAACTTAAGTTCACATGGTTTGTATCCTGTCACATTGTTTATGGTTTCATTTAAGAGGTTCTGGACAAAGTTCACGTATCCATACCATTGAGTGTGTTTTCGATGACATAACACCCTTAAATAATTTGAAATTTCCTTAATTTCCCTCTCCACTGGGTTGGAGTTCGGTCTGTATCTAGATGAAAAATATTGTTTAATGCCATTTTCTTTCAGCCCATCCATAAATTTTTTTCCTGTGAAGAACGAAGCATTATCGCTCAATACAGATTGAATAGGTCCTTCTTCTATCACATATGACTTAAGTAATCTATTCAAACATGCTAAACCTGTAGGTTTTCTCAAAGGGTAAATTCTTACATATTTGCTGAATATATCATAACAGACAAATATATATTTATTTCCAAATTGACTTGGAGGCATCGGACCATGAATATCAATACTAATTACACATCTCGGCTTATCTCTTATAACCGAATTAGTTTTAAATGCATAAGCTGCATTTATTTGCTTTGCCTTCTGACACAGGTTGCAGCACGATATAAATTTCCGAACTTTCTGACGCAATTTGGATATGTATAAATTCTCTAAAATCATAGAAGTTGTTCGGTCCGTCCCTGAGTGTGCTAACCCTTCATGAAAATTCTTAATTAGTTCCTTTTCCATGCTTTTCGGAACCATTACCTTCCAATTAGGCATTTCTTTTCCATGCTTTTTGTATAATGTCCCATCTCGAATTGCTATAATTTCTTTCTTTGCCTCCTCAATCAATGGTGCATTTTCTTTAAGTTCAAATAATTTTGCATCCTCATTTTGAATTTCCCCCATATTTTTCAATTTTCTAATCATTTCTTTGCTTAAAGGAATTTCAGTTGTCAATATTTTGACTTCATTTCTAGGCCTGTCAATATTTTCGGGAATTTGTGGGTTGTAGTTCAATCTTGACAGCAAATCACTGAAGGTATTATTTTTGCCAGGAATGTGGATAATCTCAATATCGAATGCAGATATTGCATGAATGTACCTAGCAAGTTTTCCACTACATAATCTACACCGTTGTATGAAAGTTAAGCTGATGTGGTCTGAATATACTTTCACCTTTTGCTGATAAATATAGGTTTTAAAACGAATTAATGAGAAATATAGTGCTCCAATTTCTAGCTGAGTCACTGAAGAATTCCTCTCAATATTTGTAAGTCCTCTTGAAGCTGTACTAATGACGTGAAAGTCATTGTTGATGTCTCGCTGTCCTAAAATTACGGCATATCCTTGCATTGATGCGTCGACATAAATCTCATATTCCAAATCTTCTCTGGGCCTCTCGAGTAATATGGACTTAGCAAAGAGTTCCTTTACTCTCTCAAAACATTTTTGATGATCCTCTGTCCATCTCCACTTATTGTTCTTTCGGAGTAGCTGCCGCAGTGGTTCTATTTCCGCCGAATATCTTGGTACGAACTTACTCTGAAAGTTCAATACCCCTAAGAGACGTCTAATTTGTTTTACGTTCCTGGGTGGCGGAATTCTCATTATTGCTTCTATTCTTTTCTGATCAGGTCTTATACCTCGTTCATCCACTACATAACCCAGAAAATTTATTTCCTTAACACAAAATTTTGATTTTAGTATGTTCACAGTCATACCATGTTGTTGTAGTTTATTTAACACATAATGGACATTATTCATGTGTTCTTCAAATGTTTGACTAATGATTAAGAAGTCGTCAATATACTTTATTAAAAAGTCATCTGCAGAATTTCCAAAGATACTGTGAATGGCTCTCAAAAATCCACTTCCTGAGTTTTTTAAACCAAAAGGATTTACACAAAAGCGATACTGAATCCCTGAGTACTGAAATGAAGTGTAATCACGCACTTGCGGATCTAATTCCACTTGCCAATATGATGCAGTGAGGTCAATGGATGTCAAAAATCTTCCTCTTGAAAGTTTTGTAATTAGTTGTTCAATTCCCTCACTTTGAAAATGATCTGGTTTCATATACTTGTTGACATATCTACCGTCTAAAGTTAATCTCAAACTACCATCTCGTTTAATACTCCAGCAGATTGAATTTATGTATTGAGAATTACTTTGCTCAATAATCCCATTTTCTAACATGCTATTTATTAATTGTCTAGCTTTGTCTCGAAGACTTATAGGTAAATTGTCATACTTGTGCCTATATGGTGGTACGTCTTCTACTTGAAATGTATGCTGATATACATTACATCTGCTTGGGATATTACTAAATACTGAACTATTGTTCATCAAAACATCATGAAGGATTTGTTTTTGCATTATCGTAAGATTATAAGCTTCTTCACACTTGTATATTATTTCCTCATTTCTCTTCTCCTTCCAGCTGTTATCTGTCTCGCTCACATGGTCTTTTTTTGTTTGGATTACTCATTTCTCTACTTCTTCTGGCATTTCTGCTAGCTGTTGAAAATATGGCGTGGTATTCCCTTCATATTCTGTGACTACCTGCTTTATCTGACTATTTCTATCAGTTTCTGTTATTTGCACAAAAAACTCTTGGTCACAAATATTTTTCTCATCCTTTGTCATATCGATTACAGAAACTTTTTCTTTTATAAATGGTACCCTTATTTCTCTATCTTCTTTTGTTATTTTTAACTCTTCATGTTTAAAATCTATACATGCTTCGTATTCATGTAGGAAGTCACATCCTATAATTATATCACAAATCAGATGGTTTACGATTAGAAACATAACCTCAAAATTCTCTCCGCCAATAAGTATGCTAAGTAGAGCTTGTGTTTTTATGACCTGTGTAGTTCTTCCAATTGCAACACGACAAACTAAATTACTAGTGGGAAGAGCCATAATTTTGTTACCTTCATTAATCAAATTTATGTAAAATTTCTGTGAGCAAATTGAAGCTGATGAACCAGAATCTATAGTTGCAATGATTTCTTTCTTCGCAATTTCCATTCTAACATGAGGTGACTCAAAATTTTCTCCCTTATCTTTTGTTGCTGTAATCTTATTACAGGGTGTATGTGTAGGCGTATGATTTGTATTGGTAATGGATACTGAATTATTAAAGACGTCCTGAGAACCTACTGCACAGGAGTCTGTTAACAGTTTTCCTGGTTATTTCCATGTTCACGTACGGGACTGCCATTCCTAACAGGCGCTAAATCTATCTCTGTGTCGCTACCATTGTTTTGAGTTCCCCTTCCTCGAGTTCGAAATCCTCGATTTCTGACATTTTGTCCCCTTGGCACGTAATTTTCTTGCCGTTCTTCAGATCTTTCTCGGTTATTATTTTCCCTCCAGTGAGTGAAATTTCCCCTCTGTCTAGTGTACCTCCTTCCATAATTTTGCCCTCTTTCAGGCAATCTTTCTGTCCTGACATAATTTATTTGTTCCTGCCGGCCTGGTCTCCTATCTATCCTTGATCTTTCAAATTGTGGAACGTATGATTGATACCGTTGTCTGGTATTAATTTCATGATGTCTGTCTTGTCCTCTTATTTGTTGATAACTACCTTGGTAATTTCTATCTTGTACATCTAAAAATCTATGTTCCCACTCCCGAGACATATCTTCTTCCTGTTGTTCCAAAGCTGTTATTAATTCTGTCATCTCATAGATGTTCCGTGGTTTTGCAATTAATAAGTAATTTTGTATCCTTATAGGATAATGCCTTGCGAGCAAACTCACAAAATCTTCCTCACTGATTGGAGGTGACAAGTTTCTAACCTGACTTGCATGTTTTAGTAAGTAATCAGTCATCGATATTCCCCCTCGTGGATTAAATTGACCGTGACTAAGCATTGCTCGTATTCTTTGCTGTACCGTAACATTCCAAAATCTGTTCATGAATAATCTCTTAAAGGATTCATATGAAATTTCACCCCCTGATACCATTTGTAACCAATCTAAGGTTTTCTGGTCCAAACATCTTTTGACAACTATCATTTTCAATGCTTCAGGTATCTTTTTAATTTGAAAATACTCTGATAATTCTGCAATGAACTGTACTGGACTGGAGTTTTCATTAAATTTTGGAAGTGGAAAATCACTTAAGATATGATTGTAATTTTGCAAATTCCCTATTCCCATATTTAAATTCTCTAGTGTAACTTGTGCACTCTGAGTTTCAGCATTAGCTATAGATGAAGCTGCCGCATCACTCACATTATTTGTCATACCTGAGGAACTACCTCTATCATTATTTTGTACATCTGACACATGTACATCACATATATTTGCCCTTGAATTCAATTCTAATCTATTTACAGTACCCTGCAGATTTTCTATTGTCTGTTCCAATTTTTTATTATTCTCATTTTGAACAGTTTGGTGTTTGTTAATTTCAGAAGTTAGCTTTTGATTCAAATCTTTAGACAAATCTTTAACTTCATCAGACAATTTATTTCTCTGTTTTTCTGACTCCTTCTGAATTTCAGATATTTCCCCTCTGAAATTAACTTGCACCTGTATTAAATCTGCAGTTGTAGCCTCCATCATTTCTTTTAACTCACTTGAAATGCTACTCATTCGGCTACCTAGCTCTGTACATTTTACATTAACATGCTCTATTTTATTGTTAACCTCATTTTTTTGGTTAGATATTTCCCTGCTCATGTCTAACATTTTCTTTGAAACTTCACCTATTTCATTTGCTATCATCTCCTGATTTTCATTTTTCATTTTAATCATACTACTATCTAGCTCCATGAATTTCTTTTCAATCTCTTCCCTGTTTTGTTCTAAGCTTTTACCAATATCTTCCCTCAATTTCTCATTATTCTGAGTTAGTTTTTGTTCTAAACTCCTATCAATATCTTCCCTGTTTTGATCCATTTTCTTACTAAGATCTTCCCTTAATTCCCTATGACTCTTTTGCATATCTTTCATATTCTCATTCAAATTTTTCAGCATTTCTATAATCACAATAGTATCAAGATTAACATTTCCTGCTATTCTACTCTCACTTTCTGCACTAACATTTTCATCATCAAATCCTAAAAAATCTGGGCTATTTCCTGTAACTTGTATTGGATCACAGCTAACTGTTACACTATCTCCCTCCATAAGTATTTCTTCTGTATTCCTAGCAGCCATTGTTTTTATTATCCTACCATTCCTAAGTAACATTGAAATTGATTTACCTTTTTGATGCTGTATGTTGCTGTTACTTTAATGTCCAGTGTTCTGCCCCATTCTCCTAGATTTGATGTCGCTTCTGCGTTGTTTTGTGATGAATCTACGTCGTTTCGATGTTTTTGCATTGAATTCCCTGTTGCCTCGTAATCTCGGAATTACGATCGAAGTCTGTTGTCCCTGTTGTTTCTTGAATCTGGGTCTTGTAGATGATTTCACCGCTGCATTCCTCCTTTGGTCCTCTCAATTCTTCTTGGTTATTTCTGATCCTTTCCTGGTTACTCGAGTTCCTTTCCTGATCGCTTCGCCCCACGTTGGGCGCCAATTTGCAATAGCAAATTTACATGTTTATAGCACCACGTTGTGGAGCCAATTTGCGAGAGCAAATATGTGTTTTTACTTCACGTGTGTTGCCATATTGTGTGACGTCATTCGTTGGTCTGGTCCATAGTTCCCTCTGGCGTAGCAATTTGTATCAATTCGTTTCTGAAATAATTTAAGGTTATGTATATTGTCCTCCGGCTAGCTATTTAGGTAGACATTTAACTCTTGCAGGGTGTGAAGCGGAAAGGAATCTTTTGTCTAGAAATGATATTGACGAAGAAATTGGTTTTATAATCTTTATTGCAGAACACGTTCACCAACACTTTCACATATTTATCTTGATACTCGCCATACTGAAACTGTTTATAATAGCTTCTTATCACTTTTAACTCACGTACTTCAACTTTGTATATTTAACTGTAGAATACTTTATAAGATTTCTCGTACTTCTGCTGCGCGTAACTTTACGAATTGAGAGACCGACATGAGAATCTTGTTGAACTGGGAGCTGACGTGTTATGTGTTGAGAATCTTGTTGAACACTGGGGGACCCGCTACCTCGACCTGGCTTATTTATAGGCTTGCCTTAAGATACGCCTAAAGATTATAAATGAAATGCTATTGGCTAATAAAACGCGCCAACATTAGCGTCTATTTTAACATCCAATGAAAACCATTAATACATATTTCTTTTAGAGAACATTCTGGAAGCTTTTTTTACCGAAAAGGCGCGAAACATTACGTAACTTCCTGGTTCCCGGTAACGATAAACAACTCACTCCACCGCTGCATTCTTGCGTTATTGTTAACAGTTTCAGTAAAGCCGTAATAATTACAATTATTAAACCTCTGAAATCAATGTTACATAAAAATACATATTCATATTAAAATAATTATTTACATTTGAGTAATTTGTTACCGTATCAATATTCACAAGAGGCCTTAGAGGTAGTTTTTCACATCCTAAAATTTAATTTTACTTACGTAGTTTCTGAGACATTCATTGCCCCATTTCCTCTCATTTTATCTCTATTTCACGATTAAGGTGTGCTTTCGGATCCTGTGGTGCTGGCGATTCCGGACAGATGGCGTGGATGGGTGCACGCTAGAAAGATTTCTCCCCGTGAACGCCGGAGTGAGCAGTCCGTTCCCGTCCATTAAGGTCACTGCATAGCTCTTTTGTGATTCCCCGCCACTGGTGCGCGGGTGTTCAAACTGAAAATGTTAGGGACCTCTGCGCGTCTCTGTGAGCCTATCTGTCTGCGGACCTGGGACCTCCTACGGCTCCTTCACCTCATCCCTGTCTCGCGGAAGGTTTAAACACAATAGATCAAGATGATCGCAGTATGCGAGGTGTGTCCCTCCGATCAATACATCCTACATTCGACGGGTCTGTCGTCCTCCGTGGTGTAGTGGTTATCATGTTAGCCTCTAGTTCCCGATAAAGAGCCTGATAAAGAGCCTCTGAGCAAAATTCAGCCTTCTCACGTCCAATATAGAATGGGACGCTAAGGAGTTAAAAGCGTCCATAAATAAACCTCAATTTCAATTTCCGATAGGTCATATATACCAAAAGATATTCATTCACAGCAAAAGTAGTTCATATCAAAAATGGAGAAAACAATCTCGCACACATTTGCAAAGATAGAAACAGCATAGCTTGAGCAAACAGAAGCTGCAGGACGTAAAAGTTTTACCAATTTGTAGAGCACAGGTGAGCTTAAGTTTATTTATCTACTCCAAAATGTGCAGGATTTATAATTGTTTCTGTGAAGTGGTGCGGAATGACAGATGCGATACCATTTTTAAGATATAGTTGAAATATAAGTATTGTACCTACAATGATTAAAATATAGATCAAATTAAAGAGTATATGACAGTTTATAAGCCTGTAGAAAAAGAAAATAAAAATATTTAGCAATTTTTTATATCTAGTCTCCC
Organism: Deroplatys truncata; assembly: GCA_030765065.1. Lineage (NCBI taxonomy): Eukaryota > Metazoa > Arthropoda > Insecta > Mantodea > Mantidae > Deroplatys > Deroplatys truncata. The sequence goes on along the minus strand of CM060981.1, from coordinate 203,531,079 downwards.
CTTAATAGTCAGAAATGGAGACCTCTGGATTGCTTCGATCGGTTTATAAATCGCGACAACGGGTCAGCACTGGTACGCAGGTCCGATGTTATCGGTGTTCGCCGTAATAGTGCGCACTTTTCCTACCATCGACAACGCATTCAAAAACTGATTTGTGATGGGGAATGAAATAGGCTTGTTGATCTTCTAATTTTGACAGTGCTTACTGGTTGTTATTTAATTTGTAACTGTGTATTATTCGACGCACATCGGCATTTATTTGCATATAAGCATTTATTTTTTTAATAAAAAGAAGAAACATAGCTTATCAGCAATACAGCCCTGCAGGATATTTATGCTTTTTCACTGTAAATCCTGCTTGTCATTTTGCTATGTGTGAAGAAATTATGTTTTAGTATTATGCATGATACAATTAGTCAAAACTGTGTTGAAATTTATGTATGTGTAAACCGAAAACAACATGGAAGTGGAACTATAAGGACTACTGTGAGGTTTGCACACATCGTATCACGTATACTGCGCTTATCCCGCGGAATTTCTGAGGCTCATAAATTACATTTCACCTTTAGCGGGCAGAGTTGTGACTCTCAAGCCCATTGGATTTATATGATGGTAGCAGCTTGAGTTTATTTACAACTTTAAACGAATGAAAGGTATGTCAGCTGCAACTTAGTATAACTATTACTTTTCTAAACTCGTGATATTAGGTGAAACTATCTTACTTTGAGGCAAACTGCTACACATAACAGGCATCAAAATTTGCACTCGCATACCGGTTATGTATCTAGAAATCTTTCTTATCAACCTGTCTAGGTTCCTATCCTAATATTTAAAGTAGTTTTCCCGCCTCTTCTTCAACTCCAAAGTTTGTGGGTTGATTTCTGGATCCAAGTTCTCGAGATCTGTAGTCTCGGATGCTGTGACTTTGAATTGCCCGATTTGAATTTACCGCGCTGATTAAAGCAGTTCGTAGTATACGTATCTGCCTGGCTTGGCAGAAGTGATTCTTGGCGGAAATTTCCTTTACTCAGTTATTGTTTGAATATACTCAGCGTGTGTTAATCGTAATAATTTTACTAGTAGTACTTTGTTTTATTTGCCCGGTGCATTTTAAGTTATTTAAAATGCATATAGTTCAGTGTATAGCAATTGATTTACTCTATGGTGTATTTTCCTGTTTGTAAGGTAAGGCACTTAAATACTAATTGCAATAATTTAATTTCACCAAAAATTGGGTTTTATTTCACGGGAAGTGTGAATGATTAAACATGAACAACATTAATCTTTCAGAATAGAAATTGTTAGTTACATTTTTATAATAATGTTTGTTGACTTTCTTTTGTAGCTCAACAGTTAAGTATTTACACTTTCTTGTATAAAATACAAGCGCCTTGCGAATCGATAGAGATTTTAGTCTTTAGAAGGCGTCTTCTTCTTTGGAAAATGTTTTACAGTTCTTTTTTTTAATTTATTATTGTCGCTTAACATTCAAGTCATAAGGCGACTACCATAAATTTTAATGATTACAATATTTTGAAACAAATTACAACATTGATTATATAACATTATACTATTTCTTTTAAAAACTTTACTGTGTTGTGACAGATGGTTGGATCACTCAAGGCCACCGGTTAGCAGGAATACCACACTGAAGCCGATGAGCATCGTAAATAGGGCACTCTGCAACTATATGCTGAACTGTGAGAATGGAATGACAGTGCTTGCATGTAGGCTGATTATGTTTTTCAAGGATATATGAATGTGTAATTGCAGTTTGTCCGATACATAGCCTGGTGAGAAGTACCTGGTCACGACGAACTAGATGTTTTATTGGGTAACCGAAACTAGGATTGGAGCTTAAGGCGATTAATTTGCTATTGGATGTGGAACTCCAGTGTAGCTTCCATTTTTTGTTTCATACTTTAGGAAATTTTGGAAGTCGTGATGCGGAACCTTGAGGTCGGCCAGACTTGGAGGGCGGCATGTTGCTTCTTTAACTGCTTCATCAGCTTTTTTTTCATTTCCAGATATGCCCATGTGAGATGGTACCCATGCCAGCGTCACACATTTATTGCTGGCTTTTATCTCCTTATACAGCTGTAAAATGTTCTGCACTAAAGAGTTTCTGGGTGACTTCTGTTGTAGAGCTAGAATTGCGCTCATGGAGTCGGTGAAGATGATATAGCAACGGTGTTCAGCTTTCATTACGTATTCCAGGGCAAATCTTATGGCAAAAAGTTCACGGGAGAATATAGAGGGGTAATTCGGAAGACTGTAAGAAATTGTATGTTCAGGATGTACCACAGCACAACCACTACTCCCATTCAGTTTAGATTCATCAGTATACATAGGTATGAAGTTTTGGTGCATGCCACAAATTTCGAGAAACATTCGCTGTTAATGGGTAATATATGTATCCATTTTGTTGTATTTGGCTAGAGTGGTGATGATAGTCGGGGTTTCGGGTTTCCAAGAGGTATTGCTGAAACATTTGAGGTTTATCATAGCACGGAAACCTAAATTAATCTCATGCATATATTTTGAAATTCTATAGCTGAAGGAAATGCCATGAGGTTGTCCAGTTGAAATGCTGTTATTGTCGTTAGAAAGGAAGTTTAACAGTTCTTGAAAGAGTTCAATGTTGGTTTTTGTTCTGTGCCTGGTTGCTAACCATAACAAAGTAAATACATTTAATTTACAATTTCTAGCAGTTAAGTAAATCATATAGTAATACAATTAACATATTTATAATTCCAATTCATTTTAAAACTTTTTTAAGTTCAGAATTTAGCTTTTGTTATAGTTATTAGCTCTTGCAATATTTATTTAGTTACTAGTGCAATATTTTTCGTTCGTTATTTATAACGCATTTCACGTTTGGCATTATTCATGTATCTTTTTCTTTCTGTCATTTACAATTAATACATTGTTTTACCTTTCAGAACACGTAAATACTTTATGCAAGTATTATTATAGAAATGGCATTTTCAAACAATATCTATTATTCATCACACAATGCATTCACAACATATGTGAATTCTTATCCACACATTGGATTTATGACCTTAGTATGGCTTCGAAAATTTTTCTAATGTGTCCACGCTCTTCTTTCTTAATAACTGTGCCATATTTGAAAACAAACTATATATCTTTGACATCTGTATCTCTTTCATCCATGAGTGTATGATTAATCAAAATATTAATTTAAATGTGATTGTAATATACACAGGGATGTCTCCACATATTGCGAGTGATAAACTGCTATTATAGAATTTGATATTCTTCATAGGCAAATATTTGTCGTGATTAACCTAAAATAAGTATTTTGATTCTAGAGATAAATGTGAAATTGCATTGGATAGGGAAAGTTGTGTGCGTGTAACCCATCAGGATTTCTTTCGTATCTCACATTAAATTCAGCTTCGCGACATGTCAATATCCCATTTCACAGTCACACTTTTCACACGCCAATAAACATTTAGCCATTTCGAAATGCATTTTCTTCTCCGTTGGAGCTCATCGTCTCTGCTACCACTTTCAATCTCTAACACTCCTGCATTCAAAATCTCTAACAAAGACTCCAAAATCGCAAATACCCACAACTCTCTTGCAGTCTTCCAATCCTTGCGCTCGTAGAAACGTCCGAAATTTCAAACCAACTGACAGGAACGGTATAATCTTACCTATATACCGCGGGTTGGAAGTGCAGAGCATATTTTGAAGAGAAGTATTTCGCATCATTTATATAACATGCTCGATTTTTCCATTTTCGTATTCTGTTGAGCATTAGAGCGGAAAGGCACGTCTCAAGGAACCTCTTTTCTATTATTGCTTTTCTTTTCAGTGTCTTCTCTGCTATCTGCAGATTCTTACCCACATGGAAATAAAATGTATACCTTTTTGAAATTTTCGTTTCCTTTGTATCAATACGTCAATTTTGCTAAACTTTATTACGCAATTTTCAAGCATTATCTGAAAATATTAGCCTTCATATGTTACTTTACGAAATGTATCGCATTCCGATAATGATCATTACCATTATATTCTGCATCTAACCCGCTAAGTGAAGCGGATTTATTACTAATAATACATAAAGTTACCAATGTAAGACCTTAATCTTAGGGTATATGAGGGAAATAATAATCCAAATAGCCAAATTCCATATGTGTGGTAGACAAGCACGTAGTAAGTGCCTGAGTCTGTAAGTGAATATTTGGATAGTTAGGAAGGTAGTAGATACATGTAAATGAATGTTACAGTCACCTTGACAACAAAATATTTACTAAACTTAGCTACAAAAATTGGTATAGGTTACAAAGAAAACTCGCTAATACAACGCATTAAAGCGAGGAATATATAAGAGCTTCCAATTTCATGGAAAGGTAGAATCAGATGACTGAAAAATTCAATGCCATAGCCGGGATTTGAATTTTTCAGTCATCTGATTCTGCCTTTCCAACCCTGTCCAACACACGGCTTGTGTGAAAGAACAATTAATTCCATTACAATTTCATATAAAGCGTTGCATATAAATAGATCATCCAGTGTTGTTTTGAAATTGAATTTGTATACTATGTGTTGTATATATGAATATATTCATGCAATTATGTGAAATCGGAACATGATAATACTATTTATAGCAATTGGACAATAGTTTGTTGGGTTTAACCAGTCATTTTATCATTGGGCAGAATGGCGAGGGACATATTTTTGTAACAAGGAAAGTATCAGACCCATCATGCAGATGCCCAGCAAGAATTCCTGAGAGAAAAGTGATGTAATATGAGAATACCACATCCAAAGCATCAGCTGGCAGTTTTAACCGTAACCTTGAATGAATCTTTGAAAACTCAACATGCGATCCAAATGGACATTCCTGGTTCAAGGCATGCTTCAATGTAGCGGGCGAAACTTGAATAACTGGACGGAGCATCCCACGGCACAGAAACCGGTAATCTGAGCCCGTCTTCACTCCCACGCGATAATCCAGTAAGCAGTTAAGCCTGTCCAATCGAGCTATTTAACGGAAGCATTATTTCTGTGTAGTCAATATGGAAGATTTGGTGTTCGTTTTCGAGGATTTGCAGTTATAACTGGCAACTGATGTTTTGGTGCGATCTCCATATACTCCAACGCTTCTGTCAGAGGCATTTCAGGCCGGATTTCGTCTTGAGGAGTCTCACACTTCACTTTTAAGTGTTCTATCTCATGGGCGTACCTTTAATTGGTTAAATATTAAGTCAACCAATAGCGCATTTTGATAAGTTATGGCGAGAAAGCAAAGGTCTGTTCTGCTTGGTTCAGAAGCAGTGATATCAAAACATTCTATCAAGTATCCACCTATTGCAATGGTCATTGCTAGTGTACAAATGTTACTAAGAACTAAAATGCTTTGCCGGACAGGGGTTTCGGTATTTAAGTATGATGGTACAAGAACGAAAATAAAATCAGCAGCTGTTCACCAAGTTATACCTTCGCTGTTGCACACAATGAGTGAAGCATCAGCTAACGAGGCACAAAGAAAACCAGAAAAGATATTCATAATTTTCCTTACATACTGTGACCTGGCACCAGAGTGAGTATATGTTTTGGAGACCCCGAATCCGAAAAAAGCATTTTTAGAAAAAGGTCTGTATGTGTGTGTCTGTGTGTGTGTGTGTGTGTGTGTGTGTGAACAGCATAACTCAAAAACTAAAACTCGGTTAAGCAACAAACTTGTTATTTATATTCAGCACATTCAGATCCGACGAAGATTTTAAGAAAATTCCACACCCCAAACTACCCTTTACATGGAACACTTTTTCGAATTTGTTTTATTTTTTAAAAAATGTCTCTAATGATTTTGATTACAATACCAAAAATTAAATATATTTACGTGGCAAATAAAATGTGTATTTTTAATCTCCTGTAAATACTTCTTCATTTAGAGGGAATTTTATGTAATTTTGTTTAACTGATAAGCGTTCAGCGACAGACGAAGTGTTTTTTTGTGGTGTAAGGCATTTCTGAGACATTAAAAATTAAAGGTTCGAATTGCTGATTTCTTGATCATTCTTTTTAAGTCCTCTCAACATTCAATTCTTTCTCGCGATTACATGGAAACAGTATGGAATTTAAAAGGCTAGCACGTGGTGTCCCAGTTCTTTAACATTTAACTATCGCTGTTCCCTTCGTATCAATAGCGAAATGTGTAATGTAGCTATTTCTAGAAAGATTTATTTGGATTAAAATGTAGTAGCTAGAAAAATGAGCTTTACAGAAACAGTTTGTATAACCACTAATAAACGACAGAGGACAGAGAAGTCATATGAATATAACACATCAGATGTTTGTTCATTTAAGTCGTTAGATTTTTGGCGTATTTAATGTTTTGATTCCATGCTATTTGTATAAGTTATTCAGTTCAAAAACTGCTCACCTATTGTGGAATTGTGGTTTTTGTTTTAATTTTGAACGCTTTGAGGTTTGAGGTTGTTTTACGTGCGTAAATCTGTGACACGGGACTATCGGCTTTACTTCCTGTCGGAAAGAAGCCATGCTACGGACTTTTACATGCGAAAAAAATTCATAATCATCAGCCGGGTTTGAGCCCGCGACCTCGGGAACTATAGGCTACCGTGGTACCCCAAGACCTGGAGGACACTGGAATTTTAAATCTACTATCATCTATAAATGAATAATTATACATACATAATGTTTTTAAGTTCATTAATAAGTTAAATCGTATCAGAGTAGCTACAGCATTACCTAAATATTAACAATAGTCTACAATGTCCTGCGCTATGGGCTAGAGCTTGGAGCTCTGGTTCCTGGCCACGGAATACGCGCGGGTTCGATCCCACCCATGGGAGCGCGGATTTTAAATCCAAGGTATAGGAACGGTGCCAAATCAGCATTGTGAGGAAAGTGAGAAGCTGCGATAGACGGCGATCGCGGCCACCTATGCCAAGATTCTGGCTGGGGGATACGTGATGCTGGCCACATCACCTGCCCATATTGGTTAATGATCGCCCAACTCTGCCGTGCCTATGTGGGCGTGAGGTCGCCAGCTGGGTTGGCAGGTCTCGGTCCTTCTTGGGACCACCAAATTATTATTATTATTATTGTTATTATTATTATTTGTCTGTCTGCAATCAAGTATTTTATTATTTGTACTTGCTTGTGCACATTTTTGTGACCATTTTCTTAATGAAATAAATATTTCACTTTATGTACGCAATAAAACTAACCACTGACAAAAACGTGCTGTTGTGTATGGATTTATAGCCTTGCAGAATGCATGCTAAATAATGTTTCTGTACTGTTAATTAATTTTCCCTGTAAATGAAGCTCACAATGGGTCAGCCTAAAAGCACTATGTAATCGTCATTTATCTTTTGGCTCTCGACTGCCGTTTCGGCCGTGAATATCTAGCATTCGGGACATAAACAAATTCCTGTGTCATTTTGTCATGAGACCCGATTTGATTGCACCCAATATTGCAGTAGTAACACTGCATTGTTACTGGCTTGCTCTTCATGAAGGAGACAAATGAGGTTTTACGTGTCATATTGCCAGGGAGGGAAATAGAATTAGTGCTTACACTATTGTACTGTATTGCTGAAAGCAACATACTGCATTTAAACCAAGTTTTTATTTAAAAGCATTTAGTATAGTAATTAATTATAGTAATATAATGTCTCTGGGAAAGAATATTTGTATTAAAACGGAACAGTATGCGTATAATATGTATAATTTTTAAGAGCATTTTCAAAAAAAGTCAAAAAGCGTTTGCAAATTTGGGTGTAAAGGCTATCAAGCGGTATAACTTATTTAGCAAGAATTCCCTTGCTGTAAATGTTTTCAAATTGTATAACGTATTTAGCAAAAAATTCCTTTGCCTATAAAATATTCTCTCAAACAGTATAATTTATTTAACTATAATTCCTTTTTCATGTTCATCACACTCAAGTAGAGCATAATACGATGATTGCAGGTAGGACTTAATTGCGAATATAGTAAACACGTTTCTGGTTACTGACAGTATCAGCTTACACAATGATAAAGAAAGAAAAAAAACGAAACACGGAAAAAGTAATTCTTAGAGAGAAACTACTGTTTACCATGTTTAAACAGATGCTTTACATTTAAGAAAAGGTCATAACATCAACATAACTCATTTTAAATGACACAACTTGAGGTAGTAATTTTGTTTACGTTATTAGCCCCACATTTAAGCGCCAATTTGGAGTAGGTTGTATTGTAGTTCCACTGTTGGGGAGCCAAACTTGATGAGGTAACTGCCCCACGTATGGTACAAAGTTTCCGGTGGCCTTCACCGCAACGTTTAGGAACAACTTTGTATTTTAATGTTCCTTTAAATATTATATATATTTATGTTTGCCTCGGCTGCGTCAGTATTAATTTGTAGAAACATGTATGTCTTAGCAGGGGGCAATGCGGCTAAAGAATGTAGGCGTACACAAAATATAATTTTTACTTCACTCCTTTTATTAATCCTTCACACGATTAAATAACACTTCACTAATACAGAGAGCTGTGAGATTATTGTTAATTGTACTTTTTAACACTTAAACTTTATATTATTCACACCGTAATGAATTTTATATGTCTCACACGGAATACGTATTTAACTGCTCAGGAACGTTGCCGTCTAGCGTCCGGTTGGGAACGCTGTCTACTAGCGACTGGCGATCGCCGCTTATATTTGTGAATTTCTCTATTTCAAGTCTCTGATTGGCTAATTTTTCTCCAATAGAATACTTTTATTTATTCTTCAGCTTTTCTGGTTTTTGATTGGCTATTTATAAACTGTTTTAAATATTACATTAGTATTTCAAGAAATACTAGTAGCATTATTAAACTTTCCAATTTATTGCTGCCTCAAGGTTACCCCATTGTTACATCATTGATAGCAAATTTCGGCCTCTATTCTCACAGCTCCCACATTACTAAATTCAGTTAATACATTCACATAACATTATTATACATGTACACAACAATATAAACGTACTGCAATACCTGTTACATACGTTTTATATATTATTTATACACATATTACTTTAAGGCGGGCTGTTATTGTTTTATATTATATAATTAGACTGAAATCATTTAAGTGTTGGAAACACTGCCTCAATTTACCCCCTTTTTATAAATATTTAAAAACTATGTTCTTGCTGTTTTGTCTTTTTAAGTTTTTGAATATTTTCTGAAAGTCTCCTGAAAGAAAGGAACATAACCTTTTTATTATAACACTTGATATTTTCCACTGTCACTATTTAGGTAACACGGTGTTTACTATACTCGCGTAGCAGAATAATTTCTCTTTTTTGCCACAAGTTTGACACTTTTAAGCTCAACGATCTGGTGTAAGGTCAATGATCTGGGGTTCAATGCCCTGGGGAAAGATTGTTTATTCACTAACACAGCCACTACTAAGTATTTTGTTTGTTAGACATTTAATAATTAATTAGGCATATTAACACTTTTTACCCTTTCTTTACAACTTATTTCTTATTCATTCTTATATGTTTTAAAATTTATAGCTTATACAATATAAATGCAGTTGTCATTCAGATTTATTATGTTTTTCTTACTAACAGTGGATTTTCTACTATTACATCTTTTTATCTAAACTCTATTTTGTTATATTGACAATTTGTTACATTTAGTAAAGATATTTTTAAATAGTACTTTGCATTATTTAAACGATTTTGTGCTTATTATATAGTAGTTATTAAATATTCAATTCTTAACATTTTGTAAGGTTATAATTATAAATTTGGAGTTACATTGCTTTCCCCGCTTATGTTCCAGATACTTTATTTTCTTTTTCTTTTTCTTCTTGTGACACAGACTGTTTACGTTTATATGGTGTTAACACCAGTTCTAGCATAGCGTAACCACGCCAAGTTAGCATGGGTTTTAGTCAGTCGAGCCAAGTTACTGCTTGGGGAAGTCGTAGTGTGTGTGCGCTGTCCATACGAGCAGTATGGCGTCCCCACCGACAGGCAAGGAAGCAAGGAGGTAATGTAATCCCTTTTCATCATTAAATGTAGTTGCATTCCAGTTAGTCTTAATTTAAATTACTATAGTAGATAGTCCCTTCCCTCATCCACACCATGAAATAATACTATTGCTAAGAATATTCTGACATATTTTCATAATTTCTCTCGGCTGCGTCCCCCGTCTGACCTCGCATAATGTGAAATATAACTTTAAGATCCTTCGGTACCAGTCGCTCTACCCCCCATTGAGCTAGTTTGTTAAGAGGTCACGACATTTGGTGGGGCGCCGAGTATTTTGGCGTGAGTCGCAAAGGTATTTTGAGATTTTGAAGTGCAAAAATTTTTTTTTTCTCTCAAATTTAGCGTGTTTGGTCCTCCACGTGTTAGTTAGAAAATGTAAATTCCTTTTTGATGGCTTAAGGGTAAGTGTTTTGGTTCTGTAATTTGTGGTTTTCTCTTCTAAATTCCTCTTGCATTGTTTCTTAAAAGTCCCATGTCTGTATTTTAATTTCGAGCTCACTTTTAAAATTTTTGCATTGTCTTTCGGTGGCGTGGCGGTAAAACTTTTGGCTCCATTTTTCCCTTTACCTTGCCTTCACTTCTGCTAAATTTTGTTTCGGTGATAAATTGTTTGTACTGTGCGATCTAAATTACTTATTTTTATGAATTCTGTAAAATTTACTTGTATTTTGTAACTTTGATAATATAGTTGTATGTGTTAGCTGGTGTACGTAACATTGCGTTATTAATTGCGTGATCTTGTAATTTGTTAACGACTCGAATGTGAAGCAAATATATATTAAAATATATAAGAGCATATATATTAAAAATTCATATTTGTGCATTGTACGATCGTCGTGGTACGCATAGTGGTAGTACTCATAATAATTTTGCTTCACAGTTGCCATGTTTGGTTTATCTAGTTACGCAATGAACTTTTTTTTTTGGGGTGGGGAAAGTATTTCAAAATGACTAATTTAAGTAAAAGTTTCAGCTACCACCAGCTGTGCCAGTATCTTCACCTAAATAGGTTTAATGTGCCTCCAATATGGACCAGTAGGACTTGGATGTTGATGGATCAGCTATATGTGTGTTACCAGATTTTGGAAAGTTGCACTATTTTGTGGTAAAAAGAATAAAAACAAATAAGTAAGCATGTGCCAAAGTTTGAACGATTGAAAATGTTTCACAAGTCAGACAGGTATGCTAAATTTTTATTGTTGTTTCTCTGACTAATGCTTAATTAAGCTTTGCTTTTCAGGAATAATGTGTGCTATGCATGTCTCTGCTAAATTGAAAGTTTATCACCATTTTGTGTAACTGGAATTTTGAATTCTGTTTTGGGCATTGGAAATTATTTGATTTGTCATGTTATCTTGCAGTGTATGTGTTTGATGTGTACTGTGTACTTAATTTTGTTTGATTTTCAGGAATGTTATGTGACAGTATTGTTTTGGTAATGATGTGCTTTGTTATGTTACATTCGTTTGATTTGGTTTGAATTTGGGTTTCATTATGATGCTGTGATCTTTTTCTTTGCAGAAAATCTTTGCATGAATTGTGTGTGTATGTATATTTGTGAGGTTATGTGATAGTATATAGGATATTTGCCTCGGTGGAAGTGCCAAAGAGTAACCCCGATGGTTGAAGTGTAAATGTTTGAGTTTTCAGGAGGGTTAACATGTACCTGGAAATTCGATCTGATGAGTTGAGAAATATTTTGCTTATTGGTGTTGCTGCAACGTGCCCAGTATAGCGTGTGTGATGTATTCATACAAGAGAGTAAATGCAATGAGTTGAATGCAATGAGAATAATTTTTTTGTGTTTATGCAACAAGTTTAGTACCATCTTACATAACGAGTTTTAATAAGATCTATTTTCCAGCTTAATTTTGATTCGGAGGGTGTGGATGCAACAGTATAATGCTATGTTATTTGTGTCATTCCTGAAATGTTAATGTGGTTTCTTTAGTTTATGCCCATGTCAGGTATTTTTGATTTTGCAGGAATGAGCCACGTCAGTGAAGATATTTTATTTTCTCAGTAATTACTGTGTACGATGAAGATGAAAGCTTAGATGATGATGATGATGATAATATTGATCATAATGAGGTGGATGAGATAGTAATGTAGAGGAGAATTTATATTTGACAGTAAAGCATGAGTTTTGTAGTTGAAAGAATGCAATGAGGTGTAGTTTGACGCATGTAATGTGAATTTATTTTTGAAGTATGTAGCAATGCACATAGTAGTTTTGGGTAGTTATTTAAGTGAGTGTTGTGTATTATTTGGGCCATGGTCAGAATGAATGATTCCATTTCATTGTCATGTATAAATGTATTATAAGTGCACTTATTCCTTCTCTTTATTAGTAGTACCAGCTGGTTAAGTATAATATTGAGATCCCAAATAATTTACTATATTTGTGTTGTGTTATATTATGTAAAAAATGGATGTAAGTGATATAATATTTATGTATTCTAGCCCTCTTATGTCTCTTTACTTGGATTCTAAAGCAATTTTTGTCAAATTTTGGATGGTAACCCATTGTAAAATTCAGTTTTATGTCAATGTGTATTCATTTTTTTTTCTTTGCCCAATACTAAAAATAGATTGTTTGTAAATTTTGTGACATTTTTAAATCATATTAGTGTAAATGACATACTACTTGTTTTTTATGTATGATGATCTTCTGGGAGCACAATTTCTACTCTTTTGTGATTCATGTTATAGTGATTTTGCTGATTCCGGAGCTCGGGTGTCCAGAGGAGTAACCCCGCTCTACAGACACGCCAGAGGTTCCAGATACACCAGAGGAGAGCTGTCTTTCGTCCACTACACTGCAGTGGCATGAGGAGCCACTATTTCAGGGGGCAGTCCAAGTTAGCGATTGCCCCCCCCCACATCTCCAGCTACTTGCAACACATGAAAGACTCTGCAGCTGAAATTTCGTCGTTGTGGGTGATGTGGAAATTCCACCCACAAACAGTTACGTCGGTACAACTAGGTGCAGTGTAGTGCGTATGTAACAGTGGCAGTACGTTGTAGCGTGCGTGTGCGGGGTACTCAGAATTAGGTAATATGTCTTAAGCTAAATCGTCGGTGGCACTCGAGACTCCATAATGCTTGCATTATTTTCACATGTTCACAATATTTTTTTAACTTCTACTTTGAGAGACATTTCTGCTCCATTTTACCTTTGTAAATAACCAGATTGTATAGTATGTCATATTTCTTTTTCTCTTCTTTCCTTGTAATTGTCTACACATGAACCACCAAAAATCCTCCTTGTGTCGACGGGGACGTCGATCTGGGCAGCCAGGGGGAGATGTGACGTTTGTAAGCATTATTGCGTAGGTGACCTGGCGGCCCAGATCGGAAATTGCGCAAGAGTGGAGGGGATAAACCAGTTCTAGCATAGCGTAACCACGCCGAGTTAGCGTGGGGTTTAGTCAGTCGAGCCGAGTTACTGCTAGGGGTAAGTCGTAGTGTGTGTGCGCTGTCCATACGAGCAGTATGGCGTCCCCACCGACAGGCAAGGAAGCAAGGAGGTAATGTAATCCCTTTTCATCAGTAAATGTAGTTGCCATCCAGTTAGTCTTAATGTAAATTACTATAGTAGATAGTCCCTTCCCTCACCCACACCATGAAATAATACTATTGCTAAGAATATTCTGATATATTTTCATAATTTCTCTCAGCTGCATCCCCCGCCTGACCTCGCATAATGTGAAATATAACTTTAAGATCCTTCGGTACCAGTCGCTCTACCCCCCATTGAGCTAGTTTGTTAAGATGTCACGACACTATGTTCTTGTTGTTTTTGAATATTTTCTGAAAGTCTCCTGAAAGAAAGGAACACAACCATTTTATTATAACACTTGATATTTTCCACTGTCACTATTTATGTAACACGGTGTTTACTATACTCGCGTAGCAGAGTAATTTCTCTTTTCTGCCACAAGTTTGACACTTTTAAGCTCAACGATCTGGTGTAAGGTCAAGGATCTGGTGTTCAATGCCCTGGGGAAAGATTGTTTATTCACTAACACAGCCACTACTAAGTATTTTGTTTGCTAGACATTTAATACTTAATTAGGCATATTAACACTTGTTACCCTTTCTTTACAACTTATTTCTTATTCATTCTTATATTTTTTACAATTTATAGCTTATACAATATAAATGCAGTTGTCATTCAGATTTATTATGTTTTTCTTACTAACAGTGGATTTTCTACTATTACATCTTTTTATCTAAACTCTATTTTGTTATATTGACAATTTGTTACTTTAAGTAAAGATATTTTTAAATATTACTTTGCATTATTTAAACAATTTTGTGCTTATTATATTGTAGTTATTAAATGTTCAATTCTTAATATTTTGTAAGGTTATAATTATAAATTTGGAGTTACATTGCTTTCCCCGCTTATGTTCCAGATACTTTATTTTCTTTTTCTTTCACTGACGCATTATCACAAACTATGGCCTGAACTATTCCTTCCTCATGGAAATATGATTTTGTTAATTTGTTTAAACATGTTGTACTGGTTGCATTCTTGAGTGCATATATTCGTACATATTTGCTAAATACGTCATAGCATACGAATAAAAATTTCTACCCAAATGTACTTACAGGCATTGCACCATGCAAATCTAAACTTAATAGACATCTTGGTTTATCTCTAAGTACTGAGTTCGTTGTATATTCATAAGCTGCATTAATTTGTTTTGCTTTCTGACAAAGATCGCAACATGATATGTATTTTCTTACTTTATGTCCTAGTTTATAGGCATGTAAATTTTCTAAAATAGTTAGGGTTGTCTTCTCTGTACCTGCATGTATTAATCTTAATGACATTTTTCTATTACTTCTAATTCCATACATGTTGGAATATGTTTTCCACCTCTTTATCTCCTTTTCATGTTTCTTATATAATACACCATTTTTAGCAGCGATTGTGATATTCTTTGCCTCTGCTATCTTCGTAGCTTTTTCTTTCAAACTTGCTAGTTTAATGTCTTTATTTTGCTCTTCTTTAATATTTTTAAATTGATTCATTAATTCTTTCTTCATTGGAATGTCTGTCGTAAGCACTTTAATTTCATATTGTTGTCTAGAAATGCTTTCAGGAAATTGTTTCTTGTGGTTGATTCTTGATACTAAAATCACTGAATGTATTTTGTTTCCCTGGAATATGTATAATTTCTACATCAAATTCCATTTTAGCGAGAATTATTGTAGCTAACTTGCCACTATATAACCTACATTTCTGAATGAAAGTCAAGCTAATATGATCTGTATATATTTTCACTTTCTTTTGAAATATTTATATATATATATGTCTTAAATTTAAGTAATGAAAAATAGAGTGCTCCGATTTCTAACATTGTTACTGACGCATTTTGTTCAATAATGGTTAAGCCACGTGAAGCAGTACTTATTACATGAAATGTGTTGTCATGTTCTCTTTGCCCTAGTATTCCTCCATAACCCTGACAAGATGCATCCACGTACAACTCATAATCTAACTCATCTCTTGGACGTTCCAGCAAACAAGCTTCCTTACATTTTCAAAACATTTTTGTAGCTCTGCTGTCCACTTCCATTTACGTGTTTTCTTTAATAGCTGCCTTAAAGGTTCTATTTCTATAGCATACCTTGGTAAAAATTCAGTTCCATAATTCCAAATTCCAAATAAGCGTCATAGATGTCGAATATTTTTAAGTGGTAGTATTACTTTCTCTACTACGTATAGTAAGTAGGGGAAGTATTGTATTCCACCCAAAAATTCGATACCGAGATTTCACCGGAAATACATGTTTTGAGACCCCCTGAATCCAAAAGAAGCATTTTTGGAAACATGTCCGTGTGTGTGTCTGTCTCTCTGTCTGTGTGTCTGTGTGTCTGTGTGTGTGTCTGTGAACAGCATAACTCAGAAACGAACAGTCGGATAAACACCAAACTTGGTATTTGGGTTCAGTATCTTCCAAGGATGCTACGAAGGTTTTCAGGAAAATCCCCCCACCTCAGAGTACCCTTTACATGGAAGATATTTCGAAAATATTAATTTTCTCAAAAATGGCTCTAACGATTTTAAATAAAATATCATATGTTTAAGATATTTTATGACAAATAAAATGTATATCTTGAATTTTCTGGGAATGTCTCCAAAAGTATTCTTTATTGTGAACGACTTTTGCATAACTGGTAAACCATAAGAGATAGACAAAATTCTAATACACAAAAAATGTAGATCGCGTTAAAATACGCAATTTATGTCATATACATTTTTTTTGTTGAGTGAACCATTTTCGAGATATTGCTTGTTATTACCTTAAATTTTTCAATACTTATTTTCTCAAATGGGAATTCGTTATTCATTTTGTTGTCTTGGATATGCAAAGAGTTATAATCTGTGGCAAAGGGAATGGTGCTGCACCTAGCAACCAGCTATTAAGAGATATGTATGTGCTTAAAGGCTACTGTTTTTCTATATTGCCCTTGTAAATATATTTTCCCCTACATCTACAAGAAAATTAGCAATAAGATAGAGTTTGCAAATGTTTATCTCGATTAACATGAACTAGATGGAGAATAAGCGTTTGTAAAAATACTTTGTACAAGAGTAGAGAAAGTCATGTGAGTGTAACACATCAGATTTTTTTTAATATGGCTTCTATTCTTTCTTCATCTGGTGGAATGCCTACTTCATTAATTACATATTCTAGGATTTTGAGTTCAGGTACAGAGAATTTTGACTTCTTCATATTTACGGTCCTGCCAATTCATGTAATTTATTTAATACATAATTTATATTCTCTAAATGTTCCTTAAAGGTTTGAATATTATCAGATAGTCATCGGCGTATCGGACTAAGAAATCATCTGCTCTGTCACAAAAATACTATGTATTGCTCTCAGGAATCCAGTAGCACTATTCTTTAATCCATATGGGTTTACACAATACCTATATTGTAATCCAAAAACCTGAAAGGCTGTATAATCACGTAATTTTGGGTCTAGCTTGACTTGCCAAAATGAAGCTGTAAGATTTATAGAAGAAGTATATTTGCCACGTGATAATTTTGCAATTGTTGGTTCTACACTTTCATTTTGAAAGTGGTCTGGTAGAATGAATATATTTAAATATCTTTCATCTATAGTGCTTCTTAAACTATTATCTTTTTTCACTATCCAACAAACACTATTTATATATTGTGAGTTGCTAAGCTCAATGATGTTATTTTCTAGCATACTGGCTGTTAATTACTTTCTCTACTGCGTATAGTAAGTAGGGGAAGTATTGTATTCCACCCAAAAATTCGATACCGAGATTTCACTGGAAATACATGTTTTGAGATCCCCTGAATCCAAAAAAAGCATTTTTGGAAACATGTCCGTGTGTGTGTCTTTCTATCTGTCTGTGTGTCTGTGTGTCTGTCTGTGAACAGCATAACTCAGAAACGAACAGTGGGATAAACACCAAACTTGGTATTTATGTTCAGTATCTTCCAAGGATGCGACACGAAGGTTTTCAAGAAAATCGCCCCACCCCAGTATACCCTTTACATGGAAGATTTTTCGAAAATTTTAATTTTCTCAAAAATGGCTCTAAAGATTTTGATTAAAACATCATATGTTTAAGATATTTTTATGACAAATAAATTGTATATCTTGAATTTTCTGGGAATGTCTCCAAAAGTATTCTTCATTGTGAACGACTTTTGCATAACTGGTAAACCATAAGAGATAGACAAAATCTTACTACACAAAAAATGTAGATCGCGTTAAAATACGCAATTTATGTCATATACATTTTGTTTGTTGAGTGAACCATTTTCGGGATATTACTTGTTATTCCCATAAATTTTTCAATACTTATTTTCTGAAATGGGAATTCGTTATTCATTTTTACTTTCTCTACTACGTATAGTAAGTAGGGAAAGTATTGCATTTCACCCAAAGATTCGATACCGAGATTTCACCGGAAATATATGTTTTGAGACCTCCTGAATCCAAAAAAAACATTTTTGGAAACATGTCCGTGTGTGTGTCTGTGTGTGTGTGTGTGTGTCTGTGTGTGTGTGTCTGTGTGTGTGTCTGTGTGTGTGTGTGTCTGTGAACAGCATAACTCAAAAACGAACAGTTGGATAAGCACCAAACTTGGTATTTAGGGTCAGTATCTTCCAGAGATGCAACACAAAGGTTTTCAAGAATATCCCCCCAGCCCAGACTACACTTTACATGGAAGATTTTTCGAAAATTTTAATTTTCTCAAAAATGGCTCTAACGATTTTGATGAAAATATCATATGTTTAAGATAATGTCATGAGAAATAAAATGTATATCTTGAATTTTCTGGGAATGTCTCCAAAAGTATTGTTCATTGTGAACGACTTTTGCATAACAGGTAAACCATAAGAGATAGACAAAATTTTACTACACAAAAAATGTAGATCGCGTTAAAATACACAACTTATGTCATATACATTTCTTTTGTTGAGTGAACCGTTTTCGAGATTATTGCTTGTTATTTCCTTAAATTTTACAATACTTATACTTTTTCTCAAATTCGTTATTCATATTTTTATGTCCTGGACATGCAAATAGAATGGAATGCGCCACATAGCAACCAGCGTTAAAATATTTGACTATCACTTAAAACCTAGCATATTTCCCTTGCATCTACAAGAAAATTATCAATAAGATTGACATCTCGATATCTCGATTAACATGAAGCATATGGAGAATAAGCGTTTGTAAAATTAGATTGTACAAGAGTAGAGAAAGTCATGTGAGTGTAACACATCAGATTTTTACTTTCTCTACTACGTATAGTAAGTAGGGGAAGTATTGCATTCCACCCAAAACTTCGATACCGAGATTTCACCGGAAATACATGTTTTGAGACTCACTGAATCCAAAAAAAGCATTTTTGGAAACATGTCTGTGTGTGTGTCTGTGTGTGTGTGTGTGTGTGTGTGTGTCTGTGAACAGTATAACTCAAAAGCGAACAGTCGGATAAGCACCAACCTTGGTATTTAGGTTCAGTATCTTCCAGAGATGCGACACGAAGGTTTTCAAGAAAATCCCCCCACTCCAGACTACCCTTTACATGGAAGATTTTTCGAAAATTTTAATTTTCTCAAAAATGGCTCTAACGATTTTGATTAAAATATCATGTTTAAGATAATGTCATGAGAAATGAAATGTATATCTCGAATTTTCTGGGAATGTCTCCAAAAGTGTTCTTCATTGTGAACGACTTTTGCATAACTGGTAAACCATAAGAGATAGACAAAATTTTACTACACAAAAAATGTAGATCGCGTTAAAATACACAACTTATGTCATATACATTTCTTTTGTTGAGTGAACCGTTTTCGAGATATTGCTTGTTATTCCCTTAAATTTTCCAATACTTATACTTTTTCTGAAATACGTTATTCATTTTTACTTTCTCTACTACGTATAATAAGTAGGGGAAGTATTCCATTCCACCCAAAAATTCGATACCGAGATTTCACCGGAAATACATGTTTTGAGACCTCCTGAATCCAAAAAAAGCAGTTTTGGAAACATGTCCGTGTGTGTGTCTGTGTGTGTGTGTGTGTGTGTGTGTGTGTGTCTGTGTGTCTGTGTGTGTGTGTCTGTGAACAGCATAACTCAAAAACGAACAGTCGGATAAACACCAAACTTGGTATTTAGGTTCTGTATCTTCCAGAGACGCGACACGAAGGTTTTCAAGAAAATCCCCCCACCCCAGACTACCCTTTACATGGAACATTTTTCGAAAATTTTAATTTTCTCAAAAATGGCTCTAACGATTTTGATTAAAATATCATGTTTAAGATGTCATGAGAAATGAAATGTATATCTCGAATTTTCTGGGAATGTCTCCAAAAGTGTTCTTCATTGTGAACGACTTTTGCATAACTGGTAAACCATAAGAGATAGACAAAATTTTACTACACAAAAAATGTAGATCTCGTTAAAATACTCAACTTATGCCATATACATTTCTTTTGTTGAGTGAACCGTTTTCGAGATATTGCTTGTTATTCCCTTAAATTTTCCAATACTTATACTTTTTCTCAAATTCGTTATTCATTTTTACTTTCTCTACTACGTATAGTAAGTAGGGGAAGTATTGCATTCGACCCAAAAATTCGATACCTCGATTTCACCGGAAATATATGTTTTGAGACCCCCTGAATCCAAAAAGAGCATTTTTGGAAACATGTCCGTGTGTGTGTCTGTCTGTGTGTCTGTGTGTCTGTGAACAGCATAACTCAAAAACGAACAGTCGGATAAACTCCAAACTTGGTATTTAGGTTCAGTATCTTCCAGAGATGCGACACGAAGGTTTTCAAGAAAATCCCCTCACCCCAGACTACCCTTTACATGAAACATTTTTCGAAAATTTTAATTTTCTCAAAAACGGCTCTAACGATTTTGATTAAACTATCATATGTTTAAGATATTGTCATGACAAATAAAATGTATATCTCGAATTTTCTGGCAATGTCTCCAAAAGTGTTCTTCATTATGAACGACTTTTTCATAACTGGTAAACCATAAGAGATAGACAAACGTTTACTACACGAAAAATGTAGATCGCGTTAAAATACACAATTTATGTCATATACATTTCTTTTGTTGAGTGAACCGTTTGCGAGATATTGCTTGTTATTACCTTAAATTTTCCAATACTTATACTTTTTCTCAAATTCGTTATTCATTACTTTCTCTACTACGTATAGTAAGTAGGGGAAGTATTGCATTCCACCCAAAAATTCGATACCGAGATTTCACCGGAAATACATGTTTTGAGACCTCCTGAATCCAAAAAAAGCATTTTTGGAAACATGTCCGTGTGTGTGTCTGTGTGTGTGTGTGTGTGTGTCTGTGTGTGTGTGTGTGTGTCTGTGTGTGTGTGTGTCTGTGAACAGCATAACTCAAAAACGAACAGTCGGATAAACACCAAACTTGGTATTTAGGTTCAGTATCTTCCAGAGATGCGACACGAAGGTTTTCAAGAAAATCCCCCCACCCCAGACTACCCTTTACATGGAACATTTTTCGAAAATTTTAATTTTCTCAAAAATGGCTCTAACGATTTTGATGAAAATATCATATGTTTAAGATAATGTCATGAGAAATGAAATGTATATCTCGAATTTTCTGGGAATGTCTCCAAAAGTATTCTTGATTGTGAACGACTTTTGCATAACTGGTAAACCATAAGAGATAGACAAAATTTTACTACACAAAAAATGTAGATCGCGTTAAAATACACAACTTATGTCATATACATTTCTTTTGTTGAGTGAACCGTTTTCGAGATATTGCTTGTTATTTCCTTAAATTTTCCAATACTTATACTTTTTCTCAAATTCGTTATTCATTTTTTATGTCCTGGACATGCAAAGAGAATGGAATGCGCCACATAGCAACCAGCGTTAAAATATTTGACTATCGCTTAAAAGCTACCATATTCCCCTTGCATCTACAAGAAAATTACCAATAAGATTGACATCTCGATATCTCGATTATCATGAAGCATATGGAGAATAGGCGTTTGTAAAAATAGATTGTACAAGAGTAGAGAAAGTCATGTGAGTGTAACACATCAGATTTTTACTTTCTCTACTACGTATAGTAAGTAGGGGAAGTATTGCATTCCACCCAAAAATTCGATACCGAGATTTCACCGGAAATACATGTTTTGAGACCTCCTGAATCCAAAAAAAGCTTTTTTGGAAACATGTCCGTGTGTGTGTCTGTCTGTGTGTCTGTCTGTCTGTCTGTGTGTCTGTCTGTCTGTCTGTGTGTCTGTGAACAGCATAACTCAAAAACGAACAGTCGGATAAGCACCAAACTTGGTATTTAGGTTCAGTATCTTTCAGAGATGCGACACGAAGGTTTTCAAGAAAATCCCCCCACTCCAGACTACCCTTTACATGGAAGATTTTTCGAAAATTTTAATTTTCTCAAAAATGGCTCTAACGATTTTGATGAAAATATCATATGTTTAAGATAATGTCATGAGAAATGAAATGTATATCTCGAATTTTCTGGGAATGTCTCCAAACGTATTCTTCATTGTGAACGACTTTTGCATAACTGGTAAACCATAAGAGATAGACAAAATTTTACTACACAAAAATGTAGATCGCGTTAAAATACACAACTTATGTCATATACATTTCTTTTGTTGAGTGAACCGTTATCGAGATATTGCTTGTTATTTCCTTAAATTTTCCAATACTTATACTTTTTCTCAAATTCGTTATTCATTTTTTTTATGTCCTGGACATGCAAAGAGAATGGAATGCGCCACATAGCAACCAGCGTTAAAATATTTGACTATCGCTTAAAAGCTACCATATTTCCCTTGCATCTACAAGAAAATTACCAATAAGATTGACATCTCGATATCTCGAATAACATGCAGCATATGGAGAATAGGCGTTTGTAAAATTAGATTGTACAAGGGTAGAGAAAGTCATGTGAGTGTAACACATCAGATTTTTTATGTCCTGGACATGCAAAGAGAATGGAATGCGTCACATAGCAACCAGCGTTAAAATATTTGACTATCGCTTAAAAGCTACCATATTTTCCTTGCATCTACATGAAAATTACCAATAAGATTGACATCTCGATATCTCGATTAACATGAAGCATATGGAGAATAGGCGTTTGTAAAAATAGTGTGTACAAGAGTAGAGAAAGTCATGTGAGTGTAACACATCAGATTTTTTTATGTCCTGGACATGCAAAGAGAATGGAATGCGCCACATAGCAACCAGCGTTAAAATATTTGACTATCGCTTAAAAGCTACCATATTTCCGTTGCATCTACAAGAAAATTACCAATAAGATTGACATCTCGATATCTCGAATAACATGCAGCATATGGAGAATAGGCGTTTGTAAAAATAGTTTGTACAAGAGTAGAGAAAGTCATGTGAGTGTAACACATCAGATTTTTTTTACTTTCTCTACTACGTATAGTAAGTAGGGGAAGTATAGCATTCCACCCAAAAATTCGATACCGAGATTTCACCGGAAATATATGTTTTGAGACTCCCTGAATCCAAAAAAAGCATTTTTGGAAACATTTCCGTGTGTGTGTCTGTGTGTGTGTGTGTGTGTGTGTCTGTGTGTCTGTGTGTGTGTGTGTGTGTCTGTGAACAGCATAACTCAGAAACGAACAGTCGGATAAACACCAAACTTGGTATTTGGGTTCCGTATCTTCCAGAGATGCGACACGAAGGTTTTCAAGAAAATCCCCCCACCCCAGACTACCCTTTACATGGAACAGTTTTCGAAACTTTTAATTTTCTCAAAAATGGCTCTAACGATTTTGATTAAAATATCATATGTTTAAGGTATTTTCATGACAAATGAAATGCATATCTCGAATTTTCTGGGAATGTCTCCAAAAGTGTTCTTTATTGTGAACGACTTTTGCATAACTGGTAAACCATAACAGATAGACAAAATGTTACTACACAAAAAATGTAGATCGCGTTAAAATACACAATTTATATCATATACATTTGTTTTGTTGAGTGAACCGTTTTCGAGATATTGCTTGTTATTCCCTTAAATTTTCCAATACTTATACTTTTTCTCAAATTCGTTGCTCATTTTTTTTATGTTCTGGACTTACAAAGAGAATGGAATGTGCCACATAGCAACCAGCGCTTAAACATTTGACTATCGCTTAAAACCTACCATATTCCCGTTGCATCTACAAGAAAATTAGCAATAAGATTGACATCTCGATATCTCGATTAACATGAGCATATGGAAAATAAGCGTTTGTAAAAATAGTTTGTACAAGAGTAGAGAAAGTCATGTGAGTGTAACACATCAGATTGTTTTATGTCCTGGACATGCAAAGAGAATGTAATGCGCCACATAGCAACCAGCGTTAAAATATTTGACTATCGCTTAAAACTTACCATATTCCCCTTGTATCTACAAGAAAATTATCAATAAGATTGACATCTCGATATCTCGATTAACATGAAGCATATGAAGATTAAGCGTTTGTAAAAATAGTTTGTACAAGAGTAGAGAAAGTCATGTGAGTGTAACACATCAGATTTTTTTATGTCCTGGACTTGCAAAGAGAATGGAATGCGCCGCATAGCAACCAGCGTTAAAATATTTGACCATCGCTTAAAAGCTACCATATTCCCCTTGCATCTACAAGAAAATTAGCAATAAGATTGACATCTCGATATCTCGATTAATATAAAGCATATGGAGAATAGGCGTTTGTAAAAATAGATTGTACAAGAGTAGAGAAAGTCATGTGAGTGTAACACATCAGATTTTTTATGTCCTGACATGCAAAGAGTATGGAATGCGCCACATAGCAACCAGCGTTAAAATATTTGACTATCGCTTAAAAGCTACCATATTCCCCTTGCATCTACAAGAAAATTACCAATAAGATTGACATCTCGATATCTCGATTAACATGAAGCATATGGAGAATAGACGTTTGTAAAATTAGATTGTACAAGAGTAGAGAAAGTCATGTGAGTGTAACACATCAGATTTTTATATCTTGGATATGCAAAGAGTATTAATCTGTGGGAAAGTGAATGGTGCTGCACGTAGCAACCAGCTATTAAGAGATATATATGTGCTTAAAGGCTACTGTTTTTCTATATTGCCCTTGTAAATATATTTTCCTCTTACATCTACAAGAATATTAGCAATAAGATAGAGTCTGCAAATGTTTATCTCGATTAACATGAAGTAGATGGAGAATAAGCGTTTGTAAAAATAGTTTATACAAGAGTAGAGAAAGTCATGTGAGTGTAACACATCAGATTTCTTTTACTTTCTCTACTACGTATAGTAAGTAGGGGAAGTATTGTATTCCACCCAAAAATTTGATACCAAGATTTTACCGGAAATACATGTTTTGAGACCCCCTGAATCCAAAAAAAGTATTTTTGGAAACATGTCCGTATGTGTGTCTGTGTGTCTGTCTGTGAACAGCATAACTCAGAACCGAACAGTCGGATAATCGGATAAACACCAAACTTCGTATTTAGGTTCAGTATCTTCCAGAGATGTGAGTGTAATACATCAGATTTTTTAGCTTCGTTTCTTAGGTTTACTGGTAGGTTATTACATTTTCTTCTGAATCTGGTACATTTTATACTGTGAATGTGTGAATATATGATGTACACTGTCTTGGAATTTCGTTGAATAAATGCTTATTGTCTTCTAATACCTTTTCCATTATTAACTTTTCACGGTCAGTCAGTATTGTATTTGTCATCAGTGTATCTGTGTATTTTCCTGTCTTCTATCTCTGTCGCATAGCTATTTTCTATCTGTTCTAACATATTTTCTTCTACCATCAGTTTCTTTGTTTAAGGATTCCCCTTGGTAAGGTCAGTTTTCTGTTCTTCGAAGTTAAGGTTCAATAACCTTTCATTGTTTTCCCTACTTGCTTGGGCATTTACTATTTGTATGAAGCATTCTTCTTCATATACTGCATTTTCTTGTTCCATTCTTTGCAATCTACATACTTTATCTTTTATAAAAGCGCGTATATACTCTTTTCATCTTTATTGAATACAAGTATGTCCTTCTTAAAATCAACTATCGTAGGGAACTCTATTAATACATCACACCCAATTATAAGTTCGCATATTAAGTTTGTAGCTATTAAATACGTGACCTCCAATGTAATATCTGCTATTTTTATAGGGATCAATGCTTGATATTTATCAGTTTGGGTCATTGTACCTATGGCTACCCTACGTACAACATTACTTATCGCGCTGACATAGCTTTTATACCTTTATTTAACAGCTGTTCATAAAATTTCTTTGAGCAGATAGAGCGTGATGATCCTGAATCTATTGCAACATTTACTTCCCTTCCTGCTATAACAGTTTGTATATCCAGTGATTCATATTCGTTTTCACAATTCCTAGTGTTTGTATTTAGACGGTAACTATCTAAGTGTGTAGATATTTTATTCTTGCCAGTTAGAGCAGTAGGTATCGTATTACCAGGCAATACATAATTTAGTTTTATTGGTGAGTATTTTCAGTACTTACAGGATTGCCATTTTGTACCGCAGTTACTATTATTCCATTATCATTAACATTTGTGTACGAGCCACGTCCTCTAGCTCTTGTTCTCGCACTGTAATTGCTATGCCCTCGACGTGTATATATTTCTGTATTTGTATTTTCTGTATGGTTATAGTTGTGGACGTTTCCCCTGTTTTGCATAGTTCCTCTATGCTGAAACCGATCATTACCTCTAGGTGAAGTAGAAGTTTGCTGATTCATCCTTTCCACTCTTATATAATTTATATGTTCTTGTCTCCCTTGTTGTCTTGAATCTCTGATATTTTGGGTAGTGTAATTGAATCTGTGTTGGCCCTGAAGCTCATTATTTCTTCTACTTCATGGTGATAGCGTGTATTGTAAGGCATTTCATTACGTCTGTCGCGTCGAATTTGTCTATTTCGTCTGTGTGGACTCCAAATTTCATTAATATTACTATTTTCTTGCCGTTGCAATGATGATTATTTTAGGTCTGTCATCTCATAAATATCCTTTGGTCTAGCAATTAAGATGTAGTTTTGTATGTGTAGAGGGTAGTGTCTGGTAATTAAATTAATAAAATCCTCCTCATGCATGGCTGGAGTTAAATATCTTACATAACCTGCATACTTTATAAGATAATCTGTCAGTGATAAGTTGTCATCTCTACTATATTGTGAATAACTTAGGCTTGCCCTAATCTTATGTTGCACAGTGGTACTCCAAAATGTTTCACAAATAAACCTCTAGATGTTTCAAAATTCATTTCAGTGTCGGCTAGCATATGTAACCATTCTAAGGTTTTGTTATCCAAGCATTTTCTAACAAGTATCGTGTTTAATGCTTCAGGCACATTTTTCAATTTAAAATATTCTACCAGATATGGTATAAATTTTACTGGACTTGAGGAAGAATTAAAATAAGGTAATGGTAATTCATTGAGCACAGAATAATAGTTTGATATCTAATTTTGTACATGCACATGTGTGTCATTATTATTGTTTTGTGTTTGAGAGGCTGATGCTATGGAAAAAGCAGTAGCGTCTCTTGTATTATTAGTGAACAAAGGTGATATACTTCTTTCTGCACTTGTATTATTGTGTTGCATTTGATTAGCATTTACAGAACTAGTTAAATTTGCATTTACCTTTTGTACACTGGTACTTAAATTTTCAAAACTTTTTCTAAGTTTATCAATTTCTTTGCTACTTTCCTGTACTTTATCTTTAATTTCATGTATTATTGATTGTGTGCTTCTTTAACTGCATCTGCATTTGTTTTTGCCATTTCATGTATTCTATTTATTTCCACTGTTAAATCTATTTGTACTTGTACAAGATCTGCATTTGTATTTTGTACCATTGTTTTTAATTCTTCACCCTGTGATTCTAACTTATTACAAATACCTTGTAAATTTCAACTCCTTTTCAGTTAGATTTTTATCAATATGACTTAAAAATTTCTTTTTTAGTTGATTACATTCTTTATTTACTTTTAAATCTGTATTTTGTTTTTTGAAGTGCTTTAGAAGATTGTTCTATTTTGACTTCTAACCTCCTACCTTCAGCTCTGCTTTCTTTCATGCAATTTTCTATTTGCTTAGCTAGATCATTATTTATACTAGATAACTCTGTATTAGTTTCAGTTAACGTATTACTTAACTCTGTACTAGTCTCAGTTAACTTGTTATTTATCTTATCAGTTATCATTTCAGTTAACTTATTTTAAATTTCAGTTTGCTTTTAGAAGCCACATTACTTGTTGTTGTGAGAAGTTTTCTTGCTCATGTTTCCTAGTTGTGTGAGAGATAGTATCTCTTTCTATACCTAACTGTGAATTTACAGATGATTGTTCTTCTACTTCTAACATATTTTTACTTTCTCTACTACGTATAGTAAGTAGGGGAAGTATTGTATTCCAACCAAAAATTCAATACCGAGATTTCACCGGAAATACATATTTTGAGACCCCCTGAATCCAAAAAAAAAGCATTTTTGGAAACATGTCCGTATCTGTGTCTGTGTGTGTGTGTGTGTGTGTGTGTGTGTGTGTGAACAGCATAACTCAGAAACGAACAGTCGGATAAACACCAAACTTGGTATTTAGGTTCAGTATCTTCCAAGAATGCGACACGAAGGTTTTCAAGAAAATCCCCCCACACCAGATTACCCTTTACATGGAACATTTTTCGAAAACTTTAATTTTCTCAAAAATGGCTCTAACGATTTTGATTAAAATATCATATGTTTAAGATATTTTTATGACAAATAAAATGTATATCTTGAATTTTCTGGGAATGTCTCCAAAAGTATTCTTCATTGTGAACGATTTGCATAACTGGTAAAGCATAAGAGATAGACAAAATGTTACTATACAAAAAATGTAGATCGCATTAAAATACACAATTTATGTCATATACATTTTTTTGTTGAGTCAACTATTTTGGAGATATTGCTTGTTATTCCCTTAAATTTTTCAATACTTATTTTCTCAAATGGGAATTCGTTATTCATTTTTTTCGTCTTGGATATGCAAAGAGTATTAATCTGTGGGAAAGTGAATGGTGCTGCACCTAGCAACCAGCTATTAAGAGATATGTATGTGCTTAAAGTATTTCCAAATTGCCCTTGTAAATATATATTCCCCTTACATCTACAAGAAAATTAGCAATAAGATAGACTCTGCAAATTTTTATCTCGATTAACATGAAGTAGATTTTGTATAAATAGTTTGAACAAGAGTAGAGAAAGTCATGTGAGCGTAACACATCAGATTTTTTCCCTCTAGCTCTGATTGTAAATTTACATTGTAATCTCTAATGGCTGACCTATCCTCTCCTACTTCCATATTTTCATTATTTTCTATTTCCATTTTATTTTGTATATTTTCTTTTGTTATATTTGGTTTGGGATTGCTGAATTTTAATTTTCCACTTCTTAACAGCATGAAATTATGTTAATAACAATATATATTTTCTTAACTATCTTGACAATTATTATACATATATACTATTGGAATCTTCTGATCTTTTCTCTGGCTGTATTAGTAAACCTTTTTATCCTGGTGTTTCCTCGTAGATTCTTGTTGAATTGTTGACTGCATGCCCCGTACTCCTGAAAGAATTGTTGCTGTCCTTGGGTGATGTAGTTGATGATTTTGAAGTTCTCTGAAGTTATTGTACTGAAGTCTTGTAGTTTCGTCGATTCTTTTCTTCTTTTCTCCTATTCTTGCGTATTCTGGCTCCACGTTTAGCCACGAAGTAGTAATTCGTTTACTTTATTACCCTCACATTTAATGTCAATTTGGAGTAGGTTGTATTGTAGTTCCACTGTTGGGGAGCCAAACTTGATGAAGTAACTGCCCCATGTACGGTACAAAGTTTCCGATGGCCTTCACTCCAACGTTTAGGAATCAACTTTGTATTTTAATGTTACTTTAAATATTATATATATGTATATTTATTTATTTATGTTTCCCTCGGCTGCGTCCGTATTAATTAGTAGAAACATGTATATCTTAGCAGGGGGTGATGCGGCTAAAGAATGTAGGCTTACACAAAATATAATTTTTACTTCACTCCTTTTATTAATCCTTCCACGATTAAATTACACTTCACTGCTATAGAGAGCTGTGAGATTATTGTTACTTGTACATTTAACACGTAAACTTTATATTATTCACACCGTAATGAATTTTATATGTCTCACACTGAATACGTATTTAACTCCTCAGGAACGTTGCCGTCTAGCGTCCGGTTGGGAACGTTGTCTACTAGCGACTGGTGTTTACTCCTTAAATTTGTAAATTTCTGTATTTCAAGTCTCTGATTGGCTAATTTTTATCTAATAGAATGTTTTTATTTAGCTTTCAGCTTTTTGGTTTTTGATTGGCTATTTATAAACTGTTTTAAATATTACATTATTATTCCAAGAATTACTAGTAGCATTATTAAACTTTCCAATTTATTGTTGTCTCAAGGTTACCTTATTATTACCTCATTGTTAGCAACTTTCGACCTCTATTCTCACAGCTCCTACCTTATTAAATTCTGTAATACATTCACATAACGTTATTATGCATGTACACAATAATATAAACGTAATACAATGAATGTTACATACATTTTATATATTATTTATACACATATTGCTTTAAGGCGGGCTGTTTATTTTTTATATTATATAATTAGACTGAAATCATTTAAGTGTTAAAAATACTGCAACTTCACCTTTGAGAATAAACTGCGATATTAGGCTAAATTTTCAAATATTATTATTATTATTATTATTATTATTATTATTATTATTATTATTATTATTATTAAACTTGACAGCAAACTGAACTACATGCCCTGCATGGTGCTATTACGAGACGTGTTTTTAAAGAAGTACCAATAATTTCTTTTTAAACTATCAGAATTACTTGTCTACATAGCCTCCGCGTTATTTAGGCGCTTGACGTAACGGAAAACTAGTATTGTGTGCCATTGTCTAAGAATGATGCCGCCTGTGCTGAAAGCCAAGTATGCACTTCTTATTTTACATCATCATCGTTGAAGGTTTTCCACCAAGGAATTTTTTTCAGCTGAAGAAACAGATGAAAATAAGTTGGTGACAAATTCGGACTGTAGGGCGAGTAGTCGAATTGTTCCCAACCAAATGATGCGATCTGATCCTGAGTTTGTTTGGCTGTGTGTGGTCGAGCATTATCATTCATTATTGTTACCCGTAAATCTCACACAATTGGGGATTAATAATAGTCCCAGCACAATAGTGCACTTGAACTTCCTGTTTATAACCAGATGGGGTAGTGTGAAGGCATGCTACTCCAAGCTACTTGGTTAGTGCTTCTTAAAGGATGTACAGTGCCGGTCACAGAAATGGGACTAGAGCAGTTGCTGGAATTTTAAATCCTGGGTATTTCGGTTTATATCTTAATGTTTGGGTTAGAGTGGAGGAATACCAGCACGTATACAGGAAACATAAATAATGTCAGACATTTATGTAGCAGAGGGAGGCGTTTACAGACATGAACTTAGCACATTTTCATAAGATCTCTTTAGGTATTGCATGCAGTATTTGGGGTAAAAATATGCTGACGAAAGGAAGGGGCATCCGAAACTGGGGTAGAGCATCGCCTTAGGCCATCCGGCCCTGTATGCTTCTACCGTGACCCCTGAGAGGGAGG
Source organism: Deroplatys truncata (assembly GCA_030765065.1). Taxonomy (NCBI): domain Eukaryota; kingdom Metazoa; phylum Arthropoda; class Insecta; order Mantodea; family Mantidae; genus Deroplatys; species Deroplatys truncata. The sequence continues at coordinate 203,499,780 of CM060981.1, read as the reverse complement.
GGTGACAGAGCGACCCGTAGAGCGACCAGATCCGGATGACGACGGGTATAAGCACGCACAGGTCCCTAATGTTTCCAGTTTGAAGCCTCCAACGCCGTCCGAGCTCACCCATTGGGACCTGAGCCTCCGAGGGATCCTCGAAGCAGCTTCTTTCCGAAAGCACCCAGAGGAGGGTATCCAACCGAGCGGTCGATATTAGGAGTAATTCTTGGTAATGGATATTAGCTGCATTTTATATTGCATTACCTTTGCCAATGTTTAAAAAGGATGACAGAAGAAGCTGTAAAAATTACAGAGGTATTAGTTTATTAAATGCATGATATAAAATTTTGGCCAAACTCCTGCCTAGATGGTTAAATGTAACCTCAGAACATACTCTAGCAGAAGAGCAGCATGGATTTATAAAAGGAAGATCTTGTTCTGACGGTGTTTTTTTGCGTTCAACGGTTTATACAAAAGATAAACTAGTTTAATTTAGAGACCGGTTTTCTATAGGGTACATCAAGGCCTTCAATAACGTGCTCCATGATAAATTATGATGCATTATGGAGATTAAGAATATCCCTTTCACTTAATATCAATTATAAAGTCAAAGTATAAAGAAACACTTATCAGCATTGTTAGAGGAAGACATAAATGTTCCAAAACAGAAACAGTCAGTTTAGGAGAAAGATAGGGCTGCCCATTGACGCCCACACTCTTTATAAGAAGAACCATACCTATAATAATTTTGTCCCCCTAAAATAGTAATTTTCCCTGTTTTTACTAAATATTTTATTTTATTCCAATGGTAACTATATTCTGTCTTCTTATATTATTTTTGCCTTGTACAGTAATATGTAAAATATTAAGCTTTGCCTATTTGCATTGGCTCTTTTTTGGGAAAGTTGAAAGTTTTCTTTCTGAATAATAATAAAATATAAACGCTGCCCTAGCAGAATAGCAAGATCAGCTAAGGCATTATATTAAAGTGAGTAAAATAATTTTAAATACAGTTTCACTTGCTGATGATCAAGTCATTTTTATGGAAATTGAAGATCAGCATCTATAGGTGGCAGATTATTAGCTCAGCAAAGTAATTTTGGAATATAAGTTAGGAATTTCGACAGATAAAACTAAGTATATCAAGGTAAATATAACAGAAGATAAAAAAACAATAATAAATAACAAATCCATCCAAGAAGTTCGAAGTTTTATATATTTAGGATCTAACATTTCCTATTTCCCAGAAGACATTGGATATAATGTACACACATTTAAAAACAAACTTAGAAAGGAAATATTATTTAAATTATTTAAAACAAAGGCTTTATCGGTATTATTGTATTGATCCGAAAACAGGAGAGTGGTTGAAACAACCGAAATGAAATGCTTATTCTATGTGTTTGGATATACCTACCCTAGGAGACCAAGTAGAAGGTAAAGGTGAAGGTACATATCACGGAGGAGCCCCCGGATCCTGGCAGAGCACCGCAATCAGGCCGTAACGGCCCTTTTTGCTTCCAGCGTGATCCCTGAGAGAGAGCCGAGGGTTGGCCAGATCCCATGCCGACAGGCACAGGCATGGTCAGAGTTCCTAACGCTTCCAGATTGAACACTCTGGCACCGTCTGGTTCTACCTACAAGCAACCAAAGACCTGAGAGTCCCTGTAGCGACGCCAGGGAGGAAGCCACAGGCCAGCTGCAACCCCTCTGGTCCTACAACCCTGAAACAAAATGATGGGTAAAGGAAATGAGTGGAAGGAAGGTCGTGGTAGAAAGTGAACCACCTCAGCATTCACCTGCTGATTCCGGGAAACCACGAAAAACCCGTGGGGACCACCCGAATACGGGCCACAAAGCCTGAGCCATTCCGTAGGAGTCCAAGTACGGAACGTTGTTATACGAAATAAGTTACGCACAAGTGGCTTAAATAACGTGATTCGTGTAAATAACAATAATGGTTCCAGCGCATACTAAGAATGACACTATTGAGACCTTTATTAATATGAATGGAAAGGGAAACACATTATTGTTGAACCATGACTTCGATGGGAATACGACCTCTGACTCGAAACGAGCCGTACTTAACCACATTGCAGCAGCAGTGATGATGATGATGATGATGATGATATTAATTTTCGTTTTTTTAGCGGCCAGTGGTTCAATTCGCATAGAACTAGATAAGCAGACGGGCATACTGTGATCTTGAGCACATGTCGTTTTCTTTTCTTTGTGTGTTCTTCTTAGTGAAAGTCTACAGGTGTATTTTAATTAACTACTATTCTAAATGTCTAGTGCATTCAATTCTAATTTTTAATTTGCAATTATGGTTTATTTTTTAATACATATATTCATTTAGGTACTACTGAAATAATTTACATCTTATATATTCTTGTAACCGTTGCAAACCATTTTATCATATCTCTCTCTCTGCTTATAATTGTTTGAATGCTTATTATATTCTCTTCAATGAATTCACCAGTTTCAATCTTTAATATCAACTTTAATATTCCTTTCGCGGTCCACATAAATGGCTTCCTTAGGTTATTTAATACGGCGATCTATTCTCTGAATTGTATCATACTGTTCTTTCAATTTTACTACCATCTATATTTTCACTAATTCAATATATATTCAAATCTGACCTATGTTTAATTTTTATTTTATCAACTTTAATACATCGTCTTACACATCTTGTAAATTTCATCTCCGCAAACTGAGTACGTGTTCTTTATTTTTTATTATTGTCAATGATTCAAAACAATGGATAAAATGTGGGCACAACCGCCAACTTTTCTTTATAGATGTTCCGATAACGTTGCTCTAAATATACTATAAATGGCTTAGAATTTATGTTAGTTCATCTTAATGTCTTTGACAAATTTAAAACTAATATTAGGTACATCTTAAGTTTTGCAAGTGACGTACTTGCTCTAAAGTTTTTCTATGTATTAGTATTTCCAATTCAAGAGGATTGTTGCATTTAAAATCTATAACTCTGATTTTGTATCTATATATCTTTAAAGTAACTTGTATTGCATTTTGTTTTAAACTGTAGGTGCACTGATCTTTGTAATTTATCTTCTGCTTTGTAAATAATTATTTGACCGGTAATATAGATTTAACTATATATTTAAATGAATTAGAATCCCCCAAAATATTTAATTTTTCCAACTCTTATTTAGGAAGTGGGTGATAAACTACACTGTGGGTGTTGAATCAGATTCGGAGATTCGCTTGAAGCTTTGCCAGAGGATTTGGATCAGATGAGAAGGTTTAATGAGATTATGGATATTTCGCCGTTGTACTTCAAACGGTAAGAGCTTCGGCTTGGAGAATCGAGGGTTCGTAGTTTAGTCCCGGCCTTAGCATTGAATTTTGTCTGTTTCAACTGCGCATGGCTGGTGTGAAAGAAAAATTATTAGCAGATATAAATTAACGCTTATACAGAATACCTATAAAACCCAGGAGTGAAAACTGCTTGCAACATTGTAAGTCACATTTTATGCACTCGTGTGATATCTCTAGTATTCGAGTGTTCAAGATAACCGATATACCTGAATTAAATGAGAAAAATTAATTTCCACCATGATAGCTCAAATGATAAGAGCGTCGACATGGTGAGAAAGATTTGTTGCTGCTACGTATGGAAAGTCAGTTTGAAAATGATGTATTATGTTTCAACCGTTGGGAGATGGCCTTTGCCCCAAGTTTAAAAAAGCGATTAACTTTGTAATTAAACTGTTTCTTTAAATATTATATTTATTGGCTACGTCAGAATTTGTTAGAGACACGCTTCTCCTAGCAGGGTTGTGATGCAATACGTATGTAGGCGTACACAGATTATAATTTTACTTCACTCCTTTAATTAATACTTGATACGATTTAAATAACACTTCACTGATATAGAGAGCTGTGAGATTGTTTTTATTAATTAATTACCCTTTTTAACACGTAAACTTACTTTTCGTCTCACACGAATACATATTATATTTCATGAGGACACTTTTTGCGTCTGGTTAGTAACGCTGTCTGCAGACAACTGAATTGATTTCAAGCGTCTAAACTTGTAAATTTCTGTATTTCAAGTCTCTGATTGGCTAATCCTACTCTAATACAATACCTTCATTTAACTAAAGCGTTTTCTGGTTGTTGATTGGCTATTTTATAAACTGTCACCAAAACTGCACTATTGTTGCTCCAAGAATCACAAGTAGTACTGTTAAACTTTCTTACTCATTATTGACTCAAGGTTACCTCATTGTTACCTCACTGTTAGCAACTTTTAACTTGTTATTCTCACAGCTCCTACATTATTAAATTACGTAATATATTCACATAACATTATTACACATGGATACCATAATATAAGCATATGCAATGACTGTTATTTTACAAATTATTACATACACTTATTGCTTCAAGGCGGGCTGTTATTGAATTTACATATTATATAATTAGACTGAAATTATTTAAGTGTTAAAAATACCGTCTCAATGGAGAGCCGAAGATCCGTGCTTCGATGATGTAGCAATAAATTTCCTAAGTCTAATTCAACTCAGGAAATTACTACCTATACACAGGTAAAAGACGACATATAGTATGTAAGGGGCAATTTACAGTTACAAATAAGGTAATTCTGTTCATAGGCATATTTTATTAGATGGAGAAAATAATGAAACAGTTTCTAGTGCCACTATATATTGGGTGAAATTCTATTAAGTAATCAATAAAAACATTACGATCAACATAACTGTAAAGCACCTGGAATATTTTAAGGTAATTTTCAAACGGAAAATTTATCGTAAAGCAAATCCTTATTTCAGAGCTAGTGCGTTCTGATATTCCTACACTCGGAGATCAACATTATTTGTAGCCCTGTACTCCGGGCACTTTAGGTCTTTTCAAATTGAATGAATTTATACTTTGAAATTTGGAAATGTCTATAAATCTTTGAAAGTAGAACATCAGTATTAGGCCTCCATTCCCGTTTTTCCCAGGAAGGTACTTTCTAACTATGGAGAATAGGTTTAACGTCATGAGCACAACGGTATGAAGTTCTGTACTCTCTATTCTAATGCGTCTTATTTCCTCTACTCTTGCCTGAAGATCAGTTGCATTAGTGCCCCAGAAGCAAAGTTTTGTAAGTGTAATTTGGAAATTTTAATGTAAAGTTTGTAAAATTTTGGGGGTTTCACTGACAGTTTAATGTGGAAGTGGTTAAAAGAGGTGTCAATTTTCTTCATAGACAAATAATTTATTTGGTATTACTTAAATCAAAGGAAGCAATTGTAAAATTTATTACCGATGAATCGTATTTGAGATACAAGAAGATATGCAAAAATTTCAATTATGGAAATGAAACAACAATATAAAAGAACTAAATGAAGATATTAGACCATTTGTGGGAACTAATGAATATTGAGACATTTCTATCCGCAGTTATGTATTATAATTATTAAAACCAACACTTATTGCGGTTATTTTATTTCATTCCAAAAACACTAAATATGAAAACACCTTGAATCTGTAAATGGAAATTTCATTACGTTCTTTCAGGTCAACAAAATAACTATTGATGTTCCTCAACACTGCTGATGGAAGACAGTGAGAATACTTATTTTAAGTACTTAAGTTTTTGCATCTATAGAACGTTTTTGATGGTATGTTCGTAAACGTTGAGTGGGTAGAGTAAATCTCAATAAGGTAATGTTTGTCTTTCTAAATTATTTTGAAAGGTATGAAATCCGTCGTATCATTAAATAAGTTTTTAGGACAAAAATTTTCAGCTTCCAAAATTTCATGTTGTTAAGTTCCTTTTCTATAAATGTGAAAAGTCCGCATATACTAGAATTTCACGAATAACTTCGTGCAACTAAGAGTTTAAATACTTTAGTTTACCTTGGAGTAGTACTTAACTTACATGAACAGAAATTTCAGCTGTAACATTTTGGATCTGATGCCACTCATATATTCTGAATAATACTCATCAGTTATGTGAATATTATTTCTGTTATTTTCACTACCATTATGTGTAATAGAGCAATAAAACTATCACACTATTTATGCTTTCATTGCCACGTACTTAGAAAGTAGAGGAAATATTGCATTTCTCCCAAAATTTCGATACTCAGATTTCGCTGGAAATACGTGCTTTAAGGCCCCTACAATCCAAAAAGGTATATTTATTATTTAAGTAATATAATTCCTAGTGTGTGTCTATGCGAATGTATGTGAGCGTATGTATGTGTGTGTGTGTTTGTATATCTGCGAAAAGAATAACTGAAGAACAAAATGGTGAAGGAATACCAAACTTGGTACGTAATTTCAATATCCTCCTACGTGGGATGCGACGAGTTACAACACAATTTCCCACCCCAAACCATTCTGGCAAATTCTTGAAATTTTATGTTTTCTCAAAAATTGCCCTAATAATTTTGATTAAAATACTATATATTCATAATATTTAAATGTAAAATAAAATGTATATCTTGAGTTGTTTGGGAATGGCCTGTAAACCCCGTTTAATTGAGAAGGAATGTATAAATTTTGATTATTGGTAAACCATGAGAGATGGATATAAACGTACGACACAAAAAATTTGTGTATCCCTTTGAAACACACAATTTATTTCAAATAACTTTTTTGTGGGATCAGTCAATGTCGTTAATATATGTTTGAATTTGTTAATACGCTTACACTTTTAGAAAACTGATGTCCCTTCAGTTGTTTCTCGCGATGTCATGAAGAGAGTATGGCATTTCATGACTACCCGCTTTTAAACATCTGACTATCGATTCGGTTTCTTCACATATTGCCGTTGTACTTACAACACGTATGTAATGAAACTGTTTCTGCTAAGGTTTATCTTGGCTAGCATGAAGTAGACAGAAAATAAAGCTTTCGTAAGTTTGTAGAAGTTGTGCCGGATATTCTTAATCCTCCAAATTTTTGTTCTCCCCGCGTACCCTTCGCTATATTTTGATTGTTAATTTGCCAGTTCGCCGCTGAGTGTCGGTCGTGCAGTCCTTGCCTATCGTTTGTTCGTAGGTGGGGAGGACCTCACCCTTGTTCTTGCGTTCGGGCCGCTTTGTCCGGCTTACCATGCTTTGAGTGTGCTCTTGTTCTTCAACTGGCACAGTGCGAGATATGATAAGTTCCTCCACACCTTTTCATTTGGTTCGCGTAATGTTCCGTTTTTCTGGCTGTCTCTTTGTTTCTGCTCGGTTTGTGCGACAGCTCTCTTGTAATTTATAATATGAAGCCGGACGTTTTGGAATACAGATTTGTCACTTTAAATGCGTTATAGCTTCTAAATTTTAGTCGGCGAGGTTTCTGATAATTAAGGTTATTACTGTAAATGTTTCCTAGGACGAAACGTGCGTTTAGCCGATTTATGACCAGTAATGTAATTACAATTCCTATCTTCTCTGGTGTCAAAGATACTAAATATCTAAAAGAAAATCATGAATGTTCAGCAGGTTGTCTCAAGAATAACTTTTGAACTCCATAGTTACATTTGTGTTGCCTTTATATGCATTGTTATGAGACGGAAATATATATCCTAAACTATATTTCCCATATTTTTTGCGACGGATTCTGGGTGAATAAGTCCCCTATTTTAAGTCTTAAAGTAGGGCAGGGGACTCGGCGGTACAAGTTGTATAAAAATGAAGAATAATGGATAGAGACATTTATGTACGCATAATATATCAGACTTTTTTGATAGGTTTGTTTTTTTCACCTGCTTTAGTTTCCATCATTCACTGGATGGTATAGAAAATCGTTCTATGTAATTGGACGGTGTGCAACAGATGACTGTCGACTATAAGTGCCATTAAAACAGTTGAGAATCCAATGTGCATGTGCACAGGATATCTCTATGAGACCTGCACCATGCAGTTGTTTATGGAGGGTCATATCGACTATCAGCTCGATCAGTCGCCCCTTCATCGTCACGTTACATTATTGCTATTCCTACCCTGGGGTCCATCCCTACCGCATATAATGTACATTGGCACGCAAGTGCCTCTCAATAGCTAGCGGATCTCGATTTTCCTGCTGTGTTAGGCTAGAAGCTGATAAGAACTCTCTCATTTGTGTTTATATTAGAACAAAATGAATAAATAAATAAAAAAATAGAAAAAAGGATTTGTATGCTATCAACATATATTTCTCCACTTTAAAAAGTTAATAAAATTACCGGTTTGATTCTAAAAATAAATAACGATATTTTTTTAAAAATAGAACATTGCAACTAATGCTATTAGGTATATTAAAGTTACCTGCTGCATATTTACAATCAAAACCTTGTTTATGGGTACTTTATAAATAATTACAACGATAATTATAATGTCACAACACCTAGATAATATGTAGATCTGTACTATTGGATTTTGCTAAAAAAATATTTGAATACAAATTAATATAATTATGCATCAGATGTAATAGCTCGGCTTTAATTCATCTATACATTTTTAGCCACAATTTCACTTATAAGGCATATAATGAATATTTTCTAATGCTCATATTTCGGATAATTCTAATGTAATTCTAGCACATATGTTACAAATATTGTAACTACGCGTGGGAGTTATCTAAGGGCTATCCCGTCTCGCCCACCTGGTCGGTTGGGTGTGGCTAATGATCGGTCCCTTTAGAATAATAGTTGCGTAACGAACTCATTATGTTGCATTTTCCCGCAGTTAGGTAATTGCTGCTTCAGAAGATTCCTTCGGGCCGGTTCTAGTAACCTCCCTTTATAGAACCTGGTGTGTGGGTCCTATATAAGGGACATCTCTTGCCCGAACAATTAGCTATGTTAGTCACGAAGTTACGAAGTGAAAAGTGGACAGTGCCAGTGCTGCTCAACTGTGACTTGACTCAGCAGTTCAGTTGTGAGTCGTGATTCGACGGAGCAGTTGTGTTGTGCTCGTGTGTGTGCTCAAAAATGATTTAAGTGTAACGTTGTGCTACCCTGATTGCCTAAATAATAAATAAAATGTGTTTCGCAGTAACTGATTTCATTTGTTACAATATGAACGAATGCATGAATGGAGCTTCTACTTTCCCATACAGGGCAAAGGCCTCCTGCAAGCGGAGAGCTCTATTAGAAAGACTCACGTGGTGAGCTATTCTACGTAGTATGGGTATGGATAACAGAATAACTTCCATTTCATGTTCTAATTCATGGATCAGGTTCTTACAATCTCTTGCAACATTCTTTCATTCCTAGGCGTCCTATGCTTGTTTTCGTTCGAGGAGTATAACTCAGCACCAATCATTGAAATTCTGGCATTTTGGATTGCCATTAACAGACTAATGCAATGCTAATGTTCTTCAATATTGTCTTATTTTACACATCTGTTCTATTTCTTTCAAATAAAATAATTCCATGAATGTTCCAGTGTGCTTTATTGTTTTACTCTCCTTCCGAAATTTCTCCTGAGCTATATGCGTTCTCTTTCTTCTAATCTGTTGCATTATCCATAACCACCTGCATAAGTTAAATTGAAATCTCTATTACTTATGTTAATTTCTTATGGTTTGGTGCATTTATACTGTTTGATTGAAGAGCACCTAAAAGAATAATAACCATGAGATACATCGCAACGGTGTTGCAAATGAGTAAAAAAGATTCTATAATTTATCTTAGAATATTTTTACTCTTAAATGGCATAAGTTTTATTTGGTAATATAGATTTACAAATATAATTCTTTACACGTCCCAAATACCTTATTCATGTTTAAAATATATCTGTTTTGGCCATTATGAATTGATCATAAGCAAAAGTGAAGTATTTACAGCTAAATTGAACGATATTTATCATGTAATGGATCGAAAACTGTAAAAACGTATTCATTTTTAAACTAAGACATTAATTGAACAGAAAGTTTTAGGAAGAGAAATGGGTATACGGATTCATTAGTGTTTTGGCAACATAAAATACCCTCCTGAATATTAAACAATCAGTAAATTTATAAGATACAGTCACCGTAGCACTGCACCAGTTGTTGCTCTACATTTTCGGAATTTTAGTCTACTGTGAGGAGTATAGTTTCTAACTAGTCTGCAATAACTGAGTAGGATAAGGTAGTAGAGTTGACGCAGGTAGGAGTTTCCGTTTTCATACTTGCCAAAAGTGGCAGGATCAATCTGTTAGTAGTGAATTAATCGCTAAATAACACAAGCATGTTTTAAATTGTTTATAAATAATGAGTATCATCACAAGTTTTACTAAACAGTTTCTTCGTCGACTGCCTGAGGATAGTGTCTGAAATTTATGAACATAATACAATATGTTCATATAATTGGCATACAAATTAAATAGCGAAAAACCGAGGCGATATATAGGTTAACAGTAATGGCGTATGCAGCATTTAACTGCAGTCAGACATGTTTACACCAGCAAAGCAAGATGCGTCCTCTTCTTTATCGCTTTAGGACAGTTGACGCATGACGGTAGTAGGAGAGGTGACGCACTCCTGAAACAGTAATCAACATAATGTGCTGCAATATCCGATTATATGTATAATACAATGTATCAATCAACCGTACGTTAAATAACCCTTGTAGGTTAGATAAATCCTTCCAGAACCCTAAAACCGGATAACGAATCGAACTTCTTGGAGTGAAGATGATTTGAGAAATGCTGCTAACGATGTGGTAAATAACAATATTTCATTGTGGGTAGCAAGCAAGCAGTTCAACATACCTGAGAAAACTCTAAGGACTAGAATAAAATACCATAATTTGACTAAAGGAAGTCTCGGAGCTTCATCACAATTAGAAGGATATGATGCAGAAAAAAAAGGTTAAACATATTCTTGAACTTCAGGCTTAGGATTTACTCCATCAACAACAGAGCTTAGGGAGATTGCTACAATATCGTGGACCTACCAGCTTTAGAGACCTCATTTAATAAAGAGGTAAAAATGGTGAAAAATTGTGTCTTGGTTCTCTTCTGAGATGAAATCCTGTGCTAACTATAACGAAAGGTGAATGTTGTTCTCGACCAAGAAAAGAAGGCTTGCACAGGAAAGCAGTTACTGGTACTTTGAACCTTTGACCAAACTTTTGACAGAAAATAATCTCATTGAAAAACCAGGATTCACATGGAATGCTGATGAAACGGATTGATGATTGTTTCTTTTTGTTTTGTTTAGATATTGTTTAAAATTAAAATTAATTTGACTGCCATATCTTCATATTTTCAGAAGCAAGCTATTTATCGAAATGCATACGCAATGTTACACAAGTATTTTTACTCTTATATATGCACTGTTACAGGAGTTGAAATGTACAGAAGTACTTTAAATTGTATTTTGGATTTGCTACTTATTTTATAACTGAGGTTATGCAGTGGAATTAAATTAAATTGAGCTTTATTTATGGACGCTCTTTAACTACTATGGTCCTTAGCGTCCCATTCTATATTGGGCGTGAAACACCGGTAATTTTGCTCAGAGGCCTCTTTATCAGGCTTGAGGTTCTTTTACGTGCCGTAAAATCTACGACACAGGACCACCGGCTTTACTTCCCTTCCAAAGGAAGCCATGCTAAGGATTTTTACGCCCGAAAAAATCCATCGTCCTCCGCCGGGTTTGAACCCGCGATCTTGGGAACTAGAGGCTAGCACGGTACCACTAGTCCACGGAGGACGACATTATGCAGTGGAGGAGCTGCTATTTCTATGGTTTCTGAATCTTCCTACCTAGCTCTTTCAATAAGCTAAATGTGTTAAAATATGTGTAAGGCATTTCAGAAAAACTGAATGTGGCGATTATTTGAGGTTTCGCATTCGTAAACCTCAAAATAGCTCTTTCTTTCCAAAGAAACATTTACAGATTGACCGCCATAAGGTGCTATCAAATTATTTATTATTGTGCAGTTCAACCTGGATTGCATAATAACTCTTTGGTTATGATAAAGGAATTATAATAACATTACAAAAATTAAAGTAATTTCGTGTTAGTATCTAATTATTTTTCATCTAAAGCCTATAAGCATAAAACGTTATGTGTATTAACTCACAGTTAGCTAGTTAGAGAAAACAAACAAACAAACACACAAATATAGTCTATTCACTTGGAATACAAACAAAAATACCTGCTTACACATGTTGGATCTTTTATATGACTATTGTGAATTGAATGTAGATAAGAAAACAAATATTTAACGATAATTTTTAAGTTTTTAATCATGAAGTTCACTCTAACCTTTCTTGTAGATATGCCATTAAGTTTCCAATCACAAAGTTTTATTGCATAGGAATCTCTTTTAATGAACAAACTGAATATAGGGTGAATTTACTCACAACACACACACATACACGCACACATACACATACGCGCGCGCGCCCACCTTTCCTTGTCTACAGCGTACGTACATGTGCACCAGCGTCACTAGCGTGAAATAATTGGGTCTTGTAATTTGTTTACAATCTCTCCATTTCTCCTTATTTCTGAATCAGTAATAAATGTTCCATTTTCTGACTGCGTTAGCTTCAGCAATAGGTTTTAATAATGTTTACCTATGGAGAAGAAAATGTTGACGTTTCTGAAAGTTAGTGCAAGAAGAAAGTAAATTCTTGACGTAGAGAAAAGTAAGTAAAAGGAAAGATAGATTCAGCTGAGAAAGTAAAAGACGTATGTAGCCATAATGAGGATACCGAAGTCCAGTTTTCTGATAGCCAGTGTGGTTATAGGTGAACTATTAATAAAGCATCCATATAATTAGTTATCTTTGTTTAATTACTGTCTTTTTTCGCATAAAATCAACAAGTTGAACCCTGCATTACAATTAGAAGTAATTTGACGCTAGTCCAGATCTGAAAATCCATAATTATATTCACTTTTGCAGAAGTTTAACAAAAACACTGTTAACTGCGAATGAAGTAACAGCTATTGATACTAGCAAGAATAATATGCTAGAAGCCCGCTTCCTATTGAAATAGGAATAATTACAATAGTTAAAAGGTGATTTGTTATAATTAAGGTTGTAGAGCGAGATGGCGCTGCGGTAACGTGTGCAGCTTGCATTCGGGAGGTCCCAAAGTTCAAACCCCCGGGGGCGACCAATCTGCCGAAGGTTTTTTCGCGATTTTCCTCGGTCGCTAGGCTAATGCGGGGTTGGACATGATGGGCATGAACTATCTTCCGTTTCATCATTACATTTCATTTCCTTTTTTTTTTTCTTTCTTTTAGATCATCCAGCATTTGATCACCTATGCTGAATAAACTATGATCTAGGTTCTAGAATTTGCTCACTTCTCGACAGACTACTGACCCAAGGTAAGAAACAGAACAAGAGTTTGTAGCTGAATGTCATTTGTTTACTTTACACTAAGGACCTCAGCTTCTCCTTTGGAAAAATTAACGCGTAATCCTGGTGGCATACCAATGGTGTGATTGCTTACCATTGAAAATTCGATATTGAAATTTTACTTAAAATGCATGTTTTGAGGTTTCGTGAGTCTACAAGGCCAGGCATACAAATGTCTCGCGTGTGTGTATGTGTGTGAAAATGTACATTAAAACATTAATAAATACATTAACATTTGCTGGCCCTCGTAGCCGTGGTCGCTGGAGAGTATAGCTACGGCGCTCCACCAAGCTGAGGGTCGCGGGTTCGAGTCCCGTCATGTTTGTGTGTATGCGTGTTGTGTAATGTGGTAATAAGCGGTAACGAAAAAACAGTAAAAACACAATATCACAAACCTTTAAAAAAACATAAATTATATAAGCCATTATAAAGCTTACGGAATAATAGATTGGTTTGTGTGTGCGTAATTTTGTGAGACAGACGTAAAAATGATAGTGAGATTAACACAAAACTTCTTATTTAAATTAGATATTTATTAAGAATTCACGGCGAAGATTTTTATGCAATTTTCCTATCTTAAATTGCCATTTACATTTTAATTTTTTTCATTCATTCATTATCTGTTTACCCTCCTCTTATGTAGGACTTACACCTCCCAGGACTTACAAGCGGGTGCCTGGGGTCAGAGGCCCGTCGAGGAGCAGACACTCATGGATCAGACAGAGCATCCAGGATGGGTGATCAGCCCGATGCCTGGTATGGAATGAAGGAAGTAGATGAAACAAAATGTTGGTGAAATGGATGAAAGGAAAGGTGATGATGGAGCAGTTGGTGGAATGAATGGCGGGGGAAACCGGAGAACCCGTAGAAAACCCGCCCAGACGCCGCTTCGTCCACCACAAATCCCACATGCAGGTCCCTGAGATTGAACCCGGGCCGCCTAGATGGGAGGCGAGCGGTCTAACCGCTCGGCCACGGCGCCGCCCATTTACATTTTAAGATTTCATTAAAGTTTCTTTTATTGAAAATTTTCCTTCTAACAAGTTTGATTGAACTGGTTTATAATATGGTACTTATAAGGGTAAGCTCCATGTTACTTGAGATTTTATAAGATGTTGGCAACGTTTTATTCTAATGTGTGGGGGTATTATTGTTGTTCGCCCCACATTGGGGAAACAATATGTAGTGGTATTAATGTTTGTAGTCGAAAGATGCTACTATTTATCTGCCGCACGTATGAAAGACAATTTATCGCGGTCACTTCGTGTTATCTTTTACTGGGCGCCTGTTATTGTATTTAATTTTGGGTTCACTGTCCTCCGGCTAGCTACGATTTCTCGGTCAAGCACTTATCTTGTACAGGTGTGTAAACGGAAAGGAGTTTTTATCCAAAGATAACACTGATAAAAGAATGTTTTACACTTTTATTGTCGTAACAAATTATTCACTTTCATCTATTAATCTTGACACTCGCCAAACTGAAACTGTTATAATAACTTCTTTACTGCCCATTATTAATTCGCGTACTTCAACTTTTTGTATAATTAACTTTACGACACGAGAGATTTTTCACAAATTTGCTACGCGTAACCTTGATGAACTTCGTGCGACGCATACACCATGAATGCCTCCGTTGAACTACTTGAAACTTGACCCTGACACTGGATTTATACTTCCTCGCCCCAATATGCCTAAAGATTATAACCGAGCTGCTATTGGTTAATAAAACGCGCCAACATTAGCGTCTATATTTATATCCAATGAAAATTACGAAAACATATGCTCTGGGGAAAATGTTCCAGCAAATTCTAAGAAAAACGCGCCACTCTGACGTCATTTGCTCGTCTCTAATAATGATAAACAGCTCACCCCCTCGCTACATTATTGCACGCTATTATTGTCAGTTTCAGTAAGGCCGTATAAACCAACTTCTCGACAATTCTTACAATCAACAAACATCTCAAATCAATGTCACACAACAATGCATATTCACACTACAATCACTCTGACATTTACATAATTGTGATACAAATTACTGCTTCAAATGACATGTTTAGGAAGAAGTCCTTTTTAATAGACCCGTAGAACTGAAAACAACATATTGTACTTCGCAATTTACAATCTAATGAAACCGTTTCCCTATTTCTTCTCATACAGGAGCTGCAAAGAATTGTTGCGCATTTTGTTGAGAATTTTGGGTTGGCAGCTTTTGTTCAATCTATTCGTAAAAGTAAGACAAACACGACCTCTGCACGTGAATAGATTGGTTGTGCCCCTGAACTTCCTCTTAGTTTGATAAAGAGAATATTGTTTTATTTGTGTCAAACGTATTCATACCATTCTGAAATAATCCCCTCCTGATTACTTCTTTATTGGTAATGAACTTGGCGATGTCATATCCCAAGGACCAAACAGTTGCCATATTTGAGTCATTCTACATCAAACCGAATACATATAAAACATCACTTTCACTGAATTTTAGTTTACGTGTGCTACATATAAAATAAATGGACTTTTACATTTTGTGGAAAATCAAATTACTTAAGGATTTACAGCGTACATAACATTTTTCTTCTACGGGCATAACGTTACATAAAAGTAATTTATTCTCTGAATCCAGAATGGTCAGAGATAAGAACCAAGAATCGTTTTTCAGATAAAAACATTGTGATTTTCTTTATATAAAATACTATTTTTGGGGAATAAAGAAACAATCACTTTTTAAGTAGAATGTTTTAAACCGCAATATCATATTTAACACTCTAATATTAAAATCTGGAAAAATACAAGGGGAACCTATGATATATTTTGTTTAAAATCGGTTAATATCAGGATGGAATCTTCCTTAGAAGTACGCTTTTAAACAGTTTATTTGTGTTAGCACGTAAGGTTTTAGAACATTAGACTGTTGACTGAGAGCTTTACACTGCAGCAGCACGCCGCGCCGCCGATGCGTTACGCAGTACGAACGTGATAGGCTATCACTTCTGCTGTTGGGTGTAACTTAGCAACTGGAATCTGAAATTCTATAAAGCCTCTCTCCACTGTTTCGTTTTAAATGTTACTTTGTGTTCAGCTTTTTGCGATAGAAGTTCATTCTTAGCTCTGTGATTTCTGAAAGTGCATAATGAATGAGCTGTAGAAACGTGGCTATGATTATTGCTGCAATCCATTTAATGTTTCCGAGCATAACATAAGGCATAAATCATTAAGTTTAGTTACCCGCAATATGCTTAGAACGTTTAAAAAGGAGAACTTAACTTTGTCACCTGACCTAAAACTATATGATGAGTGCACAAAATAACCAGATGGTATTCGCTTGAGCCTGAAGGGGAAAAATTGCATTTAAATTGTAGTTAAGTTGCCTTCCATAAGATAAGATTGAAAGTTCAATAATACAGTAATAACAAGATCGTATCCACTTGAGCCTGAAGGGGAAAAGTGCACATTTAAATTGTAGTTAAACTGCCTCCCAAAAGGTAAGATTGAAAGTTCGAATATTACTCAAAGTATGCCAAATTTAAGTTACATGTGAACAAACTAGTACAACTAAAGTGCTGTGAACAGTTGTCATGGTCTCCAATGATAGACTGCTGCTGCTGCTGCTGCTGCTGCTGCTGCTGCTGCTCTACAGCCACACTGCTCTGGAATCCCGCTACGCGTCGCTTTCTAAGTTATTTTATTTAAAATTAACTATAGAGATCCCAGCTTTATTTTATTAAACATATACAAAACTACAAGGAATTTATTTATAATTTTTATAGAAATTTAAACTTGGGCGTTAATACGGGTATAAAGTTTTTAAATGTTTGGATTTTAAAAATTTGTGTAAATATATAATTATATAAATTTTAATACTAAGTAAAAGATTACATATTAAGCTTTGCATTGTAATTTATGACATAATTTTATCACTTATCGCCTGTGAGATGTTCTAATTTAAAGGTAGAGAGGTGTGCCGCTTTTCACAAGTTGCATTGCGCAATATTTTAAAAAATATAGCGATTTAAAAAAAAATAAGAACTTAAAACGTAATTCACATTGTTTTTGTAATCCATGGGCAACATTTGATGTGCATCAGAGACATGGTGGTCAGATTTTGTGAAAGTCTGTGCAAATTGACGTGGAATGACTTATTTATGGTATCAGTAAAGATGTCATGCATCCTAATATGCCAACATTATCTTCCACTATGAGCTATTTCTTTAGGTTGTTTACAGTTCAACTAAAAAGACTAAAGTAAATGGCCTTTAAAGGAACTGAGCACATTATGTAAAAAATAGTCATACTACTAATCCAAAGAGAGAAAAATGTACGTGCGCGCGTGTATGTGAGTGCACAGGGTAATCCCCGAAGCCAATTAACGTATTTTGATATTTCTTCCGCCATTGAAAAGCAGTGTCCTCCCGGACGGGGGTTTAGGGGAGTTCTCATATTCATGTCAACCAATTTCAATCTCGTTTCATTCAATATCAATATGAGAGAATCTCTTTGGTACTTTGTTGTGAACTGATAGACTTTAATGACTTCCAACCCTAAGGGGTAAATAGGGAGGCTCAAAGGTCTTTCAAAATTTAGTTACTGAATGAGGAATGTTCATATCTGGCAAATTTACCTCTGATTTTGCTGAACTTTTTTATCACGGTTTTGGTATTCTTTTGGCAACAGCTGGCTCATTTTGAGCTCAGAAAACATTATGAGCTAACCTAAAACTTTCAGAACATCCACTTCAGAAGATGGATCGTTACGTTATTTATTAGCCCCACGTATGGAAAGCCAATTTTAAGTAGGTTTTGCTTCACGTATGGAAGCCAATTTGAAGTAGATATTTTCTTGTATTTTTATTACGTTTGGAACGCCGATTTGAAGTAGTTATTTATTGAAGGAGTTGTATTATATTTCAACTGTTGGGGAGCCGAACTTGTAGTAGTTGCAACCGCACGTATTGTAAACAGTTTCCGGTAGCCTTCACTCCAAATTTACCTTCAGGTGGCCTTTGCCCCAAGTTTAAAAAAATATTAACTTTGTAATTTGACTGTTTCTTTAAATATTATATATTTATGTTTGCCTCGGCGCGTCAGTATTATTGTTAGAGACCCGTTTCTCTTAGCAGGGTTGTGACACGACAAGAATGTAGGCTTACACAGATTATTATTTTACTTCACTCCTTCTATTAATACTTGATACAATTTAAATAACACTTCACTGATATAGAGAGCCGTGAGATTCTTTTTATTAATTAATTACACTTCTTAACACGTAAACTTATTTTTCGTCTCACACGAATACGTATTAAATTTCTTGAGGACACTTTTTGCGTCTGGTTAGTAACGCTGTCTGCAACCAACTGAACTCTAAATTTGTAAAATTTTCTCCTTTCCAGTTTCTGATTGGCTAATCCTACTCCAATAGAATACCTTCATTTAACTAAAGCTTTTTCTTGTTGTCGATTGGCTATTTTTATAAACTGTCACTAAAATTTACATTATTGTTGCTCCAAAAATGACTAGTAACATTTAAAATTACAAATTCATTATTGCCTCAAGATTAACTCATTGTTAACTCATTGTTAGCAACTTTTAACTTATTATTCTCACAGCTCGTACATTATTAAATTACGTAATATATTCACATAACATTATTACACATGGATACAATAGTATACAATAAAATAAACATATATAATGACTGTAATATACACTTTTTATATATTGTTACATACACATATTGCTTTAAGGCGGGCTGTTATTGAATTTACATATTATATAATTTGACTGAAATCATTTAAGTGTTAAAAATATGGCCTCACACTACGCTTATTTTCAATCTCTATTTCCTTATTTTCTGCATGAAACATATAAATCGAAGTTTTGGGTTTATGCTGTTGTATAAGTTGTACACTTATACTTAGGAATTAAAAGTTGCCTTACATCTCTCAAAAACCATTCCTATGATATTATAAACCCTGTGTATAAAATGTATACTGTTTAACATATATTGTAAAAATATTGTACAAATTACCTCAATATTTGCAGAAAGAAAAAACGGAAAAAAAGAAAGAAAAAAGAACTATAATGTTTGATCAAACAAGGCATAAATTTGTCTGCTTGAGCTATAGGATCCGCAAAAAATGCGATAATTTACAACTTTAGAGTACTGTCCCTACTCATACTTTAAATCCCATATGTTTACGTTTGCAGCATTTGATAAATCTGGACAAAACTTTGAAGACTAAAACGGTTAAGGTATCCACAACCTTCAAACACCAATCCTATCCTCATTTTCAATTCCTTACTTAAAGAAATGTATAGGTGCAATGCGGGTAAGACAGCTAATTATTTAAAATAGACAAATTGAAGACGTAAACAATACTTATTTTTTAGGATTTAAAGTAACTTACTACAAAACAACAATAGAAGCATAAATCTCTCTGGACTCTGTAATATAGTATAATACTAAGAACATTACTAAAAATGAAACACTGAGATTCACACAATTAAGCTTTTACAAAACTAAGACATTAACAACTTTAACATATGATGTGAAAATTGTGTGATTAGTAGATTAGATAAAAGAAAGTTAGAGGAAAACGAATTGAGGTTGCTATGGCTCATAACAGACTGCACACGACACAAAAGCATAATGGAAGATATAAGATCGAAACTGAGCAATTCAGATTAATAGAATACAGCATTTGAGACCTAATGTATTGAAGTCCTAAAGAAGCTACTGAAATAAAATATTTATGGCAGGTCGTAGGCTATAAACCTACAGAAAAAACACATCCGAAGTTATCGCAAAGATCTGAGATTAGAAAGCAGTGGAAGGAACACGTAAAAGGGAAGGGTGGATATAAACAGGCCTACTGGAAGTATAGACCTGTTGAAAGAAGAAATATTAACAGACGGTGGATCAGTTCCCATGAAGACGTAACAAACTAGTAGGAGTATGCCGTGAAGAAGGTGAAGATTCACTGAAGTATAGTTATAGAAGCAATTCCAATCAACAGGCTCCTACGTATTTTACTGTACTATTAACAAAAATGAGAAGGAAGAACTTTACGAGATTCCATCTCTTGATGTAGTAATAGGTCTAAGCTCTAAATCCATGAAATAGAAGAATAGGAAGGCTTACTGATTTCGGGTATTTACAGTCCTCTCTTAGATATAATTGCTCATTTGCTAAATCATTGCAGACTGGTGGAAAGACTTGTAAACCAGGTATATAAATACAGGTTTCAGATTGACCTAAAAGCTCTTCAGTTTCACGTCACACCTCACTACTACATTAATTTGTCATATCCTTCCGAAAGTTTTATGTAATTTAGGGCAGCTCGTATGTAATCGCCCCTATGCAGGATAAAAATTGCACTAAATATTCCCTCGTGCATTAGTCAAAAGAATAAATTAGCTGTTACACATTTAACTATTAGTTCTATTAATTCGACCGAGCGAGTTAGCTCCGCGGTAACGCGTGAGGCTCTCATTCGGGAGGTCCCAGGCCGCTCTGGACATGGTACTTTCCTGGTTTCCCCGGGTCGGTAGGCGAATGCTGGGGTGGTTCCTCTTCTCCACGAATTCCTGTCCATCATTTCTTGTTCCCATAATTTCCCATAATCTAAAGGACCAGGCGATGGCGTACGGCTGGGCGGTGGAGGTGCGCTTTGGAAAAGTTTCTCCTGGCGTCGGTTGGACTGCCAATGAACCCGTCTTATGAAGTGGATCCCTACAGGCTCTAGGGTTGCCCAGGGGACTCGGAACTTGTGTGCCGAGCTGACCGGCGTCGGATACGTTCAATGTGAAATCGTTAGGGACCCCGTTTGTGCTTGTGTACACCTTCGTCCGGATCTAGTTGCCCTTCGAGTCTCCCCCTCATCCCTCTCTCCAAGGGGTCACGTTAGAAGCATAAAGGCCTATGTGCTGTACTCTGTCCCAGGTTCGGGGGCCGCTCCGTGATATGTATTCCTACTCTAACTCCTTTAATTCTCTTTTTCTGCTTTGGTCCACATTTTCAAAAGCCTGCAAATATGTTCTTTTCTAAGTCTTATACTAAACTTAGCTGGCACTTCCATACAACTAGACATCTTCAATAGGCTTAAATCATGCGTACAGAAATTGTAAAACTAACATACTTTAATTTTGTGTAACTAAGCGTGGGAATATTCCATATACATTATTTGGGGTAAAGCAGCAGGTGAACTTGAAATGAGCCGCAAAAAAAAGGTGTTTGATCGGCTAAAAGTAACGTAATTACAACATTGGGTTAAGCGCTTACCAGGGGTGTCATTAATAATCATATAAAAGTTATGCAGCTAACCGTCTGGAATACGGTCAGAAGATGTCATAACTTCTAACGTGATATCAGTCAGTTGAAATGTGTGCTGGTTTGCGGAGAACGGTTGATGAAAGGTCACCGACAACGTTTTTTGCCAGAGAGTAAAAAGAAAGAAAGCTAAGGACTACATAGGTCGAGGGGATTTTAAAAAACAAAAGGACTGCAGGAATGGGGATGGGAAGATAGGTACAAATAGAGAAGTGAAATTAAATTACAGACCGAGGTACAGGAAGGCGCAACGGCGAATTGTTAAGCTTTTCTCCTTTCTTCTCCGTATTAGCAATGACAGTGGTAGCATTAAAATCGCATTTTTATGTTCCCACTTTCTTTTCCGTAACAACAGCAACTGGAATTGTATAGCGGCGTCGCTTTTAGTACACACATAGTGAAATATATGCATATAAGGTACCTGTGGTCAAATACTTCTGGTAATTTACGATTTTAAATAAGTGAGGTTAACGTTTACAAGGAACTTGCTAAACTAATAATCTTCATTTTAAAATACTTTGTGTGTGTGTGTGTGTGTGTGTGTGTGTGTGTGTGTGAGTCATCTATGCATATTTAGGTCATAATTAGAGAATAGGCTATGTTTAGTAACAAGTATTAATGGGGACGAAGACAAAACTCCTAAACATTTCATATAACTTTTTGTGAAAAATATTGCATAAAACCTTATAAGTGTAATTCTTCAAATAAAGGTTTGTGTGAAAATGTTGATATAACGAATATTAAAGGAGTTATGCTATTTTATCATTATTGTAATTCATTGGTTCAGGTTACTATGGAAATAATTGTGGTTCCGAAAGCCTAAAGGATACTTCTCACACTATTGATAAAAGAGAAACAGTGAAGGCAGGAAGAGGAAGCCGGGAGAGAGAAAAGGGAGCCTAGGAGAAGAAAGAGTGGAGAGAGATAGAGAGAGAGAGAGCAACAGTGGCGGAGCTGTGGCTTATACCAATATTATACAAAATAGCGTTATCTTATTGATGCACAGTCGAGTGCGTGGAATCCTGCCGATATAATGCTCGGTGGTTTATGTTG
The DNA here is from genome assembly GCA_030765065.1 of Deroplatys truncata. Classification (NCBI taxonomy): domain Eukaryota; kingdom Metazoa; phylum Arthropoda; class Insecta; order Mantodea; family Mantidae; genus Deroplatys; species Deroplatys truncata. The sequence continues at coordinate 203,477,099 of CM060981.1, read as the reverse complement.
ACAAGGAAATACTAAACCGTCAATGCCACGCTCAGTGTCCACCCATTATCTGGTTGTAGCACTCCACCTAATGTTTTTGCTACTCTGCCTCTTTCCTTCGCTCCTGAGACTGAAACCCACCTGTTTTACAGTTTAATGTCTTCAGTGCCAGATTTGACATCAAACCAATATGAGACAGACTGATCTAGGGGTTGGTGAGGGCCGTCGCTGACAAGCATGCAGTGTAGGTAAAATGTTACCGTACTCATTACCTTTCGCTTCTAACCTAGGCCTCAACTTTGTTCATATGCTAATTCATGTCTGTCAGACTTGAATTCAAACCAATTAGAGATTGTCTCACCCAGAGCCGATGAGAGACACAAATAAGGAGTTGTCAACATTAAGCAAAGAAAAACACTTTAGTAAACCAAAAGCATCGCACCTTTCCATACACTCGACTATGTCTACACCTTCAGATATGTGCGCTTCTGCCTTTTTAGATATTGTAGGCACAAAAGAGATTTTGGTTCCTTTTTTGTGCCCATTTAATGTTGCCTCACTTTGCCGGTCTGCTTTCTATGTAAAGTTGAGAAGAAAATGTATCTATAGGATAGATGTATATGGTACTATACATTAGCAGTATTTTATATGGAGAAAATAGAGCAAATGGTTTACAAAAACGTCTGAAGTAAACTTGTAGGTACAACATTCAGTAGTTCAAAGGTGGCATTTCTTATTGTTTACAATTATATAATAATAGTAATAATAATAATAATAATAATAACATAAAATCACATTTTCGGAAACCTTTTCTTTATCAGATTGCCATGCATTTTTCACACTTGTAAGTTTTGTGTCCACATTTAACTAAATTTTTATATCTATGAAAATGTTTTGTTACAAATGTTTCATGTAAAGTAACAATAATCTGGAAGGATGAAGCTTGTCAAATACTGAAGGCAATAGATTTTTCAAATAGCAGACCTTATGATAAAAGCTAAACCCAAATATTGCATGTTCCTTTAGTAGTATTTAATGCTCTTTCTTAGAGAGACGGCACCACAGGCGGTGGCACTGGTGATACATGAAATGGAATTATAATTGGGGAAGGAAATTTGGGAAGGAAGGAAAAGTTCTAGACCTAAGTTTAGGGTACCTCCATGGTGAAACGGCAACTCTAGGCCGGGCCCGAGAACTGTAATTATAGATAATTTATTAAATAACTTTTATTGATGTTAAATCGTACTATGTAAATATCTTTTCTCATACTGCTTGTATATTTTAAGAAGGGTGATTTAACGTTATGTATCTATCTAGGTTACTAATATTAGTAGAGTTATAAATGGTTTAATGTAAATAATTTAAGCGCTATGTTAAAATACTGTCTACGACGAAATGTTTTAGATACAGGAATAGTGCCTTCGAAGGCAGAAAACCTAGTTTATGACATGTCTTTGGGTCGCTGTGCCATTATTCCTACAGCGAGGGTGTAACGCCTTTGTCCCTTTATTTGATAATTCGCCGTGACCAAGTGAGCGAGACAGATAGCCTAACGGTAAATGTGGGAAAAGCCGCGATTTATATTAAACTTGGACCAATGAGATCCCTGGAAGTTTATTCAAAATAGTTAGACGCGTCGAGTGGCGCTAAAAATGGACCAATAGGAAAGGAAGCAGCCCCAGAAGCCTGAGACTATAAATGGATCTGTTTGGAGCAAATTCGGGACAGTTTTTGTCGTCAGTTTTGTCAAGGCAGTTTGTCATGGAATTTTAGCAAATTCGGGGCAGTTTTAGCAAGACAGTTGTCAGGGCAGTTTAGTATTTCAGTTTGTCAGTTTGGTATGTGTGGTCAGGGAGAGATGCTGCAGGATGTGTGTGATATCGCGCCAAAAAGAGAATAAAGATAGTTTTAGCAACACACCTAAGATCCGCTACTCTTAAAGAGACAATAAGCATATTTATACTTCGTGCCACATCCGCGCCGCATTTTAACAGCGGTGGACAGTATTTTACGGCGGCAATACCAGTGTTGTATACTACGAGTGTTAATTGAATAAAAAGAAACGGCAGTGTCATCTTTTCATAAACAAAGCACGTCTATGTCTTCCTATATCACCACCCGAGATCTACGCTTCCTTTACCGAGGATAAGTCCATGCTCCTATATAGGTTAAAGAAAACTACTGCAGCTAGCCGGAGATAAAATTGAAGAGATCCAACACACTGTGAACGTCTGGAACCAACGGGAGAAGCACCAAGGTAAGACTACAGCAACGGACGAAGGAGGTGACTGCCGCAAACTGGCGCCCAACGTGGGGCTCGAAGGGAAGACCAGCACAAACGGAGGACTAGGAAACAACGAATAGACGAAGAATCTTCAGAGGAAAGGGGCACAGCAGAACAAAATTACAACGCGAACTTCTAGTCTACCTACGTGGGACAACAAAACAGCTGAGAGCATCGCTTCTAGAAATTCACCAGGATTCGAACCGGAACCATCAATTAACGTAGGAGAAAATACAGGTTAGAACATTAATACGAAAACAAACAAAAAGGCATGCAGAGTAGTGACTCAGTTTTGTGAACACATGTTATTGAGAGGGGGTAAAGTCATTACTAGGGAGGTAGAACTTGCTAACGGAACTATGAGTAGGTCAAGGGAAGATTTGAAAGAACTGAATGGGGAGGCTATTGTCAGCGTAACAACAGATGGAGAAAATATGGGTGCAGCAGAGGTAGAAGTTAGGCTGGAAAGGCAATCACCAATTGAGCAGGTCGTTGACGCAGGTCAGAACCAGCTGATGATATTCCTCCAACATTTGAGCACAAAGATAGACAAGATGGGTAAGGAGTCAAAAAGAAATTTAAGTGAACAAAGTAAAAACTTAGAAAGAATCTTAGATGAGCAGAGTAAGAACTTAGAAAGCATATTCAATGAGCAGAGTAAAAAGTTAGAAAGCATAGTAAATGAGCGGGGTAAGAACTTAGAAAGCATATTAAATGAACGGGGTAAGATCTTAAATGAACATAGTAAGGACTTAGAAAGAATCGTAAGTGAACAAGATAAGAATTTCGAAGGGAAATTAACGGAGAAGAGTAAGGGCTTAGAAAGAATCGTAAGTCAACAAGATAAGAATTTAGAAGGGGAATTAAATAAGCAGAGTAAAGACTTAGAAAGAATCGTAAGGGAACAAGATAAGAATCTAGAAGGGAAATCAAATGAGAAGAGTAAGGACTTAGAAAGAATCGTAAATAAGCAGAGTAAAGACTTAGAAAGAATCGTAAATGAGCAGAGTAAGGGCTTAGAAAGAGTCGTAAGTGAACAAGATAAGAATTTAGAAGGGGAATCAAACGAGCATAATAAGGACTTAGAAAGAATCGTAAATAAGCAGAGTAAGGACTTAGAATGAATCGTAAGTGAACAAGATAAGAATTTAGAAGGGGAATTAAATAAGCAGAGTAAGGACTTAGAAAGAATCGTAAATGAGCAGAGTAAGGACTTAGAAAGAAAACTGAGCGAACAGAATAAGGATTTCGAAGGGAAATTAAATGAGCAGAGTAAGGACTTAGAAAGAAACTTAAGTGAACAAAATAAGAGTTTAGAGGGGTAATTAGTTGAGCTGATGAAGTGGAAGTTAATAGAAACACTTGAAGGGAAATTACCACCGACACTAGAAGCTAAAGATCCGAAAACACTAACGGAAGAAGAGATGTTTAAGAAAGCTTCTGAAAGAATGTCAAAGAGGGCGCAGAAAAGAAAGGAGGAATTTAAAACAAAGAAGCGAAAGAAATGGTTGATCGAACTTGGAGAATTAGTATTGGTATAAAAAAAATCCAGCATTCAAAAAAGAAAAAAAAAAGGTCTAGCATTCAAAAAAAAAGGTATCATAGAATGGAAAATTTATTTAAAGGTCCATACCGGGTGATTAACATTTTTGGCTCGGATACATTTGAGTTACAAGAAATAAAGAATTCCAAGATCGTAGGGAGATATCATAAACAGTTGCTCAAACCGTACAAATGTTTAGAAAATGAGAAGGGTGAAGAATGTAATGAAAATAATCAGGTTAGTTTTACTCGAAATGAGGTAGCAACCCTATGAACAAATAGTAAAGGTAATACACCAGATAAATAAGGATGAAAAGAAATAAATAAATGCATAATAATTATGTACCAATATGTATGTAAATAGATTTAATTTTAGAACTTAATTTGGGTATTAGCGTATTTCTCTCCACCACAAGTTATTCGTGTGCGGGAAGTGTATTGTGCGTAAGAATGCCTCTCGGAAAACCTGTTTTTAAAAGGAGAGGGGATCAACCATAGCAAAGTGTAAGAGTGAATGACCCAAGTGTAAACACCACTGGTTTGGCAGAACCCTTGTAAAGGAACAGGTATAGCGAAGGGTCTATGTAAACAAAGCAAACCAACAAAGACCATAATCAGAGGAATTATTCTGGAAAAGAAAATTGTATGAAGTGTTGAAAAATTTATTCTTTTCCAGAACAGGACAATTTGAAACGGCAACTCTAGGCCGGGCCCGAGAACTGTAATTATAGATAATTTATTAAATAACTTTTATTGATGTTAAATCGTACTATGTAAATATCTTTTCTCATACTGCTTGTATATTTTAAGAAGGGTGATTTAACGTTATGTATCTATCTAGGTTACTAATATTAGTAGAGTTATAAATGGTTTAATGTAAATAATTTAAGCGCTATGTTAAAATACTGTCTACGACGAAATGTTTTAGATACAGGAATAGTGCCTTCGAAGGCAGAAAACCTAGTTTATGACATGTCTTTGGGTCGCTGTGCCATTATTCCTACAGCGAGGGTGTAACGCCTTTGTCCCTTTATTTGATAATTCGCCGTGACCAAGTGAACGAGACAGATAGCCTAACGGTAAATGTGGGAAAAGCCGCGATTTATATTAAACTTGGACCAATGAGATCCCTGGAAGTTTATTCAAAATAGTTAGACGCGTCGAGTGGCGCTAAAAATGGACCAATAGGAAAGGAAGCAGCCCCAGAAGCCTGAGACTATAAATGGATCTGTTTGGAGCAAATTCGGGACAGTTTTTGTCGTCAGTTTTGTCAAGGCAGTTTGTCATGGAATTTTAGCAAATTCGGGGCAGTTTTAGCAAGACAGTTGTCAGGGCAGTTTAGTATTTCAGTTTGTCAGTTTGGTATGTGTGGTCAGGGAGAGATGCTGCAGGATGTGTGTGATATCGCGCCAAAAAGAGAATAAAGATAGTTTTAGCAACACACCTAAGATCCGCTACTCTTAAAGAGACAATAAGCATATTTATACTTCGTGCCACATCCGCGCCGCATTTTAACAGCGGTGGACAGTATTTTACGGCGGCAATACCAGTGTTGTATACTACGAGTGTTAATTGAATAAAAAGAAACGGCAGTGTCATCTTTTCATAAACAAAGCACGTCTATGTCTTCCTATATCACCACCCGAGATCTACGCTTCCTTTACCGAGGATAAGTCCATGCTCCTATATAGGTTAAAGAAAACTACTGCAGCTAGCCGGAGATAAAATTGAAGAGAACCAACACACTGTGAACTTCTAGAACCAACGGGAGAAGCACCAAGGTAAGACTACAGCAACGGACGAAGGAGGTGACTGCCACAATGGCAATGGCCAGTTATGAGGATTGAGAGAACCTGAAAAGAAGCCTCAGTGAGGAAAGATGGTTCTGACGGGATTAGAACAGCAGACCTCCCATTCATGAGTCCGTGCCTTAAACACTGCGGCTACTCGGTCGATATTTGCATGTTCTGATTAACCAAATGTAATACTAATACCAGGTTCGAATAAGAGTGTCTAGCGGAAGGACAGGCATGCATCTCCTATACTATGAAGCTACATTAATGAAGCTATGAAATCGTCTCCACAATTGATAGGTTAAGAGCGCATGCACAGATATACATATACTATTTATTTATTTACTTTTTAGTGTCCTTTTCTGGATTGGAAGCTGTGCAGACGTTTAGTTATTAAGAGAGAAGCAATCACTCATGTCCCGGGTTTGTATTTTTGAGAAACATCAGGTATTGTCAAATTAATTGCTACCCTTAAAAAGCAAGTACTAACCCTCATACAAAAAGTACATGGACTATCTTGTGAAGTATCTTCCCGTAGGTTAGATATTCCTTCACCTTCTGACATCTTATCTGACTTCATCGTTGATCATTCTGTTCGAGCCAAGAAATGGTCTTTGTGTAAACAAACGCGCTTAATTTTGCGCAGCCCATCTTTCAAGTGAACAAAAATATTTCTTTATTACACGGCATTCATATCAACCTTTTTGTACTTCAAACAATAAAATGACGAATTAGCATGGTATTTTAGTATTAGCTTCATTTAAACATAATTGAAATAAATAGCTCCTAATTTATTATCATGGCCACGTAGCCATTGACATCCACACGTGCTTCCTGGGACAAAGCAACGCTCGTCTAATGCAGAACTATATAGGTTAGTTAAATTATATTCGAACCCACTCTCGGCTTCTCTCTACTGCGCGAGACATCCGGCAGGCGCCGGGGAAATTACGCCGGCAGAAGCGGACTAAAATCCTTACCTTGTAATAGATGCTGCAAATGTTGACCTTCTGCTCTTAAACAGGCACCATATCACGTGTAAATATTTTCGCTCACTCTCCGAAGCTCAGCAGCAGGAATTCTTGTGGCTGGTGACGCTTTGGAGCGCTCGCCTCGAAAATCTCTGAAAAAACAGGTGTATCTCGATCTTTTGTGAGAAATGCTACACGTCTGTTGAAACTAAAGCCCTATCGCTACACACGAGTGCAAGCGTTAAAACCAAATGATCCCGCAAAACGTGTGAATTATTGTAACTGGTTTTTCCAATCCGTAGAAAGGGGTTTCATTGACCCACAGCTTTTGTTTTTCACTGATGAATCTTGGTTTCATCTAAGTGGACTCACAACAGTCGATATTGGGCTTCAGAAAAGCCTGTGCTACTGGATGAAACGCCTCATTATGATCAGAAAATTGGAATGTGGTGTGCGATAAGTACTAGAAAAATAATAGGGCCCAAGAATATTCTTTGATGAAACAATAAATGCAGAGCGATATCAGAGGTTAATTCTGAGGCCATTTTGCAATCGCTTGACAGAAGAAGAGAACTCGTATGCTTGGTTCCAACAAGATTCTGCAACAGCACATACGGTCACCGAATCATTACATGCAATAACAGAGGTGCTTGATGGCAGAATAATTAGTGTTGATCTGTGACGCCCTCGTTCTCCTGAGCTAACGATTTGTGATTTTTATTTATGGGGTTCTTTAAAAGACAAAGTGCATCGTTCGAATCCTCGCACACTGCAGGAACACATTGTGCAAGAAATCACAAGAACTCCTGCTGCTGAGCTTCTGAGAGTGAGCGAGATATGCTGCCCGTTTGAGAGCAGAAGGTCAACATTTCCAGCATCTATTATAAGGTAAGGATTTTAGTCCGCCTCTGCCGGCGTAATTTTCCCAGCGACTGCCGGCTGTCTCGCACAGTAGAGGGAGACCGCGAGTGGGCTCGAATATAATTTAACTACCCTATATATGTGGCTATCATTGCTGAGTTCGTAGCAGGTCAAAGGAGTGTAATTAAACATAGAAGTGGTAAAGAAGGATAGTTTTGAATGTATTAAACTTTTAGATTCAGCGTCATGATACCCTTGTTAATAATGACATTAAATTAACATCGGAAGCAAATGATGTATTTGTGAATGCTGAGCGACCAAGTTGTAGATAGGCTGGTTATGATCCTCTATCCTTGAATTCATACATTTATTTTGTTTAAAAAGTATAGAAGTGTGTATTTCTTGAACACTTAGCCCTGGTGCAACGAAAATTAGTACGTGGATAAGATAATATTGGGAGGTAAAGACAGTACTTTCTTGAGCTCCGGAAGTAAATCCGCTGGACAGCTGTATGAGTTCGCAAGACGTTAAGCGCGGAGTATTACTATGTGCATTATTTCTGTTTGGAAAGATCACATAACAAACTCAAGCGATGATCTGGTCTCTTGTGCAATTTATTAACCACTGATGTCATATTATTAATTTCTGGAGCTAAAGGTGCTACTCTTTGTCTCCTCAAGAACTACAGTTGACAAGAAGTTCTCTTCTGATCAGCTGATAGCACTGGCCATTACTACTGTAAGACAGACGTGATGAAAAACTGACTCTTAATTTTATTTGAACTCATTCTGCACCTTCCACTATGGCTGGCAGGCATTTGTACCTTGTGTACTACTAGGGAGTGTTATGCACTTTGGATATTCACGTAAATTGGAGAACGGAGCAATTTTCTTCAGTCCCTGTCATATCGTAGCGTACCTAAAACCTGAGGTAATTACTAAATGTTATGAATTTGTTTAATTTATTAATTATAATTTTGCTGTGGAATTAATTAAGCATTATATATGTTTTTATAAACTGCAATTTTATTTCATCCATATTTGTTTATGCTCATGGGTTGGCTTTGTCTATTTAGCCTGTCCTAAATTGGGGTTCATGAATTCTTATTTTGCTTTATGAATAATATATTGTTTGTTAATTCTATGTTAATATTAATTAAATTTCTTCTAAGAGATGCAAGTACATAGATAGAAAAGGCTTCTTTACTTATCTACTAACTCCTATTTGTTTAGTGCTGAGCTGTTCGTTGAAAACGAATTATGTTTTAATTCAATGTAGCGTTATATCGCGGATTTTTCTAGAGTACATTCCACCAAAGTATCAAAATGAGGGATTTAAGGTTAACAAGGAGTTATACTATAAAAGCCTGTCGTCATTATTGTTGCTGTTGCCAACTAATGCTGATGATTTAATTAATTATTTCTGGATTGCCTACTGTGCAAGGGTACTTCAGAGCGGGAAGTAAAGCCCTGCGAGGCGTAGTTAATTATTTCCTAGCCAGCGGCCATCTTCATGCAGTAGAAAATGAAGTTATTCCCATATCCCAAAAGACAAGAGGACAAGAAATAAGAAGTACCTTCTATGTTTTGAAACATTAATCCCAAACAAGAGCCTCCTACTTAGGGCACAGTAATCCCTACCCAACTCTTTGCATTTTTAAAGGAGTACCGCCTTCTCACCGCCCCCGAACTTTGTTTTCGGAACTCAAGAGCTATCTCTTGGCGCATTAACAGTACTAAAACTCTGTCTCCGTAATTCCGTAGGTTCCGTGTTTTACCAAAGGTTTTAGGTTTCCTCACAAGTTAGGTGAGAAAAGAAACTTGCAGATTTTTGGAGCCCTTGTAGCCCAGGATGTGCTTTCTGGAACAGTATAGAATATTTTCAAATATTTTAGAAGTGAACTTCAATTCAGTAAAGCATTAACCAATTGTGACATTTGAGTTTTAAAGAAAGCAAATGTATTTTAAGCATACTGTTCACATATCTATGTCGAATATTATGTACGTAAATAAATTATATGAATTACCACAGAATGCTGAATAACATAAATATAATGCTGTAACAGACTAGCACAAACAAGCAGCTGAAAAAAATGTGAACTGAGTTTTATTTATGGACGCTCTTTAACTGCTGTAGTCCTTAGCGTTCCATTCTATATTGGGCGGGAAATTTGCTCAGAGGCCTCTTTATCAGGCTTGAGGTTCTTTTACGTGCCGTAAATCTACGACACGGGACCACCGGTTTTACTTACGTTCCGAAGGAAGCCATGCTACAGATTACAAGAAGCTGTGGGAATAAGCCCTACATATATAGATATAATATTATATTGCAACCTACAGATCATAGACTTTACAGTCCTTCGATGTATTTAGAAAATAATAATATGCTTCTAGAGCCAAAATTTCGTAACTATATGTCACTTGGATCCGCAGGCGCCGCTCCCTGTCTGGCTGTTGTCTACTTGTCTTTGGCCAATTGGTAGATGTGTAGCGCGTTTGGCGTGGCACACTTGGTAGTGACTCGCGGCAGGAAGGCATTTTCGCAATCCCGCTATAGAGGAATGCACAGTGAGGAAACAACTACTGGACAGAAATTCGCTACAGTATTATCGTCAACTAGAAGTCTGTAAATTAAAAGTACTTGCAACATTAGAAGTCGCCTTTAAGATATAGCATCTGAGAGGACGCCATATCCTTTGGTTCCTACTAAGATAATTCAGATTAGTCGATCAGATGTTCGGAAGCAATGAACACTGTAACTCAGAGTTACAGCCTCAGCACTGTATTCCGAAGATCCACCGTTCCATTCCCGGTCTTGAAGCTAGAAGCTTCAAACTTCGCTCATATTTTAAATATTAGCTTAATTATTAGACTTCTATTCTCTTGCTAGCACTTAATCGGTGCTAATGCTTATAAAATACTAATTCTAAAAGTATTTTTCTTGGTGTGAACATGCGAAAGCTACTATTATTAGCCCGCTACTACTCCGAACGACGTTCGAGTAGCTTTGTGGCTTACAGTGGGATAGGATTTTCAGAAATTGGCTTAAAGGCCATTAATGGTATGTCCCTAGTGATGTTCTCAGAAACTATTTGAGGATTTCATTAAAATAGCCAATAAGCTCCACAAATTGGATGTATTCATCTCCGTTGCTTTCATTAAAACTAACCGCTTCATTTTCTTTGGATTTGTCGGTACAGTATTTATTAATGCTGGTATTCTATTTTACATTGCTCTTTCTACATTGTCATAGCATTATAATGTTGTGGCCTAAATATTTTACTTTAACTTTATAATAACCCAATAGAACATCAGGATTAGAAGAAGAAGAAGAAGAAGAAGAAAGAACTGTGGAAGAAAGGAAAACAAACTGCAAAAAGATGAAACTGTATCTTTTTTGTTGTTTATTGTCTATATATTTTATTATCTTGAAATAAGTGACAGAATTTTTATATTTTAAGAGTATAAACTTTTCCTCTGGTTAATTTCCTGTTATGCTCATTAACTTCACAATAGTGCAAAACTGAATAAGAATGATAAGGACTTCATTAGGTATTGAGAGAATTCAATGTATGTTATCTATCCAATACGCACAGAACTTTAAGCAAAATCGGTAGAACCATGTTTTCTCAAAGAATATTGAATATTTTTATCATATAAATGACTGTTGGGATAAAATAATTCAATGCAGATATCTACCCGCGTCCTTAGAGGATTTCCGAAGTAAAACGGGGATTTAGATTTTGTTTCTTCTTCTTTTTAGGAGGAAGTAATCCTGTTTACTGATAGCCAAATTGCTTGTCCTCTTTTCTTGTTCTATTTTTCATAAACTTCTAAAGTAATTTGCTGTTGCGTTTTTATTCAAAATACATTTTTGGCTAGGATAGAGTATTTTCTGTACCTTAGCTTTAGGTCAGTAAGAGTAAAATATGCCTAAAAATAAACTGTGTATTATTTATTAAATGTTGTTCTAGTACCAAAGTTCAATCATCCTACTGAATTTCATATCAACCAAAAAGCAAATTCTGATGTCGCACCTTACTTAATTAAAGGAATTTTCTTTTTATATAGAAAAAGTGCCCTGGCTTTGTGCACGCATGTTCGAGGCACGAGTATGCGCTTGCGTTAGGAGGTAGTGGCAGAGAGAAGAATGACGAAAGGTTATTATGCCCTTAGCTGCAGCAGGGCTTCTTTTTCTTAACGAGGGAAGCAGAAAATTGCAGCACCGAAAGCACCACAATAATGCGGGCATAATTCTTCCCCTTAGCTCGAAAGCATCAAGCTCGACTCTGGTTTATAAAAACAAATAGTCCTTTTTCTTTTGGCTTTTTATATAAAAGCTAAAACGAGATGAAAAATTCGGGCACCATGACATTACAAAAAACAAACAAAACAAAAAACGTGTTCCTGCTTGGTACACCGCCGAGTGAAAAACTTGAACAATTATTTTCTATACGGTGAGGAAAAATTATGTTCAGAAATGTTTGGAGGTAAACGCAATGGAGACATTTATAGTTTGTAGATACCAGTAATTTCTTCTTTCTTTTCTGGCAACTCAAAGTCCGATATTACTTCTCGGATCCATGAAGACGGTGAACGAAATTAAGGTGTTCAATGAGGGATGAAAGTAGAGGAGTTACTGACACTTTTCTTGCAGGAGAACGGAAAACCTCGTAAAAGCTTTATTCACTCAAGTTATCCCAAACGACACTGGACCACAAGTCTCCGATTGACTACGGCAGACATGTATCAATTACACCGTGGATAAGGACATCAGTAAAGAAGAAGTTCTGCTTTTCGTCAGCACATTTAAGGCTTAAACTTTCAATTTGAAATTCACTGGAAACACATTTGTAGCTCCTGAAAATTAACATTTAATTACATGACGTGTGGAATTAGAACATCATAGGTATGGGAACAAGGGGTTAAATTGGGACCAGTACTAGAATGGACAGGAGTTGAGTAGACTGTTTCTAAAAAGTTGAGTATTTTCACTATAGAAACTAATAGTTCCGGTTTTGCTTGGAATGCATTTTTTATACTGAGCAGCTTAAAGTAGACTGTTCTTTCCGTGTTCGGTTACATAGGAATTTGTTATAACTACTTTCAGTATTTCCTATACGGTCGTAATATAATACTAATAATCATGACAATAATAATAGCTACATTACTGCTATTAGTTACATTTGCAGCTGTTACTATCATTACCTACTAATACAACCGGCATCGTCTCCATCACCACCAGCAACACCACCACCTCTATATTTGCTCTTGCTACCACCACAGTATTATTACTACTATTACTACTACTATCGCATTTCATTCCTCTGACCTCCATTGATTACTGATCTTATGACTACTAGTACTACTACAACTAATACTACTACTACCGCTACTACTACTACTACTACCGCTACCACTACCACTACTACTACTACTACTACCGCTACTACTACTACCACTACTACTATTACTACTACTATTACTACTACCGCTACTACTACTACTACTACAACTAATACTACTACTACTACTACCGCTACCATCTATGGATGAGAACTAAGACGTTCGTTCCCAATCAATGCATGGAAATAGGTAAACGTAGAATGTTCTTCCAAGTTGCTGCTGTTATTTCTTAAGTTATAAATATTGTCGCTAATATTCGAAGTTATCGTGAAGTAGTGTGGTATATCTTCCAGCTAAAACTATTTTTACAAACTTTATTTATTTATGCACCTTATATTAGAAGTTTATCGTGAAATTAAACACATTTGTGTATAAATGACAGTACAACTAGTAAGGCATTTGTATAAAATACTGTTTATACAGTAGTATAAACAGTGTTATGAAGTGCGTGCAGTACAAAATGTAGCATATGTAGCAGTACAGATAGCAGCAGAAGCATTAGCAATAGTAACCCTGGCCCAAGTATATCCTAGATAGATAAGAGAATGAGAAGCAGAAGTAGCAGCAACGGCAGAAAAATGACTACAAAATGGCGTATCCATGAGTTGCAAAAGTGGTGTAAGTGGTGGTTCCAACACTACAAGTAACTGTGCAAACAGTAATAAGTACATGCATTACAAGTACTTACTACTACTTCTAAAGCAGCAGCAGTAGTAGTAGTAGTAGTAGTAGTAGTGACAGCAGTAGTAATGCTGGGGTTGTGGTGACATAGTAGTAGTGGTGATGGTGACAGTATTAGTACTAGTAGTAGTAATGACTTAACAGTAGTTGTGCTTATGACAATAGTAGTAGTGGTGGTGACAGTAGTATTAGTGGTGGCGACATTACTGGCAGTGGTGATGACAATAGTAATAGTGGTCGTGGTATAGTATCAATGGTGGTGACAGTAGTAGTACGAGTAATAATAATAATAATAATAATAATAATAGTGATGACAATGATAGTAGTGTTGATGACAGTGGTAGTAGTAATGGATATGGCGGTAGTAGTAGTGGTGGTGGTGATAGTAGTAGTAGTAGTAGTAGTAGTGATGACTTGACAGTAGTAATAGTGGTTATGACAATAGTAGTAGCAGTGGTGACAGTAGTGGTATTGATGACAGTACATTGTGGTGGTGATGACAGTAATAGTAGTGGTCGTGGTGACAGTAGTAGTAGTGATGAAAATGGTAGTATTAGTGATGACAGTGGTAGTAGTAGTGGTTATGACAGTAGTAGTAGTAGTGGTGGTGGTGACAGTAGTAGTGATGACTTGACAATAGTAATAGTGGTTATGGCAATAGTAGTAGCAGTGGTGACAGTAGTATTAGTGGTGGTACAAGTACATCGTAGTGTGATGACAGTACACCATAGTGGTGATGACAGTAATAGTAGTGGTCGTGGTGACAGTAGTAGTAGTAATGACAATGATAGTAGTGGTGATGACAGTGGTAGTAGTTGTGGTTATGAAAGTACTAGTAGAAATGGTAGTAGTAGTAGTAGTAGTAGTAGTAGTAGTAGTAGTACTAGTAGTAGTGGTGGTGACTGGTGTTAGTGATGACAGTAGTAGTAGTAGTAGTAGTAGTAGTAGTAGTAGTAGTAGTGATGACAATGATAGCAGTGGTTATGTAGTAGTAGTCGTGGTGTTATTGCCGGTAGTGATGGTGCTGGTGGCGGTAGTAGTAGTGGTTGTGGTGGTGGTGGTGACGGAGTATTAGTGGTGGTAGTGACAGTAATAGTATGGTGATAGTAAAAGTAATAGTGGTGATAGTAAGGTAGTGACAGTACTAGTGGTGGTGGTGAAGATAGTTGTTGCAATAGTATGGTGATACAGATAGTGGTGATCATCATAGTAGTAGTATCATTAGTGGTGGTGACGGTAGTATATCATAAGAGAAATGCTTGAGAATGAAAAGATTGGATTATAGAAGATATGATAAGACATATCATGAAAGGAAAAGAAAAATGGAGAAAGGAGATAAACACGGGTACTACATTGTAAAGAATGCTGAGAGGTGATTCCTCCAAGTTGCAAGATTTAGAGGGGTTTTAGTGGGTATGCATGTATTGGGAGTGCTTCACTACCATTCTCTTGCTAGCGAGGGCGCATATAAAGCGTTTACCGTCCAATATATATTTTAAAAAGTAGTGACTGCAGTAGTAGTAGTAGTAGTAGTAGTAGTAGTAGTAGTAGTAGTAGTAGTAGTAGTAGTAGTAGTAGTAGTAGTAGTAATAGTGATAGTGGTGATAGAAGTAGTAATATTAGTAGTGGCAGATGATGCGGTACTTTTAATAAAAATTGATAACATTAACAGGGCAATACCCTTATTTTATCTTGAGCTAATGCTTCCTAATGCTGAGGTCCATACAGAAACGTGTATAGTATTTTTTCTTAAAGGTCCACTTAACATGGATGAGGAGGTGAATCGTGATGGGATATATTAGCCGTTTTACTGAGTTAATTATGTTAAAATTTGGATTTAATAACAATAATGATACGAATAATAAATTATACACAACTAGCTTTACTATGAATAAATAGCTGCCATTTTATGGTTTATTATGCTTAATATGGCAGTTTTCTTCGCTCAGCAATGCTCTGTTTTTCAACTTCAACAGAACTAGTGATTCATCACCAAGCTATATTGCATAGCCACCATCCTTTAATCTTTAGAAGTTTAACTCGCACTGCTTTAGTAACAGTTCCTATAGCCACTAAATGAAATACCTTTATGCCATATTGCATAAGGGGTTTCTTATTCAAGACTCAAAAGCTTTGAACTTTAAGACCTCAAATATAAAATAATGAATATTTTGATTAACAACAAATGGTATACTTTAGGCCAATAGAAGTAGATTGTTATAGTTGAGCATTTTAGCTGTTTCATTTCTCTTAAGCTTTTTAATTTGCAATTTAGAACTCTTTGCAAAACACTTATTCAAGTGTAAAATACAGGGTGTAACAAAATGTACGACACAAATTGCAGGACACATTCCTCACACGTAGATGAACAAATTTTGTTATATGAACATTGGTCTGGAAACGCTTTATTTCCATGTTACAACTCATGTTCTCCAACTCATTAATCATGGGAAACACACAAACAGAAGGTTAGAATCATCAGGAATATGCACTCTGGTTACGTCAGGTTATGTTGTCATCGTAGATGCACCGCCAGTGTTTTGTTTTACATGTCCCTGTAGCCATGCGACATCATTGCTTGTTTACAGGTAGCATCAACTGTTCCAGTGAGCAGTACGACCTTGGCAAGCACAGGGGTTACTGCGTACTAGTAGAGTTTGTCACAGACTTGGCTCATGCAATGACAGTGAACACAAAAGCAGATTGATGTATGGATTAGCAGACGGCAATGGCACTTGCACTCAACGTTTGTATCAGGAGAGATTTCCAGGACGAAGGTGCCTCTACAGGAAAACGTTTGAAGCCATTCATCGTCGTCTTAGGGAACATGGGTCATTTCAGCCTGATGCTCGCAACCTGTGGAGGCCTAGAAGAACAGGACACCGCAACGGGAGGCGGCAATTCACCAGGCAGTTGACGACGACCCTAGTGTCAGTACAAGACAAGTAGCTGCAACAATGAATGCTGCCTGGCGAGTGTTACACAAGGCCTGGCTGTATCCATACCATTTACAGCGTATGGAGGCACTATCAGTAGCTGATTTTCCTACACGGGACCTTCTGCGAATGGTTTATGCAAAAAAGTGTCAACCCCAATTTTAGTGCAACGGTGCTGTTCACAGATGAGGCGTCGTTTCAACGACATCAGATCGTAAATTATCACAATCGGCATCTATGGGCTAACGTCAATCCTCACGCAACTGTTGAAGCAAGTCATGAACAAAGATTTTCTGTCAACGTTTGGGCCGGTACTGTTGGTGACTGTTTGGTAGGTAGGGCCTCACGTTCTTTCATGCAGGCTCAACGGACAAAGTTATCATAATTTTGTAGAGAATGCTCTACCTGATCTGTTAGCAGATGTGCCATTAGCTGTGCGAAAGACATGTACTTCATGCACGATGGAGCACCTCCTCATTTTAGTGTTAATGTTCGTCAGCTTCTAAATAACAGATTTGGTGACAGATGGATAGGTAGAGGTGGATCAATTGCCTGGTCTCCACGCTCCCCGGACCTAAACCGCTGGACTTTTATTTGTGGGGGCATTTGAAAGCTCTTGTGTATCGAACCCCAGTATCAGATGTTCATAGTCTCCGTGCTCATATTATGGAAGGCTGCCAAACCATACGCATTTCTCCAGGGATACATCAGCGCATTCGGGATTCACTACAACGGCAGGTTGATGCATGTATCAATTCTCACAGAGAGTATATTGAACTTCTCCTGTGAGAAAGGGTTGCATGGGGTATGCTGGTACGTCCTATTCTTGTTGTTTCCCATGATTAATGAGTTTGAAAAATTAAGTTGTACCATATTAACAAAGCATTTCCAGATCCATGTTGATATAACATAATTTCTTCTTCTACGTGTGAGACACGTGTCCTGCAATTTGTGCCGTACATTTTTGTTACATCCTATATAAAGCTTGTGAAAGCGTAATTAAAACATAGTGAAAGGAATGTTCTCACCGAATACAATTATTTAACAGTCCTCCATTTCATAGCTGTAATGCACTCCACATACCCAGCTCCAGGCCAGCATATCGGTAATGCAGAACACTGTAAACTGAATGCCTGCCGACTAGGGCCACTATTGAGTGCGCTTGGAGGAGGGCACCACTATTTTGTTGATAATGCGAACGTCATCAATGCTACGCTTCAGAGGGGAATGAGGGGCAAGGCGATAAGAGAGTGTACAGTTGCACAATGAAAACAGTATAACATTTGCAGACCTCAGCTTTGCTAGTAAATGCAGTTCGGAACTGTTGATGTCTCCTTTACCAGACTGTCCTTCCGATACCCCGCCAAATTGTTCCGTAACTGTTTAGTTCGACTTCCCACCGCACGCATTCATATCATGGCCGACTACTAATGTACAGTTGCTGCCAGCTCGGATCAGCAACACAATATGTTGCTACTTATGTGTGATAGTAGTATTAGCAGTAGTGGTGGTGGTGGAGGCAGTAACACTGGTTTCCTGGTTTCGGTAGTACTAGCAGTGGTAATAGTAACTAAATCGTAGCAGCTGTTTGTCATCACACACTGCCATCAATTCCAATTATAACGATAATAAATCTAAACTGACGGACTATACCAAAGATAGTGCTATGAATGTAAG
The DNA here is from genome assembly GCA_030765065.1 of Deroplatys truncata. NCBI lineage: Eukaryota > Metazoa > Arthropoda > Insecta > Mantodea > Mantidae > Deroplatys > Deroplatys truncata. The sequence goes on along the minus strand of CM060981.1, from coordinate 203,458,970 downwards.
TAACAATGAAATAAGTAACCACCACTTCCCTTCAGGTACGATGGTTTCTGTTTCTTCTTCTTCGTTTTTCATTTGCATGGTGGCTTTGCCTTTGGAACAATTGCTCATTGACAATGATGTTCACACGTTTTACTATTTCGTTAATAGTCTGGTTCGTTTACGTTGGGTTTTCCTTTATAAACATTAAATACACCCACAGATACATACACTCTCACTTATACCTCCACATTCTATGAAGCCTGGGGAATAATCGTGGTTACAGAAGAATTTCCATCCTACAGCCGGGATTCGAACCCGAAAATTTGGATTTTGAAGCTAGCATGTTAACCACCAGACCATAGAGGCAGTGTTAAATGAGGTTTAGAGAAGATCTCTGGATTTGAAAGTTAGCATGCTAACCACTGGACCATAGAGGCAGTGTTAAAGGTGGTTTAGAGCGTTTCTAGGTTAATAACCGAGACAAAATCAAGCATCCCAAAAATAGGTATTCAGAGCAGATGAGATGAATTCTTCTCTATACTAATTGGGAATGATGGGGCTATCGAGCTGGTAGTTGCTGTAATAAGGACATACATATTAAGGTAATTAGTTTGTAATTAGTATTAGAATGGAATTGTCGACATACAAATATTACCCATGCGTAAAATATAACGAATAAAGAAATGAATTCTAAAGCAGTACAGGAAGACAATGAAGAAAGTATCTGAAACTCCCACGGCAACACACCGGACTACTTATATTAGAAATAACTTAAATGCAACTGGTTCTCTGGTTACTGCACTCAAATCTGGGCTTCCTAAGACTTTGACAGAGATTAACGAAATGAGAGTCGCCCTAAAATACGGAGAGTCTTAGAAGCTATCTTAAACAAGAAGTTACTTATTACTTAGTCAGCTTAGCCTCCTCTTATATAGAGCTTACACCTCCTAGGACTTCACTACTGCGCCTGGGTCAGAGACCTGTCGAGGAGCAGACCGACATTGAATCAGAGAATGGAGAACCCGGAACGGGAGATTGGCCCTTAGCCAGGTATGAGATTGAGGAATAAGATATGAAGGCGAAATGGATGAAAGGAAAGGTGATAGATCAATTGGTGGAATGAATGACGGGGAAACTGGAAAACCCGGAGAAAACCCGTCCAGACGCCGCTTCGTCCACTAGAAATGCCTAATGGGGGCTCCAAGAAACCTGGAATTGAACCCTCGCCTTGTTGGGAGGCGAGCGGTCTTTACACTCGGCCATGGCTCCGCCCTTAGAAATTTCTTAAAAGACTTAAATATTGATTTCCACATAGGGTAACGAGCGCTCACCGTGCTATTATGGGTTACGCGCCGTTTTCTTTTGTGATCATTCTCGCATAACTGTGTACCGACTGGTTTCCTAATTGATAACGACCTCTGTGTGCATCTTACTGTGTTGAGTACGAATAAGTAATAGTTTTATTATTTAAAAGACTGATAAGGGTCACAATAGGGCACCCACTAGTCATTTCCATAAAGCCTGTCTACTCCCTTCATGTTATAAGCAGGCACTGGTCACTGTCATAAAATCAATCTCGGAAGTGATAACGTCAGCACGGTAAGTGTACACGTCATGCATATGGTATTATATGTAGGAACGCAAAATAAGACTTCTTCCTAAATTAAATGGTAGATGTTGCTTCCAATACTGTACACAAAAGGAATATACTCGGTTCACTTTGGAACGCGGTCCTCTCTTGCGTAAATTGAAGTTGAAATTGCAAAACCCTCACATGATGTTTTTGAAGTACAACATCGCCGCAATTCTATGAATTTATGCGTAACCAAATTTACTATCAACAGACTTTCTCAATAAGATTATCTGGTCCGATGAACTCTGTTTCAAACTATCCAGCCAAGTGAACAAAAGTAATTACATATAACTGGACAGATGAACACCATATTTGACTGTGTATCTCGATTCAACCAACGAGGCGGCACTGCGTTAAGCACACTGTCCAGCTCTCAACAACTGTGAATGACAACGATTATCCAACACTTTGGGGTGTGTTAGATGTTAATATAGATGATAGGACACCAGCACAATAGAAGAATTAAAAGTTTATAACCCAATATCTGGTGTCTTGCTCTGTGTTGAGTATTTTGGACAATTTCTGGCAGTGTGTTAATGCTGATTGAGGGCATTTTTGAGCACTTAGAAAATTAATTAGTATCTTTATCTGAAAAAAAACATAACAAGAAAACAAAATGTAATTAAATTATACGGCTTGCTCAATACAATGCACCTGATATTGGGTCATAATGAACTACATTCGATGATATAACGAGCTCAGTCCTTTGTGATATCAGCGAACAAGTCACTTCTTTCTCAACCAACGACTTAGAAGTATAGGGCAGATAAAGAGAGAGGAAACGCAAAGTTAATGTTAACGAAAGAATAGTGGAATAAGTAGAAGTCATGTAGCTGTATACTATGTAGTTATAATATACGAAACCTGCCCTTTCCTCTGCACCTTGCCTAAAAATCCCTGAAATGGAGTTACGTCACACGACTGCAACATACTACAGGTACCTGAGTTGGGTAATACTGGTCTAAAAGTCTCCAACCTTTCAGTTGAGACGTTATGAAAATCAAATGCATCTTTACTTAACAATTACTATATAAAGGTGTTCGCTGATTTTCTCGCGGTATAAAGTAATTAAAAGGAGGACCAATGTATTGAAAATTGTACTTCCTCCAAATGTAGACTAACTAAAACAATTATAATAAATAATCATTACAAACTGTAGATAATAATTATGAAAGTGATTACTGACATTTTGAATGTCAATTATTAACAATGCTGTTATGTATATGTATATACTCGTACCTGGTGAGTCTTCTCAGCCTGCGGATTGAGAAGTTGTGCAGTCCCGGCGTTGTACAGGTTACGCCGTACACACTGTCCACTGTATCGCGTTTTATCAATTTCGGCCGAAATGACCGTTTTGCAGCACTGTGCGTCCAGCGACTTGCACTCGTAGCGCAGCAGTGTGCCCGTTGGTCTTTATAGTGAAGGTCCCACGTTCAAATATCGCCACTTGAAGGTACTTTTTATGTTTAGTCAATATAACGAGAACTGATAGTTTGGTTTTGAAATACCCTTTCACTTAATTAGTTTAATTATATGAATTTTATTAAAACACGAATTACTTGTTGGAATATGCTTTAATGAACATCATAAATAAATACAAGAAATTCATAAAAAGTTCATTTATTCTCAGGCATGACTTTCCAGAATGTTAACCATTGCGCTACTAAGGCACGTTGACAAGGAGCACCACAGTAGCCCTAATTAGCGGGCTGATGAATGCGTGTCAGTGTCTGCATTTCGCTACGTCTGTAAAATTGAGGGTTGCACATTACCAATCCGCAGGATGAGAAGGCTCACGCGATATATATAACATACATACATGTAGTGTATAAAATAAAACAAATTCGTATATATGAAACTTTTAAGTACACCTGCTGCAATTGTGTGCAAAGATGTAAAACTTAAAGTTAAAGCTAACAGTAACTTTTTTAAACTCTTAAGTTTTAATGTTCAGAAATATAATAAATCAATGCATGCAACCCTAAGTAGTGTTTTATCTAAGCGTGCAACAAGAGCTATAGAATTAATTTATTGTGCTATGTTAAATGTGCTTTATTGCGAGTTAGGTGTATGCACTTTATCACAAGCTGCTGCATATAAAACTAAAATTTTCCTGTCTCTACCGGTGCTACCTTTGCTTGAGCTGGTTTTGTTTCAAGCTACTAACACTAGTCTGTATAGTGAGAAGAAAACACTAAATCTGTAATGATAGAAACAGTTGTTCTGTTGCCAAAATGCATTATATATATCCTCAAAAAGGGAAATCAAGCTCTGCAACCCAAAATATTACAAATTCAAAGTTACCGGTATGAAGGGGTATAAGCGTACACCTCTGAGACGGTCCTATGTAGAAAATGATTTAAAAGGTTATCATGCCATTTTATTATTTAAACGATTATTTTAGCAGAAATAATAGGTGTGCGATTTCGTTGCATTGTAATTCACATACACAACGCTTATAGAATAGTAGGTTACGATACAAGGGGTTAAAGTAGGTTTTATTTTGCGAGTAGCAATGTTTGCGAAACGAAGACCATACGCCGAGCTTCGCAATCCTACGAGCAAACTAAAACTACTTTAAACATGTGTGGCATATATTATTTTTTAGACAGCGCCCGAAACTGTAAAATATCATTAATATTATATTGATTCCTGAAACGAACAGAGATTACGTTTAGAACGCAGTTCTTCAAACAAGAGAAATGATGTAAAAAACGCGAGATGTCAGATGTTTTGATGTTTTTGTGATTCGCTAGCACTCATTTTCAGTAAAATTGTTTTCAACAGTTTTGGTAATTCCAGCCAATGAAGCGATTAAACGCTATATCATATTGCTTTCTGGACTTTTTGGGTAAGTACTTCTAGCGTTTTCTTTGTGCTGCTTCTGTAATTTCATCTGGCTCTTGCATTTCATTTTCTTCTGATTTCATAATTGCCGCTACTTCATTTTTTTCTGCAGGGTATACTAGATAAAATGTTGCCAATATAACGTATAGCTTAACTGCCAACAGATTGCGATAAATTGAAGTATGACGATTTATATTGTGAACAGATTATGCGAGCGGTATGAGAAATTAATCATGTAAAAGACATAATGAGAAGTTAAACCTAATCAAATAAGTCAAGTTATTAAACATGTACAAATACAAAGCGTAAATGTCATGTGACTGGACTTGAAAGTAAAGTTGGTCACAATGAATATCATCGCACTAGTGCGGTATCTAAAGCTTTTAGCTCGAGTACACTGTGTTAGAAGTTCTACTTTTAGGCCATGCTGTCTAAAACGTATATTATAGAACACTAAGTAATCTACCTTACCTATCTTCACTTTCGTTCTTTGAGCCTCGTTTCCCTACAATTTAGCATTATTGTTTTGCACAAGTTATAATTTACGCAGAAGTTGAGACGTCACAGCGGCTGTTGAATTACTATACCTTTTTCACTTTAAGCTGAAAGAAGAAGTAAACAAAACCACGTGACAAGAGAGCACCTCATTGGCTGGTGGGCAAACTACAACCTTTCCTGATTAGCATGTCGTCTCTTCCTCTACAAAAAAACAGTTCGGTTCAGATCGTAACATTTTGTGGTTATTCACGTGCAGAGAAATTTTAAAAATCCATTATTGTAACAGTTCAGTTTATGAAACTAAATGTGTTTGTTCAGATTCACCTATAGCTAAATGAACCGTTATAGCAGAGGGTTTAAGAGGCTATGCGCATGCGTTGCAGTTCGTTTCCGGTTGAGCAGCCAGTGTATTTTGTAACGTGTTGAGAAAATCACTACGTTTCCATGGGGAATTGAAATCGATTTGAGTTCAATTCCATACTGAAGGCGATCCACATTTCCATGTTAAATTCAATATGTATTGAGATTGATTTGATACACAAAGTTCGAGAATAAAATAATTCAAGCTTTTATGTTGGTCAACTCAGATTTAGGTTGCCGAACCTGTTAAACATATGTTAACTTGTTTACTATACATTTTAGGTGGATTTTGAGGTTAGTGAATGTTTTTTGAGAGAAGTAAATTGCGAATTATGGAATCGATAAAAGTGACTTTGCTGAGTGTTTTATTACATACGTGATTAACGATTTCCGCTAATAAAAACAAAATGACGAGCGTGCAGCGTATTACAACACTGTAGAGAATAGTATCTTTGTACGGTAGGTTATTCCATGCAAGAAATTTCGATCCGATCTTACTTTCTAAGAGTTGGCCATTGTTTAGCAATAATTGAACTTCTTAGTTAGTGATGCAGAATTGTTGCTCGGATAGCTTGGGTCGTGTTTGTTTTCTGTTGTTTTAACCTAGAATGCTAATGGTTTTTTTAACTTGTTGACTCATAAAACGTTAAAGCAAAAGTGGTATATTGATATTAGTCATTAAATTAATGAATTCTAAAGCCTGAAGTTAAGAACAGTTTAATTCAGTACCTTTAATCACATGCCGAACTGTTCAGGTACAACTTCTATTTGTCTTCTCTTAGTATTATGTGTTAGAGGTTTAGGATGTAAGGCAAAATATAGGAATAGGATATACAATGTTTAAAAGCTAATGATCCCCAAGTTGCACAATATACACTCTTTTCCCATTTTGTCTGAAGCAATTTCCTCTCACGGGTCTTAGTTCCCGTCATCCTCCACGTGGTGCTGCCATGTGCTCGACGGAGTAATACATTTAAGCTTTGTTTACTTCTCCTTTCAGCTTATAGTGAAAGGATATCCCCATAGACACTCCCCACCAGCTATGGTATCATTTGCACGCTCCTCTCACGCGTTCAGAACTTCAGTATTGACATGTTTCCAATATTGTGTTGTAATAGTATAGTTTGTTAACTTCCTTTATTAAATATTTAAACACAATAACTACCTTTACTTTATTACATTCCTTAAATTGTTATAAAACATACGGATTTTACTTTATATGTTCTCATTGAATACTTCAATAAGCAGCTGAAATTCTTTGTATCTGGTGGTTATTAAGCAATGTAAGGATAAGGTTTACATTAATAATGATAAAAGTTAAGCTATAAGGTGTTCTCTATTGTTGCTTTACTCAAACTTAAACAAGCGCACTTATGTTTAAACTGCTTTCACTTAACATTAAATATTTAAGTTTATAAAAGAACTGTCTTGGAAATCAACTTCTTAACAAAGCTAATGTTGCTTCCAAAATCTAGCAATAGCTTCGCAGCAGCTCGGAAAAAGTGTGTCATTCCGCTTTGTGGGAACGGGGGGAGGGATTCTTAACCATCAGATGGGATTTTTCTGCCTACCTGCCGAAATCGCGCTGTTGCCGAAGTCTTCGCACCCCAAAACGCTTTACATAAATCTTTGAAAAAGAAATAAAAACATGACCGTGATATTTATCTACGTATTCGTTGAGATATGTGGTTTATATGAATATATCTATGTCTTTCAAAGTAGAGTGAAACAAAGATAAATCATTTCTTTTTAGCTTCGAATATTTTAATTTTAAACGTTTACTCGTTCAAGGTTCTTTTCTAGGTGGCATAATTACGTAGAATTTTTAGTTGTCGCAACATCACGTATTAATCTGTCATTGCTTTACTTTTTCCATAGCGTACCCCAACATAACTAAAGTAGCCGCGTATAGGCCTGAAGCAATGAAAATGGAAATGTAATCTGAATCTTTGTGCCAATAAACAAGAATTGGACACTTCTGTAGCATACGCGTACGTAGACACAACGACGGAAAAACGCAACAAACTAATCAATAAAGAACAGACTTAGACAGTTTTTCCCCATTCTGTTCTCTAAGCGGTTACTGGCACGTGCGACGAATGCCTACTCTACCTGCCACAACCAGAAGGCAATTTGTCATTGGGTAGTGGTTCCTAAATTTTGGAGCTCATGTCATTTTGAAGTATGTCCAAGACTTCCACGCCCCATGCGCAGCAATTTGAATTATTAATCGTAGGACGACGAAATATTAGACGATGTTGTATCTAAGCGCAAAATATAGCTATAAGGTTACTATTTGTATGTTTCTGCAACTCTAACAGGCTGAGTATTCAGGTTTTAGACGATATCAACCATTTAGTATTGTGCAAATAGTACTTGTTCGTTTATATTTAAATGACTTGAATTTCGAACAATTAAGGTTTTTTTTAAAGAGCATTAACACAAATCGTTCACCCCTGAAGACAAACTAAAAGTTTGGTTCTTTTACATGCTGACTTTTCCTTGTTTCTTAGATTGTCCATCCTCTTAGCTTGTAAGGATAGGTATTTCTGTGCTCCATGTTTTATAAATTGAAAGTTTTATTTAAAATGCATACCTATTTGGAGATTCCAAACTAAGTATCAAACCATTCACGTAAAATTACGAGAGTATTTTCTTGCACCACGTTATGGATGCCAATTTGCGGGAGATATGTTTCTGGGAGTGTTCGCCCCACGCTTTGGATATCAACTTTCCGGTGGCTTTCGCCCCACGTTTAGGAATCAACTTTTGCGGCGGTGTCGTGTTTATTTTATGTGTAATAATTATTTTTATGTTTATTTGTTTTATTAATTATGCCTCGGCTGCGTTAGCAGTATTTTTTAGAGCAAGTATCTCTTAACAGGGCTGGTACGGCTAAAGAATAAAGCTTACACAAATTATAACTGTATTTTACTTTTTTTATTGATACTTCACACGGTGAAATAACACTTCACTGATGTATCCTACTATAGAGCTGTGAGATTATTGTTAATTACACTTTTAACAGGTAGACATATATATTATCCTCACCGCAATGAATTTTCATGTCTCGCATACTATCCGTACCGAACCGAACTGCGTGGTACGTCATCTTGTAGCGTCGACCGTTTGAATTTGTACATTTCTCTATTTCTAGTTTCTGATTGGCTAAGCCTACTCCAATAGATTACCTTTGCTTTTCTTTCCACATCCACGTGATCATTTATAAACTGTTTAAAATATTACATTAGTATTGTTCCAATAACTATTAGTAGCCTTTTTTTAACTTTCTAATTTGTTGTCTCAAGGTTACCTTATTGTTAGCAACCTTGGCTTCTACTTTGTAATTCTGTTTGCTACGAAAAGCAGTTTGCTTCTATTCTCACAGCTCCTACATTGTTAAACTACGTAATACATTTACATAATACTTTATATATATATATATATATATATATATAGATAATAAAATAAACATAATACAATGACTGTAATATACCCTTTATATACTATAAAACACGCATATTGCTTTTAAGCGGGCTATTATTTGTTTATATAATATAATTAGACTGATACAATTTAAGTGATAACAAATACTGCCTCAAACGTTACCCATAAATATCGTTTACAGGAGCAATTTGTCGCGGAAATGCTGCTGAAATAAAATTAGCTGCCAGTTTCAACTCCATATATTTTAAGGAATAATCCATTTGAACCACAAAAAAGCATTCTCTACATGAAGATCACGTATCAAGCACAGCATATTGCATGGATAATAACACCCTATGGCAGCTGAAGAACCCTTGAAAATTACTTTTAAGCAACATATGGATTTTCCAGGATTATGGTCTTCAGCGTAACGCGCCTGGATGACTGAAAACAGTAAACAAGAACACAAATATCGACGTAGTTCTTAAAATAAAACGAAGATACGTTCTCCAGTTATTAATAGCTATAAGGTTAAGAAGAAAATGGATGAGATTAAATAATGAGATCGCTTTTTTCCCTATCCTTTAATTATATTTTGTTTCTTTCACAAACAAGTGTTAAAAATGTCCTGTGATTAATTTACTGATTGAAAAACACAATTTACATAAACTCTCCGTTTAAAATTGTGATGTAGTAATGCAATGAAATAAAAATGACAACATTCTGCTGAAGGACAACTATCTGTGCTATGAAAACCGTATGAATAAAGTCAATGTGGAAATTAATTATTAGTTCCAAACCAAAAGAATTAATTTGTTAATAAATCCCCGGAATATACGTTCAAACAATTGATCAGTACACTATAAAACCACGTAGATAATCCGAGCATGAATGCTTAGATTGTAAAGTTTTGCAACATACAGTGTGTACAAGGAACAGTTTAACCAAATTAAAAACAGCATGAAATTGTGAAGCGAAAAACTTATTCGTACCCTAAGGACATAATAAGTTGTTTTGTTAAACTTGTGCAAATTTCTTAATTCTTGTTTTTCCCGCGGATATTACTAGCAAATCCTGGATGCGGGTTGTGTATATCAATTATATCATATAATATCGTGTATATCGTATTATGCTTTGGCTGATGGCGTTCGCGTCAGCTGCCGAGTTTAGCTGGCTGCATCAGCGGCATGTCGAATTGAATTGTGCGTGAGCTTTGTGTTTGTGCGTGTGTCTGTACATTAGCCAGTAAACTGTCTTCAAAATGTAATTGTTTCTGCTAGGGCAGACAATTACTAAATGTGTCATTTCTGATCACTTGGTTTGCTGTGTTTGTCCCCTATACCTTTTATCGTTTGATATGGGATACGAGCGAGAATCAAAATTTGATCGTTATGTATTTATTATATTTCTCCATTTTAAGGTTACTGTTCATTTAATAGTATTTCAATGTGTTAATTTCTCTGGTTTTCTGAGGCAAGTAAATTGAAATATTATCCTGTTAGAAGTGGTTTAAATTGTTAGTTACCAGTTCTAAATTTCGGTGCTTAATTTGTAAAAGGAGATACATCTATATCTGCTGGGTGTCTGGGATAAATACTGAGCAGTAAGTTCGGTAGCCTACTCCCCGGCCGCTGCAGGGGCTTCTTTCGTGATGGGCTGGAAATTCAAGGATGAGGTTCAAAATAAGATCCGACCTACTAATGTACAATAGCTCTGCAGCTAGTGTGTGGATTTGCGGCAACAGCTTCTCTTATGACATTTAAAATCACAGACTCCTTCCGTCGCACACGTAGTGCCCGATTGGACGTCGAAGATAAGTCGTTGTTCCAATTGATGGGAAAAAAATAGTCCAGTCATCTAGCTGAAAACCTTTGGCTATCGAGTGCTGGTGTTTGTCTGCAATTACGGTGGCAGTCCGCAAAAATTAAGAACATATGAACTAATTCGTTGATTCCATAATGTATACATAGACATGGCCATATATTATGTAGCTTTGGGAAGATGCACGAAAAATTTTTTATTTAATTTCTAAATCTATTAACGTTTGAATATTTTGAAATGTTTCTCCTTTATGTAAATTAATGGGTGACATACATAATAAATTTAAGATATATTAAGAAAAACTTAATATTACGTAAAAAGATAACTGAAATCCGAGAAATCCTTAACAACCACCTTGAGAAAAACGGCTGGGACTAGATGAGGTGGGATTCACTGATGTGACGTACACCCATTGACTGCGTTGAGTATGAGCTACTATCATGTAGCTCATGTAGCTATATAAATCATGTATGAATGATAAAATAAATAAAATAAAATTATGCATATAAAATATGCCTGTGAAATAAGCAAATATGCAGCATAATTTGAAAACTGCTGAAATATTACTCGTATTGATAAAACAGGCAAGATATGCATTATATGCAACATAAAATATTGTTTAAGTTATTGAAAATTTACTAATTAATTTGCATAATAAGTGAGAATGTTTTCTGACAACAGAGAAGAAATACGAATTTGCATTAATGCCCAGTCCCTAATGATAACCAAGTGAAGAACTAACCACAATAACGGCGCACGAATCACATTGTTATAAAGTTATTCGTTGTAGATATACAGTAATACCCACTCCCGAGACCCCTACACAACTAGGCCACTCAAACTGCTGTTGAGCTTCTATCGAGCCACCAGTACATACACCAATATCACCTGATCCTGCTATTATACTTATAATTATTAAGTGCGTGTGGTTGAACATTTCGAGATACGAACAGATATTTAAGGTTCTATGTGAAGCAAGAATCAGCAAGATACACACACACATGTTGAAAACATCATTGAAAATATTGTATTTGCCGGTTTTCTGAAATATTTATAGTGTTACAAGGTCGTTTAATGAAGACAGTCTCTCTACATAAGTAGACCTTGTCGTCCCTTCCTTTGCGACCTCTCTGGGAATTTCCTTCTACTATGTCATAAGCCTAAGAAGAGAGTGGGGGAAAAGAGCAGGGGTTCAACCACTTTAATCTTACCTTGTTACCCCTAAATAAATCAAACTGGAAAAAGTTCTTGAAACAGCCTTTTGCAAACGTTACTTGAAAATTGTAAAAATAATATTGCAAAAGCTTGCATATTTCAGCGCAATCGGACTGTAGGTATTTCTTGGTATATTTTGCACCCAGGCGTTAAGAGCTAGAGCAGAAATCGGTAGGGTTTGCCCGATGCAGCTCTGCTCTTGCTCGACGTTGGTTGAGAGTCTTAACAAGGATCTTGGGTGGCGTCACTGGCGTAGTTTATCGATGACGGAACTAAACATGCAGCAGCTCAAATTATCTAATGTGCAGGTCTAATAATAGTGAGGCAATGTTTTAAATTAATAGCGTTAAAATACATGCACGGAATTACGAATATGTTTGTTACAATTTGTGAGAACATTTATCGCACCTTGTTCTAGGTTACACTTACAGTAGAAAATTTTCTCTCTAAACAGAAGTTTACATTTACATTTCAGAACAACCCAAGAGGGACAATACAAACAGCACAATTTAAGATATTACTGACCAGAAATACTTTATAAGTAACTTATCACTGTATATAATAAAATGAAACTCTGACTTGAATTAAATATGTTTTTTTTGTATGTATCTCCTTTTACAAATTAAGCACCGAAATTTAGAACTGGTAACTAACAATTTAAACCACCTCTAACAGGATAATATTTCAATTTACTTGCCTCAGAAAACCAGAGAAATTAACACATTGAAATACCATAAAATGAACAGTAACCTTAAAATGGAGAAATATAATAAATACATAACGATCAAATTTTGATTCCCGCTCGTATCCCATAATAAACGATAAAAGGTATAGGGGACAAACAGCACAATTTAAGATATTACTGACCAGAAATACTTTATAAGTAACTTATCACTGTATATAATAAAATGAAACTCTGACTTGAATTAAATATGTGTTTTTTGTATGTATCTTTGCTAAGTTTTACCCTGACCATACTCAATATTTGGGTGATATTTTCTGCTGCCTTAATTCTGAGAACTGCGTTGAGATTTTCAACAAACAGGTTACTTTTCTGTTCGCATTATCTTTATTTCAAACCGAAAAAGTGCCGCTCACACCTATAAGTGGTACCGAACGTGCAAAGACAATAAAAAAACAACCACGTCCAACTTATTATTAAACTTATCCTTAAGTTCTTGTTACACTATGGATTAATAATTTCTAATTAAGTTTTCAGAAACTGAATCCTGCAAATTTCAGTATTGAGAATAGTCCAGAAGGTATATCAAATTGTTTTTCTAGACGTTTCAAGTCTTGGAATGGTATTTAAATTGCTCCTAAAGAATTTCTGCATACTGTCATGCTGAGCTCAACTTGAAGAGGAGACACAAGTTTTGGAAAGAGGAAGTATTTTTAATTGCAAATTGACGTTCCCACAACTGAAGGTCTTTATTTTAATCCATTTTTGAGTTATAATGGCCGTTTCCCTTTAGAGATACATTAAGTGCTTTAAATACATTGTCAAATCAGCACGGAACGGAAGATCACAAATCCTCTTTGAATCCTTGAGAGTCCATTGCATTGGAAGCTATCCATAGCTGTGACGTCACCTATTGGTGGCCGTCGGAGAGCCCTTGGCTATGCTGACTGACTACTCTGCTAATAGACTTCGTTTATCATATAGCACGGATAAATCCGTAATTAAACGGATAGGTACCGTGGCGAATTACCTTCCTCCCGAGTGAACTCGGGCGACTGTTCTTTCTCCTGGCTCCTGACCTAACGGTGCCTGGGCTAGAAAGTGGTGAGAATCGTACTATATTTTTCACATAGTTCCATTGTACTTGAAGTAAATCTGCATCTCATAGTTCTGGTTTTTATTTCTATGCCTACTATACGCTGAGAGTCAATTTTTGGACATAACCTGCATAGTCTAGTATTCTCAATGCAGCCATTCAAAAAAGGTACATAAGTTTTATGTTTGCATTTCATTAATTTATCTGCCGTTAATACATCTAAATCGTCGGCCCTTTACATAAGGGTGCAATTGCAGAAGTTTCACCAGCGTTACCACGAAGCTTTGATCAACAGTCGAAATGTCAGCTATTCAGGGTGACGGAGTTGAAAGAGGTGACATCACGGAGCGACAGGTAAGTGGAAGGGTGCAAGTTGAGGCTGAGTAAAAGTAAAGTCATCACCTTAGAATTATTAATCCATGGCTCAATTTATGGCACGAGTGAAACCTAAACAACGTATTGAGTCCAAGCTGCTGTTCAACACCAGCAACGTCATTGTTCAGTTTATTATCCTCAAATCGGCGACGTAGTTACTAGGTAAAGTAGAAGTGAAGCTGCTGTATTTCACACAGTACAGCATCTTTGCCTATTAATTTGTAGACTAATAACTACTGGAAAAAAGATATGCATTACCATTTATTACCTTCAGTCATTAGCTGACCTCATCTAACGCTCGATTTTGAGGTATATGTGCTTCATTTGCTAAGATGGTAACGTAGTAAAAATAAGAATAACGTTCTGCATTTGTAGCAGTTTCCTAGGGGCCCAAGTGTAGGAAACCACATTAGCTCTACTGTTCATACAAGAGATGACTAATTGGTCAAACGGTCGATTCTACAGATATTGCTAAAGCGACACTAATACCATCTTATCATTCATGTTCCCGTTAACGCTACAAACTTCACCTGAACCACATAGCACCGTCTGGATATTTCCTAGCAATACATGCATTACTTCAGATTTCCTTATCCCATTTAAGGTTTTGCTGTATCCCAGGCCTCGCTGGTTCAGTCTCCCCATTACTTGAAACGACTGCACTATCGCTCAACATCGGTAAAATTTGCCTTTCTGAGATGAATTTGCCAGGGTTTCACTAGTGAAATTTGTGGTTCAAAATGCTGTTGCCTTTCTGAAAGACACTACAACTTATGCAGCCTTGAGCTGGAGATGAAGCAAGGTTCTTCCCCAAAAATTTCAAGCGACGACATAGATTTTAGACTTTCTTGCAAGGAATTAGCCCTAGGAGAAGCTAGGACAAAAGGATTCACTTTATATTTAAGAGCCTTGATATTGAATCTAGCATAATGTTCAACACAGGAAGCTTATCAGACTCATGTGTTGATATTTATTTTAAATTTATTTTAAGAGAAATGTTGCATACCACTGATGTATATGGAGTAATGCACAAGTTTCTAAACATTAGCAATGATTCCTTTTACCCATTATGTAATGGGTAAAAGGAATCTCGGATTAGGGCAAAAGGAACCTAAATAAACAGGTGGATAGCAAATACAATGTCTATACTAAATTTGATATGTTAGACCGCTATTGCATTAATAATAATAAGCCTGACGTATAAACTCGTGCAGACTTGGATTTTGCGATCCACCCATGCTCAGAATAAACGATACTGGATTAATATTATCAATAATTTATTCTGGATAATAGGAATTATGCAACACAATAAGTTTAAATGTGAACCGGTTGTGGACTTCAACTAACGAAACAAACTAGATTTGCTTTTTAATTTATTCCACAGTATTCGCGCATTTTTACATATAACACATACATAATATTCTATTCCACCACAGAATGCACATCATTCATGAAACCATTCACCACATAGGTTGCATTAAATCTTATCTGCTCTTGATCCAGAATATGGTTCATCACAAATAATGTAAAAAGATCTTGTCAGGGGCTGGTTCAGCAGATTTCTTGGGGAATTTCACCGTTTCTCCCTCCAGTGTGGCCCTTAAATTCGTTTTTCTACTGGAATATGAATTTGTTCGTAATTATTATTTTTAATACCAAACCTTTCAAGAATTTGTTTGATTTTTAATTTTTAGTCATTCTTAAAGTGTACATTTCCTTGGTAGCTTTCTTAACTGTCCAAAAAGTAATGTTATGAAGAGAATTTAATATGCCCAAAGTTTCACCTAAAAGCAAGATTGTTGCAATGATAATAAATTAGCACACGTATCCATAATGAAAGTTTAGTAAATACTAGTGTCATAAAAATGAACGCAATTTGGGTAACACTTGATTACAATTCTTAAAAAATCTCAAGTGTTGCACTTACATGACTTTCTCTACTCTTCTACAAACTATATTTGCAAACGCTTATGCTCCATCTACTTCATGTCAATCTAGATAAACATTTGCAGAAACTACCTTATTGCTAATTTTCTTGTAGATACAAAGAGAATATGGTAGACTTTAAGCGATAGTCAAATCTTTTAATAGTTGGTTTTTATGTTAAGTATTCAATTCCGTTTGCCTGTCCAGGTAATAAAGAAAAGAATAACGAATTCCCATTTGAGAAAAAGTATAAGTATTGGAAAATTCAAACAACATCTCGTTCACTCCACCAAAAAAGAAAGTAAGAAAGAAAGTATGACATAAATTGTGTAGTACTACATCTTTGTGTAGTAAAATAATATCTATCTCTTTTACAGTTAGGCAAAAGTCATTCAAAATGAAGAGGACTTTTGGAGACATTCCCATAAAATTCAAGATGTATACTTCATTTGCCATGAAAATATCCTAAGTTCATGATATTTTAATCATAATTTTTGTGAAAATCAAAATTTTCGAAAATGTTTCATGTAAAGGGTTGTCTGGGGTAGGGAAATTTTCTTGAAAATCTTCGTGTCGTATCTTTTTAAGTTAGTGAACCTAAGTACCAAATTTGGTACTTATTCGTCTTTTCGCTTTTAGTTATGCTGTTGACACTCACTCACACTCACACACACATACACACACAGACACACATACACACACAGGGGACATATTTCCAAAAATGATTTTTAGATTCAGGGGCTTAAAAACATTCATTTAAAGTGAAATTTCGGTATCAACATTTTGGGTGGAGTAGAGAAAGTAATTAACTCCGATTTTACATTATTCGATTTTAGTAATCGGGTGTGAACAAATTACGAAAATAAAAGAATCTCTGATACAGAAAACTCATCGAGCTGGCTTCAAATTCTACGTAGATTCACGTGTAACGCTGTGAGCTAATACCATTTAAAGTTTCCACTATTGCATATAAATAATATTGAATTTATTTAGGTGATTCCTGTTGCCTCCTTTGTCTGCTTTCTGCTAACTGTGAATCAAATCCCGAGGAAGCAGTCAGTAAGCAAACGGCATTTTTAAGTCTAAAATTTTATGTAAACAACTACAAGGTATAATGGAATATGTATATGTAATAGAAATGTAGATTAAAATTACAACATTAATGTGTACATTAAATTCACATGTGGCTTTAGGATTGAACAATAATAACAGTAGTAATAATTTAAGTGCAAGAATAAGGCATGCAAATTTACTTACATGTATAAGTAAACGTATTCGCAAACATCATTTAACCTTTAAACCTTAAAGGTAAACTCACATTTAATAACAAGCCTTAACAAAACTGTTACCTTCTAGGAAACTGTGGCAGTTGTACGAATGGCACATGTAGGGAGATGGCATTTGTTGACATTTATGCGTAGGCAAAATATTCCAGGATATAGCTAAGCATGCGGAATCTCGGGCTGGCCAGTGTATTCCCGACCTAATGCATTTCCTAGAATTTTCACGTGAGCACTATAAAGATTGTAATGCGGAGCTGCTGGTAAACCATGCCAACAAACCATGCGCAGCCTCAAAACCTCCACAGAATGTAGGAAAGACACATACCAGGAGCTATGCAGAGGCTGCTGCTATGCACGTGCAAAAATACACAAGGTAGGGTGGCTCATCAGGGACAAGAAAGGCCGTACTCACACCGCCCCGTTAGCCGAACACACTGTGACTGAGCGCCTCCGGTTTGTCACCGAGGAGGGCCCAGCAAGGAATGAGCGACCCCCCGATACGAAAGCTTCAAAGTCGTAACAGGGTAAGCCATAAATTGCAAAGAACTAGAAATCTGCTTCGTCAACGAGAATATATCGAGGTCAGGAATAAGACAAATACCCGGACTAGGAAGTATGTGAGAAATTAATGCAACCAAACTCTTGAAAATCTCAATTCGCAAACAAACTCGGTTTGGTAAATAGCGAAATGCCTCACGTGTACCAAAACAAATATACTACCTTTAACTAATAACCTTAATAACATGTTAGCTGAAACCCCTCAGGCCAAGGCTTCGACCCTTGAAGACACCTTCAGGCCCAACCCTTTAGCTTGGCAAGCTAATTGAATATAAGAAATTGAGAACGAAATAATCGAGATAGACTACTCAGTCACGCATAATGAGATGCGAAATACGCATACAGGTGAAATATGTGGATCATCGCCCACCTACCAATAGGTAGGCTCCTGGCCTAACGTAATACCCAATGTGGTACTCAAGAATCTCCCGCGGAGAGCGTTACTACTCCTAGCCAAAACATTTAACAATGCCCTAGACGAAGGCAGCTTTCCACCACAAAGTGGAAAAAATAGTATTACTTACGAAACAAAAGAAAAATATATCATTACCCGCCTGCTAAAGGCCAATTAGCCACAATCGGAAAGGTATTGGAAAAATTAATTCTAAAAAGAATAAATTCACGCATTGTGAAGAACGACATCCTAGTTCCAAAGTGGGTTGGGTTTTGGTCACAACATTCAATGACGCTTCAACTCTTAGAATTAGCTGAATTAATTACCAAGGGATGCAACAAAAATAAATCAAAGGGCGCCATATTCTAAGACACTGAGCGCGCTTTTGATAATATATGGCACGCGGGCCTCATTCATAAGCTCAAGTCATACAAGTTTGCTGAATCTATGATCCCCTTTATCAAAGACTACATTAGCGAACGTCATTTTTGAGCAACGGTGGAGGATTCCTGTCCCTTTCTTAGGTCTATCAGGTGGGAGTTCCGCAAGGAAGTTTGCTCCAACTGACACTCTTCAATCTATACATAATGACATGCTCTAATTCACGCTTACAGAAGAATACATATACGCCGGCGATAATAATGCAGTCCGCATAGCCCAGGATATTACACCTATGGCTACAGAACGCCCTAAACGAGATCGAGCCATTGTATACAAAATGGCGAATTGAAATAAACACTAGCAAATGCCAGTCAATAATTTTGACCAAAATAATTCAATACAGATTGCCTCGGTGTCCTCCACCGCCCTTGACATACAAAGAATGGAAGAACCGGATAACCTATTTAGGTGTCACTATGGACCTAGGTCTCACCTGGAAACAACACATCAATAGTGCAAGGGCAAAGGCCAATGGCCAGCTAAACAGGTTCTACCCCTCATAAACATTAATAACCAGCTTCAATACGTAGACGCTCTAATACGAGCATAACTAGACATTAAACTCATAAACTAGACATGGCATGGTTATTATCTAGCCTATTAACAGTGGCCCTTGAAGTCCTTGCTCTTAGAGTTAAGGCGCTCCCGGAGAAAGGGTCACCCCAACCAGAGTTACGTCTGAGTGCTGCAGTGGCACGATTGGGTAGGCTGCGATGTAGGCGGCACTCAAAATTCGACCAAGGCAATACTTATGGATATGACTGGAAACACTAAATTAGGTGTAAATATAATAGCACAAATTTACTGACACGACTCATTGCCAAGATAACACTAAAAATTAAAATACTAGCACAATTAGTACCAGGCACTTTCAACGACGAGGCTTACATCAAAAGAATAGTGTATTAAAGCCTAAACAATTTATTGTTTTAGGATGACGCCAGAACTCGAGGCACTAATGCCTAAGATAGAACGACGACCCCCCAAGGGGGTACAGCTTCGCTTGTTATTTAGCACTGCCTGAGGCCCAAGCAGTTAGCCAACTCAATGTTTATATAAGAATACTAAGGATTATGTCCATTTATGTTTCAGGACAGCAAACCAATGCAAATAAATTATGACCAGTTGTACGAGGTCAACATCTGGAGATGTATTACTTTAATTCCTTCAATTCCTCGCTCCGAATTCCCAAGGACGTAAGAAGAGCCTTGGCCGTGTTTTCGTCCTGGCTGTCATTTCACTTGGCTTAGGTTCATTGAACCGGCCATTATATCCGCTCCCCGAATGCACCGGTGCATTCTTTTCATTCTTCCTTTTCTTTCCGGTGGAGGAGTTTTAGTGAATATGGCCACCTGCTGACGAGCCCCACACTATCGGTCTCCGACTCCCATCGAGCCTCAGGTTAGCACGTAACATGGGTTTTTCTCATCCACTGGAAAAAAATGGCTAGTAAGGGTTAGGACTGGTGACACTTGCTAAGTAGAGTTCATAACTGCAGTTCATATCTGAGTGACAAGAAATGTTACGTGTTATAAGCTGTGAAGGTTGGAGTTCAGCGAGACCAAAAGGAAACCTTTAGTAATTTACTACGGGTGTCAGTATATAATGGACTATCAAATAAGAAAGAGGTAACTTATTGGCGTTGTATACATTTCATAAATAATAACTGAAAATGAAGATTGTCAACTAAACTAACCAGCTTAGGTGAAGGAAGCTTTGTTTATATTCTGGATGAAGCGGAAATAAAGTGCGAACAAATGCTGTAAACGCAAAATAGCGTGCAGCAGAATTAGACACTGCAATTTAACAATTTAGCTGAAGATTTAGGCCACCTCTTCAATCAAAGCTACGGATTTAATCACATTGCTACTATTACATAGAAGTGCCAAACAATTGCTGCATCACATTAGGCGAAAAAATATGGACTTACAAACGATCCAAACGATTCGGAAGGACTATTTCAACAAAATAATTTAATCATGAATAACGGTACTATTTTTTAACTTCAAAATGGCAACCGAAGACCAAATGACAAAACATTGATGTTTTCCAGCCGAAATGGAAAACAATTTGAATCAAACTGTGTTTCTTTATCAATTATCGACAGAAATTTCAAGAGTTTGCGCAAGCAGTTTGGACTGTTATCATTGACGCCAATCTTGAAAGTTCTCGGGAGAAAACAAACACTATTCCAGCTGTCTAGACCTTGCTACTGAATAAAAAACGAATAACGTATGATCGTCTTTTCAAAGTTATTAAAACCAACGTGCTTGGATGGAATCCAGCAAACACTCATGAAGGACATCAAAATTGTTATCGTCCTGTCGGCAAAAGTTTGATTCCTAAAAAAGAGAGTTTAGGTTGTAATTTTCATTTTAATCATTATTTATGGAAAATAATACAATATAGTGACTACAAAAAAGACTAAGAAATACGCTATCTTATAAGAACGTGTTCAGATACATCATATATTTCTTGGAAATGTTAGACGATGGTTGGCATTATTAGAGCACGTCTAAAAACAAAAACTTCTGGATTTTTGTAGAATAGTTTTTTGTATTATTTTGTAGATCGTGGCTCGATAACGAGCATATGCCTAGAAGTATGTGGAACTTCAAAGAAAAGCGAACTCTCAGAATGGTGAAACCAAAGAATAAACCGAGAAATTTCGAGAGTTCATTCCAATATTTCCTCGCTAGCAAAAGAACCTTTGAGAAGACGTATAATACTATGACCACCAATTCCATCTATTAGTTTTTAATATCGACGGAAGAAGAAGGAAGAAGTCAGCAATGAAGATCGACAAGGTTATCTCAAAGGCGTTAAAAAACTCCAAGTTGATGGGTACTTAAAGTAATTTCTGACTTGTTTGGCTCACTTACATATATTACAGCGAAGCAAAAGGCTACAACCACCACAACCATTGGCAATGATGCAAATATTGCAAATAGGTTTAATACCAAGTTAAAGCATCAAACAAATTGGGATGAAAGTAAATTGCTTCTCGGTGATGTTCCCTATATATGAGCAAACTTGGATGAATGTCTCTTACTATTTGTATAAAAAGAAGTTCAGCACACAGTGTCAACTGCCTTCTTACCGCAGCATTTTATAATGTTAAATTGACAACCCGTTGTACTCCTAACAAATAAAAAGAATGAAATGTTTTTATAGATAATGCGCCGTTTATCTCGACGAATAATAGGTGAATATTTATTAAAGGTCTATTCACAGGTGAGCATTCTGCAGCTATATAAACATTTTTTTAAAACCTATAACAGGTTTTATACAAATTGTAGCGGGAACTACGATATCATTGTAAATGTCAATGTGATATGAAATAAGGTAACTTAATACTGTAAAACACACATTTAAGATGTGAGGGAAGGCCAGCTAGCCGTGAAAAGGGTAAGAATGCAGGTAACAGGAGGACAGAGAGGATCACAGAATTGCAATCCTGCTACAGTGGTCACAGCAACTTGCAAGAGATGAGTGAGAGAGATAGCGATAGGATAGAAAGAGAGGGAGAGAGATCTTGACACTTTGCGGAATTTCGAACTTATCAGGACTTCAAATATGAAGGCAAATATTTTCATACCAGGCACAGGGGAGAGCCAATTAGAGTAAAGCTTTTAAAATATCTAGGCAAATGTAGCGTCCTCCTGTGATGGTATAAAAGGGAGCACGTGTAAAACTTTGACGTCTTATCGCCTTGCTGATTCTGGAGAGGAGGTAAAATTCACGCCATGCTTGTGGCATGCGTGTGAAGCCAGCAATAGGAAATAGATTTAGCCTGGGGAGGTAAATCTCTGCAGATAGGCCCCTTAGAATTAGGTATTAAACAAAGCACATGACCAGCGGCGTTGTAAAGTGCTACTATAATTATTACTAATAAAACCAAAGTTAAATCATCAAGGAGTTTCATTTCGTCTACTGTTACCACACCCTGGGGAAGAGTTTAGCAATAGGACAACACACAAGTGTGCTAGGCTTGCAATTTCAGCTTAGACCAACCACCCACAACTCCATCACAGAAGGAAGGAAGACGACGCCACGAAAGAGGTCCACAACTCCATCACAGAAGGAAGGAAGGAGGACGGGAGAGGTCCTTCGCAAAATGCAAAGCAGTATACGTGCATAGTTTCATTTCAAAACATATTATGAACAGTTCTTAGTGGTCGTTGCATACAATATAAACATTCTACTTCTGACTCATCAGGTAGAGGAAAAGTCTTCGTACCAACTTCCCTAAGTAGAAATGTCGCTCCGTACAGGTGTTTGCATCTGCCTTCAACAGTTACCATTGAGCTCTATATTACTACGAGTAGTAATATAATATTTCCCTGCTACGAACATAAGCAGTGAACCACCATGCTTAATTGTACGATTGTATCGGGGATTTAAAGAATAGCCAACAAACGGAAAAGCATTCTTGTATTTGTCGGAAATCTGATTTCCAACCCAAAGTTTTGAACCTCGTCAAATTGAGGAAGATAGTAATAAAGCGAAGGACGACTCCAGCTAAAATGAAAGAACATATATAGAGGAACAAATCCTCTACAACCTAGAACGGTACTAAAATGAGGCGGGGAGCGAAGTGCGATCGCAGCGCTTGACGTATTGACAGGTGCTAACCTGAGCACACCTAACTAATGACACTGGAGATGATTAAACAACGCCACAAAATGCTAAAAATTACTTAAATATTGTTCAAAATGACCTACTTCCCAAAGCGAGTAGAAAATGAAAAATAAAATAGAAGAAAGAAATGAGGATAAAGCGGTAATTACGGTTATTTAACCATTTATTTAATATTACATATTTTTATATATCCGAACAATGTTTCTTATTGTATAATAGCCTTGTAAATGACTGTTTACAAGCTCAGTCCAAGAAAAAAAGATTCGCAACAATGACAAAATGATGTAGACTTGCAGAGTAAGAAATAGAATGACGTGTGCTATTAGCTTTACTTGGTTTAAAGGTCTATGTCGCCACGCCCATTTCCCTCCCCCCCCCCAGGCCCAGAGGAACGCTACTATTCCAAATTAGTTGACTCTTCCCCTCTGCTGTTAAAAGCGTTTTATAATGACGAAGGGGGACGGGGAGAAAGCTGTTGAATGAGCACAGTGGCATAAACAGGAAATGTCATTTGTTCTTGTACTTTAATTTTCCTCTCTAGTCGAACGAATATTTGCACGCTGCTACAGCAGCGGTACGGATCTCTTTGTGCGTTCTTTACACATAGGGTCTGTACTGATTTCTGTAAAAATAACCAACAGTTGAGAGCGTTTTCATAATTTATTTATTATTAAGGCTCTGAACTTGGGACCGACGTGCCCTGCGGTCAACGGGGCCTATAGGTATGACGTAAACAAAGCTTGATGCAGTAATTTGTATCACAAATTACTTAAATGTAAATAATGATTGTAATATGAATATGCATTTTTATGTGACATTGATTTGAGATGTTTATTGATTGTAATTATTGTTGAAAAGAAGTTTATACCGCCTTACTGAAACTGACAATAATAGCATGCAATAATGCAGCGAGGGGGTGAGCTGTTTATCATTATTGGAAACGAGAAAGTTACGTAATGTTGCCGCGTTTAGAATCTTCTGGAACATTTCCCTAGAGCATATGTATTCATAATTTTCATTGGATATTAAAATAGACGCTAATGTTGGCGCGTTTTATTAGCCAATAGCAGCTCAGTTATAATCTTTAGGCATATCTGGGTGTATGAGTATAAATAGAGGCTAGGTTAGAGGTAAAATCCTTCAGTCGGTCAGTTCATCAAAATTCTTTGTACACTACACGTCGCATTCCCGTCAGTTCGTCGAAAATATTTTGTATGATACACGTCGCCTTCAGTCCAGCAGAAATATTACACGTCGGCTATAGATTCACAAGTTACGCGTAGCAGAATTATGAAAAATCTAAAGTGTTGTAAAGTTAATTATACAAAAGGTTGAAGTACGTGGATTAAAAGTGATCAGTAAGAAGTTATTATAACAGTTTCAGTTTGGCGAGTGTCAAGATCAATGTGTAAATGTGATAGTTAACGTGTTCGACAATAAAAGTATAAAACAAATTTCTTTCATCAGTGTTATCTTTGGATAAAAGATTCCTTTCCGTTTACACAACCTGTATAAAGAGAAGTGCTCGACCCAAAAGCTAGCCGGAGGACAAAGAACCAAAATTAAATAAAATCACTAGCATTTTTTTTAAACAAAAAAACTAATACTGCCGCAAATTGCTAACACCAGATGGAGCTAACAAACCTAACAAATGAATGACGTCACAAGATGGCTTCAACGCGTGAAGTAAACACAAATACACAAACTTTATAAGTAATACACTCGCAAATTGGCGCACAACGTGGGGCTACAATAATGTTAAAATAAGTCATACACTCACAAGCTAATACAACGTTTGTTCTATGATAGTTCCTCTGTATTGGTAAGAGGTGTCTTTTGACATTGAATACCGGTTGCTTAGGCACGTAAATTTCCAACTTATAAACCTTATCTGTTACCATATTAATTATAAACTAGGGTTGCAATGTTCGCGCATGAAGTGGCCATTATTAAGAGATAAGCTGGAATATCAAATATTGCATTTCTCATATAAAAGTCCAATAGGTTAACAATGCATTCTCATCAGTACGGACTTATTAATACATTTTTGAACAAATTATGAGACTAATTGGGCATCACCTAAATGGTTATACGTAATAGAGATATGCCTTTTTTAATAATATAACTGTAGTTATCTAAAAGTTGACTGTAATATTAAACGCCCAATTAATGCTGCTAAGGTTATCTTGACACAAAATTACATATAAACGTTGTATACAAAGCTATTGATTAAAATACAAGACTGTAAGCACTATGTCTTGATTGTCTCTACTTCCTCATACGAGTATTCAGTTTTTATAACCGCTTCTCATTGAATTAAACCGGTTAGTGATCGTATACTAAACTAGAATCGGAAGCACGGAAGAAGGCAGGTGAGTGTAAGTTGCTCAGTAGACTAATTTGAATCACGTGGCCTGCAGCCAATAGGCACACTCAGTCATCACTACTTATCGACTGCAAGTTGTAGCGCGTTAGCGGTATTCTTTGGCACTGAACCCGTTTAGAGAGGAGTCAAGACGCAGAGCGAGCGAGAAATATCTCTGACTCTGTATGCACAGTAGCTTTCTGCTCACTAGCCTTCGTTCGTGCTCTCGACTCTACAGCTACATTATTTAAATGCTTACTAAAGTAAATTCTGACAAAATGCGATTAAAAAGTAAAGAAAGACCTAAATCAAAAGCTGGCAAAATACATCACCTTTGTTCTATTAGTGCAAGTTCTCTAGAAGATATTCATATTTGAATCTGTTATTGCAGCAGTGCATTCTGTGCCTAGCTTGGAAGGTTTGATAGTCGTGCTCTAGTCCCCGGTCACAGAATGCAGGTGTTTCGAGCCCATCCATGTGGTTGCTGACTTTTATGTCCATGTGTAGGACCGGTGTACACTCAGCATCATAATGATTTGAGGAGCTACGATAGGTAGCGGTCTGTAAGCAACATGAAACAAAATTCTGGCTTAACCACATTATCCTCTTGTAACGGTTGGATGATCGTCCTCTTCTGCCTTGCACGCGTGCACGTGAGGTTGGTAGCCCAAGTGCTGTACTACGCCAGATTTAGCTTTTTATCGTTTAAATGTGCTTGTTTTCATTGCTTTTAGCGTGCATAGTTCTAGGGCTGTTAATTGTAATTGTATGCCTAAGTAAAGCAGTTAATAGTAATTAGTTGTTCTTTCACACAAGCCGTGTGTAGGACAAGGTGAGAAAGGTAGAAACAGATCAGTGAAAAATTCAATGCTATAGCCAGGATCTCTAACCAAATGAGCCGGTATGGCATTAAATTCCCCAACTGACTCGCATTTTTAATTTAATTTAATGCATTACTGGCATATTTCCATTGTAGCTCAGTTGGTCAGAGCAACCGGATGGAAACCGGAAGATCCGTCGTTCAAATCCCGACTGTGGCATTGAATTTTCAGTCGTCTTATTCTACCTTCCTAATCTTGTCTACACACGGCTTGTGTCGAAGGGGAATTAATTACTATTGATTGACGTAATAGTTGGTTAAATCATAACGTCCGGGACATACAGTACTTACGACATTGTAAGTCACCATTAGGGCATGTAATCTAAAAATAATTTGAGATCTCCTTGTGGTTTATCGGAAAAGTGTGAGTCAATTGGGGAATTTAATGTCGTACCGGAATGTTGCCATGGTAGCTCAGTTGGTTATAACAACCGGACGGAAACCAGAGGATCCGTGGTTCAAATCCCGACTATGGTATTGAAGTTTTCAGTCATGTAATTCAGTTAATGTTTTATATTACACTTAGATAACACATCCAGTCTATGCCTCAGAACAGGCCTATCCAACACACGCCCCCGTGCGCCAAGGTGTCTGTAATGTATTTTCCTAGTGTGATTCAACAGCAAAATTTTATTCCGAAGATTTATAATA
Source organism: Deroplatys truncata (assembly GCA_030765065.1). Taxonomy (NCBI): domain Eukaryota; kingdom Metazoa; phylum Arthropoda; class Insecta; order Mantodea; family Mantidae; genus Deroplatys; species Deroplatys truncata. The sequence goes on along the minus strand of CM060981.1, from coordinate 203,431,896 downwards.
TTAATTCAAATTTCAAGACCAAACTACTTCCTCCCGAACATCTTCCTAATACACACATAAAACAAGTTTTTGTACACTCATAGCTGTATTCATTATTTCCCAAAGTAAACAGTATCAGTCATTTCCTTGCTTCCTCTCAAAAGAAGGGCACTTGCCCTAACGGTGCTTTTTTAAGTTCAAGCAGTATAAAACTTTCTGCCGTAGTCAAGACAGACAGATTCACATACCCACCGCTCCCACCGTAGTTTGCGCTTTACGCAGACCTCAACTTGTCGGAAGTTGGGGACAAAGTCACTTTAATTCCAACAAAGCTATACGGAAAATAATGTTTGCTCTTTTGAACATTGTTATTTGTACATATAGCGAGGAACGGGGTCAGTTTTTGAACAAAAATCTAATGTGTTACATTGACATGAGTTTCTCTACTCTTGTACAAATTATTTTCACAATCACTTATTCTCTATCTACTTCATGTTAATCGAGATATCGAGATGTTAATGCAATTGCTAATTCTCTTGTAGGGGCAAGGGGAACATGGTAGGCTTTAAGCGATAATCAGATCTTTTAAGAGCTGTTTGCTAAGTGGAGTATTCCAATTTCTTTGTATGCCGAGGACATACAAAAAAAAAAAACCAATAGCAAATTCCCATTTGGGAAAAGTATAAGCATTGGAAAATTCAAACAAATAGAAAATAATGTCTCGGAAATGATTCACTCGACACAAAAATATATATGGCACAAATTATGTGTTTTAACGAGATCTACATTTTTGGTAGAAAACTTTTGTCTATCTCTTACGATTTACCAGTCATGGAAAAGCCATTCAGAAAGAATAGGACTTTTGGGAAGATTCCCAGATAATTTTATTCAATATATACATTTTATTTGTCATGGAAATATGATAAATGTATCAAAATCGTTAGAGCCATTTTTGAGAAAATAAAAATGTTCGAACATTTTTTTCTAAAAATGTTTTTTCTTAAATTCAGGAGGCCTCAAAATACGTATTTCCGGCGAAATCCCGGTATCGAACTTTTGGGTGGGTTGCTACTTCCCCTACTTCCTGTATGTAGTAGAGAAAGTAAAAATGTAATATCATTTTAGAACTTGCGAACATAGGTTCAATTACGTCCCTTGTGTTGTGGTCGATTATTCTTAATACAATATGGCTAAACGGCAAAGAATTGGCAGTCTTAACAGTGATTGACAGGAGCAATACTGCTTTTTTCAATTTAGAGGAAAACCCATGTGGTTATTGAGTAAAAATATTGTGTTTGTTCCTAAGAAAATAACGTAGAACGTAATTTTTCACAAATTACATGAACTTCAATAGGGGATTTCCTGTTTATTTCGAGTTACGAGAATACAAAGTTAGAGACTTAAAATGTAAATTAACATCGCAGTAATGTGCATTTACAGAGCCCGTCCAGCAAAATAGTAAAGTGACAATGACCTCTTATAAGGTCTTGTTATATTTAACTGAAAGGGGGACCAAATTTTTCAGCGACAAGGAAGCAAGTAGTTAAAGACGCAATGATCAGTGCCACGTAAACTCCGTTCGATGGTCACAAAGATAAATCTGCACTTATATCTTCAATAAAAGGACTTCAATTGTCCCACCAAACTGAATAGATTTCTAATAATTTAGAATTTCAACTATATCAGGACCTGCAATCGTGTGAATGATGAAAGCGCTAATGTTTATGATGTTGGAAGTTGTGTGTATTTATTAGTGTGGTCTTTCATGATTTTACTATTAGGAAGGAAGTTGTAAAAGTGCTTCCACTTTATGAACTTGAAATTTGTGAAAGATAGTAATATTCCAATCTCTAAACTTGTTCCTACAGCAACAGATGGGCGCCTTGAATGAGAGGTTGGAAGAATGAGTATCTTGTTCTTTCTGCTTCATGATTGCTATCCAAAATTTCTTTCTTATCACTGCATTATCCACCAGGAGGTTTTGAAATTTGCTCATGTCATAAAAGTTGTAATTCGTCTAGTAAATCACATAAGATTATATTCTACATGTCACCGATCGTTCAGAAATATTTCGAATATATCATGAATATAGCATGAATATATCATGTGCAATTCTTCATGTGGACATAAGGTGGCTTAATAGGAGGAAAACTCTGGAACGATTCTGCAATATTTTGGATGAGATCAGAGATTTTGTTAAATCATCTGGTCAGTATAGTTAAGAACTTGAATGAGATGCCATGATACTAGATTTGGACTTCTTTTCAGACATCAATTCAAAATTAAACGAGCTAAACCTCGAATTACGTGGGAAAGATAGAAACATTTCGGGCATGATAAGTGTAGTAAATACTTTTCAGAGGAAACCAAAGCCATGGATTGCAAATTTAAAAACATTATCTTCTACAATTTACAACTTTGAATTCAATTATGGAAACCGTAAATGTCGGTGAATATGATCTATCTTTTCCCCATTATTTTTAAACCGTAGCCACAGAATTTAATTATAGGTTCAGCCAGTTTGCAACATTTGAACCAGTGATAAGATTTATCAATAGTCATTCGCTTCAGTTGGCATTACTGAACTTGAAGTTTATGTGTGAGATCTTTGGAAAATGTAATTTTGAAAAATTAGAAATGGAAATTTTAAATGTTCAAGAAGACATATCTTTGAAATCATGTTATACATCTTCAAGCAATCTCTGGAAGCTGGTGAACAGGAATAAATATGCCACATTGCGCAGTTTTGCTTTGAAAACTTGTTCCTGTTTTGGTGTGACATATCTTTGAAAGGTCATATTTTCATCTATAAGCATCATCAAGAATAATTACCGATCCAGCCTGACAGACTCTCATCTAGATGACGCATTGAGAGCAGGTTGTTTCAGCTACACACGCGATTTTTCTGAGCTTGCGGCGTACATGCAGTGTCAAACTTTACACTATTGTACACGTTCTGGGTGCTTGCCCATACGAAGAAGTGCTGGAAACAGCAGACATCACAAAATAAGAAGCGTGATTGCAGCAGGTATGAAGGGAAAAGGTTTTCAGGTCCACGAGGAGGTATATGGATTATCCAACAGTGGTAGCAGCAGGCGCATCGACATCATCGCCTACAAGACATCATCTGCCAGTAGTGGGTTAGTCATTGATCCTACTGTGCGCTTTGAATTCCACTGTCAGCAGCCCGAAGAAGTAGACGCAGAAAAAAGGCCATTTATGAACCTACTATCTCCAATTACAAGGATAAATATAATTTAAATAAAATCTCAGTCACAGGATTGATGATAGGAGCTAGAGGGACAATACCTAAAATTCTACACAGGTTTTGGGTAGATTATGGCCTAGATAAACGCCTGCTTTATCAAATAGCAATCATGGCTATTAGAGGATCAATTGTCATCCTCAGAAATCATTTGTATTCAATATAATATCGATACACACTTTACAAATCATTGACATTATTATATATTTATATATGTATTTATTTTAACTGCATAATACGATTATTTTATACTGCCTTTCTGTCCCGATTTAAATTCATTTGTTTTTCTATTTTAAGTTGATTTTTTTTTATTTTGATATGTTAACTATAACTAGTCATTATTATTGTTAATTTAAAGTTACATATGTTAATTGAATAGGTTTACTTTGTCTATATGGCAGCTCTTAATTGAGGGAAGTATTATAATAAAATAATATAAGTTGAAAATCAAAGTAACCTTCATTATAACTGTTTTGAAATATTTTTACAGTAGGTATTACATTTTGGGTAGTAATTGCTAGGAGTGGTGGTGATGGCAGTGGCGTAGCTCACGCTTCCTTAAAAATGAGTTAAATGTGTCCGAGCATAGAAGAAATTTGGAAAGCGCTGGCTCAGAATATTGGACGTATAATAAACAAATAGAAATTAAATTCCTATTATCTGTGGCTATAGACATTTATTACATAAATCAGAAAAAAATAATCTCAGTATTTTAACAATTTCGAAAATTTAAGGGTAGACGTAGAAAACATAATACTTGAAGCAGTTTAGTATAATTTGTTTTAATTTTCTACATAAAGGATATATTTTTGGAAGTCAAATGGCTATTATTTTAGTTACCCTTAAAGTTAAGAGCTGAAAAATAGTACTTATATTCGCTCAGTGAATAAAATGAGTTGCAAGGCATATTGAGATAATCCAATAATCTTATCAAACATTATCGTTTTCCACGATGAGAAAAACATATAAAAATGCTTTTAGAATCTGCAGTGGACTATACTTGTGTCGTCAACATTGTGGATCATGTACTACAAGTGAACAAAAACGCCAATAAAGATAATAAATGACTGAAATTATCTGTAACAAGGTTGTGATGGCCGCACGTTACAGGATTGTGATGAACGATAGATTGAGTCGACTACATCTGTGAACGGTTGCATCAAGTTCAAAACCTGCAACATGCTAATTTTGATATACTTTCAAAAATATCCCAGAATTTTTCAAATGAAATTCTCTTCGACCTTTATAAGGAAACCTAAAGACCTTCAATATATTTCTTGTGGAAATGTTGGTCAAATGTAATAAAACTAATGCAAAAAAGACGTTAAGAGAGAATTAAATTCGTTATAATACCTAAACTAATTCTACTTAAAATTAATTTAAATTTGGGTTGGAAACATTATATTAATTATTGTGTTCATTGTATCTCTCAAACACTGACTTTAAAAAAAGTAGGCTGTTTTCAGTATTTTAAATAATGAAAACTATTGCAAATAAGAAGCTAATATTATGCAGAAGAGTTTGGTTCCCAACACTTCACGTTTCTACGACATTACTTAAAACTGCAAAAGATAAATAACAATAATAATAATAATAATAATAATAATATGATAATAGGTATAAACATTTTTTCCGTCCGATTTACTTTGAATGCCTCATGTACACAATTAATTTGGCATATTTAAACCTCCAGACACAGTTTAACGACACCATGCATTTGGCATATGATTTATGTTTAAGGGCGTTCAACTTCAAGGTCATTAGCGCCCTTAGAAAAACATGGCAAAGGCCAGAGATAAAGATGAATATAAAAAATCATGGCAAAGGCCAGAAATAAAGATCAATACAAAAAGACACGGCAAAGGCCAGAGATGAGATCAATATAAAAAGATAGCAAAAGCCAGAGATAAAGAGCATATCAATGTGATTAAATTATCCTTTGAAAGTTTGCCTATGGCAAAAACTTAAAATTTCTTTCTATCGCTTGGTTATCGTCCGCTAAGACCCCTGCAAGACATGCCAGCATACAGTTGGTATAATTCTCTTTGCAAAATGCAAAAAACAAACAAATAAGAAATGTAGTATCTGGAAAAGATCACTAAACTTTTACCAAATAGTACCAAGAATACCTCAAAAAGAGGATACAGCAATTGTTTTTGGTCGAGAGAAATCAGCGAAGATTTAAAATGTTCTTTGAGATATGTTATGATATTTAATTACCATTCATTTCGTCTTCTTCTTCTTCTTTAGTTTGGCTGAATCCCTTTGCCTTCACGTAGAGTCTGATGGTGATAAACATAATTCTAAACATATCGTTAGTGGTATTCTACTTCCTGTTGTTCGTTGGTCGCATGTTATTTTAATAAATTTTCTTTCCTCTGCTCAGTCAAAATGTTCATTCTAATGTTTCTTTCTTTATTTTACTAATTTTAATATATCCGTTTTATCACATTCTTTTCTTATATCTTCATGCTCCATTCTGTCCTTTCTAGTTTTCCCTACTATTGCCCTTAAGCATTCATGTCTATTGTTCCAAGTAAGTGTTTAGTTTTGCTGTTTTCTCTTTTGTTTCTGTTTCATATACAGTTCCTATTACAGTTCTATAAAGGTTAATTTTACTTTCAGTGTTTAAATATTTATTATTGTAAACAGTATATTGTACATGACCTGATATTTCTTCTTGTTCTGTATTTACTTATTTGTAACTGTTACTACATAGCGAATAATTTTTGGAAAAATATAATACATATATACATATATATTACATAAATATATACTGAGAATGAACGCGAAAGCTGCCGTCTCCGCAGAGTGAGGAGCAGGTCAGTTAGCCTCCATAGGACATGTTGCGTCACGGGAAATCTGCGAAAGAACAAAAGAGATTAGGTGTAGCGTCGAGAAGACGGGTGTAAGGAGGGGATGGTGAATAAATGATGAGGCAGCCAGCAGCCTTGTTGCCATTGTTTGAGGCACACAACTCCTCCAGCTACGTTCATTGTCTACGTGGCATTGCAACTTTGATATACCAGTGTCAGAATAAGGGAATGTACTGTATCACTCAGCTTCAAGTGCCACATATTGAGTGGTAACATTCACATCTAAGCTGACAACCTGAATATTCTTCACCAAATGGTGCAGTACTACCGAAACAATACTATTATGGTATTCTATGTGAAGTTTTAATGTGTAAAAGTGTGAAAGTGGAATCTCTGTTAAGGTGGGAATATCCAAGGTAAGCAGACACAAACTTTTGTGGAACTCCACCCTATTTTGCAACTAGCCATTTGCTGAAAAGCAACTTGCAAAATAGCGTGAAACTCCTGGAAGCGGAAAGAATTGTGCAGTTAAACAGTATTCCACTTGCAGTTTATTTTAATAGACAAATTAATCACATAGTTAAGTATGTTCTCTTTCATTGACTGTATGAGGATCCAAGACTGCAATGCAGCGTATGGAAATGGCTATTTGGTTTCGTTCATAAAACGCAGCAGACCTGTGTTTGTTTCAATATTACGGGAACCTATCTGTACTCTAATGATGTAATTATTTAATTGAAACCAAAAATGGTCTTCCTCAAAAATAATCTGATGAAATGGAATAATACTAAAGTAGGTCTTTAGAAGCAAAATGGAAGACATATTAAGATATTTGTATCAATATTTCGGAATTTTATGTAGTTATTTAATTAACTTTCTGCTTTGGACGAGTAATAAATATTCTCCAGCGGAATTTAGGATTTTTTTAACAGAACGATTACAAAAATTTACTTTTAAAACTTACAAAATCCACAAGTGTCAACATCTTTGCTTGAATTTTCTTAAAGGAACTACATTACTCTATTAGGCTATCGTTTCGAATTCTCTCAAGTAATATTGCAACCGCTATGAAGTGTATAACAATCTAGAGCTATCCAAGTCTTTCGGTATTCAAATAGATATTTCTGTATACATCCACAAATATACCAATTCAGCGTAACACTCTTCAGAAGATCACATGGTTTAGCAAACCAATACGAAGGCACCTGGAATCAGATCTATCCTGCCGTATCTTGAAGTCCAGAAAGCACGCAGAAGGTGCAAGTTTTTAAGCTTTGTTTTCTGGAACTCTGTCACACGCTACCTTAATTTGTAGAGCGTAAGGGAGTTACAGTGCCTCAGGAGGCCATAGCAAGCTACAATACACAGTTTATATTAACCTCAGCTACTTCAAAGGTTGATTGAAAAGTCCCTCAGAATTAATACATATGCGTTCTCCTCTCATGGCTTTAGTTCCTCCCTCTTGGTGTGGTTGCGCGAACTATGATGGTAAACATCAAGAACGCTATCGTAAATTTTATATCATTCACCTTACGAGTAAATACTCACAGCTCTGGATAAAATATGCCAATATTGAATTAAAAATTGCTCCATATTTTTCTTCGAATGCCCAGAACTGATTAAACACATACTTAGAATGTATAACATTGCTCTAAAATCATTTCTGGAACATTCTTCCTATGACTTGTAGAGACATTTAATGATCTCAGAGAAGTACATTGGTAATATGAATAAATAAAGGAGTAATAAAATAGGGTGCTATTTCTGTTGTTTAATTAATGTGGTTTCATAGAAGTTCTGCTTGAATAGTTAACGTACTGTACTTAAAACAAAAACATCAATTGGTTTATGCAGAAAAAAAGCTAATACATAGCTAATTATGAAGTGTTAGTTATTTTAACAAGAAGTTTTGTTAATGAGCATCAACTTTAGCTTTACGTTTGAGTCTTCACATTAAAGCACTGCCTTATACTTGCAATAGATAAGAATTAGATGTACATACTAATCATTCTATAATGTTTTGAGTATGAATGTCTGTTTCATAACTTTGAAGTTTGCAACAGGTTCCATGTTTTGTGAATTATAAACTAAACCAGTCTTATTCTTTAAAAGTTAAAATGCTTGGTCTTATCACAGATTTCACATCATTTCAACATTAATGCAAAGGTTTACATTTACATAATTTCAAAATTAACCAAGAGGTTTACATTTATACACTTTAACACAAATATTAATATCATTAAGAAACTGCAAAGTTTTTCTTATCCTTTCTGGTTTGTTCACGGCACTAGATAAATGCAAGACATAAGCTTACTTTCTAAATCTGATGTACAATGGGCATTCCACAATGATGTGCTGAATGATTAATGGTGTGTTGCAGTTGACACAGATTGGAGGCTGGTCTTCAGTTAGAAGAAGAGAGTCCGCCAGTTTACAGTGTCCAATAGGGGAGATGATTACTTGATTTCGTCGTCTGAGTGTTCGTGGGGATTGGAAAAAACTGATACAGCCTGAACGAGCTTCATGAAGTTTGCCATCAAGTGATAACCACTCTTCCATTTCTGCATAAACGCTCGTTGAATGGACGTGATGATGTGTTGGTGCGAGGAGGCTATAGATGGAAGTCTGGATGCTTCTTTAGCGCTTCGATCGGCTATTTCATTGCCATCTATACCTATATGGGAGGGAATCCATATCAAGGATACCTTTTTCCTATGTTCTTAATTTTGAGGCCCAAGGAACAAATGTCTTCTAGCATTGCATGGGAAGCCTCAGATTTCTGTATAGCTAATAGGACACTTAAAGAATCAGTGAAGACAGTGAAGTGGGCCTTCATAGGAGACTTTATATGTAAAAGAACTTCCTTTATGGCGAAAACTTCACAAGAAGACACAGTGAAGAAGTTCGGTAAGCTATAGGGCATTGCATGGTCGGAGTATACCACTGCGCGGCCACGTCCTTCACTTATTGCTGAACCTCGGCTAAGATTTTTATGGAGTAGTAATACTTATCTAGTAGATGACTGAACATTTTTTAAGACGAAAAGAGGGTGTTTGGAGTTTTGCATCGAATGTAAGTTTGATATCAATTGGTGTATGTTGCATACGCCAATGAGATATCTGTCGTGGATAGATCAAAGGCATTTTTAGAATAATATCTTGGGAGTAATGCAGAATTCTGATGTAGAATGTACGTTCGTGTTATTTTGAGGGCACTATTAGAGATATGTTGTGGGAAAATGTAGCGATGCATTTTATGTGCGGGACATAATGCAATTTTTATAGCATACGTAACACTAAGCATCTTTCTGCGAACATTCAAAGGAGACTCACGTGCTCCCAATTATAGACCTTTAATTGGGCTTATAATTAATGCCCCTAGAGCGAGGCGTAGTGCAGTAGTTTCAATTGTAAACTATAGCTTCATAGTCCGGTTTAGATCGTATAAGAACTTTGTAGATACTAGGAAGTATGGGTAAATCGGCTCCCCAACTTTCTTGCAGCAAGAATTTTGAGTATGTTAAGTCGTTTTATGCAGGTATTTTTAAGTATTTCATATGGGGAATCCATGACCGTTTCCTTTTAAAATGACAACAAATTTATATTTGTAACTACATCAAGAACTACTTTCCTCATTAAAGTACAGGTCTAAGCTTTTCTCTGGTGATATTTTCCTTGAGAAGATGATGCATTTTGTTTTCGAAGTACGGAATTTAAACCAAGTTTTTAATGTCCATTTTTGGAGTTGTTTCAAGACAGACTGAAGCACTTCTTGGGTGGGGGCAATATTTTCCACTTGAAAGAATATTGTAGGATCAGAGGTAAGCCTTAATTGGTGGACTAAAAGATGATACAACATTGTTGATGCCTATAAGAAAGAGAGTTACGCTCAACACTGAGCCTTGAGGAACACCGTTTTAAATCGATACTTTTTTGGAGAGAACCGTTGGCCTTGACTCGAATACTGCGGTTATGAAGAAAGTCCAAGATAAAAACAACCATCCTTCACCTGGTGCTGATATTTAGAAGACTTTCTATTATGTGAGATTTCCAGGTCATATCATAAGCCTTCTCAAGATCTAGACTTATAGCAGATGGGTGTTGAGATTCTGAGAAGGCTGTGAGAATTCTGTTTCAAGCGTGATTAATATATCTCTGGTTGAATTGTAAATGCAAAATCCAATCTGAGAATCGATAAAAAGTGTTGCTGATTAAGAATCCATTTTAGTCGTTGATTAATGACTTCATTCATAATCTTGATCATTCTACAGGTGAGAGTAATACGTCGAAAGTTTTCTGGAATATTCTGGTCCTTGTTCAATTTAGGAGTAGGGATTATTATTGCTAGTCGCCTTTGTTTAGGAAATACTTTGTTCATCCAGATAAAATTATATATTTTATTCAGATATGCCAGCCCTTCACGAGGAAGTTGTTTGAGTAATTCATACGGTATATTATTCGTTCCAGAGCATTTATGCACATTGCTGTAGATTGTCCAATGGCTTGTCTAGTATAATTTTTTCATTGTAGCTTTCATGAAAATTCGAGTGTGTTGAAGTTAGTTTTAGGAGTGGTTTAGACTTTTATGTTGTTGAAAGGATTCATAATAATTGCATTCACTTGAGTTCCTGCTAAGATATTAGCAAATGTCCTAGCAATTTCAGTAGAGCAGCAAATATTCTTGTTCTTTTCGGCGTTCCAAAGAGAAGTTATGTAAGGAGTCCAGAATGAGTCATTTATTTTATCAATTCTATCTCATACTAAACAGAAAGGGGTGTTATGGTTTAAGGAAGATACAAAGGATGACCAGCTTAGTCCTTGATGATGACTTCTCTTGCATGTCGTCTAACTTTTAAAAAGTTAGTTTTGTTCACTAATGCTGGGTGCCTCTTATATTGATTAGATGCTCTGTGTTTATCTTTTAAAGCATATTTGCAGGATTTGTTCCACCGTGGTACATATTTTTTATCGTTAAAAGCTGTGGTTTTTTGGTTTACACTCAATTCTGCAGACGTGACTATTAATCCAGTAAACGCTGAAATAATAGAACCTATTTCATTGTTGGCATTTTGGTCGAGGGAATTTTTAGATGTCGTCTTTAATGAGATTTTGGTATGTTGATCAGTAAGGCTCGGATAGTTATGCATTAAAACGTAAAATATGTATGTAATTATGGGTTTTAAAACAGTGATATATGCATTAACAACCCAGAAAATATGTGCTATCCAAAGTCTCACAAAAAGTGTGAAATAATAATTCTAAAAATAGGCACTGTGAGTTCATTTAATATTCGTTATATTGGAAAATACAAGTTAACATTATAAACCACCAAAGTAATAAATTAATGTAAAACTGACCGAATTTGTGGACTGGAACAGCTGCTGCTGAAGTGAACTTAATTCTTTACATTACATTGCATAACACTAACCATTTTAAGGTTTGAAAACAGAAACGATTCTCTTTTGCTTCTGAGAATTGATTTGTACTGAGAAAAACAACGTTCGACAACAACAGACGTTATAGGTGCATATTTAAACTTCACAATTTCTTCCAGCGACAATGTTTCTTCAATGTCCATCAATTTGCTCTCCGTTTTACCAGAAATTATATTTGCAATATGCTGTAATGTATGGTAACCTGGATTTTTTTGCTGTAATATTCAAATTTTTCAACTACGTTTTTTGCAACTTGACCTGGCGCAGATTTTAGCTTTAGTGAGAGACTAAAGGTAAGTTTGTGACAAGTGGTACGTCATTTCGTTCGAGCGCTGTGATGGCTGTAGAAATGCAGTTGAAATGTAATTTAATGTAAATGTAAGTTAATTCCCCCTTTATTCCATCCCTACACATAGCACCCTTCGCTTCAACAATGCTTTCTGCTTCGTTTGCATTTAGCTCTTGAAGTTTGTCCTCGATAATGTCAAAATTGTTACAATAATATATGGCAGCTGTAACGAGGTCTCCCATCTCGTAATGATCGATTCGGGAGGAAGTGGAATTCCTGGAGCCAACTGTTTAAACAAACTGATTCTACTCGGAGATTTAAGGAAAACCTTTTTTACTCTTGATATTAAACTATTAACAGTAGGAAAATTTAAGCGCCCAGTTTCACTCAGGAGATGCATTGCATGTGCCAAGCATGTTACATGAATCTTAACCGCACCCCTGCCTTAACCGGATATGAGGGTGCGTCAGATAAAAACAAAACTACATCTTCATACCTAATTCCCTCTGGCCATAAGAGTAATATTCCATTATTGAATATTTTCGCAATCGTTTAATGATTTGTAGTTGCTATTTCTTCCACTGTTAGAAGATAAGCCTTTGACAGTCCATTTTCAGCGAGCGTACTGACAATTACATTACATACAGATGGTTTACACGCATCTAGAGTTTCATCCATGCAAACCCAGATTAGATTATCCTTAATAAAATCACGAATTTCTTGTATTGTTTTGTCATACAGTAATGGAACATAATGTTTGCGAAGAGTAGACTCATGTCGTATAGCCTGCTTTATATACGTTTCTGAGAATGACCTTAATTTAGTATGTTCTAATTTATAGAGCGGAATGTCAGCACGAGCGAAAGCTTCACATGGTCCTTATTAAAGGTTGACAACTGGGGGCTTAAAGTTGAACAAGTTGCTTCATTTGGGATCCCCGCATTGACATTTAGTATTGACTGTTTAGCACTTTTTTTTAGTGAAACATTTTTAAAATGTTTTGCTGTTTTTAAATGTTGCGTCACTTGGAAACGAGTGTCTGCACTTATACGCCTTTCACGCGCAATACAAAATAAAAATAGTCCATTTGTAGTAAGCACACTTTGGTTTTCAGTACAAATATATTTAGTTGAGTGGATAAACTCGATTTCACGGGTGGCATTTTATCTGCTATAACTAGAGAACACTGGAGGTTAACGCAACCACTCTACACGCACAAACAAAACCAAACTGCATCTGTATTATCGTCCCACTGAATAAGTTTACATCGGCAGTTCTTTGATATAATACTCGCCGCGTTAACAATCGGCAACTCTGAAAATGCGATACCTACCGCTCGCCGTTTATTGTTTCAGGCTTTATTTTCTTTTATTTTATTCATTTGTTTTGAAATACATAATCAATTAAATTTTTAACAAATTTTCTGTGAAATATCGAAAAAATGTATAATTGTAACGCATTCTCTAAATATTATGCAATTACGAAGAAATCGAAAATATGCAAAAACATGTAGAACAAAATTTACATTTTTGGAATCAGAAAACATTGTTTCGTGCACATTTAACATTATTCATATGTTTTAACCAAATAAAAAACAGTTGTTATTAGATAACTATCCTAGCACTAGTGATCAGTCAGCCCTATGAAACTTCCAGTTGAAGTTGTATGAGGATATAGAATTATTTAGCGAGATTGTGATGGGTGAGTGGTCGCTCCCAAGCAGCAAAGAGTAAACTAACCACTCGAGTAGTTAGTAGATATCAGGAGTACTTGTCGTTAAATCGAAATTACTAGTTGATCCATGAGCTTGATCGTAGCGATTTAAGTATAATCAAATCAGAATTTTCTATTAGTTTTTCAACTATTTTCCCTCCTTTATCAATGTGACAATTCCTCATATAGTGTTATGGCTGTCAAATTTCCCAGCAATATGAAATATTTGGGGAGATGGTGTATTAAGTTTACTATATTGTCACTACGAAGAGCAAAGATATTGTACAAATGCATACTGATTAGGTAAATTAAAGATATTACGATTCCTTCTAGATCGCTTATTAGAGGGATTTCCTTGTGGTTTAAATTAACTTACATGTATGTTGCTACACCTCCACTTGGATGAAGTGCAGTTGTACGATTCCTATAGTATATCTTAAATTATTTTAAGTTAGAGACAGTATTATTATTATTAAAGTTTGTTTCTTGCAGACAAACAACTACAGGTTGGTGACGGTTAATTAGGAGTTATATTAATTAAAATTGTGGTCAGAAACCGTTTAGACTCCATTAATATAACAATTATTTGAAGTGTGCTGTTCTGCATTGTTGGGTAAGGAGAGCAGATTCAGCACATAGTAGTAAGGTGTAGAGGGTCCTATTGCAATGTCTTTGTTCTGGACACAACTTTTAGTAGCTTTTTAACAATGGTCTGCATCCATTTTTAATGTTTTATCGGTGAAGTGAGAATATAGCGTTAGGATTTTTAGCGCATAAGTAAGATCCTTTATGTCTTGTGAAGGGAAGTTGTTGCTATGTCAGTAGCTCCTATTGTATTTTCAAAGAAACTTTTAAACTGCAAATACTTGAGAGGAAAGAAGTTTCGTTCAGTTTCAATTATTGGTTTAATTGGTCGCAGCCCAATACTTACGGCTGTAGTTTGTCTCCTTTTTGTAGTTTGTGTCTCCTTTTTGGGTATTTTTTAACCTGGAAGGGATTTAAGGTCTCTAGGGTATTTATCCGAATTAGTAGAGGTATTTCATTAATCATTGAGCTTGGCAGTTTCATTGCTGACTAGTGAATTTGGGCTATTAAATATAACAGCTTGTGATTATTTAATTACCGATTTTGAATTTTTTCTGATTTTGAGGTAGCGAGATCTGTGAGTTCCTTGCGAGAGTTTGATGAAGCTTGAGATTGACCGAGTCTGTCATTGGATTTTTTCTGTAGTGATACGAGGCATTTTTCATTACTTTTAGGGAAAAAGAGGGTATGTAATCTGTATTGTTGCCATTAGGAACTTCCTCATTAAGTGCTGGAAATTCTGAGAACTCAGATTTACGCTGGGCATGTCGTGAGAAGGATCCGAAAGCACATCTTTAGGTGCTGAACTGATGTTAGGGCAATCTTTAGCTAAATGCCCTTCAGTTTTACATAGGAAACTGGAGAGAACATCAGAAGCTAGTTATGTGAAGTAGTTATTTTATTATGTTGGAGTTTAGTGTTTCAGGAAGCGTATTGAAGTCTTCATTTAGATGTACATCTATCCTCTAAAACTTGATATGTACAAGAAACCTGTGATTGATACTCCTACTCTAATTGGTTAAATTTTTGACATTACTATAATGCCAAGTTCGTTTAGTTAATTTTCAACCACATAGTTGGGGATTCCTGGTCAAACATTGAAAAGAATGATTCGTTTATTTCTTCTTTTAAGGGATCTTATTTTCAACGAAACATAGTAGATCAGTATATTTAGCTGTTTCTTTGGTGATTTCTTCAGCACAATTCTATTACCACATAGGAATACCCAAATACTTCCATTCGATATGAGAAGCATATCGTATATTGCTGGGGCTGGTTGGTTGTTCTAGTGCAAGAAATTAATCCTTGATCCTAATGCCATCATAGGATTCGATAGCAATAGTGTTTGGCGGTGCTATATCAGAGTAGCGTGGCCTCGTAGATGCATTGGGTTGGTTATTAGCAGATTTCATTAAGTTATCTGAATCCTTGTGAATTGTATTATCGAAAGTAGAAGCGTTTTCATTTGTCTGTGGGTTCATTTGCTCACCTTCAGTGGATTAGCATTATTTGGCTTTCTCTCTGATTAGAGGTAGATGTGAATGTATAGCTGTGATTTTAAATTATGCTAAGAAAGTGTTTTTAATTTTACAGTTTTCTCAAAGAGTATCAAGATTAAATCCACCTTTACTTCCAATTTAGGTGTATATCGTGTCCGATAGAGAATCGCAGTCTTTACGTCCAAATGATTGCACGAGAAATAATTTCACAAAATATTAAATGTAGAATGAGAGTTTATACGTGAACCATTGGCGACGATCAACAACAATCTCCCCAAAAAGTGATATATCTGCGGAAGAAACGCAACACTTTGTAGGCATAACTTCCTTGTACGAATAGTTGTACATGCTTGTCAGGGAGTGTGAAAATATAACTCACCTTCAGACTGGTCCATAATGACTGGCGATTCCATTCTATCTTACGTGCTGATTGGTGGCGTAAATGTAGACTGCATGTTCTGTGGTACTCTCGGAAGGAGAATCGTCCTCCTGGTCTAGTGGTACCATGTTCCCTTCTAGCTCCCGAGGTTGCGGGTTCAAATATTTTTGGGCGCAAAAATCTTTCACATAGCTTCCTGCGGAAGGGAAGTAAAGCCGGTGGTCCCGTCGTTTACGTAAAAAGGCCTCTGAGCAAAATGTCCCGTCTTCCACACCCAATATAGAATGAAACGCTAGGACTATAGCAGTTGAAGAGCGTCCATAAATAAAACTCAATTTATTATTTTTGTCTTGGAAGGATCATTATACACGCCTGGTATTCCTCAGTGCAGCGCTACCAACTATTTTACAACGAAAAGCTGAAGCCTGTCAACTCGCCCTACGTTCGGTTCACCCTCGAATTCCAACTGTTTACATCTTTGTAAAGGACTTAAATAATTTATGCAATCCTGTTCATACACCTAAAACGCGCCACGATTAGAGAACGATTAACTACTCCTCTCGATGTCGTTAAGAATACCCTAGGAAAAGTTTGTAATTGGCGGGTTGGAATGCCGTCCTTGCATCACGAAGGCGTGCTGAAGGTCTCACGTGAGCAACTGTCAAACAAACGGGTTGCACCGTGCGACACTGCAACATGCTGTTGTGAAAGAACAATATAAAGGAGATAAGAAACAACAGAATCTTTGTTCCTATATTTGATTTGATTATGCTCTTAAAAGAAACGTATGCTCTCCCCTTCCAAATTTCATAAAATAATCCTTCACCTTAAACGATGCATGCATGTCACAATAAGGTATAGGCATACTCCGTGGACTGTGCTATCTGTGCTATCTGTGCTAGCCTCTAGTTCCCAAGGTCGCGGGTTCAAACCCGGCGGAGGGCGATGGACTTTTTCGGACCTAAAAGTCCTTAGCATGGCTTCCTTCGGAAGGGAAGTAAAGCCGGTGGTCCCGTGTCGTAGATTTACGCCACGTAAAAGAAACTCAAGCCTGATAAAGCGGCCTCTGAGCAAAATTATCGGTCTTTCACGCCCAATATAGAATGGGACGCTAAGGACCATAGTAGTTGAAGAGCGTCCATAAAAATAACCCAATAAGGTATAGAGTATTTTGGGTTAACACTAGCAGGCTTTACCTGTACAAGAATGCAGTAAATTCATATACCAATCCTCTCTAATTACGGGAAGTGTCACATTGAAGCTGCTAGAACTACATTACACTACACACAGGGTATAGACATTAAATGGTCGAGTTTTAACAAAGCTCACAACTTCGATTATCAATCCAACAACCTAATTAAAGACAGCAAGGTGACGTTTTTTGATGCAAGTGTTCTTTGTGGGTAAAGCAGCATCATGAATAGCCTTTCTACACTTCAGCGCTGCCATTTGCGTTCTCCAACTTTTTTCTTTCCGTTTTTTTTTTTTAGCCAATCAATGATGTATGGAATGAAAGAGTTTAAGCTTAACGGTTTCATTACACCTTGTGGGCGTTTCTTTACAAATAAACAATGAAAATCTTATAATGAAAAAGTTGTGCAACGGTGCAGATATCCATCGCTTCATTCAGCGAAATGTCAATAGCTGTTTTGGCCCCCCCCCAAAAAGAAAGGCCGCTAGCACCATGTAAGTTTACCCCGATTAATATCGCCATCAAAACAATGAATATTCAGCGTTTGAGAAGTTCTTATTGAGAATTTCCTTTGCCAAAGCATTGCGTATTTAAGAGAAGCGGACAAACTTCTCAGCACTCAATATTTCTTGTAATTTTTATTGAGTATGCTCCATTACACAGCGTAATACTGGATACTATTTTTACATTACATATCTTAAATGTTAACAGTCCAATGTTCCTTAATTAATACAGTGCTCTCTTATATGCAATATTTCTATATACATTTTACACCCGTAGTTCACTTTATTGCATCAGCCTATTGTTTTGACAAATGTCCTAGTTGTTTGTTTATTAGAAGCTCCTTTGTCGCTAGTCATTTCGTTTACTGGAGTTCTGTAGCGCGTATAAGGTAATCCCTTTCCTTTTGTAGCTTTGAGCATCTGTAGATTAGGCGTTGTACCGCCTGTTCTTGTAGTAGGCCGGAACATGTAGGGTCAACTATTATTCGTATCTTGTAACAGGCATGCCTTGGTTTTCCCATGCCCACTAATAATTGCTGTTAATGCTGGGTTGATTGGGATGTATTGTTTCATTCTTTAAATCATAGATGGAATAAACTTTCTGCATGTGGCGCCTTTAGTTGTGTTGGTCCACCCTCTTTCCTCCTTAATTTTGCCGGCGATTGAAGTTTTATGTAGCTTATCATATGCTAGGACAAATAGTTTTCAAGAGCTGCTTCCGTGGATAATTTATCAGCGAATTCGTTCCCAAGGAACCCTGAATGAGCTTTGATCCACGAAAAATATATTTTTCAATGCTGTATCTTTAACCACCTGATTTGGTCATGAACTACCATGAAGTAGTTACGTTTAGGATTGCTTTTATGAGTGTTAATGTTATTTGGCTTTCTATACGTATTACTATGTTTCCTTCCTCACGTGTGGTATCCAATTTTTGTTGCGTTTCCAGCGCTCTTAGAATTGTAACTTGTTCGATATGATTATCTGAGCGGTTATGAAGAATTTTGGTTTTTATTTTTCTTACTAAAATTTGTTGCTTGAAAATTATGTGTTCATCTTAAAATACATTTGCGACTTGAGAAGGATGACGCCAAAAGGTAATTCGTAATA
Organism: Deroplatys truncata; assembly: GCA_030765065.1. Taxonomy (NCBI): domain Eukaryota; kingdom Metazoa; phylum Arthropoda; class Insecta; order Mantodea; family Mantidae; genus Deroplatys; species Deroplatys truncata. The sequence continues at coordinate 203,413,132 of CM060981.1, read as the reverse complement.
TATCTGACGTCAGTTGTTTAGCATTACCCTGACTGTAGACAGAACTAGAACGAATGCCCACAATTGCATTGAGTGGTTCCGGTAGTAGTATTTCTTTGAATGGGATAAGATGTATTGTGTCTCAGATGATCCGTTGAATATATTGGGTAAAATTAAGCTGGCAGACAGAAATGGACCTTTTCGTTGCGCTGTAGAATTTTCTGTCGTCCCTATACTTCCTACACAATTTATATTAGGGTTGACTTTATTTCCAAATCCAAAATGATTATCGATATTTAGAACGGAAGATTTGGTTTACATTTAATCCAAACGTTTGCATTCAGCTACAGGAATTAAGTAACTCATTAGTAAATCACTTCCTAGAAATTAGCATGCAAGTATTAAAACAAGAGGGTGATCATACCATAGAATTTGAGACAGAAAATCTTGATGTAAATCAGAAAGAAACCTAACGAGATATTATTAATAATTTTCTGATTCACTTACACCTAAACTAGGACGGAAAATGGAATCTGTCTACTTGAAAAAAATACTTTAGTATATAATAATAAATTTATTAATATATATATATATATATCTTTTATTGAATTAACAAAGAATAATTGGAATACACGTTCATATGTATTTATTATTTAGACCTTTTTAATTTTTCCCCCATATAGGTTATTATACCTTATATAAATATAGATTTTAATTAATACGAATAATATAAATAAATCCTTCTAATAGAATATGATATTTTTTGGAATAGAATAAGCCTATACGGTTACGATCCATATTATATACTTTTTTGAACACCTAAATCGAAAAACTTTAAGCAAAACTTAGCAATTATTACAAGCTTAAATGCCTTTTATACTTCCTCTACATTTGATGTAAGAAACAACTGTACTCCAACCAAAAATTTCATTGCTTCGTTCCAAAAGTAATGCTTCAAATCCTGCATGAATAAAACTCAAAATGCTTGGCTAGAAATTATTTCAAATGAAGCTACTTGACTTTGCTTTGCTCATTCCTCCATGCTTATACACATGCAAGACAGTCAGTTGTTTCAGCTGATTTTTACTTTATCTACAGCCTACCTATGGTAGGAAGAAGAAATAGAAATTAGAGGTCCCTAAAAATTCGAAAGCGAGTTTTCACTGCAAATACACGTTTTGAGGTAGCGATACATTTTCGAAAAACGTCTCTTTGTGTATGAGCATAAACAAAAGGCCATAAAAGATTTATATTTAAGTTTTACATCTTCCAAGGATAAGAAGGATAAGGACAAGGACCTCTTCCAAGGATAAGGACAAGAAGATATTTACGAAATTCTATCCACCCTAAACCATGGTGTAATGATAGTAAGGATGTGGCACAAATGCTGCTTATTTTCCTCCGGTCTGCTCAGTGACCTCAACAAGACTGCAACGTGTGGAACAAGATTATGACTTTACTGATGACTGCGAAGAGGACAATGATAACACAGTTATAACGTGAAAGCCTGAATGCTTAATTTTTCCTATTTCTAATATAAAAGAACAAATGGAAAGACCATGAAGCATACATAATAATGTTTAGCGTATAAGTACAAATAAATCACCAACTTATTACTCTTAGCTGAAGTACAACTGGTCTACTACTCTAAGACACTGGTATATATTTATGCAAAACATAATTATAGGCAAAAGCTATATAATTGTAATTAACAAGAATATTTATGAATTAAAATAACCGAAATAATCTGAATACAGTAAAATTAATTACATTTTGGTTACAATAGTAATAATATATCCCTTTATAGAACACAAGATAGATAGTAACCTTGCATATGAAGTAGGTACCACGTTTAGCATGTATTTCTTCCATTCAAACTGCCCTTAAAGGCATTTATGGATGAAAATAAAGTAAAAATATGCTAAAAGTAATAAATGTGGATTTTGTGTTATTAAATGCAACAAGCGTTTTACTTTGGTTTTTATGGCTATATAATCGTTCAAACCAAGGGAGATACACACTTAAATGTCTTTAACCAGGTTCCTATAAAACTGTGGTCAAAAGTTTTGGTACGTTAAAAGTGAGCAAGCCATTCGAAAAAGCCGCAATAGTTTTCAAATGACTAATTTAAGTGCAGAGGAGCAGAGGACGAAGGAGGATCTGCGCATACATTAAATGTTTTTAAACAGTTTAAAGACCAGAAACAACATTATTTAGCATCGCAGCTTTAAACTCAGTTTTTGGGGGGTTTCAGATATGGGATATTTTAAAATTATTCCACATAATGCGGTTTTCGGTATACATGTGTGAAATTTGCTACAGCTACTTCCTTATAAATAGCACAATTCAAAATGATGACACAATTTTTGTTAACACGCTTAATTGTGGAGTAGTTAAACAATAATATCAACGTTGTATAAATATTTCAGTTAAAATTTGAATACTATATTTAACGTTTGCTACCGAACTAGTGGAATAATTGGTTAAAAATGCAATTGCACTGTGTGGAGCATTTTATATCAAAACCGTAAAAAATATTTTAAAAAATTAATAAAAGCTATCTCGGGAACCAATTTCAATAGATCCAGGACATTTCATTTGCATTAAAACCATAAATGCGATATTAAATTTTGAAACGAATCATATTGAAACTGATTTTAGAAATTTCACAGATTGTATCATTAAGTAATCCTTTTAATTATCTTTGTGATTTACTGGATGTTTTCATTGTTTTATTGAATTCCCTTATTCTAATAAAACGTTTCGTTCTAATGAATGTTCTTATTACTTCCTATGAAATAGTAGAAGTTATTTCCTAATTGTTTTTATTGCTTTAAGGAGTAATTCCACGGTTCAATTATGTGTTTATCATGGGCGACAATGTTCCCATGTACGCTTAAAAGTATGCGTTCCATTACGGTAGTAATCAGCTGAAGTTTCATGGAATGAGAACTAGATTTCCTTTTGAAACAGTGCTAAACCAGTCTTTGTGTCGCTGACATCAGTTTTGTGTATATTCCTAAGTCGGAATACCTACTGATTAATGCGTATAAATGCTGTGAAACGCGCAGTATATTGAAGTCCCTCCTGATATAGTCGCTTTTGTGCCGATATTTCAGTTTATGGTACATTTTCTTTATGCTCTTGGGCTTCTACTCCATCTGGCTTCAGATTCCTTTACATAATTCCAGCCGTTGCACAAAGCTCCATTTATAATGTATCTGCGCTTGTTTTTCCCTGGTTTGTTTCACAAGCAGTAAGCATTCTTTTTCCTTTTCGGAAAGATAACAAGCATTATTACTTTGACAAAATTCAAACACACAACTATTTCTGAAATGTAGCCGAAGTGAAACAATATGCCTAAATATAACGTTGTAAGGCAATTACACAATATTATGCTACTGTTGCTGATTATAGAGCGTCAAGTTAGGTAATTTAGGAAGGACGCTTTCCTTAAACAACAATGTTCCCAATTTTAGGAATCTGTTTATCTTTCGGAAATGAGAAGTATCTATAGTAAATGCCAGTTTTGCTTTGTTTTTCTATAGTAATTATCACACCCATACACTGCACAATGGCACATTTTAAAGTTGGTGCTCACAACAGCGAAGCAAAGGCTATCAACATCGCAAACCCCCCCCCCCCCCCATTAACGTGCATAAAACACTAATAATGAATCGCCATCAAGAGTGTTTGCAAGTAAGGTGACATCACCGTCACTCGTCTAACTCCGCTCAGCATGCGCAGTCCTACACATTTACTGATTTCACCATGCCCCAAACTACCCTTTACGTGGAAGAATTTTGGTTATTTTCAATTTTCTTAAAAACTGACGATTTTTGTATTAAAATACCAAATATTTGTGACTTTAACATGACAAATAAACTGTATATCTTAAATTTTCTCGTAATAGGCGTAAACACCTCCTTACCGTTAGTGAGTATTACTAACTGTATTAGGATGCAAAACTATCCGAGATAGACGAAAACATATTAATTCAGAAAAACGTTAGGGGTCACAGCTACCCCAAAATAACTTATTTTCCTAACTTTAACCGTTTTGGAAATATTTCATACCGTAATACATTTATATTTTTCCAAGTACATTTGAGAGAAATAATTCAATAATTCGCGAGTGTCTATTTTTTACCCCCATAATCTTAATAAAAACAAAAAGAGTTGTAACAGCTCACTGCCTTGCGTTACGCATATAGAAATTACTAATTGCACTCAAGTTGAAATCATTTCTAGCCTAGCAATTATCACTGTGACGAACGTAAAGAAATGGAAGTATCGGTTTCATATGAAACGTACCGTGAAACGTAATGAAAGAGAAAGTCACATGAGCGTACAACATAGTATGGTTTTGGAATTAATTATTTTTCCACAGGATAAGGTTGTATATAGGACAAGGTTGGAAAGGTAGAATAAGATGTGAAAAATTCAATACCATAGGCGGGATTTGAGCCACGGATCTCCCGGTTTCCGTCCGGTTGCTCTAATCAATGAGCTATCATGGCAACATGCAGGCAGGACACAAAATTCTTCAGCTGACTCGCAGTTTCCTGGTAAACTACAAGGAGATCTCAAATTGTTTTGTGATGACATACACTAATAGCGACTTGCAATGCCATAAGTAGTTTAAGTTCCGGGGTTCATAGTTTAGTCTCAAGTGAATATCATCCCGGCTATAGCATTTAATGTTTCAGTCGTCTGATTCTACCTTTCTAATTATATCCTTGTTTTTTGATGAGAATATGCGGGAGGAAAATTAAAGAATGGCATATCGTTAGAGGATGCCATTTATATATACTTACATATGAGAACATGTAAACATACGACGCGAAATATTTCTAAAACTTTAAGAATAACTAAGTATTTTGAACCTTTTTTATAGATCCATATTTTCATACAGAAAATGTTTGCATATCCCTTATGGTTTGCAGGTTACATGAAATTCACTAACATAAATAAGCTATTCCTAGAAAATTGAAGATAATCGTTTTATTTGCCATTCTAATGTCCGATAATTTTTGATAAAATCAGTAGGTAGGCTGTGGAGAATTAACTCATTGATAAGCTGCATTATAAAGAGCATTTTAGGTGCCAAAAAATGTGTAAAACATAATTTCTGAGAACATTTCTTTAATTACATAGCTATTTTCATAATCAGTACAACATACAAACACGAAACTTGCAACAATTTTTGGCAAATGCGGGGAAGAGGAGGAGTAGAGATTTCGAGAAATATGCAAATTCTCTTCTCGTAAGTTCGTTCAGATTCATTGGGACACCAAATTGTTTCACAAAACCTGTCCCCAAAGAATAATTATTAATAGTAATTAAAAAACAAAGTGAAATTATTTTCTCCGATTTTCCCTTGTATGAACTTTTATATGTTGGTATATATGTTACTTACAGCTCCTCGTCTGTGACTGACTTGGCTAATAACCCTCATTAGCCGAGCCCCTAATGTAAAGTAACCACCGGATCAATACAAATACACTTCAAGCAGAAGCTGGGGATGATTCTTTTCACGGGGCCCCTATCATATTTCCTGAGGCGTTGAAAGCGTTGGGCAGGGAGTAGTAGAACTTAGGGAAACGATCAGGTACCGATCTAATCGGTAATCTTGGTAGGTTGAGGGCACTGTGACGGTCTTTTTGGGAATATACGAGGGCCGTTCAGAACGTCCGAGACGTTTTGGCCTATCGTGTGAGTTGTTAAAATGTGTGCTGCAATAGAAAATCCCGCCACTTGTGAAGTGCGATTGACTAAAAAGAACAAACCAATTGATATGTATCGTCAACTTTGTGATGTTTACGGGCAGGGAATAATGAGTGAAAGCCGAGTCAGGCAATGGTGCATTGATTTTAAAAATGGCCGTACTAATGTTCAACACAAGGATCGCAGTGGTAGGCCTAGCCTTATGACTGATGAACTGCCAATGCAAATCAAAACGACGTGAAAATCGTTTGACGATTGCAGACCTTTCGGAACATTTACCCAAAATTTAACGGAGTTTGGTGCATCAAATTGATGCTTTGATACTGACGCTGAACTGCATGCCTGTAAACCAGTTTTTGAAGTCGTAGGTGGCAGATTTCTACAGAGAGGGTATTGAAAAACTTGTGCCACAATATGATAAGTGCCTCAATTTGAATAGCGATTATGTAGAAAATAACTTAAGAGTGTACCTTTCAAATGTAGATAATAAACGTTGATTATTGTATTTTGTTAATTTTTACTTCAAAACGTCTGGAACTTTCTGGATTAACCTCCTATCATTCGGTGTTGAAGGCGTTGCGAAGGAATCCGTTTTGTAGGATTTGAAGTCGCTTAAGGTGAATTTTGCGGCAATGCCGAAGTCTTGGCAGGTGTAAGTCAGAGCAGGTCTGAGAATCTGCTTGTATACAACACTATTATTCGGGTAAATGGAAGCATTTCTACAATACGATATAAGAGACACAACATTGCCATTCTACGATTTATTTTGGAGGCTAGGTCCGGTAAATAAAGTTTCCAGGTGAGCTTGGAGTCGGATGTCACGCACAGGTGTTTGGCTTGCTTGGAAACATTTACGTCGTCATTGCCTAAAAGAAGATTGGGAACGTCTTCATGTATCTTTCCCCTAGTGTATCTTTCCCACTGGGCTATGAAAAGTCCCCATCAGTCGCAATGGCAATTCTCCTTAACCTTCCACCTATTGATATACGTATATATAATGAAAGATAATGTAAGTCTTGGAGCATAATGGCTGAACCTAAATTCCAACTTGTACAACCCTAACAATCAGGTACATACCATAATTACAAATATAATAAACAACCCACAACTTGGAATGGGAAGCGATTATATGATACCAAAAGTGTTTTGACAAGCCGTTCAATATTATATTGAACAATATACATATCAGAACAAGATACATTCTCCAAAGGGTAGTCTGATTTGGTGCACAGACGACTCCAAAATATACAATGGATTAGAAGCTGGAATACATGGTAAAACACAAAAGTGCGACATTTATGTTGCTCTTGGTTGCAGAAGTATGAAAACACAGTACGAGAATGAGTAGAACATTTTCCTTATTAACTGAAGACGAACTTAAGCTCAATGGATTCCAGAGAAACCTGATAACAGGGTCACTCACGGGACAATGTAGATTAAGGAAACATCTACAAGCCATTTGAATCTTCAAAGAAGAATCAATATGCAGGTTGTGCAATAAAGAAGAATAAATAGCCTGTCATATAATCTTCAAATGTGAAACTCTTAATAGGTAAATATGTTAGCTACTGGGCTTAACACACCCAGAAGATGATCTTCCTAAAGAGAATTTAGTTAATAACCTACTGTCTCTCATTAGGGATACAGAGCTGTTTAACTAAAACTGTTAAGAATGGAGATAAAGCATTAAACCCACAGGTTTCAGTGTTAAGGGCAAATAACCCTACTCCTTCTTTATGAAAAATCAAGTCAAGTAGGTGACGACCTGAGATTTGTTGACATTGACCTTCAGGCGCTAATTGTTGAACCATGTGGTTAGGATGTTTGCATAGTTCTGCACTGGGTGTGCCGCTACTCGGCGTTTCAGAGATATGTAGTCGATGGTGATTCATATAGGGAAGAGCCTTAGTAAGTTGTCAATTATTACTATAGGCCAAAAATAAAAGTTGGCCGAGAACGTTGGCTTAAGGGATTTATTAATGAATGAGATGGGAAGTGGAAGTTATGTGCTCTTTGGAGACTGTGGAGGCGCGGGTGTGTAGGTATGAGCGTATGAGCTGAATTTGTTAGGGTGGTATGTTGAACTAAATTAGGCGATGCAGGAACCCCTTGTGGCTAGGGTAGAGGAGTCCTGTAGATCGCGGACCCAGGAAGTGACAGAGATATTGCCCGGTTGGTGTGCCGCATCAGCTAGTCGTGTGCTTTCTTTCTGGTAACGCAAAAAACGTGAAGGTTTATTTCAGCAGAGGGCCTACAGCGTATACAGGAAATGGCAATAAGATCCCTGAAAAAAATATAAATCAAAGTACTGCTTATCATAACCTAAAGAAAGAGTACAGAAAAATTCGTCGTAAACTAATTAGATCTAAAATATGGACACGAAATTTTGCAGCTTTCGGCATGCCACTGCGGCCAGATTCTATAGAATGGAGGTGTACTCAACTTCCACTAAAACTAAAATCCAAAAAACTTATTGAATTAAAACTTTCTCTGATAGAGAAATGTGTTATTTGATACCGAATGCAATAGAAGTAACATAATAAGCGAAATAAGTCCTGTTATATCTGACACTTAAAAACAATTGGGAAACAATAGGCATAAAGCGATCGTAATTTTTTTAAGTCACTGAGAATGAAGTCGGAGTAATAAGCAGCGATGCTCAAGACAAGCAAGTTTCTCGTAACGTTACAATCACCCGAATCTATCTGTTGGTATGCTGGTTAGAATATATACACGGTTATGAAATTAAAAAATAGCGGCAAGGAAATGGAAGAAAGGAAAGCGTTGGTAAAATATTTTATCGAATTCCACAGTGTAGTAATTTGATAGGGTCTACAAAGTGAATATGTCCCTTGTTCATCACAATTCTACTACTCTTTTTTAAGTAGCCAGCTACTTGTCTAATACACCATTCTCTGTGAAGTAGTTCTTATTTTAGGAGAAGTTGTATTGTAGTTCGATTGTTGGGGAGCCGAACTTGAAGTAGTTGCAACAGCACGTATGGTACCCGGTGGCCTTCGCCACAAGTTTAAGAGTCAACCTTGTATTTTGAATGTTTCTTTAAATGTTACATGGAACACTAAAATGGCAACTACGTGGAAAAAGCTTTCATATGACAAGACTAAGCCCAGCTTATCGTCCTAGTTCCAAAAAGCCCAAAAGTTCAAATGCATTAACTTTCGTTTCACATGGGATAATAAAGGGAAGCATGTTTTATTGTTTTTCTCGAGAGTGGAGAATATAATTTTACCATCACTAAAATATTTTTAAGCGGAAACAAACGCTACAATAAGAGATCTGGCATGCAATAAATCTTGGGGATGGTGCCAACTAAATAAGGTGGAAGCGTAAAACACAGCGGAAGCAGTCTTGCAAGTCAAGGTATATTTTTTAGGTATACACACATAAGCACACACACACACACACACACATTAACTAAAATGAAGTGTAGTGTAAATAAAGTGCATAAGTAGCAGCTGTGTGTCCTTTGCTATTGACGCATCCCCGCCTACAATGTCATTACCGCGTCAGATCCATCAGCATCAAACAACAAGAAGGCGAGATGGGGTTAGGAAGCGCCCTCTGTCATGGAAACTTCCGGTGCCATGGGTGGCGGAAAATGACGGTGGGCCAATTATACGCCCGAGGTGATCCACTGGAGTGGGTGACGTAATGACATCATAGGGTACTCTGAGCAGAAGTCCCAAAAATACGCTTCATATTTGATTTCTGAACGCATATTCTGAGGGAGGTTTCAAATTAGCCTGCTAGTGTAATTTCACACTGCAGGCATTTACAAATAATTCTAATGAAGTTCAAAACGTCTCCATCGTATATATAATTGCTTTGTGGAATGCAAAACCATTTTTAGATATTACAGTTTACAGCTGAAGACATTTCGAAACTATAACATTTCCCAATTTTTCCAGAATGCAGCAACGAATGTCCTTTTTTGGTAAACATGGTTTTTAAAATTATTTTTTCAAATGTCTCTTGCTTTAATTTTGAGTCATTTGCGATCAAAACGAAATATTATAGTAATATTTCTAATTTAACAACTGGTGAAGAATTTTGAAGCAAGAGAAAATATACGTAAATAAACAGGATCCTGAACGTTAAGGTGAGTTTCCATTAAATCAAAGTAATAGAAGGCCAAGAAAATGCTTTAGCAAGACTAAAATTGCATTAAATGTATAAAAAACAAAAAAGGAAAAAGAGGTATCTTATGCCATTAAACCAGGAAATTTGGTAAAAGAAAATCTCTAAGGAAGATGTGAACTATAATTCTAGATGGAGAGATTCTAAAAAGTAATAGAACACAACGGTATAGTTCTTAAAGTATACAAAACAGGAAAACTCTTATATTTAAAAGCGTATAAAAGAAGTAGACCCTATATATACAGTTTCTCTACAAAGGAAAAGGATTATGTGCTACCAAAATACTCGTATATTGTGTGAAATGTTAGCAATTAGCTCCAACGTTAAGAAGAAATCAGGTTCTGCTGAAGTTATTGAAGAACACAGCTATTACATCATACACTTTGGATAAAAAACTACAAAGGTAAAATAAAATACAGAAGAAATAAATGCAAAGAGAGCAGATTGGAGGCAACATGTTCAGAATGCTATTTTCACATTACTGTAGAGCAGGGAGAAGACATAGAGACCACAAAAGAAGACATAGGAAAAGCCCAAGGTGGAGCATTTCATGAGGCCGTTGAAACAGTTCCACGTGCTTATTTTGTCGGCTGAGCCGTGAACTGAACACTGCACGGACCCGTGTTTAGCGTACTCTTCTTTCCACCCTAAGAAAAAGGTATATCAAATCCAGGTATCATGCATCACCTTGAAGAGTAAGATTATGCAGCCCGGACATCAACAGTTTTTGTGCATCATATAATATAATATAGAAAAGTAAGCTAAATTTTTAAACTAATGGGTTCATATCCCATTTATAGAGTGAGTACTCTCTTTTCTAGTGCCCAACAATTCGATAAAAATCCTCTTTTTAATAACCTTAATTAGAGGTGTATTAATTTCAATATGTGCTGATTCATGAATAGGAGAATGAATAGGTCTAGAAATTAATTTACTCTCCTTCATTCCTCTTCTTTCTTCCGGAAAAAAACGTATTCTCAACAGAAGCCTCACTCAAGTATTTTCTTATCCAAGCTATTTATTCATCAACTTTTTTGTTTAAATTATTGTAAAAACCTTTTGGAGGCAGTTGAAAATCTGTTGAACAACCCCTCTGCTCAGTTGAGGCCACATTTAACACTTGTGGTTTTGTGAAAAGCTAAAATGCCGGATATGGGGCCGATAACCCTTACGAGATCTAAAATGGGAGAGAAACACCCGAATGTCTAGAATGACCAAGAATAAGAGTTATGGACAATTCACTTTTGCGGAGCAAACTATAACAGGTAAAATTTACCATGATTCATTCAGATTTTCCTGAAACCGCAATTGGAGGCTGATGAAATTCTGAATACCTTTGTGCTCCAACAGGTTGGGGTTCCTCCCCATTTATCTCTCATTTTTCACATTTACCTCATTCACTCGTTCACAGGATGGTGGATTGGTGGAAGTTCACCGCGAATCTGGACTCCGAGGTCACCTCAGACATTTTAGCGTTCGGTTAAAGCACGTTTATTCATAAACGAGCGTCAGCCGCATTAAAGAATTATGGAGGCAGTTAAAAGCATCACACCTGATCAACTGCAGAGTGTTCAGGCTACGGAGTAATGGTTGTCTCTGCGATGATATGCAGTGTTCACGTTGAACTGTAATAATATGTAATGTCTCATAGGGCTCCATTTATGTATATATACCTTAATATTAAACATGTTGTTCATGAAAATGGATCATTATTTTGGGGCACTCCGTGAAAGAAGCATAAATAGGACCAGAAGCTAAGCTCAGAGCAACCATTCAGGTCTGAGTTTAACACTATTTTGTTGCAGTCAAAGACCTACGCTTTCAATGCCACGCTCAAAAAATCATTTCACTAGAAGAACAAGAACAAAAAGTGCAAGCATCAATAGATATGGTACATGTAATGAGGGGGGAGGACTTCAACACTGCGCTCCCAGGACTTTAGCTAAAAATTTTGCATAACAAAACTTATACACAATAAAGATATGCAATCCATCAGTAATATCATAGCAATACATGAATTTAATCTGTTATGTTAATTTCTTGTTTGCTTTATGCTTAAAGCAATCAGTGAAATCAGTCTAAAATAGAAAATGCGTTACAATTACCAAAAAGTGATGTTTAATGAAAGCATACAATGGCCAACGGAATTGAAACACACGAATGGATGGATAGCACATTGGAACTGATCTCAGAGCAGGTATTAACACCTAATTCAATTAAGTTATATCAGTGCATTGTTTTAGAGATCAAAACTAAGGAGCATTCCAATTTGCTCTAATGAATACTGAGGTAAGAAATAGAAAATTTACTACAGGCAGATAGTAAATGCATTTTGGTTCGCGTCTACAACGTTCCAACTGAAATAATTGTTAACAGGATTGCTACTAGCTTCAAAGCAAGGTAAAATAATACACATGGACGCAAATGCCTGGTCTGGTCATTACAGGTATATTTCTATTACATATGCAATTTACTTATAACGTTAAAACTTGCTCAGGTTTTAGGAATATGTCACAAAATCTGGCTAAGAACATGTTTGATTTTGCTTTCTCTACCACGTGGCAGAGCAAGTGTAGGAGTTCCAAAAATTTGTTTAATCGGAAACAAATGTTCCCAGGCCACCTGAATAAAGAAAGATTCCGCGCGCGCGAGCGTGTGTAATTGTGTGTGAACAGTATAACTCAAAGTCAGTTAAATACCAAATTTGGTATTTCAGTTAAGTATCTTCCGAAGATGCGACACGAAGATTTCAAGAAAGTCCCCCAAACAAAACTTTAAATGGTAAAAGCTTTTATGCTTTGTATTTTTGAAAAATGGCTATAACAACTTTGATTAAAATTCCACATATGTATGATGTTTACATCACAAATCAAGTGTACAACAGATTGAATTTTCTGGGTACAGCCCGTGAAGTCCCATTTATTCGGAATAATTTTCTGTAAGCATGAGATAGGCAACAGCTTAGAACACAAACGTGTGCATCTCTTTAAAACACTCAGAATATTTCAAATAGCATTTTTGAGTTATCAGTCGAGATATCCGTTATAGTTGGTTAGATGTTTCTAATAATTTATATTTTAATAGTGCTGTAACTATTCAGTTGTTTCTCGCGATATCGTGGAAAGTATATAGAGTTTCAAGTCCAGTATTTAGCTACCCACTGTTACATATTGACTATCGTTTTTCTCTGTCCCTCTTGTACCTACAACATGTGTAATGGAACTATTTATATAAAAGTTTATTTCGATTAATATGAGGTAATGAGGTATATATAAAAAATCTGACGTGTTACACTCACATGACTTTCCCTACTCTTGTACAAACTATTTTTACGAACGCTTATTCTCCATATGCTTCATGTTAATCGAGATGTTAATCTTATTGCTAATTTTCTTGTAGATGCAAGGGGAATTGGTAGGCTTTAAGCGATAGTCAAATATTTTAAGAGGTGGTTGCTATGTCGAGTATTCCATTCTCTTTGCATTACCAGGACAAAAAAATCTGATGTGTTACACTCACATGACTTTCTCTACTCTTGTACAAACTATTTTTACAAACTCTTATTCTCCATCTATTTCATTTTAATCGAGATAAAGTTTTGCAGAAAGATTCTTAGGACATGCAAAGAGAATTACATTTTACACATAGCGACCAGTTCTAAAAATATTTTGACTATCGCTTAAGGCCTACTATGTTCCCCTTGTTTTGTATTTGCAACGGCAATATTAAAATAACGTAGCCTCTGAGCATACACATATCTCTTAATAGCTGGTTGCTATGCGCAGCACCATTCTCTTTGCCACAGATTAATACTCCTTGCATATCCAAGACAAAAAAATGAATAACGAATTCCCATTTGAGAAAGTATTGAAAAATTTAAGGGAATAACAAGCAATATCTCGAAAATGGTTCACTCAACAAAAAAAATGCATATGACATAAATTGTGTATTTTAACACGATCTACATTTTTGCAGTAAAATTTTGTCCATCTCTTATGGTTTACCAGTTATGCAAAGTCGCTCACAATGAAGAATACTTTTGGAGACATTCCCAGAAAATTCAAGATATACATTTTAATTGTCATGAAAGTATCTTAAACATATGATATTTTAATCAAAATCGTTAGAGCCATTTTTGAGATAATTAAAATTTTCGAAAAATCTTCCATGTAAAGGGTAGTCCGGGGTGGGGGGATTTTCTTGAAAACTTTGTATTGCCTATCTGGAAGGTCTGGACCTAAATACCAAGTTTGGTGTTTATCCGACTGTTCGTTTCTGAGTTATGCTGTTCACAGACACGCACACACAGACAGACACACAGAAAAACACACTCAGACACGCACACGGACATGTTTCCAAAAATGCACACTAATATTTCAATGTGTTCTACGTTGGTTACGGGCAATAGTGCCCTCTCAGGCACGATTGCAGCAACAGCATATGAGTGACTTATTCAGACCAATGACAGCATCACATGGCATCCCAAATGACGCAGTATATACAGCAGATGGCGCGCAACCGGAAGTGATGGATGATAGTGCTGCTCCCTTCACTCTGCAGTATTTAGAGTGCCGACATCAGCAACATCAGAGAATGCTGGTAATTGCAACTACACACCGGTTTCCGGTTCTATCGAAGATCTGGAATCTTAAAAAACCGTCCAGCGGAAGGAGAACCCAACACCAAGAAGTTGAAAGATGAGGTGGGACTTCCCGGACAAGAGTTGCTAAGTAGTATCAACCAGCAATTGCCGTTAGAGAAGGAGATGCAACATTGTGATCCATTACTTCGTAGGGAAAACCTGCAACACTAAGACAGGGATCAATAACCCTGGACCGCTCCTGACCTTCGGTAGCTTACCTCAATAATAGTTCAAAAACAGTAAAATAACTTTATACCTAAAGAGAAGGCCTCTGAGTAAAACTGTCGGCCATTTCATGCCCGTAACCTCCTGATTCTTAAATCGTGCTACCTATTGCCACTAAGCACTCCTAGTGGCGGAATTAGTGACGTAGAACTGCACCTGTTTACAGAAAACCACTAGGCTGTCGTGTGCAGTGGCATGGCAGAAATCTAACTAACTAGTAGCTTGGCAAATCTTTCAGATGCCATTTCATCCTTTGAATTTTGCGATTGCTTCCATTACACAAATGTTCGTTGTCCCTGAGTGTAAAGAAGGTTAAGATAGTTAGTATGACTCTCAATTATCGCTGTAGCGACAGTTTATTGGCACTTGAAGTTTCCAGCAGATGATTGGTCTGTATAATAATATAATGTGAT
The DNA here is from genome assembly GCA_030765065.1 of Deroplatys truncata. Lineage (NCBI taxonomy): Eukaryota > Metazoa > Arthropoda > Insecta > Mantodea > Mantidae > Deroplatys > Deroplatys truncata. The sequence continues at coordinate 203,397,989 of CM060981.1, read as the reverse complement.
AGAGCGTTACTCAGTATTACACATTCCTAGTCTAACAAACCCTCAGAATTTAATACTTAAGCGTAAATTCAAATTTCACTTTTAAATTTTTATTTTCTCGAATTTTACATTTTAGGCGCCAAAAGAATTTTATTTACCACATTTGGGCTTAATTGAATGCTCTGTGCAATAGTTGTTTTACCAATTAAAAGCTCCGTTAGCCTTCCAGAATTACCTTGCTATAACTAAAGCGTAATTGGCAATATTAAACGGTTTATACAAACTTATATAACGTCATGCTGTATGCAGTGTAATTACTTATTTTAATAATGATGAAGATAGTGATACTAGCTAGCGCTTCAGAAACATTCAGCATTGACTTCTGTGGAGTGATATCACGTAATGCAGTGGAAAGCGTTTGAAAGGCAGCAACCTGGAAGCAAGTTTCTGGAAACACTTGTGGTGATCATAAACTCGTTTCGTTAAGACTAGGAAACTGTAGCAATCGTTACTGAATCCAGAATTTGGCAATTCATGACATTTACGGTAGCTTCTCTCTAGTAACGAGCGGCTACACCATGCCCTTACTTTGGCTACAAGTTGCATGACTGGTAATTGGGTCATAAAAGAGGCTCATCTTAGGACGCGGCGGGGGTAAGTGCTCGCTAACTGAATTGGGGCGTGCCGCTTTTAACGCTTCTTTTACGGCGTCTTAATAACGTCTTAATGCGAAAAAGCTGCCTTCCTTGATGCGAAAAGTGCGCTTTGGGGGTCACGTGATGTTCGTGGTATCCCCAGGCTACGTGTATGAAATACCAATGTGCACATGGGCCGCACGGGGGGAGGGCATGTAATCATGAATGGATGGTCTAATGAATGAACGAGTGAGATGAACAAAAATACAGAAATATGGATTTCCTTTCTACGGGTATGCTGTTTGGAAACTTCGAATGCACTTTGCTTTTACTACCATTTCACCGTTCTTCAGCTGACTTTTACTGTAGAAACGGCGGATTAGTTGTGAAAACAGAATACCCCCATATACCTACCTGGCTTATAAACATATGTTTCATCTTTCAACACGATTTTAGTACAAGACTATTGCATCACTGAAATGTGACAACCTGGATAGAATTCAATACAAATAATTAGTATTAGCATTATAATTCAATTGTTTTAGTTTATTATGAAAATATTGCATTTTATATTAAATGAAATAATTTAATTTGTAATAGTTTATCAAATTATTATCTATATTAAAACCGTATCATTGAGCTGGATATTTTATGTATAATACGTACATAAATGTAGGATAAAATTGCAATCTCAATGGAAGCAGCCTTTAAGTATTCATTTTGTTATTTATAACTCTCCTTTCTATTTTCATTTATGTTTATTATCAGCTGAAGTTGCAAAGTCATCACGAGAAGCGCATTTTTATAAACAAGCAGTAGTTCTATTTGCAAGTTATATGCATTTAAACATTGCGTCATCTTGCAGATTCCCACTGAATTCTCTTAACTGAAATAAATGCGATGCTACGCTGAATACATTTTTGAATTTATGCTCCTAGTGATAATTGGTATTTTTTAATCCATGGTACGTATCATTCCTAATGTATCATAAAAGTAATTTAACCTTTTGTGTCTGGGACACTACTTTTAATGTTCTAAGACTAACACTTACTACTTGATAGTATAACCCATTGGTGTAATTGATTTAACACTGAAGATTCTTTTCCTTCGCTTTTTCTCCTACTCTCATGTTCTCTCCCCCTCTCTCTCTCTCTCTCTCTCTGCTTCTTCTCTCCATAATCCTTTCCCCCCTCTCCTCTAACTCTCTTTGCAGTGTCTATAACATGTGCGTTTTGGAAACTGAAAATTTAACCGATTTTTTGGGACGTAAAACCTGTAAAGACCTGCAACTTTTCCTAATGCTCCTTATGCGTTTGTAACTATAGTCTGTAGCACGAATTTAGAATTAAAAAGCAGGTTATTTAACGCAATTATTTATGTACACTAATAATATCAAAGAATTGACGTGGCAACTGAAACATTCATGCCTACATAATGCTATAAGCAACAAAATCTACCACAGGCATTACGCTTGTAATCAGTTGCTGTGTTGAATTTATTTCCTTTTTTCCAAAATTATAAAATCAAATCATTAATTGGAGATGTTACTTTCTGTTAATTTACTCCTCTCTTAAAGAAAAGATAAAGTTTGAAATCTTTAGGAAGCAACGTGTCTTATAACATTGAGCATGAAAAAATTGCAATGAATTCATTGCTATGCTTACTATTTTCTTGAAGTATATGCATTTTGAAAATATATTTTGATAAAATTTTAATTTAAGTAACAAGCAGAAATACATAGCGAAGTCCTTGATTATTGTGGAAGCATTTCAACTGTGTAAGATGTGTACATGCTATTCTTTAGATATTTAAAATTGTAACTAGAGTGGTATTTTTATTTTCTCTACCACGTACATAAACGGTAGAGAAGGTATTGCATTGCATCCAAAAATTTCATATCGATATTTCACCGGAAATACATGTTCTGAGCCACCTGAATTAAAAAAAAGGATTTGTAGAAAAAGGTTTCTCTCTCTCTCTCTCTCTCTCTCTCTCTCTCTCTCTCTCTGTGTGTGTGTGTGTGTGTGTGTGTGTGTGTGTTACTGTGAACAGTATAACTAAAAATGAAAACTCGGATAAATACCAAACTTGGTGTTTAAGTTCAGTATCTTCGAATGATGCGACAAGAAGACTACCCTTTGCAAAGAAAATTTTTCAAGATTTTTTATTTTGTCAAAAATGGTATAATGATTTTGATTGAACTACTTTATAGTAAACATATTTACTGACAAATAAAACTTATATATTTAATTTTCTGCCAATAGCCTGTGAAAATCCATTCATTCGGAAGAAATGTTGTATAATTTGAGGCAGTATTTTTAACACTTGAGTAATTTCAATTAAATTATATAATATGTCATTTCAATAACAGCCCACCCTTGAAGCAATACGTATGTAATCATTTCATTTTTAAAATGATGTAACAGTCATTGCAAATGCTTATATTATTGTAAACATGTTTAATAATGTTATGTGAATGCATTAAGTAATTTAATAGTGTAAGAGCTGTGAGACTAATAAGTTTAAAGTTGCTAACAATGAGGTAACAATGAGGTAACCTTGAGGCAATAATGAGTTTGAGATTCTGAATGCTACTAGTCATTATTAGAGCAACGATAACGTAATTTTTTGACAGTTTAAAATTAACCAATCAACAGCCAGAAAAGCTTTAGTAAATGCAAGTATTCTGTTGGACTAGGATTAGCCAATCACAGACTTAAAATACAGAAGTTTACGGGTTTGGACGGTTGAAATATGTTTAGTTGCCTGCAGACTTTGGTAGTAACCGGATGGAAGATGAGTTCTCTAAAGAAATATTACGTATTCGTGTGAAACGAAAATTAAGTATACGCGTTAAAAAAGTGCAAGTTTTAAATTAAAGAATCTCATAGCTTTTAATATCAGTGTAGCGCTATTTAATTTGTGTCAAGGATTAATAAAAAAAGGTGAATTTAAACTTAAAATCTGTGTAAGCCTACTTTCTTGTCGCACCACGCCCTGATTAAGAGAAACGTGTCTCTAAAGTAATACTGAAGCAGCCGAGGCAAAAACAAACATAAATAATATCTATAGAAGCAGTTTAATAACAAAGTTAATAAATATTTTTTTAAAACTTGGAGCATAACAACAAATATACATGTTCAAATCAGCTTTTCATACATAGCAGCATATTACGTAACAAACAATCAACAACTTCAAACTGACGTCCAAAGCGTGGTGCAAACTCCAACAGTAACTACTACGTAAACAATATATCTTCTTCAAAATTGACGTCCATACGTGGAGCTAACAAAATATTTACTTCAAATCTTGTATAACTGGTATACGTTAAGCAGTAGACAAAAACATACTATACAAAAAAATGTAGATATCTTTAAAACGCAAAATTTATTTCAAATAAGTTTTTGATGGCATCCGCGATTTCCGAGATAATTTACTAATGGTTCGAATTGTTCAGTAAGTTGTCAATCTTTTGAAGTCCCGCTGAGATTCAGTTGTTTCTCGCTGTTGCATGTCTTTTAAGCCAGCATATAGCGTCTAGTTCTTAAACATTTTACTATCGGTAAATATTTGTATCCATAATGAAATGTATAATGTAGCTATTTCTACAAACGTTTATCTCGATTAAAATGAAGAAGGAAAAGGGGATAAAATGAGCTTTCGTAAGGATAATTTGTATACGGGCTAATAAACAATAGGAAGTGGAGAAGATCATGCGAATGTAGCACAACATATTCTTTATTCTTCAATAGAAGATGACGCTAAATATCAAAACTATTCTTAGGAAATAACTATAACAAATTATTGATTATATGTGAAATATAAGCAAACAAATGTATAACGTAGATTTATTTTATTCAGTATCTAATAGTTAAATATTTTAATTGAGAAAAATCGTCAAGGTAACGCTTCCCGTGCTTAACAAATGTATTGCAAATATGCCATGGAAATGATGTTTGTATTCTATCCGCGTTAAAAATACAACCGAGGTTTGTAATAATTCTTTCAGTTCTTCAATAGTGTTCATTAACTGCTTAAAAACATTCCTATACGTTTTTAAACTTTGTTGTGCTTTTTTATTTATCCTTTATTTAAGATTGATATAAAAAATAACGGCATACCAGAATTTCCTTTGTGAACATGACATTGTCACAGATTTATTTTTGTGTAAGTGTAAAAGTACCATTTGATAGAGAACGTCTAATATACACAATTATTTAATTTCATTAACCAGCATTAACATTGCTCATTTTACTTTCATTTTTGTGTAAGCGTAAGTGTACCTTTTGCTAAGGAACGTCTGATATACGCAGTTATTTAATTTCACTAAGCGCATTAGCATTGTTCATTTTCTTGCGCTTATTTAAAGGACTTAATATAACGGAAATGTTCAATGGTCAAAGCTGATAATGATTCAATTAGACTGACAGTGCTTTTAAATAGGTTTACTAAAATGTCTTATGGAATAGAGGGGCGGGGTTTTCTGTCTGTCTGCGGGGTGTGTACATCTGGAAACTTAGGAACCCTGTCGTTGTTGAACCGTTGCTCCTGTATCCGGCAGCCCGGTGTCTCCTCTCGCCTCACCCGTCCTCCCAGGGACGCCCCCTAGCGGTTAGTAGGTAGAATATCCACTCTGCCGAGTCCTCTTCGTAACAACAGATAAGATAACAGTTTATGGCATGCTATCATCCAATTACAGTGCCCCGCTGATTTTCTACAAAACGAAAAACGAAGTAAAGAAATAGAAAAAAAGGTTTGATTTTTCACATTTTATTTAATGCTTTGCAAACACATGAATACTAACACGAATTTGAAGTTTACCACTGATACATTTTATTAATATAATAATTTTACCACTAATGATAAGTGTTACTGTTGTTATTCTTCTCTCTTGAAAACTTTGTCAGTTCCTTTCTGAACATTATTTCCTGCTCCCAAATATTGATGTTTAATTTCCTTTTGACCTTCTTCAGTTTCCTCCTGATAAAACACTACATATGATTATGTAACGCCTGCAAGAAGTTATGAATCCAATGCTCTCGAGCTAAGCTGTTTAACTTGAAGAAAATTGCAGTTAGTCCATTCTGCCACATTCTGCCAAATGGTTAATGCTGCAACAAAGTAATGGCCTTCATCAACAACCAACAGAAACAGAAACAGTGACCATCCTGGCTAACATCTTCAACCACAAACAAAAGCAGTGAAGGTGCACAGGCTGTAAGAAGCTATGAACATATCGTTTTATTATACAGTATAAATAATAACAGAACAATAAATTGATCATTTATAAGAGGGGGTTTTGAGTACTGTGAGCCCATCGGAAGAGTTTTAGACACTTCTACTAGAACTACACATTTTCTAGCCTATTTTATAACCTTTCACTAAGATTATACACTGCTATCTACTTCCTACTGAGTGAACAAACTGTCACATACATACAGTGTCAAATTCGGTCACGAATGATACCTGATGATCAAGCAGAGACACATCTATAAGCAAAGTAACTGTGGTACAGTCATATCACCAAATGATGTTTAAATAATATTACAATTATGACGCGAACTGCAGCAAGTATACTTGCTGTAGCATACATAATACCTTGTGTTATTCGATTCACCACTTTGAAAAGTCTATCAGATATTTAAATATAATTTAAATAGTTATAACATACAGCAAAACTACGAGGAAATATCCCACTCATTTTTACACAGCTAGAGCATAATTTGCCACTCGACTTCACGGTTAAAAGGAGCGCACGGTTATCAAGGTCATTCGTTCAGTGTTCTGAAGTGGTAGCATGAGTCATCCCCTTCCTTTCTGCTATATCTAGCGAACGTATTATATGCAAATTACAAAATACTAAGATCTTTAAGTGTAATACTAAGAATTGCATCTGATTTTTGTGTTATTCTCCTTCGTGCACTCGGAAAAGAAGGATCATTACATGAATACAAATATACTAGAACACCAAGCTTCTACAGAATTTTAATAATTGCATGTTGATTAGTATTCGGTTTAACCTCTTCAGTTCAGATGATTAAAGTCAAAGGGTGAATAAACACTTAACAAGTTTATCTTAGCTCTGGATTTGAGCATTTCATGTTCAAACCCATATGATTTATTTCCATGCGATATTGCGCTCGTCCACGGAGAATTATTACTAACTTATTCAAACGGAGCATATGTGCCTTATTGTGCTTTCAAGTTCGCATCAAAGTGTTGGTTTTTAAGCTTCCACCAACATATTTTAATTTGTGTAACACTTAATAACTAATACTATATGTTAAAGTAAGCGTAACCGCGGAAAATCCTATTTCTTTTAGCAAAAGGTTATATTTTTTTATATCATAGGGTCGGTTGATACACCTGGCGGACAGGGTGCATTAAAATACGTTTACAATGTTTGGGGGGCAGGTTCCTCTCAGGAAAATAAGATACAAAGTCTATATAAACGTGATCGAAATTCCTTCATCTTTGAATTATTAAAAAAAGTTATCTCATTTCAGAAACTCATAATAAATACATAAATACTTAAAATGCCCACACTTGTTTCTACACACACACACACACACACACACACACACACACACACACACACACACATATTAGTCAACTCGTTCACCGTAACGCAGTTTAAAAATCTACAGGACGGTGTCGAATGGTTTCGCAGGCTTTCATGATACATTCATCGCAGCTCTAGGTACAATCCAGCAACTGAAGTTTATAACCAACTAGATGGCGATGTGTTGCCCTGGTTTACTTGTTGACATTCGTCATTTGCTTACATTTGTAGTTAGTCTGTCTTCAGAGTAGGATATTGTCGCGGTGCATTTGGCGTTGTTTTTGTTATATTCTTAATGTGTATTTCTGGAAGACTCACTATGATTTACCAGTCCTGAAACGTACATAAGGCTACCTTAAGGTAAGGCGAGTATGAAACGCGGAAGTAGCTATGTCAGGAATCATTCAATCTTAAGGCAACGCGGTAAGTACTTTACTTAAGTAAAACAAGAGCGCATATTGCTAAAATTAGCGCCTTGTTGACCTTTCTTTTCTTCGTGTACAGCCTTAGGGGCTTACAATCTTTTAAGGTGATCGGCAATACGCAGTGTCTCAGACCGCGCTGGATTATCTTAGCAGTAACCGCGAGGGGTTTTGCCGGTAAGCATTTTAGCGACTCGCGGCAATTAGCATTCTACTCTCTTTTATTGAGGAAACAGTTGTTTCAAACCATAAAATTGATACTGCACAAGTTAGCAGGTATAATAAGTCAATTGTTATAGTTTCGAGTGCTACGATTCGTAACCAGTTTCATTTTTTATCTTCAAACGGTCGACAACTTGCTCTAAGAGCACAGGTATTAAATCACATTACATTTCTCAGTCAATTTAAACTGGCGTTATTTTTTAAAAACACGCTCACGCATACCCTGAGAGAAACACCTCATGACAAGCACTGTAGCAGCCGGCAGCAGAATTAACAGCAGATATTGAAGCAAAGGGTAGGCTTCAAAAGTTGGCAACCATCCCCGGCTTCAAAATTGGCGACCATCGCGGGGCTGAAGTCGTCGTCAGTATATCAGTTTTCAGATATCGGGACACATTTTGACTGCGGGCATTTCTGTAGTTCTTGAAGGTCGCTGGTAATCAGTAGAGGTGATTCCGCTTATTTATATAGTCATGTAGATGAAAGTATGTTTCATACTTCTGCACTTCGCGACTATAACAGCAGCATTCAGTTAATGTGATTTGCATTATATTTCTAAAAACTCTAAGCTCTTTTGCCGCACTTGTAAATACTAACATAACATATTAGCATTCCAGGAGACATAAAAACCTAGCTTGGTAAGGAATGCAGGATGCTCGTTTACAGGTATATGACGCAGGAAGTGTATAACATATATTTATTTATATGATTGCATGCTTTGTATTCTAGAAAACTGAAGAAATATTTTCACTTTCAATATTGCCATGTAATCTTTATGCTGAAAAAACATAATTTAATGTGTATTAAAAATATATTTTTTACTCCCATATTTGCCTGCCGATTTTAATAGTTGGATTAAGTACAGGGTTTTATCACCTTTCTTACGCAGACGACTAAATTATTACTTCCTTTCTGATTCTTCTTAATATTTCGTAAATAATACTTCTAGACGCCTGCTTAGAAGTACAATTCCTCTTAAATTTATTCTTCTCACTCCAAACATCTGAGTAATCTTCCGACCTCCTATTCCTTTCACAATTTCTCATCAATTATTTTCTAAACGCTGTATTCCACATTTATCCCCTTTGTATTACTACAATATTTTCAACGAATTCAGGCTACAATTCTGTCCCTATATTCTTTCAACTGCAGTCTTCATAATTTCAGTTTTCCTCTTGTTGTCTTGAATTCCAGACTTAATTTCCTATTATACGCATCATAATCTCATCCTTGAACGCCACGGTAAGGCATGCCTTTCTCGGAGGTTTTATTTTGCTCGTGTACGTTATGATGTAACGTTCAGTGTGGAAAAATAGTCTATATTCTCCCCCTCTTCTGTCTTTTCCTTCTGAATGTTATTCCAACTTGTTTGAACCATATGTAAGTATTACGGCAGTCAGATTATTATTAAGTCAAAATGTCTAAAATGTGTAATATAATTACTTCACATATTTTTGCACTGGATGAGAGAAGTTTCCACTCCTATTTCGTGCGGTATTATCCCATAAGGACAAAGGAAACTCGGCTAAATTGTAAAATTGCAGATAAATTTATCATTCTCTGCTTAAATCAAATGGAAATGTTAAAGTTCAACAATTTCTGCTTTTATTCTTCATTTATAATTTTACAGCTGTTATCTGAACTCATTTTACTTTTGAAGAGACGAAGAGTGATAGCTCAAGAAAACTGAAGTAATTCCATCTGGAGCGAATAATAGCTGTATGAACCTCAAGTAAAGCCGGGATTTGAATATCCTAGGTAAACCTAATTAGGTTTGTTCTGAGAAAATGTTGCAGGAAAATGAGTGTCTGAATACAGTTAAAGGTATAAGATGCATTGTTACAATACTAAGGAAGCGACAGTTGTTAAGCTTAAGTTATAATTGTTTTAAATAAATACTGTTACAGTTAGGTATATTGCATTGTGTAGTTGTCTGATATTGTTTGGTTAACCATGCCTGTTAAACTCGAATTAGTATCTGGCCTGCTTCCGATTTCTGTGCTGCTATAATGCTTGCAGTGAGCTCTGATTGGTACATAACGCAGTCGAGTGATCTATATCTCGGAGCAAAATAAAACCAATAAAGACTTTCAGGAATATTTCTGGTATAAATGTAAAAGCAAGTCTTCGTAGTTAGAATCTTAACGAATATTCCATTTATTATTCACTATGTCAAAACAGTTCAGCTCACCTCCTATGTTTCACAAGAAAAAATAATGTTCATTTCGCCAGCAACTGATGTATACTGAGGAAGTCTAAGAGGCGTGGCCTATGAGAAGTCATTGATAAATAAAGTAATTGCATTAAGGGGGTAGGGATGGGTATAACTGGAGAGAACTATAATTAATCCTGTGGGCATTGGAATACTGACTGAAGTATTTTTTCCTGGTTCCAGTTTCATGACTGTACCTCATAGTTTAGCAGCTATCTCCATTTTACAGTATTTTTATTGAACTCCAGTTTTATGAATATGGATTCAAATATTTTATTGCTTATTCTTTATACCATTACTAAAATTTATATTAGTTTAATTTTCAGAATATAATTAATAATAGTAATACTAACAATTTTAATTCATAATATGCATATTTCGATTGTATAGATTATTAATATAGCTTTAAATTAGAGTACTGTTTTTCAAAGACATCTCGGATGTACAATCGAGTGGGCGGAAACATGCCAATGTTTTGGTTTCCTATAGTGATTTTCTTTATTTAATGTTGGCAGAATCTCCTTATCATCTGTGTTCCACACGAGCCCTGGGTGAGCCAATTTCTTACTGGTTTGAATTCAAGTCCCACACATGCATTAGCCTATGAACGAAAGTCAGGCGTAAGTGAACGGCGAAAGGGAAGGAGTACGGAAGGATTTCCTCTGACTAGCTGGAAGGCATGCTTGGCAAATACGGTTCACACCAATCTCTAGATGACTCCGTCTCGTATTGGTTGTCAAAACTCTGGCGCTCAAACAGTAACCTATGTACACAGGTAAGGTTATCTTTCAGGAGCGAAGGAAAATGGGAAATAAGACAAACATTAAGTAAAGTGCTGGAATCAGTTAATGGGTGGGGCTGGAAGTGGCAGAGGCAGTTTAATATGTGCCAACATAAACCACTGCGCATTGTATCGGTACTATTCCACGCTCGCGTCTATACCTATACCTATATCTATTCGCCATACATTTCTGCTACTGTGAGGGAACGCTATCAGCCTACTTGCTCAACATTGCTACACGACTATGAATACCACACTCATTACTAAACATTTATGGTGTCCGTAATACAAAAAGGAATACATTTGTACAAAAAAGTGCTATCACTTTACTATTTCTATCATTTTGGGTATATCCTCATTATTTTTAAGTAATTTATACACTTTGAATTTTTTGGAATATCCAGAAAGTAAACCTATTTGCAATATCTAAACATCCTCCAATCTGTTTAAAATAAGAATGTCATATTTATGGGTCTTCAGAATTTTCAGTTGAGTAAGGAAGTACTTTGCACTTTGTAATATCATTCATTGTACCACTTGGGATCAATTATTTTACCTAAATTCCCTCACGGTAATAACCAGTGCTGAAAGAATTAAAACCAACTTTGATTGGAAAAATTCAAGTGTAGTCATTAAAAGTGCAAATAGATTCTTTAAGTGTGCTTTTGGTTACATGTGCGTGTATATTAAGAAAGAACCTGAGGCCTAAATATACATAGTTCCTTATTGCTTTCGGTATCCTTCTTTCGCGCTTTGCACAAACGCTGCTGATACAGAGCAGCTTTATGCATTTTTCCTCTTCATGTTTTCTCCCTTCTCTAATTATTCGTACCCTACCCTACACAGATTTCTCGGTTCGCTAAGCTCCAAAAGTCACTCAAACATCGCGTGAGTTTCTGGAAAGTGACTGAAGGTTTAATTCTCACTTACATGGAGACTCGGCATTTTGCCAGAACTTGCAATGAATGCGACAACTTGTGCATGAAACTTTCCACACGTTTCATTATGTTCTATTTCGGAAGAGAAAGCAAACACAAGCTGCTAGTGTGAATTCCATAAAGTATATACCGCCTTGTTCCTAAGAGTCTTAACCTGTACACAGTTGAATATTAAACAAACGTTGCCTCTCTCCCAAAATTCTCTCTAAATTAACATATAATTCGGTTATCTTTCTTCGACTTCGCTACCCATCTCTTCTTTATATTAAAATGCAGGAAATCAAGTGTTTATATTCAAGACACATTATTTCCTTAAAGTGTTACAGTCAAGCGAGATGGCTTCGCAGTAACGTGTGAGGCTAGCATTCGGGAAGTCCCGGGTTCGATTTCCGTGATCGCCCACTCTGATCATGGATTTTTCTTGGTTTTCTATGGTTGGTTGGCGGATGACAGGGTGGTTCCTCTTCTACCACGAAATCCTGTCCCTCCTTTCCTTCATCGTCATCTGTTTCAGGGTGAAAGGACCAGGCGACGGTGTTGGACGTGTTGCGGCTGGGCGGTGGAGGTGCGCTTTATGAAGGTTTCTCCGTGAAGTCGGTGGGACTGCCACGGATCCGACTCCGTGTGCTCTCGGAGCAGGCTCTCCTTCTGGGAATCCCCGGGGGTTAGGGGTTTGTAGATGGGCTTGAGCTGCGTCGGATGCGTTCAATCTGGAAAAGTTAGGGACCCGTATCGGCTCCGGATGTGGTCACTCTTCGAGTTTCTCCCCTCATCTCTCCACCCTTCCAGGAACTGCGTTCGAAGCATAAAGGGCCTGATGGCCTACGCATGGTGTTCTGCCCCGGTTTCGGAGGTCCCTCCGTAATATGTACCCTCAACTTTTACCTTTGGCTATTGCATATTTTCACTTTCTCTGTGCTTCATCCAGGTAGAGTAAATATTTCATTGGATTTAAAATTATTCTATGCAGTCCTTTCAGCACAAAATTCTAGTTTTAAGACACTGAACCGAAAAAGGTATATTCGACAAAAGTACCATGTAACAACATGTATAGTTGTTCATATTAAACTTCCTTGATCCCGATATTCTACAACCTGGAAAATTCCAATAACATGCGTGTGTTAAATGGCAGGTTCCCGATAGCCTAAGCCAAACCGGCAATGGAGGAAGAAATAAAATAAATTAACGCAACCCACCACGCGTCAGTCTATAAAGGCTGATTGTGAAACTGTATCTATACAATTTGACGTTTTGTTCAATGTTTCATTTGTATAGCCACCTTTACATGTGGTTTTATTGTTATTTAACTTTAAACACACTCACATTCATTTTCATATTAATACTTCCAGACTCTGTGGGATACAGAATGATTCCGGTTAAAGAAAAATTACCCGCCTCAGCCAGAAATCAAACCAGAGACCTCTGAGTTGAGAATTCAGTGCGTTGACCACTAGACCGCAGAGTTAATTGACTAACTTCTTGTGTAAAGAACAATAATTTACTTAGCAAGGACATGTATGATAAATATCTGTGAAAGAATGATTATTATTATTATTATTATTATTATTGGTAAAGAAGGTTCTATTTAAATGAGTTGTATGTACCTATTAAACGTATTTTGCCAATATTCAGCGACTATAAGTTCTACGTTATCGTCAATTGTTTTTATTTTCTTATGGCTAATTTACACTCTAATTCCTATGCAGGCTGAAGTGTGCATAGACTGCACATTGCTTGTTTTCTGAAAACAAATAACCCATAATAAGTAGTGTATTTGAAACTTTTGCCAGTGCTCTCTAAATGCAAATGGCTTTTTGTAAGCAGTATGGATTACAGTTATGTCACACCATAATATGAAATATGTATTGGCATTAACAACAATTTTCATAAGGGTAAATTAACATAGTTTTTAGACCATTGTGCGTCATTTCTGGATATAATAACTGTACTAAATGTAATTTGAAACTTAATTGGTTCTCATTCCTTCCATTCCGAAGGACACTAATGTCTATATAATTTTGTGAATTTTTTCTAATTGTTAATACTGTATGTATGTATTATGTATGTATGTATATATGTATGTATGTATGTATGTATGTATGTACCTGCTACAGTAAAACTATGTACCTATAAAGTATGTACCCACTACAATAAAAATATATCAAGATATCTCTTTTCGGTAGTTATATTATTATATCTATTACCTATTATTATATTTATTAGGAATTTGTATACTTAACTGCCTTAGGTTACTGCGTTTAGAAATTGTCACCAGAAAAAAGTAGTTTTTGGCATTTCTTTATCACAGCTAAGTTAAGGATTAACTTTCAGTTATGATAATTTATGAGAGCTTTAAACTGACACTACTGGTTAACTACAATGTCTCCACAAAGCACGAATTTTCATGCTTTCGCGATTTATGTTTGAAAATGTACTTTTCATGTACTTAGTGGATACAGTTTTGTACGGCTGCTTAAAAATGGCGGGCATAATTTCAGGTATGCATTCCCCATATGTAGAGAACAAAAAAAAGTCCAGTACAACAGTATCTATAATTCTTCTTATGTTAATTTCATTTTTAGAGCTGCTTATACTTTATATTTTTTTCCGGAAATGTTTGGTTTCTGAGTTATAGCCTTCAAAACAGTGATATTCACCAGAAAGTATTTCTTACCGGAGGTAAGAGAAGATGCTCAAAGGGTCCGCCTCCTGCGTGAATACAGCCCTCACTTCCTTAGTTTTTACGACTATATAATACTAGATTATGATATGAGGGTTAAAAGTAGAGTTCTATTTTACGAGTAGGAATGCTTGCGAAATAAAGACCGATGCCGGGTTTCGCAACCCTACGAGCAAAATAAAACCACTGTTAACACCTGTGGCATATACTATTTTTTGATGGCACTCGAGCTTGTAAAATTTCAATAATATTATATTGATTGCCGAAACTAAAAGAGATTACGTTTAGAACGTAATTCTTGAAACAAGAGAAATGACGTTAAAAAAGCGAAATGTCTATGGAGATTTGCATATTTTGGAGATGAGGCGATTAGAGTCGACATAAATGCCTTTTGAATGCAACTAACTGCATGGAAGTCCCCAATCAAGTCCCCATTCCCGTTCAGAACTTAATTGAGACATATGAGAACTGAGTTGAACATGGCACTAAAGAAATCAGACTCACGTCCAAAATCTTCTTGTAATTGTGCACCCACAGTGCCCAGAAGCTTCACACTTGTTTTTTAACGGCGAGAATATGTAGGTACACTACGTGATCAAAAGTATCCGGACACCTGGCTGAAAATGACTTACAAGTTTGTGGCGCCCTCCATCGGTAATGCTGGAAGTTTATATGGTTTTGGCCCACTCTTAGCCTTGATAACAGCGCTCACTCTCGCAGGCATACTTTCAATCAGGTGCTGGAAGGTTTCTAGGACAATGGCAGCCCAGTTCTTCACGGAGTGCAGAACTGAGGAGAGGTATCGATGTAGGTCGGTGAGGCCTGGCACGAAGTCGGCGTTCCAAATCATCCCAAATGTGTTCTATAGGATTCAAGTCAGGACTCTGTGCGACCAGTCCATTACAGGGATATTATTGTTGTGTAACCATTCTACCACAGCCCGTGCAGTATGAACAGGTGCTCGATCGTGTTGAAAGATGCAATCGCCATTCCCGAATTGCTCTTCAAAAGTGGGAAGCAAGAAGGTGCTTAAAATATCAATGCAAGTCTGCGCTGTGATCGTGCATCGCAAAACAACAACGGCTGCAAGCCCCCTCCAGGAAAAACACGACCACATCATAACACTGCCACCTCCAAATTTCACTGTTGGCACTACACACGCTGGCAGATGACGTTCACCGGGCATTCGCCATACCCACACCCTGCCATCGGATCGCCACATCGTGTACCGTGATTCGTCACTCCACACAACGTTTGCCACTGTTCAATCGTGTAATGTTGACGCTCCTTACACCAATCGAGGCGTCGTTTGGCATTTTCCTGCGTGATTTGTGACTCATGAGCAGCCGCTCGACCATGGAATCCAAGGTTTCTCGCCTCACGCCTAACTGTCATAGTACTTGGAGTGGATCCTGTGTGATGGTCTGGACAGGTGTCTGCCTATTACTCTTTACGACCTCCTTCAAATGTCGGGGTCTCTGTCAGTAAACAGACGAAGTCGGCCTGTACGCTTTTGTACTGTACATGCCCCTTCACGATTCCGCTTCACTATCACATCAGAAACAGTGGGCCTAGGGATGTTTAGGAGTGCGGAAATCTCGCGCACAGACTTCTGATTCAAGTGACACCCAATCACCTGACTACGTTCGAAGTCCGTGAGTTCCACGGAGCGTCGCATTCTGTTGTTTCACGATGTCTAATGACTACTGAGGTCGCGGATAATGAGTATCAGGCAGTAGGTGGCAGCACAATGCACCTAAGATGAAAAAGTATGTTTATTAGGGTGTCCGGACACTTTTGATCACATAGTGTAAGGCCAAACATGCGTTATTATGTGTTTGAGAGAAATCCCGAATGTGGGCAACATGGATGCTATGTTGTCTTGCATTAGCCTTATAACAGGAACGTCCTCGTACAAGAACACTTTCTGAATCCGAGAAGAGTCAGAAAGAGTAAGTGAGAACTAGTAGATATTCGGCTGCATGCATACGAGGAGTAATTTCCACTAACGTAAGAGGTAGGTCAGACATTTCCAATACGCTATAAGTGTGTTTGCTCATATCAGTAACAGAGCGACTTGCTTGATTCGCAGGAAAATATCTTTTGCCAAGTCAGACCATGACATAAGATCTTTCTGCAGTACCAAACATTTTTTTTTGTCATTTTTTCCAACATCCTGTTATTAGCTTTACTTACGGACACAAACACACACACATTTAGAAACATACATACATCCACGCACGAGACCGGTTTCTAACCTGCGATCCCCCGCGCCACGAAGCACTAAAGCCAGGCGCTTTAGGTTGCGCGGTCATTGGGACTGGCGTATATCTCCTTCACGATGAAGAGGAAACGGTTTCCGCTTTTTAGCCACAACAGGATTGTGCAGAGTAGCAACAGGGAGACAGCGAATTTGGACAGAAGGTTCAAATCCCTGCATTATGCTGCCGATACGGAACAAATGTGATGAGCTGCACGAATAAAACTGATGACTTGTTCAGAGATAGTCTGTTTTATCCCTTTACTTGTCGAGCTTCTGTTCATTTCCAGACAGTCATGACTTTATACCCACAATTTGCTTAGGAGGCATGTGCGCTTCTCAAATGCTAACAATTCAATTCGTGTTGACTTATGAAAACATTGTTGTAATTCAGGTTATGAAATAATTCAGAAAAGAAGGAGGAAGCGAGTATGCTGCACCTGGCAAACTCTTCCCTGCAGCGACAGACATTTGCGTTCATTGACACCGAGTTCCATTGCTGAAGATGTCTGTGCACCACTAGTGTTGTTTGTGTGAGCAGCATTCACTCAAAAACCTGAATTCACATAGCTAATAACTTCATATTTAAGTCAGGCATTTTCAGAGAATTGACACTTCCTCACACAGTAATACTAGGAGGAGTTTGTTGCCATTTTGTATTTTTAAACATTGTTGTAACAATTTTGTTTGAAACATCATATATTTGAAATATTGTTGTGAGAAAATATTGGCTGTCCTTAATAAGGAACTAAAGTAGTGTTCATTTTCATTTTAATATTATATAGCCGGGAAGTTATAAAGGATAGACAGAAATTCAGGCCAAGCAGAATGTAGCTCTCACTAAATCACACAATTTCTGTCAAAGAATTTGTTGGGTGTCTAAACCATTTAGGATTCAAAGTTCCCAGCAAAATTTTAAACATTAAATTTTCAACACATTAAAGATTCCCCTGAGTTTACGGTCGATAATATTGTCTAATATTGTGGCTTTAAAGAACTTTCATCTCAGAAAACTCATATTACCATTATTAGCATTATTCAATTGTTTTTGAATATTCCTTGTGAATATTTATGTTTGATTAAAATGAAAGAGAGTATGAATAGTTGTGGAAAGGTTATAAATTGATAATTTGTAGTGGAGGTCGGTGAATATTACTCTTTAGATTTTTATATCTAGAATACTTATAAATCTTTGTTCCTCACTTAGCAGTCCTTGTCTCCGTCTCCTTATTTTTAATTTATGAAGTTACCATAGTTTATATTTTCTTCCATTTCATATGCACCTGCAGCTTGATGTCTCTTTCCTGCCGTCATTATGTCCGCTATGCACCTAAATAGAGCTACAATCAGACTTACCAATTCAGTTTGTGAATACACATTGCTACAACCGAGTTGCCAATACTATCTATCTGTGGATTCTATTCAAAACGCTATGTGACGTCATATGTCTGTGCCATTGCCGTGCGAGTCAATACGTCACACAGCTGACCTAGTCCATTCTCGTTAAGCTGAACACGGCCATATTAAACGGTGTCAGATGCGGAACATTGCAAGGTAGCAAGGTACATAATGTGCACATGGGCAATTCCATTTAAAATGGGACGATAGTAAGCCTTATAATCTTTGTTTAAATTGCAGTTTTTCTGTTCATAATAATTAGTACTGACAAAAGCATATTAGTCAAATATCAGCATTAAAATCACAATCACCGTCACGACATTTAAAAATAAATTTACTGTATATATCCATGTTCAGACAGAAATGATCATAACTTTGAAACACTTTGTTGAGAAATGTTTAGTTCAAGACCACTTTGACAGTAAAGAGCATATTATATATAAAATAATTAACTAATTATGACCATATGATTATTATTTATGTCATTATTATTGCTGGTGGTGGTATGATATGTAGAAAAAAGAATACAACACTTATAGTCATTTTACGTGTCCTTAGAATATAATTATAAGGGCATATGCAGCACTCACGTGATAATACCTAACCATAACCATTTTACCTCGCGTATTTCAACCTATATATATTTATTGTGGCTACCATCGCCTCCCCCAGAGAGAAGTGAAGGAATCAGGAGGTACAGGCTGCAGGTAGACCGACAACTGATACGCGCGGAAATCGTTTGCAGTTCCAGGCTGGAAGATTCGTCCCACTGCTGGTCTTGCCTAGAAGGGCGATGAACTACCCGTCGACCGATCAGCCCTCTAGTGTCCGTGAGGAGTAATTTTTGTTTTGAGCAAGCATCCGCGCCATCTGTCCGACACTACCATACTCCACGAAACTTAGAAGCACACTTAGAAGCGGACAGTGACGAGAATCGAAATCGGGACCTTCCGAATGCAAGTCTTGCACGGTACCATGGAGCCATCTCTCTCGGTGTTGTATAACATACTACACATATATACATACTTAAGCTTTTACGGAAGGCGTCAACGTTATAAAAATTATTATTAAAATTCTTACAACAAACCGGACTTTATGGCCGTGTTCTAATCGTCAGGCGATGTTTTATCATTTAGATCACGGTCAGAAAGCAAGGTTTCTTCTAAGGATTTTAATAATAATTTTCATACCCTACATACACAAATTACATTTTTATATTTTTTTAGCAATGTATTCAAATTAGGCTTGGTGACATGCAAGATGAGCAAACAACACGCAACTCTTTATATTACTGGTCGATTTTTGTTTTTAAAGAGAATAGCTTATTTTCGTATATAGCGATTAAAGTAGACCAAACTAAGAAAATTTAAATACACAACTAAATATTCATAAGACGGCTAGTGCTGAAAGAAAACCGCTTTAGTATACGTATTTGAATAAGCTCTACATTTCACCTGCATTAAGTTGAGTATCTTATGACTTCCCAGTTATATAAACTGAACAAAAAATAAAAGAATTTCACAGCCTTTTTATAGATAAGTGAAGATCTATATTTTATTCGCAAACTAATATTTCGAACATACGGTAGCTTAACCATAAGGTTACAACCATTCTTGAGAAAGAAAAGAAGGAAAAAGAAAAGAAAATTTATGAATATTTTAAAGCTTATTGTAAACAATGTTTCCAAAGTTCCATTCCTGAAGTACGGTTCAGGAAAATCCAGACGTGCAATTCCGATCAATATAGCATAATGCTTAATATAGCATTTTTAAATCCAATTCTAATTTCTACCTTAGATCTATATATGGAATGAAAAAAAGTAAATCGATTCAAATTATTATTATTATTATTATTATTATTATTATTATTATTATTATTATTATTATTTGAGAAGCCAATAGCTTTTGTGGTCATTACATTAAGCAATACATACATAAGCACAAACGTTGAGTGTGCAAGATTTTTGCCGGCAGAAGTAGGTGTACATTCCGGACTTTCTGTTTCAGTACTCACGTGTAATACCTACATAAGCAAGCAGTGCAATAAATACCAAACACTGAGACATATCTCAGTGCTATACATAACAATACATAGGATACGTAAAGCGTATAAACTGTAATGGTAATAAGAAATGAGTTCAAAGTACGAGCAATGATCCTACATGTTACACAGCTCCAGCATTTTGTTTCGGTGGTGCAAGAGGAGTGGGGGTCTGTACAGCATCCCGTAACGATGCCCAAGATTCGTGCTGCAGGAGTTTAAACGTTGTTTGCTCTTCTCAACACCTGTTCCTTAGGTCAACCGCCACGTGCAGCATTCATGTGGACACAGTCTTATGTCCACTACCCCTCTAGTTCTGTACACTGTGTAAGAGAAACTTCACAACATTCCTTGTATAATGTGCTTCTTGTGACAGTCTAAACTAGTTGAGCCCAGCCTTCGCCACAACTTAGATGAGGGAGGAATCATGAGATTCAAGTGCACCATTTCTCGACAAATCACTGATTCACTGTAACAATGTATATAAGTTAAACCAAGCCGAGGCTGAATACTCTGCCATACCCCAGCTAGTATTAGTTTAACACAAATAAATAATGAATAAATAAAAATTAAACAGATTACATAGTCCTGAGAGAGATTCGCATTCCGGAGGTCCCGGATTCGATTTCTGTCTACCGCCCACCCTGACCTTCGGTTTTTCGTGGATCTCCCTGATCACTAGGCGAATATTGGGATGGTTTCATATCTACAATTTCATCTATTTCCTTTCCATCAATTCCCTCTCATTCCTGCTACCTGCAGTGCTCTATGGTTCCTTCACTTCATCCGTTCCTCCTGAGGGGTTGTAGCCACCTACGTAGGTCACAGTACGCAAAGGTTCCCCTCCGTTGTATGACCTATACCTGTATAATAATCCAGCGACAGTATGCATTGATTCTAAAATAGAATTAATCCATTTAAGCTCTGGCATATATACTCTAGCAACGACTTCCAATAAATCTAGAAACATTTGATGGACACCGGCTCAGCTACAATAATGTTTTGGAATCTTTGACTGCTCCACCATTTAAGATTGGTTCAATAATAAATTTTAAAGGGCGAGTTGAGCAGAAGATCAGAACACCGGTTGCAATATTTCTCTAACTTAAAAAGCACTTGCTATTTCACGACGATTTCAAGTTGTTTATCACAATACCTACAACAATTATTCTATGAAGTTGTAAAGTGTCTAATTATTTAACACTAACTTATTATTAATTCCAAAAGGTGAATTGCCAAGGAGATCGGAGCACTTTACTGCAATATGGGGTATACGACGGAGGAGGATACCTCACTCACTGCGATCTGCGGGAGATCTTTGGCGGCTACCACTCTCTAGGAGGAAAGGATGAAGTGAAGGAACCGCAGGAGGCTATGGACCACAGGTAGACAGACCACGGAGACGTACAGAAGTCCCTAACACTTTCAGGCTCGAAGACCCATCCCGCTGCTGGAAATGCCTAAAAAAAGGCTATGAATGACACCGTCGACTAAGCAGCCCTATACTGAGCTACAATAACTCTTTGAAATTTTGGATTACTTACCACTGATTTGCTAATTATTTACAAATATAAATTTTCCATAATGTCGGAGCACTATCTGTAATGATTATCTGAAATACAGAATACTTAAGTACTTCAGCCTATCTTTTCCAAATGCAAATTTCCCATAAAGTCAGAACACACTGTACTTTGAAATTGCCTAGGCAATTGATGCCAGCACTGATGAACTATCAATTTCCAACTGCAAATTGTCCAGAAGGTCAGAGCACTAGCTGTAATGATTCTTTGATGTTGAAGCATTCTTTAGTAACTTTAACAATGGTATGCCGTAAATTTCCAAAGTTAAGTTGTGATGAAAGGATAAACAAACAGCTGTAAGTGATCTTTTAAATAACAAAATCCATATGTAGCTTTAGTAATGGTGTGCTGTAAATTTCTGAAGGCAAATTTTCCAGAAAGGATAGCGCAATAGCTGTACTGATTCTCTGGAATTGCAAAATGCTTGAGTACTTTAGCACCAATTTACCACTAATTTTCAAATGTGGATTACCCAGAAGTTCAGGGCTCTAGTTGTAACAGCTATCTAAAATTGCAAAATTCAAGAGAATTGTAACACTGATTTAGTGTTAATTTGCAAATAGAAATTGGTCTCAAATTCAGAGCTAGCTGTAATAATGATCTGAAATTACAACTGCATGAGTTCAGCATTGATGAACTCGACATTCTAATGCAAATTTCCATTGAGTTAGAGCACTAGTTGTAGTGATTCTTTGAAATTGAAAAGGCTTAAGCATTTTAGCATTAATTTCCTATCAACCTCCTAATGTAAATTGCCCAGGAATTCATGGCTCTAGCTGTGTGTGAAGATTCTTTGAAAGTGCAAAAGGATTAAGTAGCCAAAACCCATTAACGATTCTACGATTTTGAGCAAAATACCATAAGTTTAAGACATTTTTATGTCAAATGAATTTTATATTTCTAATACACTGGGAATGTCTCCAAAAGTATTCTTCATTGTGAACGACTTTTCATAACTGGTAAACCATAAGAGATAGACAAAATTTTACTACACAAAAAATGTAGATCGCGTTAAAATACACAATTTATGTCATATACATTTTTTTTATGTTGAGTGAACCATTTTCGAGATGTTGCTTGTTATTTCCTTAAATTTTCCAACACTTATACTTTTTCTCAAATGGGGATTCATTATTTATTTTTTTGTCTTGGATATGCAAACAGCATTAATTTGTGGCAAAGAGAATTGTACTGCACATAGCAACCAGCTATTAAGAGATATGTCTATGCTTAATGGCTACTGTATTTCTATATTGTCCTTGCAAATACAAAACAAGGGGAACATAGTAGGCCTTAAGCGATATTCAAATATTTTTAGAACTGGTCGCTATGTGTAAAATGTAATTCTCTTTGCATGTCAAAAACATAAAAAAATATTCTGTGGCCGTAAGAGACATGAGAACGTAATAACAGTCAAAATGATGTTTGTAATACAAGCAAGGATACCGAAAACCAAAACACAGAGCAAGATATGGTTATATACGAACGGAAGTACTGATGTGTGTGGATAAAGCAAGGTGTGATTATAAACGAGCGGAAGTGCACTCGAATAAGGCTAAAATTGAGGTACAAATGAGGAAGCACGTGTTTCCAGCAAAGCAGTAAGTAGGAGAAAAAAGTTCTGATGTGATACATTCACATTACTTTCCCTACCCTCTATCGTTTATTAGTGGGTATACTCAGTATTGTTACTTAAGCTTATTACTTTCTCTAATACGTATAGTAAGTAGAAATATTGCATTTCACCTAAAAATTCGATATTGAGATTTCACCGGAAACACATGTTTTGAAGCCCCATAATGCAAAAAAAGCATTTTTAAAAAAAGGCCCTTGTGTGTGTCTGTGAACAGCGTATCTCAAAAAACGAAAAGTCGGATAAATACCAAACTTGGTATTTGGGTTCAGTATCTTTAAAAGATGCGACACGAAGATTTTTAAGAAAATCCCCCCATTCCAGACTACCCTTTACATGGAGCATTTTTCTAGTTTTGTTTTCTCTCTCAGAAATGGCACTAACGAGTTTGATTAAAATCTCATATTTTAAGACACTTTAATGGCAAATGAAAGGCATATCTAGAATTTTCTGGGAATATCCCCAAAAGTCGTCTTCATTCTGAATGAATTTTGCGTAACTGGTAAACCATAAGAGATAGACAAAGTTTTACCACAAAACACACAATTTATGTCATACATTTTTTGTGTGCAGTGAACCATTTCCGACGTATTCCTTGTTATTTGTTTGAATTTTCCAGTACTTAATATCTTTTCTCAAATGGGAATTCGTTATTCGTTTTGTTCTTCTTTCTTTCCTTTTTGTATGTCCTGGGCATGCAAAGAAAATGGAATGCTCCACATAGCAACCAGCTCTTAAAAGATTTGACTATCGCTTAAAGCCTACCATATTGCACTTGCACCTACAAAATAATTAGCAATAAGATCGTTTCTGTAAATGTTTATCTCGATTAATATGAAATAGGAATAAGAATTTGCAAAAATAGTTTGTACAAGAGTGGAGAAAGTCACGTGAGTATAACACATCAGATTTTTACTTTCTCTACTACGTATAGTAAGTAGGGGAAGTATTGTATTCCAACCAAAACTTCGATACCGTGATTTCACCGGAAATACATGTTTTGAGACTCACTGAATCCAAAAAAAGCATTTTGGGAAACATGTCCGTGTGTGGGTCTGTCTGTGTGTCTGTGTGTCTGTGTGTCTATGAACAGCATAACTCAGAAACGAACAGTCGTATAAACACCAAACTTGGTATTTAGGTTCAGTATCTTCCAGAGATGCGACACGAAGGTTTTCAAAAAAAATCCCCCCACCCCAGACTACCCTTTACATGGAACATTTTTCGAAAATTTTAATTTTCTCAAAAATGGCTCTAACGATTTTGATTAAAATATCATATGTTTAAGATATTGTCATGAGAAATGAAATGTATATCTCGAATTTTCTGGGAATGTCTCCAAAAGTATTCTTCATTGTGAACGACTTTTGCATAACTGGTAAACCATAAGAGATAGACAAAATTTTACTACACACAAAATGTAGATCGCGTTAAAATACACAATTTATGTCATACACATTTCTTTTGTTGAGTGAACCGTTTTCGAGATATTGCTTGCTATTCCCTTAAATTTTCCAATACTTATACTTTTTCTCAAATTCGTTATTCATTTTTGTATGTCCTGGACATGCAAAGAGAATGGAATGCGCCACATAGCAACCAGCGTTAAAATATTTGACTATCGCTTAAAACCTAGCCTATTACCCTTGCATCTACATGAAAATTACCAATAAGATTGACATCTCGATATCTCGATTAACATGAAGCATATGGAGAATAAGCGTTTGTAAAAATAGTTTGTACAAAAGTAGAGAAAGTCATGTGAGTGTAACACATCAGATTTTTTGTATTGTGTACATTTCGTTTTTTTTTATATCACGCTGTCACCAGGCTTTTAAGCCTACCAAATTAAGCATGAATTTTAAGATTTTGCACACATTGTCATATAACTTGTTTTGGGGAACTCAATTAATGAAAGCAAAGCAACTAAAATTTATTTTTCTGCATTTATCTGGGCAGTTAATTTTAACACTCAGTTTGGTGGTGAGTTCGTGGAAAACATGCTTAACGCATTTCACTAATAAGATAAAGATATTCCCGTGAAAGTGTGAACATAGACAAATACAAATTGAATGTGTAACTTAAGCTAGCACTCTGCAAATGGTGAAGGAAGTTGACAGAAGAATTAAATACGTAATTGTACAAACAAATTGAGGCAGTTGTAATAAATGTTATCCTACAACTGTTTTATGGATTAACCATTCTGGGAATTTCGCTTTTAGCAGCTATCTAAATTATCAGTACGATTGAAGTCAATGGTACCGATGTAGAGTAACGTGGTGCGCTTGATAGAGCGCACGTGACTGGACTTAGCAGGCAAGAGTGAACCCACTCCTTTCGCTCTCACAAGGTCAAGTCAGTATCCATACACTAGAGGTCTGCATTTCAGTGGAAACAACCGACCGTCACTCGGCTTGTGGCGGTCGACCGTCGAAATGAATGTGCAGATGATTGCATACATATCAGTCTCAAATTCTTCGCTATCTTATTTCTCTGTCCGAAGCACTTCTGTTGACCGAGAGCTCACAGTCGACTTGGGTAGCGCGGTAAACCGTGGCTAGTCGGAGCATTGACAGTTTTTTGAACTACATCGGTGAACAAAGCTTGCGGTGATGACAGAAAAACTGTTACCTCTTTACTCACTCATTAGCAAATGCGTAACCTTATTTAACTTTCTAACTTTTGGGGGAGCTACCCAATTTATATACGTTGTTATTACTTTATCTGCAACCTAACTATGACAGGGAGAGGAAGATTGTATTGCATCCATACATCCGATACCAAAGTTTTCCTGGAAATACATATTTTGAGGTCCCCTAACCCAACGAAGGATTTTAAGAAAGAGATCCGTGTGTGTGTGTGTGTGTGTTTGTGTGTGTGTGTGTGTGTGTGTGTGTGTAGGTGTGCGTGTGTGCGCACAAATCAAAAACGAAAAGTTGGATACATGCTAACGTTTACATTTAAGGCCCGCTTCCACAGATGTGACACCAATCTTTTTATGAATTTCTCAAACTACCGTTTACATGGAGGAACATTCGTTATTTTTTATTTTCTCAAAAACGGCTATTTTGTTCAAAAAGTTTGACATGCTGACACGACAGTAGCACAGACTGAAAATGTAAAGTATCTCTTGTTTATTCATAACAAAATAACTAATAGCTAGAAATTGAAATGTTTTATTTCAAAATAAGTCTAATTAAAAGGCCAGTTAAATTCTAAAGTGTTCATTTGCAATGTGATGGGTTACTTGTTTATTATGCATTTTAAATTATTGAGCTGTAATTGAGTTACGTGTGTTTGCTATTGTCGTAATTATCACCATTATGTTTTTATTATTATTAATTTTTAATTTTAAGGTATGAAAGAGGAGTGCGAGATTATTCAATATATTTATTTATAAATACCCAATTTATGATCTAATATATAAATAAAGGTGTTATTCATTTTATTTATAACTAACAAAAAGTATCTGCCTGTTGTGCTACATTCCACAAAAAGAAGTATTAATGTTTGTTCTGAAGAATCCTTTCATAACAATTACTATTACAATTAATATTATATAAGTAAATGTTTACTGAGCTTTTTCTGCTGTTTCCTCCTTGTTTGTTTTCTTTGTACATATTGACAAGTAGTAATAAACATATCATATTTAATTCTATGATGGTCATGGTCTTCATTTTTAAGGTTATTCTAAAGTCACGTATAACGTAATAATGTATTGTTTTTTTTTAGTTTTAGTAAATAATGCCGCAGTATAATCGGTTGTACCGTAAACAGTTAAACATATAAACACTATATAATGTGTTTATTTAAAATGTTACAATAATAAACTGAATAATGGGAACAGTAATGGTTATTTCATATAATTACATTCTTTAATAACGAGCACTTTTATTTTAAAAGCATTCCTTTCCACATCGCCTGATGTGATAGGATTTTGTTCAATCTGATTTATCCTTTTATTTCAATGCAACGACGAGAAATTTACTCAGATTCTGAGTTCCTTAAATATCTTCATTATAGGTGTGATGTCAGTAAATTTGTTTAAAGGAGCAACTAATTTTGCAAAACGTACACAGTATCGCAAACCGTCCAATATGATGTGCGGTTTATAGACTTAAAACTACAAAAATAAATAATTACTATGTACAATGTCGGATTAATCCAGATAATATTTTATGTAAGAGCGATAAATTGGGCGTTTAATAGATAATGTTTTAATTATATGACTCGTTACAGTTTATAAAAGAATGCACCCCTCCCCCCCAAATTTTCCACCTTGAAAAAATGTCTAGTTTTGCTGTACATATTGCTAATATATATATTTTGCTCTGCCTCGTTCTGATGAACTACGGCTCGCCGGCGGTTGTATTACAACAGAGAGCGACGGCATTACGGTTGCTTGCGAGCAACGAAGACTACCATATTCACTCGGCTGTCCCTGCTCGGCTTAACCTGTCTCGGCTGCCGTGACAACCGAAGGTGGCCTGGTGAGTCACGGTCGGTCGTTTTCAGGAGAATGCAGACCTCTTTGTATATTGCATTGAAGCCAACTTTAACAATCGGTTCTCAGTATTAGAACGTTAGTTGTCACTATAAAGAAGCCCTCAAAATTACTGGTTACTATTTAGTGTTGATTTTAATAATCAAAAGCCGCGTGGTTTGAAGTTATGTTGATTTTGCTCACTCCTCAAAAAATGTTTGGAAATGCTCATTAGGTTTATCTTTTAGGATAGTTTCATGCAGTTCTCATTTTACATAGTATACTACACGCATCTTTTAAATCTGAATGGATGTAGAATTAGGACTTCCCTGGGATGGGTGAAGTATTTCAAAGCCTAGTTTCTCATCCTGTCTTCTTTACTTCATTTTTAATAACTGTGTACGTTATAGACCTATACCCAAGTGTTTTAAATAGAGAAGTATAATAAAAGAAGCTGATGCAAAAGGGTATTGGAGTGAATTAAATAAAGATGCATTTAAAAGGAAATAAGAAGTTCTACCGACGACACTCGAGAAAGGGTTTTTAGCTCTCCAGAGAAAGGAAGGTAAAGTTAGATTGAGCTTATCTCTTGCTGTCACCAGGGTCTGTTCTTGTCAGGGGGAACAGAAAAAAACAGTGAATTTAGGTCATTACACGCACAGAAGGTTAACAGCTGCCGTCCCCAAGGCTCTGGAAAAAGAAGGCGATAAAATACATAGTTCATCGTTGACCACGAGGTCTCATAGATGAAATAGCTCAAGGGCTCATCAAAAAAACAAATAAAGAAAGAAAAATAAAGAAGACTAATAGGTATAGCAGTCTGAAGAAGAAATGTTGAGTTTTTTGTGAACGTTTGCTGTCACATCAACTTTTCACGTGGTTTTGCATTCTCTTTGAACTCTTACTTAGTTGCTTACATATTTTACTAACGTGACTATATAATGTAGGTATTGGTTGGATAACGCGACTTTGCAGTTAGTATTTTAAACACGAATGATAACTATTTCATTTACCTCTCCTCGTTCTTTATGAAATGATTGTACAGTGATCAAGAGAAGTTTTATGCTGAATTAAATGAATGAAATGTTTAAACAAAATAATTATCTTTGTTTTATTCAATTCCTTAAATTGTTAAACAGAAACAGCTATTTTACTTTATTGGTTCTTCCTGCGTGCTTTATGTATTTGATAGTTATGAAATACTGAATCCATTTGGCTCTTATGTTAAGTGCATAATAAGAACAACTTTAAATTAAGACTTTCATTTTATCACAGCCATAACAAAAAACACAGTATAACTTAAGAATTCAAGTGCGAGAAGAACAGGTTTTTCAAATTCAGTGTCTTAAACAGGAACTTCCTGTGTTTAAGATACGATATTTCATGCTGTTCAAGTGATTATGTTCAATATGTGCCTTAAGCTTAGGTCTCGAAACATATTTTCATTTTGAGTTCGCAAAACTGGTTATTACTATTTTCTGTTATACATTGTAATAAAATCTTAGTAACATGGGATTTTCTTATAATAGTGACTTTATGAAGATCCTTCCACTTGTGAATAAATTCCACTTCAGCCACAAGTTGCATACAGGTATAACTATTCTTTTGTTGTTTTAATCAGTCTTAAACATGTGTGTCTCGGTATTAGTTGCTTTCATTCTCGGAGAAATGTTTAATTATTATTAAATTAAACTTTTTTCTGAGAATACATAAAATAATTATTTTGAGAATTAAACATCGCTAGCAAAGGTAATATCCATCCCTAATGCAACCTATTCGCAACAGAATAAATACACGGCGTGCCTTGCGCTCTGTGGTCGACCTGACCTTAACCGTCAAGTGTGGTTTTTCAAGGGAATGCTGCCAGAGTTTCTGGATTTTAAAGGCTTTTCCAAAAATCTATGAAAGCAACATAAAGCTTTTCTGTGTGCTCATTGAGATCTGTTCTGGTTTAAAGGATATCTACATCACTTCCACGTGGTATGACAAACAGCCCAAACTAGTTTCACATTCGCAGACAGGTATCGAAGAAAATTTCACAACTCTAGTTCTAAATATTGTTCATTTTTGTCTATTGTGCATACTATTGGAGATATGCGAGTGCCTCAACTGTCGACATTTTCATCGCTCTAAGAGCATTCGAGTCAACCGCACGCAGGCCAGGCGGCCCTTTATGCTCCCCCTGGGAGGGAAAGATGAGGGGAGAGACCCGAAGTGCAGCCAGATCCGGATGACAACAGTCGCAAGTATGGACGGGGTCACTAACGTTTCCAGATAAAGCGCATTCGACGCCGCCCGGTCTCTGACCACAAGCCACCAACAAACTCCAAGGTCCCCCGGAACGGAACTCCACGCTGAGACCTAACTGAGCGGTACCGCAGTGACGTCAGGCAAGAAACCTTTACAGAGCACAACCCACCGTCAGCCGCATCCCGCCGAATACCATCGTCTGGTCTTACAACCCTGAAACAGATGACAAGGAAGATGATGAGCACAGGAAATTAAAGGGAGCAGAGTCGTGGTGGAAGATGAACCACCCCAGCATTCGCTTGGTGACCCGGGAACACCACGAAAAACCCACGGGCCAAAGTGCGCGGTCGAAATGTATTGATCTCAGGACTTCCACAGTGCGGCCACAGGCGTAACCGCTTCAGCCATCCCGCTCCTAATTCTTTTAGAATCTTCACCAACACATTAAGAGCATATTTATTTTCAAACGAAGTTTTGGAATGTCTTATATATGCAAATTATTTGATTTGAAAACTCTAAATAGTTTTATTACTTTAAAAATATCGTATTGTTTTAGAATAGAATGCTTTACCTTTAACCAAAACATAGCGTTTTTGTTCAATTTGTAAGCATTACAAGTTTAAGGAGCCGACATCGATAAGTAATAACTTTATATATAATTTTTTAGGTAACATATAATGTTTGGCAATATTTATTTCAATGTTTCTTTTCCAATTGCCCAACATGGAGATATTTTGCTTTAGAAGCTGTTGGCTTCCTGTTTTTTATTATGTTTATTCTTCTGCCTTTATAACATCTATAAAAACTATTGAAAGTTAGTTTAATATTTACAGAAATTCCCTAAATTTCTGTTGAATATAACAGAGTATATGTTAAATTTTGCTATTGATTGGTGGTGCTCAGATTCTAGAAACTTAACAAGACCAAAGCTGAACACAGTGTGCATGTAGAATATAAGTTTATAAAGTTAGTTGTTTTTACAAACAGCAGTGAATGTTTTATAAGCAATGTAATGTGAGGTGCTGGAAGGCTACGTATTTTAGAACCGTAAAAGTGGTGCAATATTTAGCGTAACAAAATATAAAATTCAAGACCGTCCCTGAATTACTTTATGACTCCTGCAGTTTTTAGCAAGGATATAATCTACAGAAATGAAATTTTAAAGAAAAGTAGCAGTAAAGACTTACAGATAAAATTGCATATGAATAACTTAATTTGTACGTTAAAATATTGAGTAAAAATAAGAAATTCAGGTTAAAGAGAATATGTTAATTACATTTTAAAGCTGAATCCAGAGGCAACCTTCTGGAATACTTCATCTAGTCCTAAGAGAAGGAAAAATCAGTCAACGTTGTCCTGAAATGCGATGAAAAGTCCAAATTGATATATATATATATATATATATATATACATATATATAGGAATCTGAATGGGTCACCAGGACTCAGGCGCTGAAGTTATGATAATGGAATAATGATGATTGTTATGCTGATGATGATGTTGATCACAGCAAATATTTACGTATTTTCCAATGTTAATAGTATCCTCCCCGTTTTCAGAAACCAACCGTCCAAAGAGAGGCTTGCTGATTGCACGTAAATATAAAATGCATTTGTACGGATTCCTTGTTCAGGAGATACGTTAAAGTATACGTCCGTAGGACTATCATTGACACTTGCAATCGGAAGTTACAGGCTTGTGATTGTGGAGCCAATGTAAGAAGAGCCACAGTAGTTTAGCAGCGCAAACAACAGATATAAACATAATTTAGGACATCAATGGTTTTAGTTGTGTTTAACGCCCAGTCTTACTGCATCCGGCACTACACGCGGTGGTCATTCGTAATATATGAAATGAAACGATATTGGAAATGAAAATTTGGGAAAGAAACCTTCCAGGTCTACATTTCGAGTACCTCCCCGGCATTTGCTGGTTATGAGAACTGAGAAAAATCTGGAAATACTCTGTCAGAGAGGACTATTCTGGCGCGAGGGACGGAACACAGATCGAGATCAATACGGCTTTAAGTAGAGCATCAGTAGACATAAGCTTAAACAGAAAAAGTCAGAAAACTAGGAACCGGCTGCACGATGTTTTTCCTGTCCGTGTCCTCGGCGCTCGTTGCCGTCTGCCGATATCATAGAAAGGTGCGGATGAAACCATATAACATTTTTAAAACTACTTTTAAAAGCCTTACTTACCAACTTTATGAAAGGAGATGCTGAAACTGGCCATCGTCGTTGTCCATACATTTTGGCGCCTCTTTAGGAAGCTATCCATCACTCGCAGTAGTTCACGTTGAGAAATGCTGGCAATTTCCTAGCGGATATTTTGTTTTAATTCTTCCAGAGCGTGTGAGTTTTTCGTATACACCTTATTTTTTTAAGTACCCCAGAAATTAAAATCGCAGGGCGTTAGGTCGGGGCACCGAGTAAGTCACAAATCTCTACTAATAATTCTGTCTTCAAAGACACATTCAATTGTTCTCATCGAAATATTAGCCTATGAGCTGTTGCAGAGTCTTGTTGATAAAAGGCAAAGTAACGCTCCCTGTCTGTTAATTCCTAAAAAAGGGGGCAAAATTGTATTCACGTATGTATGGGTGTCAACAGTTGACTCGAAAAAAATTGGCCATATAACTCTTTCTCCGCTCATGGCGCAATATACACCAGCTTTTTCGTCATGAAGGGGTACTTCATGAACAACATTAGGTTCATCAGAACTCCAATAAGGACTATTTTGTGTACACACATATCCATGAAGGTGGAACCAAGCCTCGTTTGTAAAAAATATTAAATATGTGTCTATTTCACCATTGTGTACACTATTGAGACTCCTCCACTCACATACTCGTAATGTGCGCTTAATTACAGATTCACCTGGTTGAAGAGCATGTACCACAGTTATTTTATATGGTTTCAACTTCAGCAATTTGGTAGCTCTTCGTGCAAAGCCCTAAGAAATGCCTGCCTGTTGTGAAAGACGCCTAAGTGATTTAGGAGGGAATTCTTCAAACGATGACCGTTGTCGTCTAAACCGTCGTCTTTTGCCGTCTTTTAGATTTCTTAGCCTGAACAGCTCCTGTCGCCTGAAATTTACTGCAAAGTTCATGGATTGTTGTACGGTCAGGTGCTTTTACATCTGGAAATGCAAATTTCTGCAAATCGTACTTTCACTTGACGAGCTGACTGAGGTAACACATACGGATCATAAATAAATACACGCTGTGCAGTAGAAAATATATACTGAGCTATAATATACTTTGTGACTAAATACAGGACAAAATAATAAAAACTCGTAATAACTGCACTACTTCACATCACCGTCAACTCAATACTGCACTTCACACTGCAGAGCAAACCTACGTCCAAAGTGTGACCCTTTTATAGCAGCAGTGCGTTATCATGTTTCCATAACGCCTTGTGGAAAAACATCGCGCAGCTGGTTCGTAGTTTCTTGGCTCTCCCGTTACCCAGGCAGAAGTCTGATCAAAGCAGAACAAACAGCAGGTTTAAGGTTATGTACAGGAACACAATGTTTAACCAGAATATGTCCTAAGCCATTGGAACAGTGACTATAAGTTTATACTTAGGGCGGCAATCAAGAGTCAACATGATCTAAGGCAGAGCAATCGACAGATATAAGCTTGTGCAGTCCAGAACACAGATGTGATCTGGCAGCTAAATTAGCTAATATAACCTGATAGGAAGACAATGCAAGAAAGACATGACCTTGAGGTAATATAGCTGTAAAACATAATATTGGCAAAATTACGAAAGAAATAATAATTGCACAAATCAATGAAAAGAAGTTGGCATATGCAGTTTATGTAAATATTCTTAGAATAATAAGTTAGAAGTGAAATAAAGTGTAAATACTTGTGTTTACATGTTAAAGTTGAGTAAAAATTTAAGGATTTCTAAGCCAAGATTCGGTCAGAATCGGTGTAAGTTGGGCGTTGTCTTGCCCGTAAGCTTTTGTGTAAATCCAAGAGTGGAAATGTCCTAGCAGCTATTTTGTCGGTCAGAGGAAGGTGGCTTTTCGGAGTTATAGAGTTTTGGCGCAAAAATCCGTGAAAACTTCCGCGAAGATATCACGTGAGATAAGTCACAGACAATCAGAATAGAATATCGTTAAAGTGACACATTAGATTTTAATACGGGTGGGAAATTTTAGCCAATGACCGGTTGAGCGTGTGGGTGTAGTGAAAGCTACTTAATTCAAAGTCAAATTGAGATCAAGCTATTTTTGCTAGCACTCTACACGACAACTCCAAGTCGTGTGAATAAAGAAAGTGT
Organism: Deroplatys truncata; assembly: GCA_030765065.1. NCBI lineage: Eukaryota > Metazoa > Arthropoda > Insecta > Mantodea > Mantidae > Deroplatys > Deroplatys truncata. The sequence continues at coordinate 203,363,616 of CM060981.1, read as the reverse complement.
TTGTATGTTCAACCCTAAAAATTCGGGTGATAAAATGCAACTGTGCCGCGAAGCGAAAAGAGAAGCAACCTGAACCCCATGAGCATTCTCCTAAATCAAAATAGGCTATAACACAAGATTTAAAATGTGTGCGAGTCGACAAATATCACCGTATTGCTAAAGAAAAACCACTTATAAATCCAACGTTCTAAAGACTAGCGAAAGTTTTCGTCGGTCAGAATAGTAAAGAAAAGTAAAACACACTTCAACCAACCTTCCTCAACCGCTCCCATGTCGTGATCTCCGATCATCCTTTACCAAGGATATTCTATAAGGTCCATACTTTACAAGCATAACCGCAGAAGAGAGCTGAGCTGCTGGAGACCTGAGTCCGGAGCTTCCACGGGACGACAGGATCGCCTTATAGGACGTAAGACATGAAGTCATATACACGATTGTGCATAGGGATACAGTATATATGATCTAAGGCAACGAAATCAGGGATAGTAAAATGTAAAAACACGTAATGAAATATTTTGTAAAAGCCTAATGCAATGAAAGCAGCTGCCTTGAAATGTATATTATAATTAGACTCGCAGTATTCTTAGCGTAAGGTTTTGGCCGTTGTTTGTTTCGTTGTTTTCCGAACATATTAAATCCAAAGGTATGAAGAAGAATTCATCCAGTATTTACCAAAAGCTTACGATATAAAGTTTGTTTGCCATACTAATATACTAGGACGGATCGAAAAGTAACGTACAATAAGTTTTTTCTACTTTGGTATTGCAGCTGGAATATTGCAATTTCACACAGATATAATTTGTAGCTTTCACTACAGAGATTAGTTTTTGTTTCATGTGCAGCTCTACGAGAGAAGTGTGAACTACGCAACAAAGACGATGCGTATGTTACTGTCGTTCACGTGTGAAGAGCAGAGAGGTGTGGTTTGACATTTGTGGGCCAAAGGGCATAAACCGAGTGATATTCACAGGGACATGCGTGGTGTGTTTGGGGATGATTTTATGGACCGTAGGATGTCTCCAGGTGGTGTGCATTCTTCCTAGAGGGCCGTGTGAACCTTAGTAATTCGCCACGCTCTGGGGGGAGGCCGGTAACAGCAGCAACCCCGCAGAATGTCAGAGGCATTGAGGCAGCAATTTTGAACGACTGGTGTGTGCAACTGTGAAACTTATCGCAACAGTTCAACATTTCCTGTCGCAGTGTACGATATTGTTCATGACACGTTGAAATTTCGTAAAGTTAGTGCTCACTGGGTGCCTAAGATTATGACAGACAACCACAAGAGCGAGCGAATGATGACGAGCTTTGATCACCTGACGCGGTACACCGCAAAAGGCATGACTTTCTGAAAGGAATCGTCACTAGTGGTGAGTCTTGGGCATACCACACGCCCGAAACAAGCAGGCAAGTATAGAGTAGAAACATACTGGTTTCCCAGTAAAGAAAAAATTCAAAGTGATTCAGTCTGCTAGGAAAGTGCTTGTTACGGTGTTCTGGGACATGCATGGTGTTGTATTGATGGACTTTGCTGAACACGGCACTACTTCGATTACTGCAGCCTACATGAAAACTTTGGTGAAGTTGCGTCGTGCCCTTCGTGACAAACGCAGCATGAATGCTGACGATGCCAAAATTCTTCACGACAATGCTCGCCCCCCATGTTGCTGCTGCTGTTCGCCAGAACATCGCCAAATTTGGTTGGGAGGTGCTCCAGTGTACACCATACAGTCCGAACCTAGCACCATCGGACTTTCATCTGTTTGGTCCCAAGAAGAAATTCCTGGCTGGCCAATGCTTTGCGACAGATGCGGAAGTGAAATCAGCAGTCCGCAGATGGCTATACTCCAAGGAAAGGTATTTCTACAAACAAGGCATATTGAAACTGGTATCACGATGGAATAAATGTGTTGAGAAACTTGGTGACTATGTCGAAAAATACTTTACTTACTTTTCGATTCGTCCTCGTATTATATATTTAATGTTTTAGAGTTGGGAAAACAATGCAACAACAACAATATAATGTAAAGGCGTAAAAGCAGCAGCAGACTTAAAATTTTACATATGGAGGCAATTCAGGAACAAAAGGCAAATATAAACTGATTGTTGGGGAGGCAATGCAAAAGCAGCAACACGACCTATTGCAGAGAAATCAGCAGATACAATCCTATAGTGATATACCCACATCATCCGCGCGTAATAATATAAAAAAAGTTATCAATAAAGGAAATATAAGAAGAGTAATTTACACGGGTAAAGCAAATAAATGAAAACGATATAATTCAATATTAGATATAAAGGCAATTGTAGATAATTGCATACAATGTTTTAAACATTAATTGTTATAAATTAAATTGAAGTGAAAATAATGTATTACGAAGAAGGGCGAGCCAGGCAAGCTTTCGCTATCCGAAACTGTTCTAAGCAATATGTAAAGAAATGTTTAGTATTCAAACGACACAAACGGGGTCCCTCAGGCAATATTTGGTGCCTGGCAGTCGGGAGCATGTTTTTTCTAATACACAACCATTTGACTCAAAGCTCTTAGGTATTTCTCAGGCTTTCAGCCAGCACAGAAATCTGTTGTGGGTGTCGCGATATCCGTAACGATCACAATAGTCAACAAATGACAAGACAGATAAAAGTCACTGGTTAAAATCTAAGCATAAGAATCCAGTGACCAACTAGAAAGTAGGAAAAAACTGTTTCGACGATATCCGAGGTTTTATAGTAACGTCCCTGCTCAGTGCCGGGAAGCCAAGAACTGTTAATATATCTTAGTGAACCGTTATAGATGTAAAACTTGCGGCTGCATGGTCCAAAAACGTATGTTGTAGGAAGGTTTCACTGCCGCGTCAGTTGGCGTGAGCATATTCAAGTTCGCGGAGTAACAACAGCTACGGAACGGTGGCGGAAGCAACAGCAAATTGTAGCGTAACCGGAGTGCACAAATCAGCAATGGTTCAAACAGAAACAACAATTTGTTCTTACTTATTGAACTATCACTGGCCGAATCCCTATCCTGAAACTGTTCACTCTAGGAACCTGGGCCAATTTAAGCACCATTTCAGCTATTTCGTTCATTCAGTGTCCAATATGGCCTGCAGGGTTAAGAGTGTTCAAGTTAAAACAATAAAAAATGACCTAAGGTAGAGAAAACAGCAGATGTAAACTAAGACGAAACGAGGCATTGGAAATAGAGAAACATGACCTAAGGTAGACACACCAGCAGATGCAAGCTAAGACGAAAGGAGGCATTGGAAATAGAGAAGCATGGTTTAGTGTAGAGAAACCAGCTGATGTAAGCTAAGACTAAAGGAAACATTGGAAATAGAGAAGCATGGTTTAAGGTAGAGACACCAGCAGATGTAAGCTAAGACGAAAGGAGGCATTGGAAATAGAGAAGCATTGTTTAGTGTAGAGAAACCAGCAGATATAAGCTAAGACGAAAGGAGGCATTGGAAATAGAGAAGCATGGTTTAAGGTAGAGAAACCAGCAGATGTAAGTTAAGATTAAAGGAAGCATTGGAAATATAGAAGTATGGTCTAAGGTAGAGAAACCAGCCGACGTAAGCTAAGACTAAAGGAGGCATTGGAAATAGAGAAGCATGGTTTAAGGTAGAGAAACCAGCAGATGTAAGCTAAGATTAAAGGAAGCATTGGAAATATAGAAGCATGGTCTAAGGTAGAGAAACCAGCAGATGTAAGCTAAGACTAAAGGAAACATTGGAAATAGAGAAGCATGGTTTAAGGTAGAGACACCAGCAGATGTAAGCTAAGACAAAAGGAGACATTGGAAATAGAGAAGCATGGTTTAAGGTAGAGAAACCAGCAGATGTAATTTGTTAGTTTGGGAGATAATGTAAGAACAACAATATGATATAAGGTAATCATAAGCTGATACTTTAGTAGGCAAGGCAAGCGCAGCAATATTCCCTAAAGCTGTGAAATCAACAAATATGTATAACTTTAGAATTTGGAAGGTAGTGCAAAAACAGCAACTAAACAAGCGAAATCAGAATCTATGAACTGATATTTAGGTAAGGAATTCAAGGGAATGTCAGTAAGGCAGTAAATTGGGCAAATATAAGCTTGTGCTTAGAGACAAAACAAGAACAGCAATATTACTTAAGGAAGCGAAATCAGCTGATATGATTAATACTTAAGGAAGCGATGCAATTACAACAACATCAAAGGTAGTGCAATCAGCCTATATAAGTACAGGGTGACAGTACAGCATTTTTTTTTAAGTTCCCTTGTTTTACCCAGTTTATGATACTGTGTTTTTACTGTTTTCGTTACCGCTTATCGCCGCTATTACACAACATACATACACACACAAACACCCATGCCCATGGCGGGACTCGAACCCGCGACCCTCAGCTTGGCGGTGCGCCGGAGCTATTCACTCCAGCGACCACGGCTACGAGGGCCGGAGAGGTATAAAACTTATTTAAGGCATTGAGAAGTATTTAATCTGTCAGTGAAATCAGTAAATACAAGTTGATTCAAATACAACAATATGACATAAGGCAGTGAATTTACTAGATATAAGCTTGTTCATTTGGGCATAATATAGGAACATTAATGGGATCTAAGGCAGCGAAATCAGAAAATGTAGATTGATAATCAAGCACAGTAAAATTCTCTAAGGCAGTAAAATCAGGAGACCTAAGCTTGTACTGAGAGAACAAAATGGAAGAACAATAGTTAAATGATTAGACTGGAACGTGTAACTATGGATGCTACTAAAGATTAACGAAAGCACCCGAGAACTTCAGATACCTTGTAAAACTCCAAGAACGCTTTATAAAAATTCTGTCTGCATTTTATTTATATGCTTTACTCCTTCCCAACCCAAATATCACTTCCATATAACAAAACCGGCCTTATCATAGAGTTATACAGCTTTGCTAATACATCTACTGGCATATAAGTTATACGCGTGAGAGTAAGTAATAATTGATTTTACTGTCCTCATGCTTTAGAGTTAGTGACAGAGAGATGTTTATTCCATTTTCCTTTCATATTAAACATTACTCCTAAGTAGAAGAAAGATTTAACATTTTGTAATTCCTGCCTTTCATTCTTGCAATACATAAAGGCATTTGTAAAAGTCAGGTTTTCGTTTTGTTAATGTTTATCACCATAACCCAGTGTGTACAATATTCTTCCACACCATTAAAACGTTTTTGCAAGCCTTCTACCGTCACTGACAAAATTGTCATTCATCCCCAATACAAATACAGGAATACAGATAACGTCTGCTTCTGGACCATTCATTTCCTATGCCACTAACTTGTCCGACATATTATCTCTGACTAATTTAAACAAACAGGTGGAATAGAATGCATCTCCTCTGTTAGCCGATTTAGACTTAGTTATTGAATTTTGATCTACTTTAATACTGAAATTCATACTACTGGAAATTTGCATCACAGCTTTCATCATTTTACCTGAAAGTCCTTTGTGGTGAAGTTTCGTCCAAAGAGCACTACTCTACACACTATCAAAAGCAATTTTAAAATCAACAAACACAATGAAGTTTCTACCTTTCTATTTACATTTGAATGAATTAATGAAGCCTACCCTGAAACCATTTAAAATTTACAAATTATATCAAACTCTTTGTTCCAGCGCTTTATCTGGTCATAGATAATTTTGCAATATACCTTACCTAGTGCAGATAACCGTACTATTTCTCTATAGTTTCCTGGTTGCCCTTGAATATCGGCTGAATAATTGCTGTTACCAAGCTTCAGGATGCTTCTCTCCGTTAAATAATTTGTTAAAGACCACCCGCAGTAAGTCTAGGAACTTTAAGGAGCATTTAATAAATTCACCGAGAATTCCTTCTATTCCTGGTGCTTTGCGATTCCTTCAACCATTTTTACCTGTCTAGAATAAGTACTGTCAGATATAAGCAAAGTTCAGTGACAGACAGCCGAGGTTCCTCCCATTCATCCCAATCTACTTCAGCATACACACTTTTAAAATACGCTGGCGATGTTTCCGTTTAATATTTACCTTTTTCCGTTTTCGCACTTTAATTTTCTTAACTACCTTCCATGTTTATCGGATCTCTCCGTTCTGTCGCTATTCTTAAATCTATGCCTCATGTTTTGGCATTCGGCCTTTACACTTATTAATGCATCTTTATATTATTTTCTAATTTAGATATACGAAGAAAACTTTTCCTTAGTACCCTCTCTGCTATAGAACGTAAGCGCTATTTTAGATTTTCTTCGCTTCTTTGAAGTTTGTACCTGCATGATGCATTCCATATTTGTGCTATTTCGAATTATCATGCTTCTACATTCTATTTTTACATTTTGTGTTATTGTTTCAATGACATATTCCCACTTAAGCTTTACATGACCGAACACAAAATACGCCAAGAAATTCTCGGCTTCCCTCTTGGTTCAATTGATATCTCATACAGATGGCAAAGCGATATTATATATTACTAACTCCACCTACATTGTTTGAGCAAGATGGAAGAATGGTGTTATTGGACTATATTTACTATTAATGGCAGAAGCTCCTGTGAATATATTACATAAAATACAGGGTGAATCACCATTTCGGAAATGAAAAGTGCTATTGGTGTGCAGTTTTCACAGTATTGTTTGGTAGTCAGGGCCCCGTACATTTAGCCTATAAACTGACATTAACAGTACTGAAAAAGTGTATTTTTTGAGCAAACATACATTTTTAAATGAAACAATGCCTAGTTACATCAACAGAATAAAGATAGTGAAAATTAGAATTTCAATGGTCTTTGTTGCAGGATTCCAGTGCGAGTGGTTTACGAGAAATCATATTTTGAAAAGTTTCCACCCCGACAATTCTTTGTCCGATTCAACCTGCTAGGTACGATGTTGTTATGTTTGTTTGCATTGTATTTTCTGTTCATTGATTGCATTGCGACCTTCTGGTCAGTTAGTTTGTGGACTCAAGCAGTAAGTCGTGAGTGGAAAATGGGGTTTACTAATGCAGAAAAAGTCGACATGCTTATGGTGTATGGAGAGTGTAGGAAGAATGCAGTTCGTTCCTGTACGGTGTATGCAGAAACGTATCTCAATAGACGTCAACCATCTCGGCAAATACTTATCAACCTCTTCAACCAATTACGTGAAAGAGGTACTGTAACACCTAGAAAAGTAACAGAACAAAAAAGTGACTGGAGAAAAGGCAGAAATTAATGTTTTGGCTGCCGTTGCAGTAGATCCGCAAATTAGTTCCCGCACAATCGCACGTGGAAGTGGCATATGTCAGGCAAGTGTACTGTGCATTCTCCATCGACATAGGTTCCATCCCTATCACATCTCTCTCCATCAAGAGCTGCATGAAAACAATTTTGAGAATCGTATTACTTTTGTACATGGACACTAAGACTTGATACTCCAGATTCATCATGTATCTTGTTTAGTGACAAGGTAACATTTACTTATCATGGCCAGGTAAACCGCAGAAACATGCACTGTTGGTCTGTTGACGATCCCCGTTGGTTCCGTCAAGTGGAACGTCAGCGTCCATGGAGCCATGTGGCTCATAGGCCCTTTGTTCATAGAAGCAACAATGAACTCGTACAAGTATCGCAGCCTCCTGACAGACCATCTGCCACAGATGCTAGAAGACGTTCCTTTGCACACTAGAAGGAACCTGGAGTATCAACATGCTGTCCACCCATAGTGCACGAAGTAGGTACTACAGCTTGTCTTAACGGATTGTTTCCAAATCTTTGGATTGGACGAAGATGAGCTGTACCTTGACCGGCCCGTTCACCGGATCTGAACCCTTTAGAATGTCTTCTGTGGGGAAGGCTGAAAGACACTGTCTACAAGGATGTACCAATTACAACAGACGATAGAAAACGACGTATTACTGCTGCCTCCTCTGAAATTTCCGCTGAAATGCTGGAACGCGTGCAGCAGTCATTCCATAGCAAACTGGAAGCGTGTATTTAAGCTGCCGTTGGTCATTTTGAACACAACCGTTGAAGGGCTATTTTCTCTTTACTTGTAAGAATCCACAGAAGTATTGTAATTTCCTTTTTTTTGTAGTTTGTGCTACCACAGGTTATACAAGTGTCGGTGCGTAAAAGCTTCAAAATAAGATTTGTTAAATCACTTGCACTAGAATCTTGCAACAAACGCCGCTGACATTATAATTTACCCTACCTTAATTCTGTTGATGTAACTAGGCATTGCTACATTTAAAAAATTGTATGTTTTCTCAAAAAATATACTTTCTGAGTATTATTAAAATATTTATAGGCTAAATATACGAGCCCCTGACTACCAATCAATGCTGTGAAAACAGGACATCAATAGCACTTTCCATTTCCGAAATATTTGCGGTACAAGTTTTAGGTTTTTCACCCTGTATAGCACTTCCTTCAATACAATTGATAAAAGTTAATTCCCCCTTCGTATCTAACCCATATTTTCCGTTTATGACTTCTAATCTAAACGCATCACAAAAAGCTAGTAATTCTTTTCCATCTTAATTTATAATCTTTGTTTAAAGAGTAAATACAAAAGGAGCAACATGAATATTTAAGATCGTTCATGCACATTAGGATTTATGAAATATTTCATCATATTTATTCCAATGCCACAGCCGGAACTCGAACCATGGAGTGACGTTTGATTTTTAAATCTACTTCAACTTTCCAATTTAAAGCCTACACACGGTTAGCTGAAAGAACAAATATAGAACATTTGAGCTTGTGTTTAACAAAGCAGTACAAGAATATAGTATGGCCTTAATAGCTACAATGGATGTATAAGGATTTCTGCTTGGGAAATTAGTGCAACAGACATAAGAATGTTACTAGGGTAGCATTATAAATAAAGTAGCATGATGTAAGACAGTGTAACCAAAGGTTATACACTTGGTGTTAGGGGGGGTTAATGTGAGAACCCCTGTGATCTAAAGTAATGTAGTATGCAGATATACACTTTGTTTGGGGAAGCAGTGCAAAGAAAGCAGTATTACCTTTGACAGTGCAATGGCGGATGTAAGCTATATTTTGGGCGTACAAGAACAGAATCAGAACTAACAATCAGAAAGGTAGTACAAATAGCACTGACACAAAATAGTGTTAGGAAATCATTGCAGCATCAACAGGAAGGAATAATATCTTGCTTTTAGAAACGCTGCATAATCCGCGTCATATGTATACGTTTGCATTCGTTTTGAATTGATGTTTCTATTTTATCAAAATGTTCAGCTGTAAGGTATATCACTTAAACGAGTGCAAAAGAAACATAAAAGGAGACGGTTACCTACAAAACGATCGATTTTAAATTAACATAGGAAAACATACCTAATTTGGGAAAGAATGCATTCGAAGAGATAATGAGCACCACAGGGAAGAGATACCGTTTTATTTAATTTTTAAAAGAATATTCAAAGCATCAAATTCCATACAAAACTTTCAGGAGATTTAGACACGCTGTTTAATACCGGTCAAACGTTTTCAGTGTTCACACGGGAGAATTGCGCAGGAGATATCAACATTTCTTCTGCCGCATCAGGTGGTTGGTACTTTTTGTTTTCATTCCTGGTAGTCTCTTGCTTGTACTCGTCTTCTGTTTCAGGTGGTTGGTCTTTGCATGCTGTGTGACAACGTTATTTGTGCTCCTCGTCGTCTTGGCTGTTTCATCATTGAAGTATAACACGACGCATCTATAAAGGAAAAGCATTTGCTAATCACCGATGATTATAATTATTGCGTGAAAAACTAATTCAAAGTCGTGAAACATTTTGGAGATGAGGTACAGTAACAATATGTTAGGTGAAATACTCTTAAGTTTCAAAGGACAATATTATTTCTCGTAGTGCTCAGCAACATTGTCATCAACATGATGATAAAAAAACTAAATTTACACACAGTATTACAGTTCAATTGCATTCGCATACTTTACGTATTGCGTTCTAGATAAAGAAGCTGAGCATTTTAGGAAATAAAATCCTTAAAATCCTGTACTTCTAGCAGACTCAGAATACGAGGGTAATCTAGAAAGTCCCAGACGATTTGAAATAATCAATTAACAAAATACAAATATCAACGTTTATTATGTACATTTGAAAGGTACACTCTTAAGCTATTTTTCTACATAATTGCCATTCAAATTGAGGCATTTATCATACATTGCACAAGTTTTTCAATATCCTCTCTGTAGAAATCTGCCGCCTGCGACTTCAACCACTGGTTTACACCGGCATACAGTTCAGCGTCAGTATCAAAGCATCAATTTGATGCAGTAACTCCGTGAAATTTGGGGAAAATGTTCCAAAAGTTCTGTAATCCTGAAACGACGATTTTCACGTAGTTTTGATTTGCATCGACAGTTCATTAGTCATAAGGTAGGCCTACCACTGCGATCCTCGTCGTGAACATTGGTACAGCCATTTTTAAAATTAATGCTCCATTGCCGGACTCGGCTTTCACTCATTATTCCCTGCCTGTAAAAATCACAAAGTTGACGATAAATTTCAATTGGTTTGTTCTTTTTAGCCAACCGCACTTCACAAGTGGCAGGATGTTCTATTGCAGCGCACATTTTAACAACTAACAGAGAGTACAGTAAGGAAGGCACAGTCCTCACGCTACCACATCTGGATGCGTACTTAATGTAAGAACGTTCTGACACCAAGATGGTGGCTCTAGCCGTACTCATCGCCACGATAGGCCAAAACGTCTGGGACTTTCTGGACTGCCCTCGTATAAAATATTTTTAAGTTCTAATACTTTTCAAGTCTATCCATGAATATTTGCTTAATGTTTGCTAAAACGATTCATTTAACACCTTCATTTGCTTTCACTTAATTTAAAAAAGATCAACTTTGCCGATTTAATACCACTCCCTTACACATATATCAGTATACAGCTTTTGTTCTGCAAGCCCTTCCGTTACGTTGTGTGATACGGTGTTTTATAAATCTACTGGGTTTCCAGTGTGTATTTAATTTGCTATTATTATCTGGTGGGATATATAAACCCAATTTCTTGCAGGACAAGCTCTAACATAAACCATTACAATTTTTACTTGGAATGGAACTGAAACATAAGTCTATAAAAATATTAACAAGGTTATATTCATTGCCATGTATTCCATTATAGTTGTAGTTTGCTCAAACCACTTGAAAAATTAAATACAAGTAAAGGGACAGATATCTATTTCCGCCCTTTCGTTTATTCATTCATTCATTATCTTTTTACCCTCCTCTTATGTAGGACTTACACCCCCCAGGACTTACAAGCGGGTGCCTGGGGTCAGAGGCCCGTCGAGGAGCAGACACTCATAGATCAGACAGAGCATCCAGGATGGGTGATCAGCCCGATGCCTGGTATGGGATGAAGGAAGTAGATGAAACGAAATGTCCTTTCGTTTACATTCAATCATATAGACGGCGTTCGCTAATCGCCTTCCAGTTTCTTAGAATAGGCAACCCAAATAACACGATCAAGAATGGTGGTACATTTTATCACTCTTTTATCATTACACTTTATTCTTTCGAGTTATTTTATTTGAGATTGTTATGACATTAACACCGTCGGAGAAGAATTAATTCACATTGATTTACCTAGGTTAACATTAAAGCCCGGGACAGAAAGTATTTATGAGATTGTAATCGCCATTGAGGTATGTTATTTCAAAAATTAACATGAGGACCCTTGTACTTCACCGGTAAAAATGTATGTCACTTGGGAATTTAATGTCATTTCGTCATTAGCCATGATGGCTCATTTGGAAAGAGTAGCGGTATAGTAAGCCGAAGATCCGTGGTTCAAATCTCGATTACGAAGTTGAATTTGGCTACCTTTCCAAATTTGGTTAGATCGTTACATCGAATTAACCAACACGCTGTTAGTGAACAATTAATTTTACCTACTTATAACATTTAGAATATGAACACTATTATCTATGTGATGAAAGAGTGCAGATTTTATGCTAGATCTCTAATCTTGCCAACTTTGTAGCATCAATTGGCGCGATATAGATATACTGATTGTAGATTAGCTATAATGTAAATATATAACAAGTGTGCTCAGGTTTTTTCCCCAGCGACAATCCTAAATTGTTGTTTATGGGTGAATTGGTTATTAAATATGCGATAAAATACGCGCTCAGGCGCGAGCACGCGCACACACACACACGCGCGCGCGCACTCTAACATCAAACACCAAATCTGGACATGCCGTGAAACGTTCTTGATTAAAGGAAACTTTCCCGAGCCCAGTCGGGAATCGAATCCGGGACCCTTACACAGCAGTCAGGTGATCTACCAACTGAGCTACAGGATCAATCATAGCAGCAAGTGTTTGTTTTCAGGCATTGGTCTTTCATTTAGCAAGGTCTCCTCTGTCGGTAGGAAGTCCCCTTTACAGTCGCTTAGGCAAACCTTTCGGCATCCGTGCAATACGGGATAAAAGAACTTCAACTAAGAACGACTTTTGTGGGCCACCTGGTATATATGTTTCATTGAAGGTATAAGGAGGATGTAGGAACTGATCAACAGTCAGATGTTTAAAAAGTGGGTCGCTATGACCTGATTTTGAAATTCCACTCTCTTTGAATTATTGCGAGAAAGAAAGAGCAATGAAACGAACCTGAAACAATATAAATTAATTGGAATATAGAAACAGGAGCAATGAATGTCTTCAAAGAAGATAATATCACAAATAAGACATAAATTTTAAAAACTACATATATATATGAATATATATATATTTCTCGTGTAGAAAGCGTTTGTCTATCATGGTTTACCAATTATGCAAGGTTATACAAAAGAATTGATAATAAAGATGACTTCATAGGTTATTCGACGAAAGTTCGAGATATAGGTTTTTAGTCATGCAAACATCTTAATAATATTTTAGTTTAATTTGTTGTAGTTGTATTTGAGAACTTAAAAATAAAGAAAAAATCTACATTTATGGGCAACTTGGGAGGAGGCATTTTCTTGAAATCTTCCTGTAGTATCCTTGGAAGATGTTGAATTTAGACACCAAGTATACTAATTATCTGGCATTTTTTGGGGGGAGGGGGTTATGCTGTTTCTATACACAGGCACACACACATACATGACATTTTTCTAAAACTCTCTCTTTGAATTCAGGATATCTCAAGATATGCATATGAAATCTCTATATTGAATTATTTGGATATACTACAATATTTCCTTTACCAACTATAGGTAGCTGAAGTAATAATGTTGTAGGTACTCAAAAGTGACAATATATTTTATAAGACTTGGTAAATTGGTAATGCAAATAGAATGGGAGAAGGTAAATTAGCTTATTATAAATTTGCTGCTTCAAGCAACCGAAATTCACTTCAATGTATATATTTTAATTCGAGTGTAATTGACGCCTGCAAATGCTAAGGTAAACATTTTAGTCACACCCGATGCATTATAAATCACTCAGTCCTAAACCTGGAAAAAAGGTGAGGAAAGTCACCCCTCTTTCGCTTTTTGTTTAAGATTGTGCGCAACTTACTTATGGGTATGAGGAATAGAAACCCCTTGTGGCGGAATTTGTTTATGGTGTTATCGCTCTGCACATATTTTACTTGGAAATTGCCAATTTAATTTAGGAATTTGCATCGACTCATAAGTTCACGCTCTATTCAAAGTTTATTCTGATAATGTCTTTCAGATGCAATTATTTATGTAGTACTGAATACTACATATTAACCAGTCTTCAGTTAAAATAATGTGTATTGCATCAGTAATGAGCACAGCTAGGCCAAATATTGACGGATTTTCAAAATCTAGCCTCATAGCTACAATCGTTTTATAAGGTAGAAAGGAAAATGCTCAGAAGCACTAATAGTATCAAGAATGGCGGGCTTAAAATGTTATTTTCTTGCAGATTTAATCTGCTAAGCTCTTTAATACTTTATATGTGACACTAAGGAAATTTAGTTTAGTCTTGTTTTTAAGTAATACAGTTATAAGCCAGATTGAAGAAGAACTTTGCGCTCATTCGGCCTAAGCAAGGATTTAGAAAATGGGAAGTATATAGTTCAACGGCCGAGTCTTTAAGGACTCTCTCAGAGCCGGTTGGGCACACAAAGGGGAGTGTTGATCTTCAAGTGTTTCGAAACACTCGACCGGGTCGGGTTACTGGCTTAAAGAGGAGAGTTTCTATTGCCTGCCATCCTCCTTCCTTAAGAGGTCAAGTTCTTCTTAGATATATATGAACTGAGGGAACTGCGCCAAATTGTAAGTCTGTTTCATTCAATAGAGTTCCGTTATATACAAGAGAAGCATTCTGTGGTTGCGTTCAACCAAACATAGGAGTATAAATATAACAATAATAAGATATTTAAAAACCAAAGAGGTAATTCATATATTTAAAGGAAAACAGTATCTCACAAGTCTTAAAGGAGCCTAATATATCTGCTTCTACTGGCATTACAGCACTTTTATTTTCTAATCTACAGGTTAATCAGCTTTATTCGGAACTTACAGCTTGTTATTCTGAATACATGACGTCGTTGTTCAAGAGAGAGTGCAACCTGGTGTAGTCGGCTCACGCCTTTTCGAGGAATTAACGTGGAGGGCAGCATTCAAACTTCGCGATATTCCCAAATTGATGTAGGGTAACAATGAAAATTTTTGTAACCAATGAGCAGAATTTCTTGTCTTCTATCTACGTTAATGCAGAGTCCACCAGAGAAACGGGATATTTTAAATTATGTTCTACATAAGGGAAAATGTTTTCATAAGTATAATATATGGTTCTTAACCAACATAATATACAATTCATTTCTTGAAAATAACATCTTTCAAATGACCACCATTCACTCGCAGAGCTCTTAAAACCTCGGTCACGAATATTGGCCTCTAGTGTTTCAATATTTTGTGGGATATCTTTAAAGAAACACTCTTTAAGTATCCCTATAAGAAGAAATCCCACACGGCCAAATCTGGGAATTCTGCTGGTCAGGTGATGCTGGTAACCTCTTCTGGAGAGGACTGGATTTCGGAAAAATCTCTTTGCGGCTTGTAATTTAATAGCATTTAAATTCCTTTTGGTTACGAAGCCATACAGATTAAACGAAATTCTTCAGACATCCATAATTTGTCAACAAATTCTTCATCTTCATTCATGTGATTTAATATCTCTTTACAAAATGTTGTTCGTGAGATAAAAACACAAGGCTTTAGTTTGTGCACTACCTAAAGCTTGTAAGGATGAAAATGAAGATCTAAGTGCAATATTCTTCTTATAGCCCTCTCCAATAAACTCATTGCAGCAGAATGATTTACCGCCGAGGTCATTGGACTTCTGTTCACAGCAACTCTTATATTCTCTGGTACACACTTGGTCCTTATTCTATCTGGAGACTTCTTCTTCAGTGTCGAATCAGTTTCCTCAGGTTCTTAACTCATATTTTATGGAATGAGCAGATTGGACCGCATAATGGCGTATTAAATTAAAATGATAACGAAATTAGCGTCTGGCGGCTTCATAACTATCGTTGTTTTTATAAAAACCTTCCACTGCAAAAGCACGTTGGCGAACTTTCACTGATCTATGTTTGTTGAATGACATTGTAATATATTGCGCAAGTAGTTTTCACGTTATTCATTGAGCTACAAGAGCAAACCCATAGTTTAAAAACGCCCGTTTCCCTGCCGGTCCCTATACTTCGAATTTTCTGGCAATCGGTCTTCTTCTACTCTTTAACTAAGCCAGTCGAGAGGAAAGAAAATTTATTTAATGATTTTATTTAATCATATTGATATAGTTTCAAACCTATATGACTGCAATCCCAACTGATCTGTTAACCATCTTCGTAAGTATTTTTCTTGGAAATTTGCAGAAATTGTGGGCAAATTAGAAGATAATCTTTCAAACAACGGTGAAAAAGTTTTTATTATTATTCCAATTCCAAAAGAGCTTTCTATGGTGAAAACACGATGCTAGATGATGAGATCCATACCACTTAATGAGAACTTGACTGAACTAAATACAATCATGCGATGTTGTAATTAATTTGGTTGCCAAACTTAATTGTGTTAATTCCAGAGGATCTTACAATTGATATTATTCTCAAAATTGTTCAATCTACCTCCCATATTTAATTCTTAAGCTAAATACTAGGGCATGTAATTATACTGTGCTCCGGAAGAAATTATTTCTGCTACCGACAAGAATACGGCAAGACAAGTTAGCTGACTAGCAGCTTACATTTAAATTCAGTGGCGACAAGTTCCGAATAAATTAGATCAACCAGCTATGAGAGGGACGGTAAAGCATAACCTCCTATAATATCAGTGTTCGAGTTGTGTATATCAGTGGGAAGTTTCGCGGTATAAAGTTCTCTACATGGGCAGCTAGAATATCCCTTTAAATTATGAAAACCCTTTCACTGGTGACTTTTCCATAAAATTCTATTGCATGTGAATCTGTGCATTTTTCGTTATCAAGAACATCTTCATTTGCAACTAATTAACTAGACTCTCTATATGTAAAGGGATTTTAAAATATTTAAACTATTTATTTACAACATCGAATAGAAAATCACACCGTATTCTTGAAGCGAAAAGGTAATATAAGTTTCCCTACAGTTATTGTTTTCTCTGGAAATGTGGGAATGTCCAGCTCATTCATCAGAAACAGGTGTAGGTTTACTGGTCCGTTTGAGTTTCCCATCCTTATGTGCTAGTATGTAGATTGGTCCAAGGTCGCGGTAAGTTATATGTCGTGGGTGTCTCAGATAATACTCTATCAAAATAAAACGAATTTTTGAGGTTGTCTTAAGTACCCCCATGAAAGTCTTTATTTGTCAATCCACTGTCGCTTACATGTTGGATAAACCTTTACTCTTTGCGACTTTCAATTACTTAAAACCTCATGTAGAAGTGACAAATAGGAGAAATGCTGTGTTTTATTGCCTGTTTTATTACCTTCTAATAATCTAAAAGCTCTCATTCAAAAGCCTTAAGTGATAAAGATCTTAAAGAGCTCATGCATTATTTAAATTTTGTATCGCTACAAACGGGTCTGGTAGCGTATGCCAATCTTTCCATTCTGGGGTAAATTAATTTTTATAACGCTGACCGCGCCAGATGAGACACGAATACGATTAGGAAAGACAAATAATAATAATAGTAATAATAATAATAATAATAATAGTGTAGTAGTAGTATAGTAGTAGTAGTAGTAGTAGTAATAGTAGTAGTAGTAGTAGTAGTAGTAGTAGTAGTAGTAGTAGTAGTAGTAGTAGTAGTAGTAGTAGTAGTAGTAGTAGTAGTAGTAGTAGTAGTAGAATAAAAGACGGGACATACATAAGAACACTTTTATTACCAAAGAAAATCAGACTTGTAATATACACCTTCATCAAATTAAGCCCGTTTGAAAAAAAGGGTTCTGGTGTCTGTAGGCTTTTTGAAATAACCCTGCGCTCCGTTTTCATCAAGCTCCTCAGAGCTTTTCATGCGCATACCTCTTCCACCAAATTATTCCTGTGTCCCTTGAAAACTTGCATTGCGGCAAGCAGGCAAGATAAAGTAGTTGCCTAAATAGCTGTAAACTACCATATAATATTTATTACGACCTTAGGTTAAAATTCCGGTTAGGTGCTACCTGCGAGTTCGTTCTAATTTTCGTATCACGATTTTCGGTTAACAGCTAACTGTGAGTTATTCTTAGTGATGAAATGGAGTAACGGTTAAAGTACTAACTTGGATTTAGTCATACAAAGATGATGTACCTTCGGCTTCGATTGATAGTCGATAGCGATTCCAAGGCGGAACATTGAATCAATATATATAAAACAAAGAAAGCCAAATTGATTAGACCTAGAAAGAATACATTTTGGAACGAGGAATCTCGAAAACATAATAAGATCGTCGAAAGTTGCACTGGTGCTTAATTTTCTGTTACATTTCTGTTGCGTAATAACTTAAGCATGCTTAATTGATTGATTTATTTCCTTTCCAAACGTTATTTGATGTTATTTTCTTAAATATGACCTAATACCAAAGATAAGCTGCATGTAATCTAGTCTGCAAGTAACTTTTTAAAAAGTTTACTAACAGCAAACCTTTATTTAATGTTATATTCCAAAATGTTCTATTTTCCCAGTTCGATTACTTACAAGCCTATAGGAACTCGAAATTAAAAGTCCATATAAGTTAAATAAACACTGCGAAATCCTCAAAAAACACTTCTACACCAATCTAACGAATAGGTACATTAACGGGAAATCCTACATAACATAGGCTCTCCATTTTTGTTTGTTTGTAGGCCTCTTTTCTAAACATAAGCATTTATTAATAACGTCAATAAGATTATTATATTTGAACTAACCTACATAGTGGTTAATAGGAAAATCTACACTGAAATGTTCGTAACCTATTCCAAATTTCTTTATGCCAATTAAACTAATGGCTCAATTCTTTTATATGTAGCTTAACGTTTAATAAAGTACCGCTACATAACCCAAACAAATCATAATATAAACACTAAATATGCCTCATTAGGTTCCTGAATGCCACTAGCTACACGAAACCACTTACATTAATTGCGTAAGTCCAACACACTATTGTAATAAATAGTTTATGTTTTAATCTACACATGTAAATCATACCGCAGGCTCAATACTATATTTCAACACAAAGTTTATTTTGAAGACCTAATGCTAACAAGTTTCCAATAGTGGAAACCACAGAACAAACTCCAGATTAACTAACTTATCCAGCTTTCGTCATATGGTTCATTCCATTTAGCCGGCAGTTAGCAATAATCAAAGCTAGGAAACCTCAGCTGTTAACCGGAATACGTAATACAAGCTGATATACGCTTCAGTACATATGATATGGGGTCATAATCTGAGTACACAGGTAAACAGAATTATTAAGAAAGCAATATTTACTAGTTTCTGGATTTAGTAAGGGAATGAAGGCTTGCTTGGATGTAATGTCGGGCTTGAGTGTTACAGACTTGGGTCAGCTAAGATTCGGCAAAGCAGTTTACGGAGATCGGGATAGGGGTGAGGGTACATCAAGAGCGAAGGTTATATTTTTCTTAACGGTCAGACCAATGTATATTTTTAATGCTACGTTATTTCGTTTTAAATCATTCTTATTTTTTCTCTGTGTATTCAATAGTTCTCCGTTAGCTGACTTTTTTCTCCGTTATGTTAATACGCAGCAACCAAATGTAGATATTTAGTACTGTGTCCTTACTGGAATATTCCGGGGGCAAGAAAAGCATGTACATGAGGTCCATGCGAATGTTGTATTTTGCAAGTGTAGTATGTAACCGTTTGGCAACAACGTACTGCTGCCCTGTCGCCACCCTCGCTGACGGTGTCATTGCTTTTCTGTTAGTTCATACGGACAAAGCACAGAATTTACCAAAAAGAAATGCCAGAGCAGGCAAAGTGCGATTTGTTACACCACCTCCACCACCAAAATAATAATAGTAATAATAATAATAATAATAATAATAATAATAATAATAATAATAATAATAATAATAATAATAATAGCTCATGCATGACTTGAACACAACCTTGTACATGAATTTGTGTTGTGATGTTTACGTTTCATAGTATGCTGGAACAAACACAGAGAGTAAACGTATGCACAAGATTCTAACTGCTTTCCGTATGCATGTACTGAATGGCTCGGGTAGATATTGTGCCGTAGTTTGGGTGGTCTACCTATGCAGGGACTGTGTGTCCTGGGGAATGTTATTATTCCAGCGTAGATGCAACCATAGCTTTCTGGTGGACACATACTGAAGCTTGATTACTATGTGAAACGCGTCGCGTTTTTGTGATTAGTTTGTTCATTCCTCTTATCATGGAGCAACCACGTAATGGAAATAACGAATTACTCATGTGCGTTTAGTGTCAGGAAGTGTAAAAACAATGGCAAACAAGTATGAACACTTTATAGCCAAAGAATTCTAGTTAGATAACCGGTATATTCTTTTTTTCCGTCAATAACTGTGGAACCCCGATTGGCTGTGCTCAAATCGGTCACTACGCGTGCGGAAAAAAAATTCTGTGGGTTAAATGGCGTTAGAGTGGCTACTGCCGCAAATCCTCAAATGAGTAAGACGGATCCTATTTTGAACATCTCCTTTGAGTTTCCAGTGCATCACAATAGAAGCCCATGCAGCGACCGGGGGAAAGGCCACCCAACCTACTGCTCATATTTATTGAACCACCCAGTGTATTCTCCTGAAGTCGTGTCACAGTGGAAGGTAAGGCTCTATGCTTGCATGGAGATGGCTGCCGATAGTCTATTGTTTCTTACCGGGAAGAACAAGCGGAGGGAAGACGAGGCTAAGTAAGAGCGGACCTTGTAGATATAAGAATCATCCTACCTACCGGTGAAAGATAAAGTAATTACAAGAATTATCATAGCATTATTTCGATTTCCAAATAGTTTTAAAGAAGATAAGCATATATTTATTTTTTTTATAAAAGTGTGGCTTTAGGATTGCTTGCAGTTCAGATTATACCTAATTTGTCCCAAAAATTCAGGTATAGTACATAATAAGTGCATTGCTTTACGTAGAAGGTAAAGGCGAATGCAAAATTGTATGTCCCACGGTATCGCCGTACTAATTAAATTGATGTTAATTGTGATTTTACTTAAGTCGTATACAAGATTTTACTACAAAAACATATACAAAATGATGTGGAAATCTTAAATTACACCCCGTATAAAATCCTCCAAAACTCCTTCCCTCCCGATTTGTGTAGTTATCGCTAGCTTTAAAAATGATCTCCGTTTAACTTTGTTTTAATGGATTCTATGAACTACAAAAAGTTCCTGATACATTTTGCACATCCAATAACTTGCTCAAACCATACATTTTGTTATTCACTAACGTAAAGTGAGGTAGAATTTAGTGCTCTATTATGAATTATAATATACTACGCCCTGGAACACGGAATCTCTATGAACGCTCGATCAACGTGCGGTTCCATTCAAGAGTAGAACGACTTAAGAGACAATGGCCCATATAATATGTTTGCCACAGAGTAATGTAGCATCGCAGTGTCATCGCGATATAAACATGAAAAGCGGTCGCCAGTTGGGAATGTTCCAGAAATTTCATATGGCGAGGGAAAGAGAAAGAGCAGTCTAAAACAAGTCCACCGCACTAAATATCAACTGGCGGCCTCTAGTTCGACTTTCAGTCAGAACAGGTTGCCTCGTTGGACTCTTTTTTTTCTTACAACCCACAGAGCGGAGGCCAAGACATTAGTGTGCATAATATAACACCATACAACTCAAACCTTTTTATCAGTTAAGTTTATAAACAATAAGTGTATGTTTCCCTTACAATAATGGACATATACGCCAGAAGCAAGATTATATATTTTAGGTTCACCTCAAATTGGTTTTCAGTCCTCACAGGGTAACTAAGTTTGAAGAGTGCATACTTCTAGATACCGGAATAAATGCAGCACATTATTAACAAATATATTAAACGTGATAGGGAAGAATGTCAACAGAGTTTGGAACTGTACATACTAAAAAGTCATAGACTCCTAGGAATTGGGATTTCAGCGGATGTTCAGTTTGCTATTTATCACTGTGATATTTAAAGTGCGTATAGGTGCGCATCATCATTCCACACCTACACATGCGTGGCCAGGTAACTAATGTTTTGCTAAACGTGAATGTTTTGTGACTTAATGGCAGTATCAAGTAAAAAGATGAGACTATCGAGCGAGTGTTGTTTTCAATATTTTGAGCTTACTGTTCAACACACCAGTGACTTAACTCCTGGACTGTGAATTAATATTGGGTTTACCATCCATCAGTTCTCTTTGTAAATTGCGAACTAAATTATGAATTAGAATAACAATGATAACAAAACGGTAACCCATTAATGATTTTCTTTAGATTTTCTCGGCTTTAGGTCTTGCTCATTCTCCCCAAATTCTTATCTAATGGAAGGTCGTTGAGGATATATTTTATAAAATGAGCATTGCGGCTTCGTCATTTTTGTAACGCGTGTGATATTTCGTGTCCCTTAGAGTTAAACCACTTCATGGGTAATATCCGAGATCACGAATCTAGTAGTTATATATTTTAAAATTGCATAATCTTTTAAGATTATTTCTGAGCATTAAGAAAAGCTTCCAGGAAAGAAAAAACTCACAAAATTCAATGGAAACAATTAACTTTAAGATATTATATATTTACTTTACGCTATGCTCTCTCAAGTGGGTCAATCTCAGGCAATGCATACTACTGATTCAGATTCGGAAAACATTGCGCTGCGAAGATCACAGGAATATGTTAATGATTGTGATGAAGGTTTTTTGATTGAAACTTATAATAATGCTGAATTAGAGCTGGATACTTGTATCAATGATACTCTGAGCAAGAGCCGTAGAGATTAGGAAGCTCCAGAATCTAGTGAAAATCTACAAAATTGATGTAACAAAGTGGACTCGTTAGTACACAATTAAGGAAATTATCTCGTTCGCTAACCATAATACGAAATTATTTCTCGGTTGTACGATTTATATTGTAAATCAAGATTGAAAAATAAAAGAAATACATATAAATTTGAAATTTATGAATTACTCATACTCATACAATAAAACGGGCCAGGTTGAAAAAAGAAGGCGAATAAATGAATAATTAAATACCTTTGCAGGGAACGAAGGTATTCATCGACCAGAAGCTGTGCAACGCACGCTGATTTATAATCATGAAGATCTAAGAAAGAGTGAGGGAGGAAGAGAGAAATATTGTGCTGTTCGACATTTAAGAATAAATTTGCTTTTTGCTAGTATGTGGTCAGTTTGACAACCCTAAAATAGATAAGAAGGCAATAAATGGACCTTCTGCTATGAAATTAGTCCGCTTTGCGCATTTCATGCAGAACTGGCAAAATATGTAGACCATTAGATACTCTGCAGTGTAGAGAACGTTTAGTAGGTTCGCAAGGGTGATGGACATTCAAAATGATTTCCATATCAAATCACATCACTTTTAAGCGCATGCAAAGAGTGAATGTCTTCGCAATATTTGTCTACACCTAAAAAAGTGTAACACATCTGAAAAACATAAAGCTATAGCTTACCTAAGTCACTCCTTCTTTACAACTATGCACGTCTTTCTCCATAAAACTGGTTTGTTCTGTTGAGAACAAGCGAAATACTCAGCATATACCACCTAGCGTCAATAATATATACATATATATATATATATATACCTTAGGTTATGGTGAAAATGTTTATAATATCTTAATTACTTTATCAAAAGGAGGGTAAATTACTCACTTACTATTGAGTTGTTATGGAATATGTATGTTACAACAACATTTATAAGCATAGTGTTTCAGAACTCATTTATCTAGAGATTTTCGATAGGTTGAATATTTAAGAGGTTATTAGCAAAATTTCATTGTGATTATTCGTGAAGGTGTATTTGTATTACCACGTAAAATAGTGTATTTCCAATCACATAGTTCGTACCCCAGAAAAAACAGTCATATATTTGGTTTTCAAAACTTCACATGTGGATTGCACAGAGAGAGAGAGAGAGAGAGAGAGAGAGAGAGAGAGAGAGAGAGAGAGAGAGAGGAGAAAAGTCTATGGGGGAGAGAGAGTGAAAGACTGGGAAGGAGTTAAGGAAGTGAGAAAGAGAAAGCTTGACGAGTATGAATGGACACAAAGCGTAAAGAAGAGGAAGAGACTGGGGAGGAAGAATGAGGGAAGGATAAAATGAAAATGGAGGAGATGGAGAGATATGATAATCTCCACATTTAACGGAATAGCGCGGATGGAGCTGGTGCTTCTTCTAATTTTAAACTAATCTGAGAAGACCGTACAAGTAATTGAAATCTTAAACATCTTACGTATGTGCCATTGCTTTCAATCCTAATTCATAGTCACAGACTTCTACAGCACGATAAAGCAAGTACCTTACAGGATTATGAAAAAGTGTTAATTATTAAATTAGCGCTCGTTTTAAATTTTATTATACTACTATGTACCTCAATTTTATTACGTACATCGTGTGCAGCTTAAAGAATAAAATAATTTTCCAGAGAGCGAATTGGTTGATTCAGAATATTTTAAATTTTCCCGTAAAAATAGCGCAGCCATGGAAGAGACCCCACTTCCAACATTACATCATCGGACTATGAAGACATACAAACATTACGTGTGTATACTTACTGTCTCATAAAGAATACGCTAGAAGTGCTGTAAAATTACTTTAAACTGCAGACCTCTATTTACAAAAATCTGATGTGTTACACTCACATGACTTTCTCTACTCTTGTACAATCTAATTTTACAAACGCCTATTCTCCATATGTTTCATGTTAATCGAGATATCGAGATGTCAATCTTATTGGTAATTTTCTTGTAGATGCAAGGGGAATATGGTAGCTTTTAAGCGATAGTCAAATATTTTAACGCTGGTTGCTATGTGGCGAATTCCATTCTCTTTGCATGTTCAGGACATAAAAAAATGAATAACGAATTTGAGAAAAAGTATAAGTATTGGAAAATTTAAGGAAATAACAAGCAATATCTCGAAAACGGTTCACTCAACAAAAGAAACGTATATGACATAAGTTGTGTATTTTAACGCGATCTACATTTTTTGTGTAGTAAAATTTTGTCTATCTCTTATGGTTTACCAGTTATGCAAAAGTCGTTCACAATGTAGAATATTTTTGGAGACATTCCCAGAAAATTCGAGATATACATTTTATTTGTCATGACAATATCTTAAACATATGATATTTTAATCAAAATCGTTAGAGCCGTTTTTGAGAAAATTAAAATTTTCGAAAAATGTTCCATGTAAAGGGTAGTCTGGGGTGGGGGGATTTTCTTGAAAACCTTTGTGTCGCATCTCTGGAAGATACTGAACCCAAATACCAAGTTTGGTGTTTATCCGACTGTTCGTTTTTGAGTTATGCTGTTCACAGACACACAGACACACAGACACACAGACAGACAGACACACAGACACACAGACAGACACACACACGGACATGTTTCCAAAAATGCTTTTTTTTGGATTCAGTGATTCTCAAAACATGTATTTCCGGTGAAATCTCGGTATCGAATTTTTGGGTGGAATGCAATACTTCCCCTACTTACTATACGTAGTAGAGAAAGTAAAAAAGCGGTTTTCACAAAAAGTCGACTGTCAAATGTCTACATTCTGTTGTAATAATTACAACGACCGCTCCTAGCAAGACTTCCGAAAGCAACAAACAATTGTGGTTAGCTTAAAACTAAAATTGTTATTACCGCTGAAAATTAATCTTTTATTAGAAGGTTCGAAAAAATAAACTTCAGAAAGAACAAATCACGAATATTCCTTCGTTATAGTTGTAGCTGTTTGGAAGCTCCTTCATCCTTAAATACGATTACTGAAGACTATTCATGTGTCTTTCTTTTTTCTCTTTTGTTTTCTTTATTTAAAGATAATCACAGTACTCCTGTTAAGCTGAAAGTCATAGATCAGAGTGATTGTACAGCAATTAATAAGTAAGCATCATTCTTAATAAGCGAGTACATTAAATGTATGAAGAAATCGATGTCTCCTGCCAACAATACAAAATCAATATGAAAATGCATGTTTTACAAAGACAGAAGAAACACTTCAATAATCTCAGAAACAAAGAAAAAGACATTCAAGATGCAGCATTACAGTATGAAGATCTAAAAGGTTATATTTAGGTGGATTAAATGAGCAATGTTTGAAGAAGCTTACTATCAAACATAATGGCGTTAATCATGAATCTGATAACATAAATATAATATTAGAAAGACCAAATGTTGGGGACGAGATATAACAACACAAAAATGCAAGTATTTGGAATAAAGGGTTAGAGAGTAAAATCAAAGAAAACGCAAACCTATCCTAAACATTTACAAATCACACACCGCAATTAAGAGCACAATACGGTCAAAGAAAGGAAAGTGTTACTAAAGGAGAATATAAATGGCATACAATTTAAAATTTATATATAAATATGGGAGGAAATTACGTTAATAGACAGGCAGCAATTAATTTATAAACTAACCAAACACGCAAGAGGTCATAAATACTGCGCCTTAAATATCAGTATAATTAGCGAAAAGTTGTGAAAATAACAGTACAAAATTACAAAATAACCAAGAGTTTAAAGAAGGATTAGAATCACACTGTCATGAAAAGGGTATATATATACACACACTCACACACAAACATACATACATACATTCATACAGTTTTAAGGCATTAAAGGAATGCAGAAATTCTAGGATTAGCTAAAATATGGGGCAATAAAAATGAGATTATAAATTTATGCTAGTACAAAGAACACATGATATTGGATGACGGCCTAAACTCTAATAAGATTTGAGGTTGCAAAAATTGCAACAACTAAGGGGGAATAAGCTTATGTGTCTCTGATTATGAGATATGCTGTAAAATTTTAACGTCATTTTATTTTAAGAATACTGATAAATAGAAAGATAAAATTTAAATAAACAGATTCACATTGATTAACAACTATGTCAAGGTCCTCGACAGAATAAATAGAACAACGCTGTACTGCATATTAAAAGGAAAAACTTATAGTAATATCATTCAAGAAATGAAAGATAGCTTGTAATCGTGTTCCCAGTTTTAATTTATTTACATATTAATCATATAATCAAAAAGGCGAAAGCAACAAGCTTTGGGGTAAAGCTAGAATACGCAAGGATACAAGCATATCTATGAGAATCCACAATTTAACAAAGCATTTAGAGTAAATGACAGAAGGAAACGCTTTAACCATTAAAATGTATTTTAAATACACTAAAACCAAAATTATATGTGGTATAGTAACTCAAAATCAATGTGCTGCCAATGTTAGTGAAACGAATCATTGCTCCTGATCCAGCCAACGTCCATAAAGGTTCTAAATACATTCGGTTTGAAAATAAAACATTCAGATTATTTTAATTTTAAGCCTTAATAACATCTCATCACAGTGATAATAAAGCTGAAAAATAATTTTAATGAATATGCTGTACTCTAAATTATTCATTTCATTGACATCACATTCACAATGCGTGAAGTCACATTAACAACAGAACTTTTCTGTTTTGTGAATGCGTTTAATCTTTCTTTCTTTATCCTTTAATTAATGAGAAAAGGCATTACTGTTTGGCTTCCAGATGGTATAATTGGTCGGCGCTGATAACCTTAGCTGTTTAGCACCCTTAAACCCCATCTCATCATCATGATATGACTGGAAGCCAAACCAATGGAAGTTTTATTTGTTTTCTATAAGATAGTTGACATAGTTGGGAAAAGCCAGTCACTACTGCTTGGCAGTGAATATTTTATACAAGCCTTTCTTCTCAGAACTCTAGATATGTAGGCACCTCTGTCCCATCATTATGTACTGGAAATTTACGAATTTGACGGCAAAAGTTGATTGGCTAATTATTCGTTTCGGTTAACACCAACCTGATGCTGGATGGTATTTTACTGATAATGTTCGGCTTTCGTTCTCGTTGTGTTTGTTTTTAAGGAAGTTCTGCGCTGCTCAGACCCTTGATTCCACCTATTTCATTCCATTTCCCTTCAGGTATGGTACACATTTTCATTTGGCTTCCATCTTTTAATCAAGTGTGTAGTAATTGTTTTGTATACACGCCTTTACTCTAGCATATCCCTGTTTGTTATAATGACCTAGCTCCGTCCGAACATATGTAAAGCGGGGTAAACATCCCCGTGGGTGACTATGGATATGAAGTCTATTGTCATCATCGTTAAAAGAGAACTAACTGTGAATTTCCCTAACAAGGGAAGTATGAGACTCTTCTTTCCGAAACTCACCCTGAAATTCAAACGAATGAAGGCAGAAGCGATGTAGTGTAAGAAGGCCACATCCAATAACATCATCTGCGTGTTTTAACTGAAAACCCTCGAAAATAAAGCCAAATCTTCCATATAAACTACATGGAAATAATTCCAGCTCGATTAGACAGCCCTTAGACAGCTCTGCATTGTCGCACGGGTGTTGGGACCGAGTGGGGTAATGCGTCCAGTTACTAAAACAGCGCACGCTACATTGAAGCAAGGATTCCAGCTTCGATTTCGACACCTTTCATTTAAAACTGATTTGCTGATTATACTACAGTACTTCGTCACAGGAATTTGAGGTAGAGTCCGGCATGAGAGGTCCGCATCGACTTGTCTTATCGAAATGCAAATTAGGCTAACCCCGTTATGAGCCAATTTACTTACTCTTTGTTAATTTAGAAAAACAGTTCATCTGCTAAAAGAAAAAAATGTCTTAAGTTAAGAGTTAAAAAGTGAGTTTACATGTGTATTCAAAAACTAAATTTTAGGTGAAAGTTAGAAGCACACGCTATGCATAGCTCGCAGTGAAACTGATAAACCTTAAACCAATACAAGTCAATATGTCTACTGATGAAATCAACTGAAAATCTCTCGGAGCCTCCATTCTCCACAGAGAAATATCTTGCACACCAACTTAAAATGTTTACGCATTTTACTCAAAATGTGTAAAGGTTTTAAATCACACTTCCATTATACAGGAAACTGCTGTGATATTTAGGAAATTATAGAGCATGATGTTTACAGAAAAACCGAACCTTTATGATTTTCTCTACAAACAACTGTTTTAAATCTGTTAACAACAAATGATTCCCTTCACTTCCACGCAGTAGTCATCCATATGCGTGAAGTGATAAAGAGGGAATTTTGCTAAACGCGTCCACAGTGGATTACAGAGATACCATGACACTTTTTTCGTGCTCTGATTCACTAATTTTTCTGTTACGAATGTTGGTGGACGGATGCATTTGTTTGAATAATTTGTTTTGGTGTAGCTCGATGGCTCTTTACATCCATTCATGGTTCATCTGTTTAGCAAATGCGCATTCCCCAATGTTTAACGCGTAATCGAGTAACATCCTTTCAACACCCGATGGGAGGAGGAAATCCTATTCCATATCTGTTGTGTGAGTTTCGCGAGCTGTCAATTTTACAATTTTTTTTTTTCAGACAGACACTTTGCGGAAAAACCTCGAAAAAGGTATAAACTAGCTACGCGTTATGTAATAGACTGGGCATAAACACATTTATTGGTACTTGTCAAAATGTTTACAATATTGACATTATGTTCACAATTTTGGAACATTTACATTAAATCAAATGTAGTTTCTCCACCGTAATTATTGGCTTTAAAATCAGTAACTTCTGACAGATTTACTAATGATTGTGAAGCTTTTCATTTAAATTTCTAGAGTATTTTAAACATTCCACTGCCGAAAAACCTTCATAGAGCTATCAAAACATTACAAGCAGAAATCAAGGCTACCCTAAACTGACCAGCATAAAAAGCTGTCACACTTGTAAACATAGATTAAGATTTTTGTTGAAGCGTAAGATTATTATAGATTTGGAAAAGTAATAGAAATCCATTACAACATAAAAACTGCCTACTCCATCAAACACTTCTGAAGCTTATAGTAAACTACGCGATTGCTCGATGCTGATTCGCCCGCGCTAAGTTTGTTCTCTTTATGCCGAATACTTTCCGCACGCTGCTTCGGCGTCATCGGGTTCCCCGCATGGCATGCGGGCACACCAGATAACCAAGGAGTTACACCAACAGCTGCTAAAGCTGCACTTCCATAGTAATCCTACCCAAGAGATGATTGGTCTCAAAATTCAATCCCAACCAAAGAAATTGATAAACACACACACACACACACATCAGGGTGCAGAAGGGCCGCTGCATCCTAACAGGCAGCTCGAGGAGCTATATGCTTCCTCCTTTCTATCATTACCTACTGAAAATAGTCATTCATTATCTGTTTACCCTCCTCTTATGTAGGACTTACACCCCAGGACTTGCAAACGGGTGCCTGGGGTCAGAGGCCCATCGAGGAGCAGACACTCATGGATCAGACAGAGCATCCAGGATGTGTGATGGTATGGGATGAAGGAAGTAGATGAAACGAAATGATGGTGAAATGGATGAAAGAAAAGGTGATGATGGAGCAGTTGGTGGAATGAATGGCGGGGGAAACCGGAGAAACCGGAGAAAACCCGCCCAGACACCGCTTCGTCCACCACAAATCCCTGGTATTGAACCCGGGCCGCCTCGGTGGGAGGCGAGCGGTCTAACCACTCGGCCACGGCGCCGCCACTGAAAATAGTCATCCTGCGGTAAAACCCTGACGAGGGTGGGCACGCAGCAAAAATTCACACGGGTTAGAACTTAGCCTACCAGCAGCCAGTCGGAGTTGACTTTTCTTATTTGCATTTAGCGATTAACCATATAGATCTAATGTTGTCACATTCCTATTGCATTTCTTTGAATGCTTGGGGTATAAACAGACCATGCATCAACCAAATGGATAGGAGCAGCTTTCAGGAGAGCTAGCAGGTTTATCCACAAATGTAAATAGGAAATTAGTTATTTGGATATAAAGGACATAAAAATGTACACTTTAAAGTAGAGAACGCGAAACCTAGCATTGCATTCTACTGAAAATAGAATACATAAAGAAAACAATGTTATAAGCACAGATCATTCAGAGGACAAATAACTTTCCTAGAGCACAAGGATATCACCACGCGAATTACAAATGGCGACAAGGAAATAATAGTCGTTAGCAATGAGCGTATATATTTATTGTGACCTGTGCATAGAGGTGGGAAAATGGTTATTTTTCAGTAACGGTTCCGATCGTTCCAGTTCCAAAAAATACGAGAATCCAAATAATTGTTCCAAAATAACAGAAATTACGTAAGTATTTGACCTACCTCCCATATGCGTTAATATAAAGCCACACTTGGTGGACTGCTAGATTATTACTAATTCGGTTTCTTTCGCATCTTCCTCATCTCCAACGTTCGGACCTGTACACGCGCAATTCGTAACATAATAACAACAATAAATATGTCGCGTTGCGTCTAAAAAGTTTGCTGGCCATTAACTTACAATAAAATGATTAGGCCCAACATCACTATCATCGACATAGTAAACGCCTTTATCAGTTTCGATGATGCTAAAGATTATGTTTAGGTTCAAAACGATGTCTGATGTTTCACATGCGTACACAAGTGTTTCATATGCGTAACGCAGAAGCTCAATGGTTTAATTAAATCTGCTTGGCAGTAAGACTTCTAGTGGACTTTGCTCCCTATTGGAACTTGGAAGCAGGCGAGGTACCAAGGTTTCATATCATATATGTAGTGTAACTATAGTACGTTGTGACGTAACGTGCTCTTTACGATCAGGGAGTTAGCTTTGGAACTGGTTATAAAATATTTTAATGATCGCTTTATTTGGAGGACTTTTTCTTTTACCATACGATGGGCCCATGGTTACGTTACGTTTTCCCTACTTCTATCGGTATATCGGTAGTGGAAATGAAATGAGGACACTGTATCTGCATGGGACGTTAGCAGGGAAGACAAGACGTCTGCCCACTAATACATATATTTGTAAATAGCAGTGAGGACATAGCTTCCCTGCCATGGTATATCGGTCGTGAGTAGCAAGAAGGGCTCTGCGCCACCAGATATTTCGCTCACAAGCAGCGAGGGTACGGATACCGCGCACTGCATGTTTTTCCTTTGTTATCTTACTTTTTTTTAATTAATTATTCATAATGGAACGTTGTTTCGTTTGAATACATATTTTTCCTTCGTTTTTTTATATATTACAAATTATTAATATACATATACAAATATTATGATTTTAAATACAAAAATTTGCTATGATTCTTATACACTGCCCAAACATTTCGATGTTTGAATTCCTTATGTATATATGCATATATACATACATACAGGGTGAGCCAAAAACTCCGAACCACCTGCGCGGTGTTTTTCCTGTCCGCGTCCTCGACGCTCTTTGCGTCCGTTGCTATCATAGAAAGGTGCGGATGAAACCATACAACATTTTTAAAACTACTTTTAAAGGCTTTACTTACCAATTTTATAAAGGAAATGCTGAAACTGGCTACCGTCGTTATCAATACATTTTGTCTCCTCTTTAGGAAACTATCCATCATGGAATTTTTGGGGGAAATTTTCCAAACGATGACGGATATCGTCTGTTTTTTAGGGTAAGAACCGAACGCCGTCTTTTGGATTTCTTAGCCTGAACACTTCCTGTGGCCTGAAATTTACTGTAATGTCATGGATTGTTGTACGGCCTGGAACATTTACACCTGGAAATCTTATTGCAAATCGTACTTTCACTTGGCGAGCTGGCTGATTTAACACATACGAATCATAAATGAATACATACTGTGCAGTAGAAAACATGTACTGAGATATAATATACTTTGTGACTAAGTACACGACAAAATAATAAATAACTCGTAATAACTGAACTATATCACATAACTGTCAACTCAAAACTGTACTTCACACTGCAGAGCAAAACTACAACACCGTGACTTTGTTTACAGCAGCAATGCGTTATTCTGTTTCACTATATTTCCGAAGCCCAGTGGTAAAACACCGCGCAGACGGTAATTATGTTCATAAAATACCCCTCCGGGGTAACTTAAAACATAAAGTGTATAAAACAAACCCAAACATCCTGGAATAATTAAAACAAAATATCCGCCAGGAAATTTCTTAACGCGAACTACGGCGACTGATGGATAGTTTCCTAAAGAGGTGCCAAAAATATATGGACAACGACGGTGGCAAGTTTCAGCATCTCCTTTCGTAAAGCTGGTAAGTAAAGCCTGTAAAAGTAGTTCTAAAAATGTTGTATGGTTTTATCCGCGCCTTTCTATGATAGCGGCAGACGGCAACGAGCGCCGAAGACGCGGACAGGAAAAAAACCGTGCAGGTGATTCGGAGTCTCTTGGCTCACTCTATGTATATATATATATATATATATATATATATATATATATAATTTTTAATCACATGCTATTCTACATCTGGGACCTAGAGTTACTGTAAATGTGACAGATCCAAAGACAAATGGGTCCGTTTGTCCATCTCCCAGCGTTCTTTCCGATTAAAGTTCTGGAAAGCCTGCAGATTCGCTGCGTACCCAACTTCGCCAACCCAATTTTCCAAAAATAGATGACAAAGATTCTCCAAGAAAGGATATCCGTCAGCTGCTTATCATTTTGGCGGAATTCGAGGGTCAGATGGTCTTCCAGTGGAGATACTTGTACGCCACGATAGATCACACAGATTAGTCCATATATCCAGTCCCAAATAGAACTACGACGGCACAGGCTGCTAGTTTGTGATGCAAGGTTTCCAGCGCAGGACACCTATTGCAGAGATTCTATATTGCTCTGCCATACCGACAATCTCATTGGCAACCGAGTATGCTGCAGCTTTCTAGTAAGTTGGGTATCTTCGGATTCGTAAATGTGTTCCAAATGGCCCTCCATTGTATCTGCAAATAGTTCCGTTGCACTCGGTAGAACACTGGTGGTAGTCATGGGATATTTGTAAAAGAAGGCAGATCGTTTAAAATCTAACCCCTGATTAGTCGTAATTGGCAGGTTCGCAAAGATCTACCAACACCGACGAAATTCGGGTAGCCAATTATCTGGAGGGTGAAGTAGTTCTACGCAAAGAGATTTCTATAACGGAAGGCCCACACC
Source organism: Deroplatys truncata (assembly GCA_030765065.1). Lineage (NCBI taxonomy): Eukaryota > Metazoa > Arthropoda > Insecta > Mantodea > Mantidae > Deroplatys > Deroplatys truncata. The sequence continues at coordinate 203,329,969 of CM060981.1, read as the reverse complement.
GTCTTGAATACGCAGTACAGTTTTTCCAAGGAGTGTCAAACATTTGCATCCAGTGCCATCAGCCCACAACCACCTTTATTAACTGAAAGCCGTAGTTGTTCCCTGGGGACCCGATAAGCATCTCCGGACCACAGAAAATAACCAATAAGACGTTTAATCCTTTCAGAAAATTGTTTGGTAATGGGTAGCACTTGAGCAATCCAACAAATCCTACTGAATGCATAAGTGTGCACATACAACACTTGTTGAAAAATGTTGGGTGTCCGAGTCTGCTGCTCTACTAAGAGAACCCGTAAGTTCGCCAGTTTTTCAGTCCAATTAAGTGCCACAGTCTCCCAAAAGATGTGCGTAAACACAATCCCCAAGATTTTCGTGTGGCTTACAATCCGCATACCTAGGAGGTTAAGTGGTTCTCGTCGATGACTAAACTGTAAAACTTTCAACTTGGCAAACTTTAGTTTTGCTCTAGAAACAGCGCTATAGTCTCGATGACAGTGATGCAAGGTGTCCATGTCAGCATTTCTTGCCACAAGTACCGTCACGTCACATCCGCATATGCTGTAAGTTGCAATCACTGACCATGCAGTTTCATGCCGCCCAGGGATGACTGCAGTTGCCGCAAAAGGGGTTGGAGGCTCAAAGCAAATAAACCCATAAATAGGGGCGGCCCTGTCGGACTGACCTCTCTATTCGGATTATCGGAGAAGGATATCCATTACAGAGAACTTTGAATGTCGCCACAATATAAAGGTTTTGTAATAAGCAAAAATACCTTCCTGGGATCCCAAAACACCGCATAAGCGACCAAAGGTAAAATTGACTAACATGGTCAAAAGCCTTTTTAAAATCAAGGTAACCAAAGCAACCGAAATTTTCCAGGTTTCAACATGAAAAAGAATATCCCTCAATAAGCCAATGTTCTGTATGACGTTCCTGCCACTTGCCACCACAGTCTGAACGTTGCAGAGAATTGCCTTATAAACCAAATGTACCCCGAAAGTTAATGCTTTTAACAATAATTGTAGCCGTAATTGAGCAAACTAATCAGCCTATACTCGGTAACGGTTCTAGCGCGTCGGTGCTTCGGGAGCAGCAGAATTACGCCCTCAACAAACTTCTCTGGAATCACAGAGGTATGTTGAACTTCTTCAAATACCGCCGTCAATTCTGTAGCAATGACGTCCCAAAACGTAGAATAGAAGGCATACGGAATACCATCCGGTCCAGGAGCCGTGTTTTGCTTTACACTCTTCAGACCTGCAGCTAATTCCTCGGTGGTAATAGGTCTCAAAAGAAAGTCGCCGATCTGCGATGTTAGATGATGTTGCAGCAGGGACGAGACGGCGCCGGTATCCTCACCTTTGGAAAATAAATCTCTGAAATACGCATGAGATTAGTTAATGATAGCAGATGATCCGTAAATTTTCTGCCCATCGTGAAGAAGTTCTTGAATACGACTCTGATTGCATTGTTTGTGATCTCTCCAAAAGATGGAAGAGGGAGAATGTTTCTTCCGCAGCCATGCGCCGACGATGTGAGACATCGTGAAGACGAAGCATTGCCAATTTCGTAAGCGATATTTGTTCCGTGATATAATGTAGACGTTTGGACACATCGCGACTGGCTCTTTGCAGTTCAGTGAGCCATTCCTTGGTTCGTTGGAAAACTACACGTTGGTCATTTTAAGGAAACAGCTGAATTTCAGATTGTTTTTAATTTTGCGCTTGTAAAAACCAAAGAGGATAGCTCACATTATGGTAACTGCGTTTCGCATTCGGGAGGTCTCGGATTCGATTCTCGTTGAACCGACTAACCTGACTTGGAGTTTTCGTGATGTTTGCCAGTTCGGTAGGCAAATACTGGGATGTATTATACACTACCATAAATTTTCCTGTCTGTCATTTACTCTCATTCTTTATCTTTCATCTTACAGGTTTTCAGAACCTGACGTGGTACGTGGCGAATGTGAAAGATGTACTTTAAGCAGAGAACTGTTTCTTACATGGCACGGAACTTCTCTGAAACCTTTCCGTCTGGATGGGGGAGGTCATCGAAGCGATCCCTCAGTCTCCGAGAATGCTCAACCTAGAGATGTTCGGGAGCCTGCTGCGCTGCGCCTGCCGCCATCAGATTTAGTCACCCTTAGTTCTCTCTAGCCTCATTTCTTCTTCCCAGAGGTTTAGTGAGCATAGATAGAGAAGGGAACTTAACACCTCTACCTACAAGATCTTTATTGTCTAAGTCCCCAATGAGGTGCCTCCGAGAGGGAGAGGTGAAGTGAGAGGAGACAGAGGGCGGAGAGAAGGATTCCTACCTTTTGCAGATTGAAACTCCCGGGATGGTAGCTGGTGCAACCGTCTCCCCTCCGTCTCCCCTCCCCCCTGCAAGTTCCATATCCCACTAGAGGACCCAGAACTCGGAGACCGGCCCCATTCCGGAGGACGAAGTATTAAATAGGACATCCTTCTCCCCCGCCATGCAACGCTGAGACTTCCGTCAACACTTTTAACCCTGAAACAGCCAAGAAGATGAAAGGTGAAATAAAATCAGAATGGAGGTAAAATGGAGGTACAGGAAATTCGAGGATTGTAATGAACTTCCCACCATTCGCCTAGCGACCCAACGTAACCCCGAAAAAAACACATGAATCAAGAATTCGTCAGCGGGAATGAAACGCACGACATCCCGAATGTGGACCATAGGACCGCCTGAGTCATCCCGCTTGGTTGTTTACACACATCTTGTAATGTGTTCCTTTTCGTTGTTACCCCTGTTCAGATTCTAGACATAGAGCGCAACTCCGGTATACAGAACTGCAAAAAAAACTATTCCCTTTGTTTACTTTGACAGCATCAGTATTCATGCCTACCACTCATTAAGCTGAATGTCTCATCATATTCCATGAACATACAATACCAGCTCACGTATTAGCTGAAAGCTCATTTGAAGAAGAACCCATATTATCACTGGTTCTATAGAGACATGTATTGAATGAGTTATGCAAGCCTATCTAGTGACCACAGATGACAGTATGTGGCATTTTGATGCACTAGTACTATGAATGATAAAATTCAGAACACGTTTGATTCTGATCGTTCAGGAGGAGCGAATATTATATGGCCTTGATTTATTCACAGAGAAGACGAAATGAGAGGGCAGCAAGGAAAATCAATATAAATAGATTGAATAAAACGAGTAATCGGAACATTCTGGTCCGAGCATGTGAGCAATGATATTTCTTGCATTCAGTTAGCTAGTTCAACTCAGATGGTCAATCTTTAGAAATTTTTTGAACAGTTCTACCAGCAATAGTGCTAGTCTTCCTTCATTCCCCAGACCTTTAGCTCCTTCAACAACAAACAAATTATTAAATTTATTCTATTCATCTCTCATCTATTATTCTCTCATCTCATTAGGGTGGCTCAGGCGGTAGCGCTTAAGTTTTCAAACACACGTACATATATGATCCTGTTTTCCAAATTGTCCCTTTTCCTTGTTGAAAAATGGAATTATTATGTTGAAAAAATCGTAAATATACGCATATCATTATACTTTAGCTGCGTTCGTAACATTTTGTCCTGTTTACTAGTATTTGTGGGACATTTTGGAAAGAAGTCTTAAAATTCGTATATATTTTAAGTGGCTCTACATATGAACTACAATTAATTTGTACCGATTTATACCAAGCTTGAAATGTCTGCCTCCGTAGTGTGGGGGTAACGTCTCTGGCTCACATTCAAGAGGTCCTAAGTTGGAATCTCGGTTAGGGTGATTACCTGGATAAGTTTTTTTCCGTGGTTTTCTCTTTTCCTGAGAACGCGAATGTCGGAATGTTTTAAATGTATCGACAAATTGCTTTCAAATTTTCGTATACACAGTTTCAACTCCTTACGTGCAGCATTTCGGCTACAAATGACCTACAAACTTTTAGATGCCTTTCTACTTAAACTGCCCTTAATTTTCTGCCGAATTCAACTAAGCCATCAAATTTTCTTCAAATTTCTATGTATAAAACATCAACCCCATAATTTTAGTGGTTTTTGAGTTGTTTCATGTGTACCAAAGGACAGGCAGACAAAGCGAGGATAAAAGGTGCTGTGCCTGACACTTGAAGTATCAATCAATGTGCTGATCCAATAAACTTCAAAAGTGTAAAGAGTAAATAGGTGTTTTACCGTGCTTCCTATGCATACAGTTAAAACAATCAAGGCGTAGCAACTTTCCATCTTATTTTCACAGTTATTTTTATTTGTATTTGCAGTTCATCGTTTCATCATGTCGATGTTTAGCGTATATACCTACACTCAAAATGTTACAATTTCAAAGCAATAAAGAAGGAATGAATAACAAATTGGCAAAAGTGGGTTGTCAGCATGTGCATGAATAAAAAAGCCTAGCATCTTATATGCAAATATATCGAGTAAAAGTTGTCCAATACAGAGCATAAGATCAGCAGAACTGAGATACACCTGAACATTGGTACCATAGATTGGCTTTGATCGTACATTAGTTGTTTCAGGAACTTGAAATGATTTTATTAGTCCTATCAGGTGGCACTGAGTTTCTTTGATAATAATTTGAGTTTTGCTCGCTTTTGGCGTGTCGGTGCTTTTTCTAGCTCGGGCTGGACGTTTCTTTACGGCAGCTTGACAGTACCTTCTTTGTCAGATTACGGGAGACATCTTAAGTTTGGTGAGTTTCCGAATGGCTTAGTAAGCTGGTAAATTTTGTATTTTCCTAGAGGGTTGCTGACCGAAATTTTTGCAGGATCCATCCGTTATTATTTTTTTCAGAAGCCTGTCGTTTTCTACAAAAGACGAGCCAGAGCCAGAGACGAGAATCATGTTTAACTTTAATGGTTGTTATAATGATGGCTTGGTAATTTGAGTTTAATGTAACTTCCGGATTCCATTGGGCGTGTTAGACCATCTTAATGGTTTTAAATAACTGTTATAACAATATGATTTTAGTAATTGTTAAGTTTTTAGCAGTTTACCCAAATTTGTTAATTTACTGCTTGTTAACATTGCCAGTTTTTCCAAGACTTTAGTAAATTGTTATGATTAACTCAATTGCTAACTGTTAATGTGTTTAAAGCCTATTTTATGCTTTCTTGTGTAATTTACTGAGTTACGGTAACATTGGAACTTATCATAGTCCTGTTCGTTGTTTCATGACCAGGGTACCGTGAGGTGAAGAGCTTGGGATACACAGTTAAAAGGATTTACAATTTCAGCATAAATTATGCTACCCTTTTAGACCATTTAGACCAGTTTGGATATCTTAAGCCTTCGTTTCGAAATTTTCAGTTTCAATCTCGATTTAAATATTATTTATTTTAATTACGCTTTATTTTGTACTGATTTCAATTAAATGTGAAGCGTGCAGATAAGAATTCAACTCCGTAAGTGCCGTGGTTTGCGTAAAAACGTAATCTTTTTAGGAATTTATCCATCTAAATAGCATTAATTTTGTACAGTTCAACCAATAAGTTAACAAGTTGTCCTCAAAATCATAAATATAAAATGTTAACTCCGTACTTGCAGCGGTTGATGAGTTGCTTCATGCCTACGGATAGAGGGACAAAGCGACAGTAACAGGTGCTCCTCACTATAGTACCCACCTAAAACAAGCAGTTTTTTTCTAAGTGTTTTTATCTCTATTTCCTGTTTTTTCTTCAAATTGTGGTATTGGTGTGTTACCAAAACTCACAGAATAATATTTCGACAGTCTATACTATAATAAAGCGTCAGAGAGAAAGGTGCAAGAAGATGGGGAGACTCAATTTCCCTTAAGTAATGTAGCAATGCGTGCTGAGTTACTTTTTCTTCTAGACTTATATTATGTACTATTTCTGAGTATCTTATTTCCTAAAAAAGTAATGGAATGATGAAGTTGCGTTAAAGGTGCTTGTAGATGGCAACACGGTGGGATAAGAATGGTTTATCTTGCTGCGCAATTTTCCAACATTATTTCTGTACAACAGAACTGTCTTTCGTACTGCGACTGCAGTTACACATACTGTTTGGTCAAGCTGAGATTTCTCATTGGTATTTCTTCTCATTTCTTGAGAGATGGTAATGTAATGTTAGCGTTCTTGGTCCCTGATCTCATTTGTAGTTTGTCTGTCCACATTAAACCAGCAAAAGAGAAGAAGGCTCAGAGAATGAGTTCGGGCATGCGTCAGGCAACTTAACCGTGCCTTCATTTTCTGGAATACGTGCAATCCGTTAATGATTAACGAAGATGTGGTCGATGTTCCTCGCTTGGTTTCTGTATGGTATCACCGGAGCACGCTGGTATCTTTCATGTAAAATAAGCTGTATGAACGACCTACGGAATGGGAAAAACGTTTTTGTAACATGGATGTTAACTCAGGAAGTTGTAGCTAGATTTGTTTTACATCGATATAGAAAAGTCTTGCATATTACAAAATACAGTACAGTATAATGTATGTTATCCTAAAAATTATAGTTCATTGAATAACAAACGCCATGGTTTGAAAAAATTAGTATATTGGAATAAGTACATTTCTTACAAACTCTCACACTTTGGCTGGATAATCAGTGCAAACACGGAGGAAAACTTATTTTGGTTCTCAGCAGTATTGCCGACTGAACTCCAAACACAACAGTGATTTGTATAGGTATATGCATTTAGAGACTCTCAACCTTTAATAGGGTTAAATATTCTAATAGCTCCAATATTTATATATTTGCTGAAAACAGAGTTTTGCGGATGAATAGAAATGACCTATCCAGCATTATATTATAATCTGTCGCAGTAATCTGTTCGTGTTACCTTTTTTTTTTTGCTGAGCGCCTGTTATTGTTTTACTATTTTGAATTTTGGGCTCTTTGTCCCCCGGCTAGCTATTATTACTCAGTCGAGCAAATATCTCTTGAGCAGGGCGTGTAAACGGAAAGGAGTTGTTACTAAAAGACAACACTGATAAAAGAATTTGTTTTTACACTTTTATTGCCGTCACACTTAATTAATAGTTCACATCTGTAATCTTTATACACGCCTGACTGAAACAGTTATATTTCCGGATATAATTACTGTCGTACGCTTACTTCATGTTTTGTAACTAACTTTACGACGCGAGAGATTCTGTAGAATTGCGTAATGCGTACCTCATAAATGCTTCCTTAGAACTGCTTGACGTGTAACTCGCGAGAGAGATTTCTTAGAACTGCGCGACGTTTACCTCGTGAATGATTCTGTAGAACTGCGCGATACTTTCTTTTGGCTCAAGAATTTATACTTCCTCACCCCGATATGCCTACACATTATAATAGCGCTGCTATTGGTTAATAAATCGCGCCAACATTAGCGTCTATTTTATAAGCCAATGATAATTACTAAAACATATGCTCTAGGGAAGATATTCCCTCCATTTCTAAAGAAAGGCGCGCTACCCTGACGTCATTTGTTTGTCTCTTCTAAGTGATAAACAGCTCACCCCATCGCTCCATTGTTACCCACTCCTATTGTCAGTTTCAGTGAGGCCGTGTAAACTTATTTCCTAACAATGCTTATGGCTAACAAACATCTAAAATCATTGTCATACAATAATGTTAATTTACACTACAATCACTCTGGCATTCACAGTGTTGTGATATAAAATACTGCCTCAAATCCATACGCTGGAAATAACACTAAAGATAAAAATAAATAGCGATAAAACATACAGGAATTGTTCTTTCACACTGTTCATAAGTGATACCGCAATAATGCGATTAAATAGAAGCCTGGAAATTCAAAGGTTGTGAGGCATAGCTCAATTTACCTCAATTAAATCAGCTAAATAAATTTAGATGCATTTTGTAACAATTATTCAAATGCGATTTCAAATAACTTACAGGGAGGGTACTCGTTAAACATTTAGTTTGCGTTTGTTAAATAAGTGACCAAATTGAAAAATGTGCTGTCAACATTAGATAAACGGAAACACAATAGCAATCCAGGTATATCAATAACATTCGTACACTTCAATCCAAATGTTAATAATAAGCTCACATACACACAATACTTCTGCAGTGTACATTTGGTTTGAGCAGAACGTTTTTCAGGTGCGTTGAAGGCCGGAATTAGTCATTTTACAGTAAGCGTATAACTAAAAATATGAACATTGCAGTATGTACGTTACAGGGACTGGTTTTTCATACTGATTATAAACTTTGGGTTGCATAAAGCTACAAAATACTGGAGTGCAGGCTTTCGCAGGATAATATGTTCTAATTTCACTAGAATTGGAGCAAACATCATTTGCAAGCGGTTGTTTGAGAATTAAAGCAAAATAGGGATATCTCAGAGAATTTGGGTTAAATGAGCACAAATGGTGGAGGAATTTCAACTACGTCGAAACTTACTTCTTTTCATTTCACAGCAAACCCTCAAAGAATACTAATTTTGAACAAAGCGTATTACTTCTACGACTTTGGCGACTTTTAAATAGAGTGCGTTACTTGAAGTGCATTTGAGATGTGCCTTTAGGCGTCCTATTGTTGATCACTGTAGAATGTGGGTGGGTGGGGGGCGTCGCAAACCGACGAATTGACTACTGTCCAATTAGTTTAATTTGCGATCCGATGGATATCAGATTCTCAGATGGGAGAGGAAATCTTTTGCAATGGACAAATTGATTGATAAGTTTATGATATTAGATGAGGGGTCAAAGACTGAAAATTTTCTCATCGCCGGAGATCAAGATATTTTCTTCTTAGTCGTTTGTGTATGAAACTGTATTACTTACTGATCATTGAACGAGTATACTAGGGATATCTGAGAGAGAGAGAGAGAGAGAATATGATAAGTGGCTCATTTCTGCATGTATGGAGATTGATAGACATTTATTTCAACAATAGCTGCTTATAGGTATAATCGGCGCAACAGTTCTAGACACGTGAAAATCTTAATGAGAGCTATGATGCGAGTTGCTTACCACATCAGGTGGTGACCGATCGACTGCATGCTGCAGGAGTGCGTAGAGTCATCGTCAAATATCCACAACGGTTATGCACTGTGTTGCGCTGATAAATTTAGTTATATACAATATATTAAAATCCACGCTTAATATAAAAAACGCTGTGAATCATTGCCTCCAATTCTTCCACATCTAACAACCCTTCCTCTTCTGCGGAATCACTCACATTATTGCCTTCATCACTGCTGTCGCTACTTTCTGCACCATTATCCTGCATGAGAATTATTTCTGTTTGATTCTCTGCAATTCCGTATTTTTCGGAATAATGATTCTTAATTTACTCAGCATGTCGCCATACATTTTCCCATTCTGGCCTTCCAATTTCAGCAAATTGCTGGCGTTATAACTGCTCCACATATTTTAATTTAAAAGTGATATTTCTGCATGCCACCCATTTTTTTGACATCAGCCTAGATTAATTCGATTGGGTTTAGATCTGGGCGATACGATGACAGTCTAAGTACATTATGGCGATGTTGTATTACTATCTGGTCAAGTATGTATGACTTCTGAAGCTGTTTGTTGGCTTTAATTAAGTTATATAGCTTTGTTTTACTCATGCTTTCATCTAAAGCTTTATTATGTCTAAGTAACCAAGCTCTCATTTCTTCTTTCAAGGAAGTTGAGGTACGTGGTTTGTGAATTTGAGTGTTGACGCATTGTGAAGCATTGTCGATGACCAGAACAGACCCAGCAGGCATATTAGGTATCAACATGGCGTTGATTCACTTCATGTAATTTTCTGTACTCATTTCTTGATGAAAATCTCCTGTTGTTTGTTGCGACTTGTAAAAGAAGGGCATTTGGAACGAAGCCGATCTTTCCAACAGCACGAACGATAATAAGTATTTGCCCTTTGGCAACAGGTGCCTGCAAACCTAATTCGCTATCGTCACTCCAACTTTTAGATGCTGTATGACTGCTGTGTATGTATGACTCATCTTCATACATTATAGTATTTTTCTGAAATTTGTAGCACCACCTTGAAAATTGATGCTGATATAAGTACACACTGATATAAGTACATATAAAATTATAGTCATTTGAAAAGGTAGAATCAGACTGAAAAATTCAATGCCATAGCCGGGATTTGAACCACGGATCTTAGGCTTTCCGTGCCGTTGCTCTAACCGACTAAGCTATCATGGCAACATTTACTTTTTATTTTTTTATTTTATTAATTTTTTATTTTATTTATTTATTTTGCTTTTCTGTTAGAACTCTTCTATTTGATTTCGGTTTCTTTCATTTGAACCCTAAATCTTTAATAATTTTTCTGAGATTTGTAGCACCACCTTGAAAGTTTCTGCTGTCTTTCCGCTGGATGAGCAATCTGCTTATTGTTAGCACAGTTTTTCTTCCACATAGGAATTGTGAATCGTGCGCCGAATGACGCATTCGAAATCGTCTATTTCTGTAATACGTTTAGGGACCTTATGTTTCTTCCCAAGTGTGTCAAATGGTACTCTTTCATCCATATGTTTTTTTCTCTTATCTTTGAGAACTCTGGAAACGGAACTCGGTGAAACACCAGTTGCTTTGACTACTCTTTCTTTCACTCTCATAAGGCTTTTGTGGAACTCGGATATAATTTCTTCCTTCATCTCTGCTTCTTGCTTCATGAAGTCGATAACATTTGCAATTATTTCCCTACTTTGACTATGTAACACCTTACCACTTAACTTTGAAAACATAGGAGCCATGGTTATAAATATAACAAATATAAAATAAGTACTATTTAGATACTGCAGCTCTCTTTAAAATTACAACCAGATGCAGACACTTTCTATGCAGACTGTATGTGTTACGCACTGTGAGTAAGCAAAGGTATTATATCGCTTTTGTTGATAAACCTAAACATAAACCATTCCTAGGCTCGGCAGCTGGGATGGCAATCAAGGTCACGATTCCAGAAGTTTTGCGCGAGTAATATAACAATAGTTAGTTTTCTGTCGCACCATTGTAGTACAGGGACACCCTAGCAGTGCTTGCTGTAATCATATGGATTTTGGCAATCACTGATTCCGCCACTAGGTGCAAACGGTGGCAGGTGATTAGCCCATCGCCCGTAGATAGCGCCTCGGGAAAGAAACAGGACTTGTGGGCGTGGAATGGCCGACAATTTTGCTCATGGGCTGTCTCAAAGTATGAGGTAAATTTACATCCAATTAAGAATTACATGGCACCAACAGCTTTAACTTCCTTTCAAATAAAGCCATGCCAAGCAATTTTATATCCGAAAAAGAATTCACCGTTGTTTTTGAACCCGCGACGTCGGTAACCAGTGGCTCGTATGGTAATCACTCACTATACCACGAGAAAGACTGTATAACAATAATAAGTTTAGTTTTTCAGGAGTTGAGGAACATAATGGACATTAAAAGCATTAAGAAGAGATAGCTGTTTAAAGGGAAGGATACAATGTTTCTGTATTAGGGACAGGAAAAGCAAGTACGGCAATAAGACCCATAATATCGTTAATTTTTTTTATTATGATACCATTTGATATATGACTTCAACGCACTCCCACATATCCTTCTGATATACATCACAGGGTTAAAGATTCTTCAATGTGCTTTCGAGTAGAGAAAACTTCAGATGGCACTGTAACGAAGGAGAACCTACTTGCAGCCCACACATATGCAACATCACGCACTGCTTCTCTACTTAGAAAAACGCACTGCTTCTGTAAGTGCATTATTTAGGCGGAACATGTGATTCAAGTTGACAGGAGAAATGAGATCATCAGGGTACGCAGATTACATTAAATGCTTCATGAGTATGCCATGCTAAGCATTGCCTGTTTTGTTGATTTTAGAATATCTCATATTTAAAAAACACACGCTTTTTTTACTTTCTCCACTACGTATAGCAAGTAGGGGAAGTATTGTATTCCACCCAAGAATTCGATACCGAGATTCACCGCAAATATATGTTTTGAGACCCCCTGAATCCAAAAAAAGCATTTTTGGAAACATGTCCGTGTGTGTGCCTGTGAACAGCATAACTCAGAAACGAACATTCGGATAAACACCAAACTTGGTATTTAGATTCAGTATCTTCCAGAGATGCGACACGAAGGTCTTCAAGAAAATCCCCCACCCCAGATTACCCTTTACATGGAACATTTTTCGAAAATTTTAATTTTCTCAAAAATGGCTCTAACGATTTTGATTAAAATATCATATGTTTAAGATATTTTCATGATAAATGAAATGATATCTCGAATTTTCTGGGAATGTCTCCAAAAGTGTTCTTCATTGTGAACGACTTTTGCGTCACTGGTAAACCATAAGAGATAGTTATAATTTTACAACACACAAAATGTAGATCGCGTTAAAATACACAATTTATGTCATATACATTTTTTTTTGTTGAGTGAACCATTTTCGAGATATTGCTTGCTATTCTCTTAAATTTTCCAATACTTACACTTTTTCTCAAATTTTTTATTAATTTCTTTTTTGCCCTGGTAATGCAAAGAGAATGGAATACTCCACATGGCAACCAGCTCTTAAAATATTTGACTATCGCTTAAAGCCTACCAATTCTCCTTGCATCTACAAGAAAATTAACAATAAGATTAACATCTCGATATCTCAATTAAAATAAAGCATATGGAGAATAAGGGTTTGTAAAAATAGTTTGTACATGAGTAGAGAAAGTCCTGTGAGTGTAACACATCCGATTTTTTTTCCATCCATTGTTAGTTCCTAATGATTCTGCATATGGGTTATAACGAAAATCCCCCAACCCCAAACCACCACTTACATGGAACATTTTTCGAAAATTCTTATTTTCTCAAAAACGGCTCTAACGATTTTGATTAAAGTATCATATGTTTAAGACATTTTATGGCAAATAAAATGTATATTTTGAATTTTCTGGGGATGTCCCAAAAAGTCCTCTTCATTCTGAACGACTTTTGCACAACTGTAAACCTAATTTTTCAGTCATCTGATTCTACCTTTCCAACCCTGTCCAACACACTGCTTGCATGAAAGAACAATTAATTCTAACTTTCATGTCGCATCCCTGGAACATATTGAATCTAAATACCAAGTTTGGTGTTTATCCGACTTTTTGTTTTTGAGTTATGCTGTTCACAGACAGACACAAGACATGCACACGGACATGTTTCCAAAAATGCTTTATTTTTTATGTCCTGGACATGCAAAGAGAATCAATGCTCCACATAGCAAACAGCTCTTAAAAGATTTGACTATCGCTTAAAGCCTACCATATTTCCCTTACACCTACAACAAAATTAGCAATAAGATAGAGTCTGCAAATATTTATCTCGATTAACCTGAAGTAGATGGAGAATAAGCGTTTGTAAAAATAGTTTTACAAGAGTAGAGAAAGTCATATGAGTGTAACGCATCAGATTTTTAATAAGTGTGCTTCATGTTAATTGAATTAAATATTTGCATAAATGCTTTCATTACACATTTCGTTGTACGCACGGAGCATAAAATGAGGTTTTTTCAATAGAGAGATATTTAAAAGGCGGTTTTCCTTATGCTGGCTTTGAAATTACACTTTTTGCACACCGCAAAAAACCAAAGAATGGTGACAAAACAATTAAAACACAAAGCACTGTAAAACTTATATTAAGAGCAACAAATATCTCTGAAAGTTAATTTGCTAAACATTGGTATTTTAAGGAGATGTATATTTTTGAGTAGTATCTAATCTTTTGTCTGTCGGTTATGGTTAAGCAGTATATCAAAATTACTAAACATTTTTCGGAATGAAGAGGAATTCGCAGGTAGTTAACAAAAAAATCGACATGCACACTTTATAAGTAATGTAGATATTTTTATAGTGTGATACTTTAATAAAACTCGTTAGAACTACTCATATTTTTTAGTAAATAAGAAATAAAATTCTATCAGGTAGAGGGTAGCATGGTTTGGAGGCATTTTCTTAAAAACATCGTGTGAAAATATTCATGTCGTACCTTTGGAGGTTGATGATATATCCGACGTTGCGTTTTTGAGGTATGCTATTACGCGTGCGCAACATATCCTAAAATGCTTTAGGCGGGTTCATGGACCTTAAAAAATTATTTCCGGAGAAATTTTGATATCGGTAATTTTTTATGGAATACCCTACTTTCCTACTTGTTATTTACGTGGTAGAGAATATAATAATGCTGTTAAAAGGCCATTTCTCTCAGTTTCGCATGCTCACATTGCCAGTGAAAGAGAGGAATCGAAATTTATGGGCAACTGCAATACTTTCTCTGCCTTAAATAGAGTAGGTATAGTAAATTAAGAATCTGGAATCAATCAGAGAACAAGTGATTACATATTCTAGGAAGCCTTTTAATGTCAGCGTATTATAGTTAAGATTTATGTAAACACAGAATTAGGAACAAGAGGTTGAAAATTTGAGCCCTGCAAGGGACGTGAGACATCTAATTGGATGTCAGCTGCCACTGGAAAGCATTTCGTTGAAAGTGAGCGCACAAAACCCTTTGGGCACCAAGGACAGGGAAGTCTGTACAGGACAGCCTTTCAGAAACTTCTCACCTAGCTTCACAATGAGCGAGGGAATCTGCGAAATTAATACTTCACGATGAAGCAGGGAGCATTTTCTGAAGGTATGTAGAGATCCATTTTCAAAGTCGGGAAAAACAACTCGCAGTCTAAAACTCTTGAGGAATGTTGGTAGAACATGAGAATGGACTCCAATATTTTATATTCGAATAAATTTGCTTTCTTTGTCCAGAAATGCTTAGGTAAATGATATAATATGATGATTATAAGTCATTTTGCCTTGACGCCGTGTAATGACGATTTTGGAAATAATTTTAGTGCAATAGCATCCATCCCGCCGGTCAGAAACTGAGTTAATATTTCTAATGGATTTCTATTGTATTTTCGGTTTAAAGTTATGCTGTTCAAATACAGACGCACTAACGTAAGTACAGACACACACACACACAAACACACACACACACACACATTCACGCGCACTGATCTTTTTCCGAAAATTCTGCTTTGCTTCAGTGAACCTCAAAACGTGAATTTCCGTGAAATCTCCATGTAAAATTTTTGGATGGACTGCAATACTTCCTCTATCTACTATAAACAGGAGTTAGAGAAATAATAACACAGGTCTACAAATAAAAATATTATAGCTGTTTTACATTTGAAATGTGATTCTTAATATTTCAGTACCACTGATTTAAAAATTACTTCCGTTCTTTTCCATCACATCAGGTTTTTTTACAAATCTAAAATTAATTATTCACATATTTTCTTCGAAAAATGTATATACTCATGAGTTGTGTAAGTGCTACAAATGAATTTGTGAGGGTTTTTATCGCCATATATCACATTTAAATTCATTTTATAAACAGCAGATCAATAAAATGTTGTTCGTTTGGTATGGAATGTTTGTCTCTTGGATTTTTTCTTGTGTGTTTTCGTGGAATCCCAGCAGTAATCTGCAATCATTGAAGAATGCCATCATCCTTGGTATCTCCTCCCCATTTCTCGAATATCCTGATGGAACCTTTCACCTTGTTCCTCAATAACTTCCCCCAGGTTGTCAGGAAAGACGTCCAAATGTGAAAACAGAAGGTATAATTTGAGACTCATGTTGCATCCTAAAGTTCTGAACTTCTGTAGCTTGTTGTTCACAATTTTAACTTAGGCTGTTTATTGTTTCCTAGAAAGTTTTCTATACCTTCCTTAAATGTATTCAAAGAATGTTTTTCTTCAGAAGTCATAGTAGCTTCAAATTGCCTGTCTTTAAATAAAGCTCTGATTTGTGGACCCACAATGATTCCTTTTTTTATTATGGCTTCAAAAAGAGCGGAAAATTTGATACTGAGATATTTGAAACAATCACTTTTACGAACTGTTTCATTACACCAAGGTAATGAAGAGGTGGTAAAAGAATTTTCTTAGGATCCACTAGGCTTCTCCTTTTTATGTTCTTACTACCTGGAGTTAAACTTTCTCTTTTGGGCCATTGTCTTTATTTCCAATGTTTGCCTCTTTCCCTACTATCCCACTCGTATAAATAACATGGAAATTTTGTGAATTTTGTTGTTGGCCTAATATCATACAGATTACTTTAAAATCTCCATACATCTACCACCAATGTTCAACATATTTAATTCTTTCCAAAACTCACTTCAAACTTTTATAATTCTGCTTCAGCCGCCTGAGTGTGCTACTGGAACTAAAGAAAGAGCATTCCCTTTGTGAAGCAGCACATCCTTAAGACATCCTTTTTACTAGACTTCTTTACTAGAATCAATAAATAGCCTCCGTTCATGTGGATCATATGTAACACAATTCAGTTTCTTTATTAAGTGTGGAATGTTATTACAGTAAACTAGATTTTCTTCTTCGCTGAAGTATTGCAACATGATGCAGTAATTTGTATCACAAATTACTTAAATGTAAATAATGATTGTAATATGAATATGCATTTTTATGTGACATTGATTTGAGATATTTGTTTATTGTAATTATTGTTGAGAAGTAAGTTTTTAATGCCTTACTGAAACTGACAATAATAGCGCGCAATAATCCAGCGAGGGGGTGAGCTGTTTATCATTATTGGAAACGAGGAAGTTACGTAATGTTGGCGCGTTTTTCTGTAGAAATTGCTGGAATATTTCCCTAGAGCATATGTATTCATAATTTTCATTGGATATTAAAATAGACGCTAATGTTGGCGCGTTTTATTAGCCAATTGCACTTCAGTTATAATCTTTAGGCATATCGGGGAGTGGGAGTATAAATAGAGCTAGGTTAGAGGTAAAGTCCTTCAGTCGGTCAGTTCATCAAAATTCTTTGTATACTACACGTCGCATTCCCGTCAGTTCGTCGAAAGTATTTCCAGGTTACGCGTAACAGAGTTATGAAAAATCTCAAGTATTATAAAGTTAATTATACAAAAAGTTGAAGTACGCGAATTAAGAATTATCAGTAATGAAGTTATTATAACAGTTTCAGTTTGGCGAGTGTCAAGATCAATATGTAAATGTGATAGTGACTGTGTTTCGACAATAAAAGTGTATAATAAATTTCTTCATCAGTGTTATCTTTGGATAAAAGATTCCTTTCCGTTTACACACCCTGATCAAGAGATATGTTCGACCGAGAAATAATAGCTAGCCGGAGGACAGTAAACCAAAATTAATTAAGATAACAATAGCGTTCTTTCAAACGAACACTAACACTGCTGCAAATTGCTAACACCAGATGGAGCTACAAACCGAACAAATGAATGACGTCACAAGATGGCTTCCACGCGTGAAGTAAACATAAATACACAAACATTTGTAAGTAATACCGTTACAAAGAAATCCTTTTCTCTCTTCCTGTAGAAAGTCACTAATGTATTATCTGCAAGTAAGTTGTTTTCCTGTAGACTGGAAACTAACACCTCAGCTGCATCCTTGGGAAGATTTAAATCCCTTACAATATCATTTAGCTTGACTTGTGATAATGGTTGTGGCGCAGTTTATATTTCAGGAACGAACTCCTCGGACACAAGTGATGATGATGAATCACTGTTATGTCTGTATGTGAAATAAGTTCACTACTGTCTGTAGGTGACTTAGGTATAGGAATACGAGGGCCATGGGCCACTGGTCTCATAGCAGATGACAAGTTTGGGTATACAATTTCTATTTTGTTCTTTGCATTAAAACCCTTCACATTGCATGTACAAAAGTAGTAGTCAGTGCTGTGATTGTGAGGTTCACGCCACACCATTGATATTCCATAACGCAGTGATTGTGTCTTCCCATTTGTCCAATTTCGTTAATCTTCAACACTGCACACTGCACACATTATGAGGAGCCCAAGACCTGGATTGATCTCCTAATTCAATTCCGAAGTTTGTTTTGTACGCTTTTCTTACAAATGAGGTTATGTTTTTTTTTCCTACTTCTTCACAATAAAACTACCACAAATATAACAAAATGAATTTGAATTATTTACACAACACTTCCTTTCCATTACGCTCTACTGATTTTCTTATGATACAGAAAACATAATCGTATTATTTAAACGCTAATTTCTTGCTTTATACAACAACTATTAAGCCCTGTCACAGATGAATTCTCAATACAAAATGGTGTAAGCAGCTTAGCATGTGCTGCCACCTGCCATAAAACAGTCAACTATTTCCTTTTAGTAGCTTTATTCCAAAGATGGCATTGTTGTATTAGTGTAATGGTTTATAATCACATAAAAGATACACAAATAAATAAAAATGGAACACGTGGATTTTGAAAGAAATGGTATGTAATTGGGCAATATGGAATTCATTTTTGGAATCAGGACTTGGAAATTACTATAAAAAGACCTGAGTATCTAAAACAGCAAAATCACTGTTGACTTGTGTAGTAGTTGGTAAAGTATATGGACATTGGAATAGTTTATATAAACCAAAAACCAAAATAAAGGACTTAATAGTTCCGCCTGTAGGCTAAAATTGTAAAACCAAGCATTTCACGGCACTGGAACTGATATCCCGTCATACATCCACGTGCAGCCATTACCATTCTCTGGGTCCCCCCAGAAGTTTACCGCGGTCTGTATGGCACCTCAGTGAAAATTCTGGCTCAAGACATTAACGCGAAATAACAAACATGTATATATATCTATATATATATAGATATATATATATATATTAACTATTCCATTTGCAATATTCGCTGATATAGGTTTAAGTTTTTATGGTTAAAAATGCAATTTATCTTGAAATGTTTACTTTCCGTATTTTATTTCTTTCCTTACATTTACTGCCATTTTTTTCTAAATTATTGATATTATTTTTGACATGTTCGATAATAAAATAAGAAACTGTATCCACATTCTAATGAATGATATTAAAATAAATAACACTGCTGCTATTTTTATTAACCAATCTGATCTTATAAAATGTTTGGTATTTGATACAGAATGACTTGCTAATTCTTTCACTAAACACAGAGCACCAAAAGATAATGATTATTAGAAAATATGAAAATGAAAGGTAAAAACAACTGGATTGTTAAATTCTGTGTATGTGTGTGTGTGTGTGTATGCGCGCGCGCTTATGGCACTGTATTTTTTCGAAAGCTTCTCTTGTTTTGCGATTAATGCGGACTAATGGACAGTACTGTGCGTTTCTTGTATTCTTCTGTGTGAGGTGTTTTATCCCTTCGGTTCTTTCTCTACATAAAAGTGATTTTGTGTTACTGGTGTTTAGCGCGTTAACTGGATTAGAAATCTAACACAAATATTACTGTCTCATTTTCTTTTATCTTTGAGGTTTGCAGAGCCCAGCGCGATGGGCGGTGATGAGTGGTCAATGCGGTGAATATACTTTAGAAATAACTACGTGTTGTGCTATTCCTGTTCAGGAGTGTGTTTTCCATTCTAGATAGCATCATAATCGCTTGTGGAAGTAAGGTAGGATTTCTAACTGGATTACTTTTTTCCTTATGAATACATAATGCAAGTATTAAGAAATGCACATTACTTAGTGCTGTATGTGAATTATTATGCTAAATGGAGGAGAAAATCATGAGACTGCCACGCAATACATTTTTACTAAGCTTTACCTAGTTTCGAAAGATTTTTCACCAATCCAGATTGGATACAATTTCATTGTCTCATAAGTGCATACAAGATTTTATCAAGAACTGTTCCCTTTACTTATTGACCCCTATTCTGTACTTTTCCCAGCGCAATATAACTATTAATTGCAAAGAACCGCCCGTTTCCATTGTAATCGCTTCACAATGCTAGCTAACCGAAATCTTCATATACATGCATTAATTTTCCGCGGTGACACCAGAGGGGTTTACTACTGCGAATTAGCGATGTTGTTGCTGCTGCTAAATAAATCAAACGGAAATTGTTATCAGGTTAGCCTGTGCACTATTGTTTCGCTTAGAAAATACTGTGCATGCGCATCGCTTGTTTGCAAGCGGTCATTTTCCGGGGAGGTTATCGACTGCTAGGTTTATGTTTGCCTGCGAGCCGTTACGTAGTATGATAAAGTCGTACTGCCTTTACAGTTAGTCAAACATAACACCTGCAACCAAACGATTGTGCATAGCATCTAATTTGAGTAAAGAGAACTATTATCTATGTGTTGCTGCATTTGTGAGCTACTCCACATATGTACTAAACCCGTATATTTATTCTATGCATTGCAAATTATAACATTAGATGGCAATACAAACAGACAAGAACAAAGCCTAGATGTCAACATATTTGACCAGTTCATTTGGGTAGCCTCCATTTTTATTAACTACAGTATTACTAACTTTTCATCCATAAAAAAGAAACTTCTCCACACCACTTGAATAACAATAATTTGGTGGTGAATTTTATGCGATTGCATAGTTACAGGATGAAAGTATAGGTGCAAATATTTTGACATTTGCTTTTTACAATTAAACACCAAGGAATATCTTAATTTTACTTTGTTCTGCTAGTAAGCCTATTAATGGGTCATGCATTTCAGATTCTATTGTCTGAAATGGATGCAGTAAGAGTACCTATGAGCACCACAACCCCGTTATCGCGAACAGGAGCTTCAAAGTACGACGGAGATCCACCCGCTGGGTGTGCCGCTAATAAATGAGTCCAGCCATCTTTTGCTGGAATGAGGTTCTCGGAAGGTCGTTGACCATATGAGAAGCTGAAAATACTTGCATATATTTGCAAATCTTGCACACTTATTTCAGAAATAAAGACAAGGTGTGTATAGAGTATTTTATATAAATATCTCATAAAATCCTATTTACCTTAATTTAATTTTCAGCCAGTAGAAATCCGTAAAATATAATCGAAGGTTACTGCCTCATTTCACTATACAGTGTACATCAAGGAAAAGGTATTTGTTGTACTAACCGTTTCCAAAATATTTTCTGTTGTTCATTTAAAGTTTCCCATGCAAATGGTACACTTTCAAATATTAAGCAGCCATTCTTTTGTTGGTCAAGAGCTCATAGCCATAGCAGTATACATTCTGTTTTTTAATTCCTAACAGAATTTTTATTAAAGCAAGAATCTAAATACGAGAGAAGTCTAGTATAATACTGTATAATACGTGTATATTTCATATTACCTTTTTGGGAGATCGATGAATAATTATGCTAGTTGAGTGTTGTCTACACAGTTTCTCATTAACAGCTGGTAAAGGTAACAAAATGACTGGCTATTTTCCACTGGTATCAGGAAAGCATGAAGAATTTTAGTTTTTTATCATGGTGGAGATTAAAAAACATGATAAGTAGGATGTACTTCTATGGATCTTAATAAATTGAAATAAAGGACGTTCAAAAAGTAGTTAAATGAGGAGAAGGAGATGAAGAAAGAGGCCATTTGGCTAATTTCACCTCGTATGCTAATGAAAACATAAACAAAAAGCACAGTAATACGTGCATATTAAATAAAAATATAAGACAATGGAAAGGAAACTAATAGCAAATTTAAATGAAACATGAATTTTATTTAATATCAATAATGATAAAATATTAAAAGCTTATGGCTATGTAATGATTAGCGCATATAGGCTGCAAAAAATGCGGGAAAGCCAACTTCCCAAAGACCTCATGATGGATGGCAAGTTCGTGAAAAGCATGATCGGCCAAAAAGAAGTATAATCCTATATTTAAAAAATGAAATAAATAATTAGGTATAGAAAAAATACCAAGTGCGTATATCAGTTTACAACATACTTCAATCCTGCCGTGACATCATCATGATCATCATAATCATCACGTTCCCTCTTCCTCCTTTTTTCTAAGTCTCGTTTAAGACTTCCTTGGGTTTCAGTCGCACTCTTCTTTACCCCTGGCTACTGTGCCTATTGAAGCCTTGTTTATCTGGGCTTATCCTGCTAACCCATTATGACTGAGTTTTTCACACACTTTGGAATAAAACCACTCACCAAACTCAACCTAAAATTCCAATCGCACAATTTATCTTTGAAAAGAAAAGGTAATTCTTTACAAAGGACTTGTAAAGCTCTCTCTCTTTCTCTCTCCCTCTTTCTTCATTAGTGATATCTAGATTCGACATCTACTGAAAGGAATCTGAATATACATCATTCGAGTATTTCGTGACAAAGTTGTCTCTGCATTTAACTCGACATTGATATGCTTGGATTGGCATAAAATCACCTCATTATGAAAGCTTGGTGACGTTATTATAATTCAAGATGTTATTGTTCTGGTACACGTACAAAGTGTTGACTTCACGGTGTAATTACTGGAGCATCTGCATACTCTATTGCATTCGATTCCCTCTTACACTAACCAATCAGCGTAGCTAAGGACTGCTGCAGTGGCGGTACCTAAATACACATTTCATGCCATTGTATTTACACGCAATATTCTAAGTTGAGTGGCACTAACGTGTGCTGAAGATTAGCTTAGAAATAACAATGATATTCGTATCTTCATGGGACTTTGATTATAGTACGTTTAGTTTGTTCGTAATCACATCTTTAATTTCAGCAGTCAACAAACTCGATTTCTGTATTTCAGAGAAATAAATAACTGTATATTTCTTCTTTCTAATTTCATACAAGTGGTTTATTTTGTACTATATACACTGATAGGAAATTATAATACTACTGGAAGAGGTTGTTGTTGTACTTCGTTTATCGAAGAAATTGTTGTCTCAATGGTTTCGTATAGCTAATTATTCCTGCTTAACAAGGAAATAGCTAAAGGGTCATTAAATGTAACAACTATTAGAACGTATAATTTAATGTTGTAAAGGTTTATAGATGCGACCAGCGGTTTACATAATATTGTTCTTGCAACCCACCATTAGCATGTAAATGCTGCTACATTCTTTCAATAGAAGAAAGATTAAACCGTATTTCCACACAGTTTGTGAAACATTCTACCCAAATATATTTTCAGCGGCTGACCACAACTTGTTTTACATCTGATTTTCAGATGTAGAATATAACAAAGGTGAATATGCGTGTAGTGACCATCGGGGGGAAAATTAGACATTTAAGTTATAGCTTTGAACGGAAAGGTCGATGTTATAACCTCTGATGGCTGTTTTCATTACGGCACACAATTCTGTTTAAATCATTTACCTGCCATGTCCGTTTTATTTTCATTTCACCAAGTTAAATAATGTTGGAGTTTGAACGCTTTGTTTTCAGGGTCAACGAATGCTCTATTATTCATTCCCGGTTTTTCAGGATAAAATATTGCGGATTGGTACGTCCTGTGGATTCGGCTACTCATTTGCCGCAGCTTCTTCAAACCAACAAACCGTATGTTCCAACCTAGGCCCATGATCCATGTCTTTCCCTTTCTCTTAAAAGGAAGAACCATAAATTTCTTGTTATCTGGAGAATCTCCTAATATGAAGGTTTGTTCTTTAGTACGTTAAGAATACTGAAAGCCGATTACATAGCCGTTGACACCTCACTCTCATATTTAATATCTTAGGGTTATAATCTGATACGAAAATGCCCTATACTGTAATCACTTGGGTAATCGTTCAGTCGAAATGAAATTGTGGTTATATCTAATATTTTATTATTTTATTGGCCTAGATTATAAGTGAGCAATCGTAATATTACTGAAAATAGTTATTTTTGTTGGAAAATAGTAATATGGATTAGTCGTTAGTGAATTTTCCTTTTATTGTTTCAGTTATAATCCGATTAAGTTTTGTACATTACGCTGGCTTTAACTCTAGAAACAGCCGCTTAGTATTAATTACCTTATGTTGCAGTTCATTTTAGTTTCTTTTTTGCTTTATTCCTTTGAAGCTTTGAAGTTTTCCTTTGGATGGATGGATGGATGGATGGATGGATGGATGGATGGATGGATGGATGGATGGATGGATGGACAAATGGTCGGCGGACAGACGTATGGATGGATGGAGTTAATACAATATCCAAAACGTCTAAACTCTCTAAAGCTTTTATGCCATTCTAACCCTTCGTTTAGGTTGTGCTCTATTAAAAAGTCTTCGGCTTAGTGAAATTAACTTGTTTTATAACCTTTGGCTATTCTTTTAATTTAAGATATTCTTATTCATTTGAACTTTGTGTGAATGTTCTCACACAAAAGTCAGATCACAGTTTATGCTCAAGAGTCAGAGAGCCTCAGGTGTTTATTATGACCAATTTCTCTTAATCTTTCTATTGTCTGAGGTGTGTAATATGCATAAGGATATAGCATTAGTGAATTTATTTACTACACATTATTTCAAAGCAGCATCTACTTAAATGCAATTTAAAGAATCATGACTCAGATAAAAATACGATGACTATTTAAATTACCCTTATACTCTATAATCTCATTCATAAGTAACATTTTAGAATAGTTTCGGACTTTTTTGGATTGCAAAACGTTTTATTATGTGTTATTAAGTCGGACAGCAACTACTAAAAATGGATAGAAGTGCAGACGGACGGGTGGGTGGGTTGGTGGGTGGTTGGGTGGATGTTTGTAGGTATGGTTATAGTCACAACTACAATTGATTCAGAAGCGCTTAAAGAAATGTTCGGGCTAAGCAGGTAGCAAGCTGCTGTAAACGCAGTAGGTGAAATTGTGATAAACATGCGCCGTTCAGTTTCTAATCATGTCGTTTCATTTCACTATGAAAGTCATTAAATAAATAAAAGCACATTTTTGTACACGCTTTTCCACTCTTCAATTTTTTAATTTTGTTAACGAAAATTTATACACTCAAGTGCATATTCATGTTTCAAAAAATTGCAGTATGTATTTATTTGTAATAAATTAATTGTAAATTTCAGCCTCCTTTATTGCTGGTTATTTAAATCATAATAAAGCCCGTATTCTACATCTATCGGGATTGTTGCTGTATTGTTTATACATATCTAATACACATTACCAATATTTATTATTATTAATATTTGGCGATGTTATAACCTATTTTGTTGCGTACACTGTAGCACGTTTCCATATTTATGGGGAGAGTGTCAATCATTTTTGAAAGTCCCAAATAAAATTAATATCTCTGTAGTGTTAAATTCCACAAAAAGCTTTTATTTGACCCAAATTTTGAGTCTTAACGACATCCACATCCTTTGTGAAACACTTTTTTTACTTTATATGCTTTATGAGTTATGAAAAAATTAACAAAAAAAGAAAAAAATATATTCAAATCAAAAGAAATTCACAGACTATTCAGACACTTAACGATATACATTTAATTAGGAATGCAAGTTTTTATAAAAATCGTTAGAAAAGTGCTTTAGAAAATTAAAAATAACAAAAATTATCTCATGTTTGGAGCAGTTTTGGGTTAGGGAGTTTTCTTGAAAATCTACGTGTCGTATCGTTGGAAGATGTTGAATTTAAACAACTGTGATGTTTGTACGACATTTCTTTTATAAGCTATACGGTTTACAAACACATATATACACACAGAAACACACACTCATTCTCACACCACTGATCTTTTTCTAAAAATTATTTTTTTGGAGGGAGTTCAGGGAACCTCAAAATCTATTTCTGGGAAAATTTTAATATTAAATTTTTGGATGGAATACAATAATTTGTCATAAGCAGAAGAGATATTAAAAATGTAGGTCAATCCCGTGTATGAAACTAGAATGATAAGATTTATTGAGTTCTATTTTCTGAACCAGCTCAGTTAATAACCACAAGAGAAGTTGAAAGACAAAGCGCCCTCCCACAACAAAAGAAAATTTGGGGGTATGTAATCTTCATCAGTAAAGTGCATTGGGCTTTTGGTTTTGCTCCATTCTTTGTAAATAGGCTTACCAACTCTCCTGGAATGACAGGAAGTCTTCTTTAATAAAGAATAATCTCCGTCTCCCGTGAAATAAGTAGTTCACATCTCCAAATTACACTCAGTCCTCTATTAGCTATATTTGTTCACTTTTAATCAGTGCATGGATTTGTTCTGGGCTTGGTTTCGAAAAACTTGGAAACCCACGTGAGAACAAAGGTACACACACTCACGCGTAATGCTGTAAGTTAGGTCTATTATCTACGAAGATTCTTGTCGTGTAAAACGAAAATTATGGAACCTGAAACCGAAGCTTCTACATGTCTTAGGTGATCACAAGTGCGCTAAATATAATACACAATATTTGAATAAATAACAAAATAATGAAATTTAAAGGCATTCTGTGGGTTAATTTATTATTTTAATTCCAATCACCTCATAAATGTTTATGAAAATATAGAAAATAGGTTAATCTGAGAAAAACTCTAACGAGTTCAAATTTATTTTGTGAATTTTATCAAATCTACATTTAAGGCATATAAGTGTGGAAGAAAAATGAAGGAATTGGAACAACCTTTTTTTATTAGTATCGAAGCTTTCTGTAACTTGAGGGCTTTATTTAGTTAAATTATTTATATACTGTGTACTGCGTAAAGAAATGAACTATGGCCAACTGCGAAAAACTGTACTTAAAATATCTATAATTGCCTCATGGTACCATGAATTCTACTCTATTATACTCACAGTCTATAAGAAGCAAAGGACTAAGAAATTCGAATTGCCAGAGCCAAATTCAGAACAAGAAAATATAACCGTGTTTCAGTACTTATGTAAAGTTACAAGCTTATTTTTACAATATGCTTACTTGAAAAACTCGCAATTCAATTCATATCTTTGAACTAACTCCCTCTTTCTCTCTCCTTCTCTCTTCCACTCTCTCTTTCTCGGTTCAACTTATAACTTAATGTAATGTTCTCAAAATCCGTAATACTACAGCATTTACGGAGATATTACTGAAACTTAAAACATAAGTTTCTATAGTTTATGTTGTAATACCCATATATATTTATTCCTTATGCCTGTATTTTTCCTAAATTAATCATAAACGAATATCCATAATATTGAAGTGTCAAACTTTCTTGATGTATATATATATTTAAATGAATTAATAACAAAGACAATTTATAAACCTCCTATAATAGTCATCTTCTTGAAACCTAGTAAATAGCTAACCTTATTAGAAAAATTATGCGTTTTTGTTATTTAACGTTTACAATATATTCATAAGTGAAGTATTCCAATTTTTACTTTCTCTACAACGTACATAGAAGGTATAGAAGGTTTTACATTCCACCCAAAAATGTGATACCAAGATTCACCGGAAGTACACGTTCTGAGGACCCCTAAATAAAAACAAGCATTTTTAGACAAAGCTCCGTCTCTGTGTGTGTGTGTGTGTGTGTGTGTGTGTGTGTGTGTGTGTCTGGGAACAGCATAACTCAAAAATGAAAAGTTCGATAAAAACTTGTATTTATGTTCAGTGCCTTCCAAAGATGCGACACAAAAATTGTCAAGAAAATTCCCCACCCCAAACCACTCTTTACATGAAACATTTTTCGCAATTTGTTTATTTTCTGAAAATGGCTCTAATGCTTTTGATTAAAATGAGGCAGTTTGCTGTACGAAAACAACCATATGTTACGTATTATTAATAATTAAATGTATATCTATATTCTTTATGCTATCATGTGAGTAATTACCTTAGTTTGATTCCTAGTTTAACATATTTTAGCAATAATTTTGGTACATGGCGCAACTTGGTTTCACGAACAACACCTACATCACATACAAAAGCTGGGGAAGGTTTGGAAAAATCACAAAGAACTTCTGTTGACAGTGCGCGCTATACAGGAATAACTTGCTACTCTTCGGATATTACGAAGATATTTCTCAAGAAGGGAATTCCTCTTTTGTTAAATCACGTGACTTTCTTCGAAGCCAATAGCGACGAATTAAATCCCCTCTAGAATTCTAAAATTTGAGAAATGTCGCGATGAACCAGCCAATGAGAAAGTTCAACGTAAAATATGGACCGACAGACTCACCGAAGAAATCTGCGCTACTGGTGTAAACATCCCCGCGCCCCTCAAAAAGTGCAATGATGTAAGGAAAGAATTTCGTGTACGGAACGGGAACTATTGCAAGGGAAGCGTTTGTGTTGATTACGTAGATGTAAAGCTTACTACCGTCAGAAAAACATTACCGCGTTCCGAAATCAGTGCGTGTCGAGACAAGAAAGTGTCTAGTGTGGGAATAAAATAGGTTACTGAACGTGTTATGTGAGGTGAATAATCTCCAGTGAACGAGGTGTGTACACTCAATCATTATACAAAGTCCATCAAGGTGGAAAGCGTCAAATTCTTGCTTGGGGAACATTGCAAGGGGTTATTTTTACAAACTTAAAGTTTTTGCACAGGTGGTTAAAGTAAAAATCATCAGTTCAGTTCATTAGTGTCCTTCATTTTAGCAAGTCTTCTTATGAGGCACACCTTGAGATACCCATCCAGTTTCGTGCTCAACAAGATTTCTCACAGCCGCTTGCAGCCGTGGACGCAGAAATTCTATGCTGCTGCTGGAATGGAAGGCACGGCCTTGTAACTTGTAACTCAAATCAGAATCAAAACCTCAACACTTCTCATTTCACGAAGACAAGATCCACCTAGTGATTTCTTTGGATTAGGCAAAGTTTATGCTGACTGGTTTTCCTTCAATATCTTATACTGCATTACTAATTGGAAGTAACCACAATTGGCAAGAAGGCAACTGCCGCAAATACCACATATTCAGGACATTTACATGGAAAATAATATGTATATATGGAAATTTCTTGGAACAGCCCGTAAAGTCCTCTTCATTCGAAAGAAATTTTGTATAATTTTGCTTAAGCGATAAACAATAACTTACTTCACCAAAAATGTAGACCTATTTAAAATAAACAATTTATTACACATAAGTTTTTTTGTGGCGTATGCCATTCCTGAGATATCCGTTATTAAATTTTCGAATTTCTTGGTCATTCTCTTAAAGTCCTGTCAACTAGCAGTTGTTTCTCGCGACTATATGGAAACACTATGGAATTTTAAGGCTGGTATATAGCGTCCAGTTCTTAAACATTTGACTGTCGGTGTTCTCTTTATACCAATCACGGAACATTTAATGGAACTGTTTTTACAAATGTTTGCTTTGATTAAAATGTAGTAGATAGAAAATCTTCGAAAATAAGCTTTAGTAAGAATAGTTTGTTTACCCACTAATAAACTATAGGGGGCAGAGAAAGTTATCGAATGCAACACATTAGGTTTTTTAAATTTTATGTTCAATTAATTTATTTTTTCTCATTTAAGGAGGTAAACTTAGATACATTATCAGCTTTATATATTTGGAAACTAACATGTATTCCATTGCAAGTTTCACAGGACTGGTTCAGTCGTTCCTACGAAAAGGTAACATTTATGTACAACTGCCACTATTGCGACCTTCAGTTTCAGGTTACTCATGTTACGCATTAATAATAGCTTTTAAATGAAACTGAATTTATCAGAAACAAGTGTGGTTTGTTTATCTATAACACAAACCAGTTGTGATACTTCTCCTTTCTCTTTGTGGGACTTACACCCCCAAAGACTTACAAGTCAATGCCTTGGGTCAGTAGCTTGTCGAGGGGCAAGCAAACTGTGGATAAAGCATAACCAGGATGGATGATTAGGCCAATGCCTGGTATAGTGGTGAAGAAGAAGGAAATGAAAGGTAGTGATGTAAGTGATCAAATTATCCAAACCAGCATTCACCTAGCGAACGAGGAAAAACGAGAAAAAAATCTTTGGTCACATTGGTCGGCCTCGGGGCCTCCCGAATGCGAGTGCAGGACATTAAATGCCTAATGGGGGTAGGCCCATTAATCCCAACTCCACTCAATAGGTGAGTAAATGTGAAAGTGACTTGGATTCCAAGAGACCTGGATATAAAACAGGAAGGTTGTCCCGTAAAATTACAAATCAGAGTTGTTGAGAGGTGTAATCTACCTGCATATTTAGTGAGAGCACTTGATTATAATTTGTTAGCTACTCATTGTGTTTCCATTCCTGAACAGAAACTAAAGATGAGAGTGTCTCATATTTGGTACCGCGGCACTCCTTTACTCAACACGCCTCTTAACTGTTGAAAGTTCCACCGTCAGTTCGTGTGACAGTGTGCGACCGTGTATACCAAGGAATATTCAAGCGCTTCCAACGTACTTTCTACTCGCTTTCAGTCTAACCATAATTATTATAACAGTAACATAATATAGTAACATTATTATATGCATGTATAAGTATACTATGTTAGCTGGTGTAATAGCTGTTATGAATATGCAGTGAAAGTTTATTGCGTATTTAAGTAACCATTCATACTTGAAATCAAAAACATAAGAATAGGTGACATAAAATTCTCTCCGTCTACATAAACT
The DNA here is from genome assembly GCA_030765065.1 of Deroplatys truncata. Classification (NCBI taxonomy): domain Eukaryota; kingdom Metazoa; phylum Arthropoda; class Insecta; order Mantodea; family Mantidae; genus Deroplatys; species Deroplatys truncata. Next base: position 203,299,734 of record CM060981.1, on the reverse strand, counting down.
ACAAGAAGCTGTATCTTTGTTTGTTTTTTTTACCTGAAGTAGCATGTATTCAAATTCTTGTTATACTATGCTATTAGCTATGCTCAGGGGAGCGTCACAATTTATAATTTATAGGTGTGTTATACATCCTTTTGAGGCTGATAATTAACTGAAGGGCTTAGTTGGACTGACCAAAACCAAATAAGCATAGCAAGATCCCTTTTTACTGACACTGTGGTCCTTGCGCGAAGCTCAGAAAATAATTTGCAAAGGTATGTAAAATACTTAAATGTAGTTGGGAAAGAATATAATCTCAAAATATCAATACATGAGACTCAGACATTACTTTTCATGACAGTAAAAATAAAAGGATGTACTTTTTTAATATTTAATGGAAATTGGGATATTAATTAATGTATTTTGATTATCTATTAGATTAATTGGAGAATTTCTCAAACAAGTACAGCATTGTATTATTTGGAAACCAAACTCTAGAGATTACGTTATAAACGGCTGTCAAAACACGTTGGAATATTAACAACATATTGAAGTACCTACACTCGATATGAGATAAAAATAACGTTCTATAAGAAAACGGATGTTCTGATTTCATTTTATGTAACTGAATATTGAATAAGAAAATTTACACTATTTAAGTTGCAAAAATGAAAACTTTATGAAGTTAAGGGAAGCAGCAAAGTCGTTCAATAAATTATAAAATACTAACTGTAAACTCAGCTGGAGATTCACTTAAACAGAACACCAGTATCTAGAATTCTGAAAAATATATAGTACTTTACTCCTTAAGGAAAAAGATAGTTTCAAAGACAGTTAAAACGCACTTAAAAGTAAGGATCTGGGATAGGAATGCTGTGACGGGCAGAAGAATAAGTGCCACATATATCGTCATCTAATCATGACTGATGGAAGTCCTCAGAAGAAAGACCTTTATTGGCTAAAGTTGCCATGTAGCGTTTCCAAAATGCTACAACATTGATGATCTTCAAGAAGTGGTCGAGTGTAGTTTCCTGACGACGTTGCAAGACCGGTCGGCGCGGTGGGACATCATAAAGCAAGCTGTTATCTCCAGCTGACTCTGCTGCTCCGACTAAGTCGATACATGTCAGCGGCACTGCATATGCGCCACGCTCCAGTAACATACGATAGGGTTACCAAACTTCAAGTAACCGATAACACTGACCTGGCTTGTTGCAAGCTGCGGGCCTTATCAGACGAGCAAAACAACGCAGTTTATTTTGTGAAAAATTTGCGCTTTAGTTACTCTCACAGATTTTCTGCTGATGGGAGAAAATGCACTGATATAAATCAGACTAATACAAAACTATACATGTTGTACTTGTTCAGTTTTAGTAACATATCACACAAAGTATATCACACATAATTAATTAAAATTGCAACGTGGCTTATAGGGTTTCCTAACTAATTTTCACAGGACCGCTCAGCATAAAAGTTTAGTGCCATAAACACTTTTTTTTCCATTTATATGACGCCTTTAACATTTAAGGTCATTTTGGTGGTTTTTGTCTTTGGAACAATTGCACATCGGCAATGATGTTGATTCGTTTTACTGCGATGTTAAACTGTAGCTTTATTCTGTTTACTTTCGGGCTTTTGTTTATTTTTAAAGCATTAAAATTACACGCACAAACACACACATTAACTCTCTGTCATACATTCAACTATAGGGAACATGGAGACTAATTCTGGCTAAAGAAAAATGTACATCCTCCAACCGGAAATGGAGCTTGGAACTTTTCGATCGAAGTCTTAGCACGTAACCCCTAGACCACTGAGGAAGTTCAAACAACCTTGTTTTACACACATTTCGTATTTTAAAAACGTGTACATCATTACTGTAGTAGAGTTTTGTCTATCTCTTATGCTATAATAGTTATATTAAATTGTACAAATTTCACTACGAAGACCGAAGAGAACTTCATATACACAGGCATTTTACTAGCCATATAAATATTTTAAACATATGGTATTTTAATCAAATCATTGGAGCCACATTTGGAAAGTAAGAAATTACGAATCATTTTCCAGGGTAGTTTGCGACGGGATACTTTCTTGAGGATTTTCTTATCTCCTCATTGGAAAATTTTTAAATTAAATGCGGAGTATGCGTTTATCTGACTGTTCGTTTTTGTATTATGATGTTCACACACACACACACACACACACACACACACACACACACGCATACACACAATTTTCTGAACTGGTTTCAATGACCTCAAAATATGTATTTCCGGCGAACTTTCGATATAGAATTTTACTTACTCTGTCTACCATAAGTATACGGTAGAGAAAAATAAAACGAAAAGCCAAATCTGTATTAAATGTCACATTTAAATCAGACATCGATCAAGCTTTTCATTAAAGAGTACAGGCGAAGACCTTTAGAATACTCTTTCCACATTGAACTATCGTTTACATGGGCTCTGAATATCCACATAAAACAAAAACTGAATATTGTTTTATCACGTCACATTAGATTATTTATTATTATTATTATTATTATTATTATTATTATTACATCATAGCTACGACAAAGTTATGAGGAATTTCTACTTTATATAGTTTGTAGTATTGGTCGTGTTTGTGCATATCATGGGATTCAAAAGAGTAATTATACCAAATGGAAGGGGTTCTGCATATTTTCATGAAGAGCTTCTATGATGCAATGGCGAATTACAGTTGTCAAACTATTTTAGTCTCTGAACGTTTATTTCAGTAGATAAAACAACAGTTTCGTCGCATTAGATTTCAAAAAAGAAACAATCCAAGGTAATACTTTTAAATACATATACCATACACAGCAATTAATCTGCATTTTTAATAACTTCGCCTCTTCATTAGACTTTTATTTTTGGCATAATTTAGCAATTTGTATTTTATGTGTAATTTATGCTGAAGTTACAACGTCGCAACAACGGATTAATGGATCATCAAACACGCGCCTGAGACGGTATGGTTTCTTTCGGTTTCTCCTTCATCAGGCGATTGCACCTTCAGTGTAACATCGTTACCAACATGGTACATTTTTAATTTATTTTTATCAATAAAAATAAGATAGTTTAGTTGTTAGCCTTGCTTGCTAATGTTTAAATGAAATCACTTGCTTATTATTGAAGTTACTTAAATTGTTAAATAAAAATATCCATTGAGTTTATTAACTCTTCTTATTGAATGGTTCAATAAACACCATAATTTCTTTTTATATGTACGAGGGGCATCCGTTTGAACCATCTGTAGAAGCATTTATTCCAGTCTTCTTGAGACACCTCCAAAACATGGTTTTTGATGGCATCAACGACTTCCTCTGTCAACGAAAATCGTTGTCCACGTAATTTATACATGATGTCCACGTCGAAAGAAGTCATTGGGTGCCAAATCACGACTGTATGGCGGATGACCCATCAATTGGATTTTTTGAGCCTTCAAATACTCTGTTAGACGAGATGTGTGCGCGCTCGCATTGTCTTGATGAAGAACGATCCTACGGTTCTTGTTGGTTTTCCTTACTTCACCGAAGACTACCGGCAAACAAATGGTTGTGTACCATTCGGCATTGACCGTTTTACGTTCCTCTAAAGGCACTGTTGTCACATGGCCAGTTTTGCTGAAAAAGCAGGCGACCATTTGCTTCGAAGTGCTTCGAGTGCGAACAACTTTTTTTGGATTTGTTTCATCTTGAAACACCCATACAGTCGACTGCTGTTTACGTTCCGGCTTATACGCATAGATCCATGATTTCTCACATGTTACAATGTTATATACGTCTTTTGAGGCACCGCCATTGTATTTCTTGAGCATTTTTGTACACCAATCGACAGAGCATCTTTTTGAGATTGCGTCAAATTATGTGGGATCCAACGAGAGCAAACCTTTTTCGCGGTTAAATATTCATGTAATATTTTATATATGCTGGTGGGACTAATGTCTAGGGTTGCCTGAATCTCACAGTATGTCACATGACGATCTTTCATTATTAGTTTTTGCACAGCATCAATGTTTTGTGGCACAACAACTGATTTTGGACGACCTTCACGAACTTCATCATTGAGCGAACGGCGGCCACGATTAAATTCGTTATACCAGCTTTTCACAGTGGCAAAGAATGGAGTTTCGGCACCAAATGTGGAAGTTAGTTGATCGATGCACTCTTGTCTTGATAATCCACGTCGAAAGTCGTCATAAATCATTGCACGAACATTTTCACGAGTTAATTCCATGTTTTTGTTGACACACAATTTTCAAGTTAGTGTAAACAAAACAAATAACACTCTATTCACAAAATATTTGAAGTAGATAAGGTAAAAAATGTCAAATTTTCCATTGGAAACGTCAGATGGCACCTACAACATTCAGGGTTGCCAAGGCTCAAAATATAAATAGTGCCCCTCGTAATATTTACATATTATTTTACCGGTCTTATTCCATAATTACATACATAATTAGTAAAGTTTTAAGTTAATTATATTTTTTTTCATTCAAAATTTAAAAATGGTTAAGGCTTAGTTGCTTTCACTCCTGAAAATGAATGAAACAGCTGTCTTTTGCAACCACTATATTAACATTACTAGCAAATTTAACATCTTCCTGTAATGCAGTAACAACTTCGCAGTGACACCGGAAAAAGAGCGAGCATTCTAATCCGCTACAAACTTGACCTCAGCCATTAAGTGTTATCTTAACATCACCTGCAAGGAAAAGTGCGCGTTTGCAAAACATATCTGCACTTCAAGGAGTTTTTCTACAAATCCATGAAAGAAAGAACCCAAATATTTACAAACATTTTCAATGTACTCATCGAGATCTATCTCTAGTTTAAAAGATGGCATCTATATCCCCTCCACCCGTTATATCGCTTAAATGAATTAAAACTGTCTATTACACTTAAATATATTACAAGATTTCATATGAAATGTACGTCGCTTAGAAGTAAGCCACTAAGTCAGTAGTAATGGCTATAGTGAGTTAATGATTTTGGAAAATATTAATTATTAACTTTCTTCTGATTTAGAATTTAATACCAAAGGCTTATACTTTTACACACCCCTAAGAAGGAAACTATTCAGCAGCATCAAGTCAGGGAAGTTTCTTTAGGTCATTGTTCCCATTTATACATCCTATGATAAGGGATACCAATCTTCGTGAAAGGAATTCCGAAGCTATTCTCCTTTATCAGCATTGTAGGGGCTTCTCAAGTCCGCCGAGTTGGCAAAACTGTCTGGGAAACAATGACGCGTCGATTGTAATATGCTCTTCGATGTGCTTTTGTTAGAGGAAAGACAGTTTTCTCAGGGATGAGCGTAACATATCTGTCTTGGAATATGCTGCTGGCAGTTTAATTACAATGCCCTGCAAATAACAACATATTTTGTGCATACCTACAAGCAGTTTGCTATTTCGAACATCCATTGTGTGTTCTATTATTCCTTTAGTGAAACAGCTGTTTCTTTCCTGTTTTAATACCACTTACTGTTTACCTAAATCTATATTTCTTAAATTATTACACCTCTATATTTTCGTTGACAGCAGTTTTAACTATTTAGTTTTCGTAGTAATATTTTACAGAATTATGCTTTGTCAATACTGGTGATACGCAAAATGAAGTTTGTCTGCCATTTATACATTTATGGATTGCGGTTCACAGAAACGACAGGTTTTATTGAGATTAATTGGACGGAAATAAATTACTTCGAGAAAGTCGCACATAACTATGAAAATCAGCAGGAGTAACATATGTATTTCAGTAAAAGTGAAAACAACAGTGCCGTAGCGTGTCTGCGAAGGCAGAATGTAAGGACAGCAGTTACAAGAGAAGTTACATCTCGCGGGACATCTGCGAGCTGAAAGTTGAAACACCTGTCTGGCAATAAAAGCAAATCTCCTCTGGGTTTTAACATTTGCTGTGGAAGCACTTTATAGTGCCTGTACAAAAGTACGGTTATTGGCTGTTGCATGCGTACTAAGGTTAGGAATATAATCATTCCATCAATCCATCAAGTGGAATCAATATGTAAATGACTAGAGTGAAGTGATGCTATTCCTGTGGTTAAGCTCGGAAAGAGTATGAAACCGCACATTCATTTCTGCTACGGAAGCGTGTAGGTTGCTATAGCTCTCTTAATGCACCGACCAATATTTGCGGCGTTGATGGTAAATTTTCGCCGCTTTGTCTGAAGTTATGGCATCCCTCATCAGCGTAGTGCATAATTCATTTTAACGCATTTGCGGATATACTTGTACCACATGGGGGAGGGAGTTCTAATGAAAACCGTTGGAAGAACTTCTTGCTTTTCCCTATGTTGCATTCATCTACTTTAGCGTACTGCTAGTACAATGTTTACTCTACAGAATGTTATAATCCTCATGGTTTAGTAAGATGGATTTTCTTCAAATGCGAATACTTTCTAAATGTATAACTGTGGTTCGGTTGTAGCTTGCCTAAGAAACAAAGTTTGGCCAGGTTTCATACTATTCCTTCCAATGCAGAATTTTAGTTGATGGAAGTACACAAAGTGCGGAACTATTCCATGTTTCCTTTAACACATACTTCTTTAAGTTAATGCATAACAAAATTCCTGGAAGGCAAAAGCAACAGTATATTTAATCAATAGCAATTCGTGCCTAAATTAAATTGTTACTTAGAGAGCGTCTAAATTTTAATAAATGTAACCCTATCTGCAAACTATACAATAGGAAACTTTTACACATCTGTGGTTACTACTTCCGCTGTTATAATAAAAATAAGAAAACGTGAACTGCGTAAAAAACTCCTGGATGTGGAAAAATTATTTGTAATAAGAGTTTTGGGACAGTGATGAAAATACCTAAACATACCGATGAAAACCATAATTACGAAAACCACATATAGCTGTACTTTTGACCTGAAGTTCAATAGGTGAAATTCAAAATCATGAAAGCAGAGAAGGACGTTACTATATATGGTCACTTACATTTCTTCTTGTAAGGCTGCGCCAAATACAATCTATCTGTCTTAATTTAGTTTCCATTTCAACAGTACAATAAGAAGCATGTTTTCAATTCCTATACAGATGTGTGAGAATGCGACACAATATTTCAACCCATGGTTAAATAGATGTATTGTTCTTAGGTGATAATGTTGTATATGTTAGCCGGCCTTCGTAGCCGTGGTCGTTGGAGTGTATAGCTTCAGCGCTCCACCAAGCTGAGGATCGCTGATTCGAGTTGCACCATGGGCATGGGTGTTTGTGTGTCTGTTGTATATGTAATTGCGCTAATAAGCGGTGAAGTGACAGTTAAACACAGGCTCATATACTGAGAAAACGAGGGAACTTTAAAATAAGGTATACATGCATAACTCATCTGGCTTATGCGTCAATCTTGGATAGCGTGCACATGTATATGATTTAAATCAGGTACATATATATTCTTGAACCAAGGTGTCAACTGACGACTAAAATAAGATTGAATGACGCGGCATTAGCTGCAGAGGGTCCTGTACCAAATAATTATGCACATTAATTTGATCATAAACATTATTTAGCCATACTGACACTAAGATAAACACGTGTAAGAACTTTCTAAACATCAGTCTTCTCCTAGCAGACCGCTGCAGATTGACTTTTGGATATAGAGGCAGTCTGACTTCGTTTTAAAGTAACACTGACTTCATTAGAAAGTTAAAGTGTTTCGGAATTTCAGCCAAGTTGATATTCTGAAACTTTGAACCAGTGTCTTCTCTAAGGAGATAACCAATTATCAGTACAAGCTTTAGTCCAAAAATCACACCAGGTGACCTTGGCCGATACAAGTCGTTCTTCATTGAAGTTATTTTACCCCGGATAGCGCGGAAGTCAAAAGTTTTGCCTAAACAAAACTGTAAAGGGAACTCTATATAAATGCAGTGGAGACCTTGCTGAATGAAAGACCAGTATTGAAAACGAAAAGCTAACTTCTATGATTGGTCCCTTGGCTCAGTCGGTAGAAAACTGTCTTGTGTGAGAAGTCCCAGATTTAATTCCTGGTTGGGCTCGAGAAAGTTTTCTTTGATCAAGAACATGCCCAGAATCTCGAGTTTGAATGTGTCTTCTACAATCGGTACAGCTATACGACACCAATTGATACCACAAAGTTGACGCGATTTAAAAAAAACTATATTTTCATTTTCTCTACTTCGTACAGTAAGTAGGGAAAGTATTGCACTCCACCCCAAAATTAGATATCGATATTTCATTGGAAATACATCTTTTGGGGTGCTTTGAATCCAAATAAAGCATTTTTGGAAATAAGTCCGGTGTGTGTGTCTGTGTCTGTCTGTGAACAGCATAACTCAAAAAGAAATGTCGAATAAATAGCAAACTTTGTATTTGAGTTTAGTACCTTCCAAGGATGCGATACGAAGATTTTCAAGAAAATCCTCCACACCAGACTAACCCTTACATGGAACATTTTTCAAAAATTCTGATTTTGTCAATCGACTCTAATCGATTTGATTAAAATATCATATTTTAAGATATTTACATGGCAAGTGAAGTGAATTTCATGCTTTTTCTGGGAATATCCCCAAAAGTCCTCTCCTATCTGAATGACTTTTGCATAACTGGTAAACCGTAGGAGATAAACAAAGTTTTACTACACAAAAAATGTTAATCTCATTAAAACACACAATGTCGCATGAATCTTTTTTTTTTTTGGTCGAGTGAACCATTTCCGAGGTATTCCTCGTTATTTTTTTGAATTTTCCAGTACTTGTACTTTTTCCCAAATAGAAATTCGTTATTCGTTTTTTTAATATCCTGGACATGCAAAGAGAATGCAATGCTCCACATAGCAAACAGTTCTTAAGGGATTTGACTATCGCTTAAAGCCTACCATATTCCCCTTGCACCTACAAGAAAATTAGCAACAAGATAGTTTCTGCAAATATCTCGAAGAACACGAAGTAGTTGGAGAATAGGCGTTTGTAAAAATAGTTTTTTTTACAAGAGTAGAGAAAGTCATGTGAGAGCAACCCACCAGAGTTTTATATATTTGTGTTGCTTTAAAGCTATGCTAATGGTATTCTACTAGTGCATCATTCATAATAAAACTGTTAAAATACATGGCACGACTTAGTGCATGCATTGTTGTAAGCGCCCATCAAGGTCAGTAAGTCTTAACATTTCTGATGATGTCGAAGCACAAACATTAATTATGCTTTCTTTCAAAACTTCTGGATTTTCGTTTCATAAATTCTGACTTTGATATATTTCCATTAGAAAAGAATGCAACTAATATATAAGCTATTTTCTTTAATTCATTTAGAATGATGGGATGGTATACCATTGTGCTGAAACCTGTGATTTAGACCTAACTAAGCAGGAAGTCTTCTAGAAGGTTCTCTCTATTCAGATCATTCTGTAGGAATTGCAAATAAAGCTGCCCATTAAGTCTAGGTGCTAAATAAACTGACCCAATGATGATGTCTCCCCGAATGCCGTACCACACATTAACACTCCTCTAAGCCTGTATGCGATGTGGCCGTAACCAGTGAGAATTTTCAGGAGCCCAATAATGGAGATTATGTAGGTTTTCATAGGAGTTACTGAGGAAATAAATTATCGCCCCATCAAATCTGTCTGGTGAAATACAGATTTTTGTTTATTTCATTTAAGAGCTTCTGCATACAGGTGCGCGATTCTGGAAATCGTTTCGATAAAGCTGTTGGTGTAAGGATGCAATTTTCGCTCCTTCAAAATCCGTTGTGTTTAGGTCCTTGAACTCCGAGATCAGCTGTAGCTTTGTTTTGCCCTAATTGCGTTCTGAAAGTTAATTGTTAAGAAATAATAACATGAACCATCAGTTCTTAATTGCATTTCCGTACGATATGTAACGCACCCAGAAGGCAGACGTCATTTTGGAAAACATTCCGAATGCAGCCTTCCAGCCTCAGCCACGTTTTGGTGCATCTACCCATAGATCATAACCATATCCGCGTATTGTTAGTCAACATGTTACCTACTACCCGTTTGCCTGAATGAACTGCCTCGAAAGCAAACAGGTGACCACGCGACGCTTATCTGTACGAAAACACAAAGTACAGCAGCATCTCAATGACCTTTCGACTCGTACCTGCACTACCTCTTTAAAAATCAATGGTGCGGCAACTTCTTTTGCACTTATGTATGCGGGAAACACAAAAATGCAAATTATGGCTTGTTTGGGCTACCTGATATATTTGTCTAAGATATAGGGAACTCAAAAATGGGCTTCCTGTTGATATTTGATTCCATTCATTGAAATGAATAGGACATTAAGGTGTTGTATATGGTTTAAAAGTGAAAGAGTAAAACACATTTTCGGGAGCTCAACTTTTCATAATATTGTATACAATTTTCAGAGGATATTGACTCTGAATTCACAATGCTGTACTCAATAATTACCGAATAAAGGTACCCGAGTGGGCTGACATTGCAAAGACCTCAATAGGCCGTATTCACTACACCTTACATTAAGTATAGCTTACCGCTCGATGGGTACTTCTGTTTTTAACAACGCATTGAAATGAATATTTCTTGAAGGTGTTTAGATTTGTTTAAACAGAATTCCAGAGATTTTTCCCGACGTAATAATCCACAACATAGATTCATCACTACACCCCAGAGATGAATATTCGTCGGATTTGACTTGCATTGATAACGATTTGTTTCCAATCTTGTAGAAATGCGTGTGTGGATGAAGATTCACATTAAGTGATGAACAAGAAAAATTAAATTATATTGCATTTTACTTATGCAGGCTCTTTAACTACTATGGTATTCTTAGCGCCCCAATCTATATTAGGCGTGAAAGACTGGACGTTTTGCTTAAAGGACTCTTTATCAGTTTGAGGTTGCATAAATATAATTACTGATATAATGCAATAAAAATACAAACTAATAACGTTTGTAACAACATAAGCTGCACTGCTGCTTATTTGATAATCATCGCAGTCTCCAATTTTAATCGGTTTCACACTTCAATTTTTTGCTCTGTCGCCAATGTTTGTTGGCGTTATGAATGGCAAGGCAAATCTTGTGCTCATGTCATATTTTTATGTCCTCGAGTTTTAGAGTTAATGTTTCTGTGTGAAAGACCCTTTACAGTTCTCATGAATGAGATACGGAACTTTAGTCAAAATGACACGCGGTGAATGGTGAACAAACATAGACTGCGGCTGTAAACAGAACTGCGCAGAAACTTCAAGGCTCACGAGAGGCAGGCCAGTGGCTTTGGTGCCCGCTGATCACTATAATGTTGGTACAAATATTCAAAATAGAGCGTTCAAAAGTAACCATCGAAAACATGGGTATAGGGAGTATTCTAAGTCTAATACTTAGATTCTAAATACTTTGTAGTCTCATTACGCCAAGAAACATTTACAGAGGCAAACTATTCCTACCTGAAAATAAAATGTGTACCTACTACATAGGTTGAGTTATTATTCCTTATCACGCAAATTAACTACGATAAATAAACTATTAAAATACAGAATGTACATAATAACTATGTAAACTAGTAAATAATTTTATGTACGACAATTATAGCGGGTGAGTCTTCTCAGCATGCGAATTGAGAAGTTATGCAGTCCAGGCGTTGTACAGGCTATGCATCGCGTCGTATCAATTTCGCCCAAATGACCGCTTTGCGCCGCTATGCATGCAGTGACTTGCACTCGTAGTGCAAAAATGTGCGCATTGGTCTTCAGTGTTGAAGGTCCCAGGTTCAAATACTGCTACTTGAAGGTACTTTTTATGTTAGTAAATTTAACGAGAACTGATAAATTGTTCCGAGAGTTTACAAAATGCAGTACGTACATACAAACTGGATAACGTCTGCAAGCTTATATTATGCTCGTTGTGAACCTCTCTGGTTCCCAAAGTAGTGCATTCAACAGTGGCTATGACATCATGCCGGACTGTCACACAGATAAACCTTTACAATTTAGCCGTTACTCCATGTAGATGTAGTAGGTTTTCGAACTGGCCTACGGATGCAAGATCTCAGTCTAACCTCATCACCAGCCTAACCCCACGGCCTGTGTGATGTACGGCAAGCTAAGATGATGCGTTTCATGAGCTGTTGAGGGGTCATTGGCCGCTCCTGGTACACGATATCCTTAAGATAACCACATAAGAAGAAATCTAATGCGGTTAGATCTGGTGAGCGTGTTGTCCACCCTATTGGTCCATGCCCTCCGATCCATCGCTCAAGGTAGGTGGCATCGAGATAAGGGGCCGAATGAGTTGGCGCTCCATCATGTTGGTATAGTCGGTTCTGCAACGGCACTTCATCCAGTAGGGTAGGCAGCTGATGTTGTATGAAGTGAATATAGCGATTCCCAGTGAGTTGACACCATAAAAATAGGGGTCTATTAGATGATCACCGAATATACCAGCCCAAACGTTGAAAACGCATCGGACTTGTAAGGCCGCCTCTCGCATCCAATGTGGGTTTACAGTGCTCTAGTAATGCATGTTGTGGCGATTTACATGGCCTGTATTGTGGAACCCTGTAAATAACACAGTTGTCAAAAAATGTGGATCTCGTTCAGTTTGTCGCATGATCCACCTAGCGAACCCTACTCTCCGTCCACAGTCCGGTTGCAGTAGCTCCTGGTATAAATGTTCTCCGTGTTACTTTAGACGGTACGCAGCTAAATGCGTACATAAAGTCGGCTCATTTTCAAAACTATCCAAAGGAAAATGTATATGGTCAATGTATTTAACATAATCATTTTGGCAAATAAATTTAGACGAAGCAGTTAGCAGTTGTTCCTTTTTGAAGGTGTCGAGATGAGGGACCAACGCTTTTCCTATAGGCTATGAAACTCCTATGTGCACTCCTTCGAGCCTTGCGTGAAGTTTTAAAAAACAGTGCAGACTCATTTGTAATTAGGTTCGTAGATGATTATCCCATGATTGGAGAAGATTTCCAGCAACAGTTAGAAAATTTAAATATTGTGCTTGAAAGGCTACATAAATGTGGTACGACGCTCAATCTCCGCACATCAAATTTTTGTGTGAAAGACGTAGAATTTATAGGATACGTTATCAACGAAAAAGGAATGAAACCAAATCAAAAAAGAGTGCAACCTATATTGAAAACGCCGCCACCGAAAAACTTAAAACAATTAACGATAATGTTTTGTATTTTGAATTTCAACAGTCGTTTTGTCCCACGCTCCGCGCAGGAAATAACACCAATGCGCCAGTTGTTACAGAAAGATAAAAGATACAAATATATCAACACTTCAAGAATGTTTTGAGAAGGTAAAAGAACTCTTCGCATCATCTACGTTGTTGGAACGAGCACATGAAAACCGGAAATATTAAATATATATCGATGCATCTTCGGAGGACACATTGCTTTGTTGGCGGAGAAAATGGCGATTTTTATGTCATAGACACTGCTTCACGAGGATTGATATCTATATCGAGAGGAACACTTCAGTAATTGAACTAGAACTGGGCGCTTCTTATTTTGCACTGACTCGATTTAAATGTTACATTTATCAGAAGAAAGGAAGTATATTCTGATCACATTAGCCTAACCCTCATTAATAGATGCAAATTAACTTCCACCAAAATATCTCGATATGTACATGCCATCCCAGTATCGATATTGAAGTAGTTCACATTCCAGGAAAATTGAGCTCATTCAGTAATCTCTCCCGATTGAACTTTGTCAGTTGAATACCAGAAAGTACAATAAAACCGATACCAGAGATAAAAGTGCTGCAACTAGATATTAGTCTAAGTAAAGAAACGGTGAATCAGTTGAAGAAAATACTGCAGAAGACATAAGAAAATAAGCAAATTACTATAAATATCACCGAAGCTAGGTGATGAAAATGGTTCTGGTACTGCCGTAAGAGATAGACTGCTGTATAGGGGACACGGAAATATTATGTCGAAATGGAAAGTTTTTATTCCTAAATGCATGGAAGCAGCTACAATTATTGATTTTCATTATAATCTCATTCATTTTGGAACAGACCGAACCACCAGTGTTAACCGGGAAAATAAATACATTCTTAAATTGTGAGAAAAGATTAGAAAGATGATAGCTAGATGTGACACATGTCAAAAGTGTAAACAAAAGAATCTTACGTACTGTATAATACCAATATAACCACAGGAGAGCAGCTGAAAGAGTTAATTTGTTAATTTGTTTAGATTTACCCCAGGCACTGCCAAAGCCAACATTTGGTAATACACAAGTTTTTGTATGTTTCAATGTTTTCAGCAAGTATGTACAAGGATTTCTATTTAAAACGGCCAACAGCCAGACTTGCCCAAACAAATTGATAAAACAGCATATCCCACAAGAGATTACAGCTATTTTGATAGACAACACAAATATACTTTGAGCGGATAAATTTACGAAAGGAGTTAAATCCGCAGGGATTAAGCAATATTTTTGTTCGAGGTATAGACCACAAGCCAATCCAGCACAGATATCAATTAAAGATATGGGTACTTTTTGTAATGCTCGTCATAAAATTTTGCATATATTCCATTGATTGAAAGAATATTAAACGAAACACCAAGTCAAGTGACATGTTTTAAGCCTATACAAATAATGAAAGGAAGCGTAGTTAACACATAGAAGTTAAAATTCCGCAGCCTAGAGATAGAAAACGCTCTTAAAATGGAAGCAGAGGAAATATGTAAGATTGCGGCGGAAAGAATAAACAAGGAGCAATTAATATGTAATTAAAAGCATAACTTAAATCAGAAAGGAGTAGAATGGAAGACCCAAGAAGACGATCTAATTTTATTGCGGAATAAAACGCTTCCAAGCAAAGTTAAGAAGGAGAACCAGAGATTAATGCTAAATTATAAAGGCCCATACAAGATTACAAACATTTTCTCGACTGATACTGGATGAAAGAACTAATAAAATCTTGGGAGGTTGATAAGGGATTGTTGCAGAAATTACAAACAGCAGATAACCCTTTGAAGAAGAAAAAGAAGACAAAGAAAGAGAGGAAGACGAAGAGGAAGGTGGACAAGCCAAAGAAAAATAAAATGTTCGAGAAAGAACGAAGTTGGCAGCAATTACGCATATCTGTGCTACAAGTAGAAACAATTACTGTTAATGTATTATATATCTACGTATAAGTGTGTGTGTGTATGTAGTGTAATACAGAAATAATATCTAAGGGAAAGTATTTTTTCTTTCTTATTTTTATTATTAGAAATGTTTGTTAGATTAACGTACTTATGTGAATGTAAACTTGTAGATTTAAGGGTGAGTACAAAAGAAGCTTGCCTTTTTCAAGTAATTCCGGCCCTCGTAGCCGTGGTCGCTGGAGTGTAGAGCTCCAGCGCTCCGCCAAGCTGAGGGTCGCGGGTTCAGGTCCCGCCTTGGGCATAGGTTTTTATGTATGCATGTGTGTTGTATAACGCGGTAATAAGCGATAACGAAAACAGTAAAACCACAGTATCATAAACGGGGTAAAAAAGGGAACTTAAGAAGAAAAGAAAAAAAAATGAAGTAAACGTCAAGCATATGACGAATGCTGAATGCAGAGCGTTGAGGGTAACCCTAAGTACTGGTTTTCGTAATGTAAAGGTTACTACCTAATATATGTTTGAAGGGACACTCTCTTCATGGTTACAATAACTACAGTTAGAGGGTAGTGCTTTGATTTCATGCGTATCTGTTAAAAGTAGATCAAGTGAAAACAAAAGAAGTTTGAAACAAGTGTTACATACCAGGTATAGTGATCACGAAGTGTATGAAGGATTCGTCATTGAGCAGATTAGACCTATGAACAGTGAACTGAACTATGAGGATATTAATTGACTCATACTAATTTTAAAGTAAGAATGATTATAAGCCAACAAAATTTTATTAACCATGAATAGAATTAATTATTTGACTTATAAGGGCACATAGTGCATTATTCATTATCAATAAATACATTATGATACGTCAATTATTAAAATACAGGATGTAAATAATAACTATGTAAACAAATAAATAATTTGATGTACGATAATTAGGATAATTATACATGAAGTAAAAGGGATGGGCTGGCCCCGTAGTTCAGTCCGTAGAGCACCTGCCTGTTGTGCTAAGGGTCCCGGATTCGATTCCAGGCTGGAGGTTGGGTATTTTTAAAAAAATGTCGGCCCTCGTAGCCGTGGTCACTGGAGGGTATAGATTTGGCACTCCGTCAAGCTGAGGGTCACGGGTTCGAGCCCCGCCATGGGCATGGGCGTATGTGTACTTGCGGTAATAAGCCGTAAAGTAAAACAACAAAACGCAGTACTCATAAACTGAGTAAACAGGGGAACTTTAAAAAACAAGGTGAGAATGAAAGATAAGGGTTATGTATACATATATTTCGTGTAAGCAATAGGATTTTTAGCTGTTAATTTTTCTCCTAACAAGACGATGCAACTGGCAGGAAGGATCATAAAAGAGAAATCGGGGTGCGGAGGACAAATAACTGTAACCAGCTTTTGTATGCAACCGAGAGCCAAGGTCTTACAAGCCATCCTTATTTGATTTCACATTTCAAGTAAACAGATCACGTGCCTAATGGGAACCAATGATGCAATAGTAAAGATTTTTAAAATGTTCTGGAAGCTTGAACGCTTCAGTCAGTAGCCAATCGGAATCAAGAAAAGCAAATTTTCGCGCGAAGTTCAGAATGTATATAGTTAGAAAACACTGTTAGTGAGCCCAGTTTTTTAAAATTCTTCAGTTTGTCTTCACGTTACTCCGGGAGTGGAATTCGCTCCAAGAAACAAAGGAGACAACGTCGCGCTACAAACTTGCTAAATAAACTCGTGAATCAGATATAATACATCTAAAGTATTCAACATGTATGTTCGCGCGGTATTCCTCAATGGAACAGTGGAAGTGTCGCGCTCAGGTGTTACTACATATGACACAAATGCAATTGTGACCAGCGTGTGTAAATTTAACTGCAGATATGTTATATAATCAATATAGGACCATTTTATATATTGTCTCTTGTCTCATTCCTCTGAGATCTCCGATACCTTCTCACACTCTACTGCACGTATAACAGCTGGCTAGCCGAGGAAGAAGGACCAAGAACCACGAATATGAGTAATTCAGCAGTAGTCGACAGGATCACCGAACGAAACTTTAACCTATTTCTTAAATAACACCAAAAACCTATAAAGCACAATTTATTCAACAACAGGGGAATGCCGCAAGCTACATAATTTTATATAGAGAGTGAAACCCCTTGTTTAATACATTCTGTTATTTTACATTAACTCTACAAAAATATTTTGTTTGAAAATCCTAAATCCTAAAGTTGTTTAGAAATTCGAATCGGATGGGTCAATATGTCTAGGTGAGGTTTTTCATTCGGAGCCTTTCCTCCGTTTCTAAACCTTTAGCCAATTTCCACCTTTTGTACTTTCAATTGTCATCTTATATGCTCCGTCACGCTAACGAAAGCTAAAGTTAAAAGGGAAAGAAGGAAAGAGAAATAACGATGGAAATATTTTTCTTTCTTCGTTAACTTTACTGAATATCAAAGCTATATATCTAAGCAGTCAGTATACTCATTTATACTTGAAAAAGGAGCACCTATTATTTTTTTTGAAAAGGAAATTATTATAGGAGATAGATGCAATGAGTTGAAGAGATGAAAAGGTAGAGAATATCGCGGTTTTGCAAGTAAACGTTGTTTATATTATTGCAGAAATAGATTCATTAAAATACATAAACGACTGGGCTATACAATATTCCTCAATATTTTAAAATATTATAGCACGCTCTGGAAGACTCGATAAAAACGCGGTAACTCAGTTTTATTCACCTTCATTGACTTAAAAAGAAAATAAGGAAGAACACAGGGGAATATTTAACTGTGTTCCACTTTCTGTATTGTTTTTTCTGACTGCCAGTTCTCACATTGATCATATTATGTGCAAGTGTGACATCACTTTGTCTTAGTTTCAAATGCAGAATGTCATCGTTGCGAATTCAGTTTTCATTTCTCACTTACACCCTTACCCGGCCAACCACACGAAGAACTGGGTCAAGATATTTCAATAAAAGTTTATCGCACGTGAGGACGAAATCACTAACACGCCAGGGACATGCATATTTTCACTCCCTCTCTCTAAAGGGTAGTTCTTGATGTGAAGGAAGTGCTGAAAGTGTTAAGGCAGAGATTTAACATACAACCCCGGTGTGGAAGAAGATAAAAGAATAAACTAGAGCACCAAAGACTGTTCAGTCACTGTGATCTTATTCTCCGATTTATGATCATGACAAAGAAAAAGCAAGCAGGTTAAATTTAGATACCTTTGGTATAGCAACAAAGGCCTGGTTCTCAACGTGAATAAACTTTCTTTGAATGATGTTTTCCGCACATCGTTTTTCACCACAAACGGGAACATGAATAACAGGGTGTAGCGATAAAGCCTGCGTATGTAAACAGAAAATAATGCACATAAAATTCAAAGGATTAGTAAATGTAATGCAGTAGACATGGCACAAACCTCTTTTGTATTTAGATTGTATTTTAAATTAAGTGAAAATCTAAAACATGTGAAAGCGTAAAAATAAAAATTCTTAACGGTTAGGTTTAAACCAGTTTACAACCTAGTGTTTAGTGACGTGACTTATTTGACATTTATCGTGAATTCACAGCACCCAACACCAAGGATGGATGGCTACCAACTGATTACCTTACGGGCCTAAATTTCAAGGATGTGGAATGAAGTAATGCAAGGAAAACCTTTGTTCCAAAATGACTATGCAAAGAAACATCAGCTAAGTTTACTGTTTCCATATAGCAATTCAAATTCCATTTGTTTATACCGACTAACATTCACAAAGTTCATCTTAAATATTTATTTCCTCTAACAACATTAAAAGTGTTTAAATTTTAATGCAACGATCTTCTTTGTCGAGCTTTTCCATACCTTACATAAAATCCAGTTTTATAATTAACGGTGACTTCTTTAAACTATACAGATATTAACACTGTGCATAAAGCGCTTTACTCGCTCCTTTTCTATTGCATTCGATTACATTAACAGCTTACAAACCTGCTCGAACATTTTTATGAAATCTCAACTATAAAGAAATATATGCAACTGCAAATATTCTAATGACTTCCGCTCGATTAAATATTAACTGCCCAAGCTCTTAAAATGTGCGTAAGCACGTCCTGAATGTAAATTTATAAGGTTATTACTTACAAAATGTTCTTGAAATGAAATTTAGAACAAAGCCGAAAATTGGCCTTACGCTGCAAATTCGCTGCTCGCGAGCCTGCTGTATGAAAAACGTGTAGGTGATGGGTCACGGTGGACTCTCTTTTGCTTCGCATGACCACCAGCCAAGGTGCTCTTCCGTGCTGGGGGGAGGGGAGGTATTCAGCGACTTCACTGCCCTTCCGCTGATGGTGACCAAATGGTGGACTTTTTTTCTGCTCTGGCGATGTAATTCTTTCAGCTGCCTAATAGTGTCACCCAAGAAGTAATTCTGGGGATTAGTTACACCGGGCGATGATGTCTCATGAAGTAAACACATCCCTCCTGGTAGAAAAACAGCACAAAATAAATTAAAAAAAAAAACAATTCTGCAGCCAAACAGGAAATGGATACCCATATACACAGTTCTGGGAGACATAGCTTCTAATGAGCTCCTTTTGCTAGTGTTAAATCACCCAAGAGAATACAAGGTGTTTTCATCGATTGCAAATATTACTCAAATCACACACACACGCCGACCGACCGACCGACCGACCGACCGACCGACTGGACGGCAAGAGATAAGCCAACAAGTAGCTCTCTCACTCAACGTAAGCACCAGAAGCGTTATCGTGAGATGACGGGATTGTTCCGTAATTTTCTCTCCCCCCGCCTCTAGAACATTCCGGAGCTTTGTGGAAAGGACCAGCGGCTACATAAACCAGCGTGTTCTCAGGTGAGCAAGTTAGTGAGATAGCGAGTGCGTTTCTTACACGACATCTCGTGTTGTTCTATAAGAAACGGTTCTGTCATCAGTTGCGACGTCAGTGAGTGTTGCTACTGTGAGAGATTGTAGAAGTCTTGTGTTCGACTAACCTACGAGTAAAGTGTATGGGAGAACAGGCTGCTTTGCGCGTATTTCATTACGCCGCTACGTTGCGAAGAAAAGGGAAGTGACAAGGAAGGTTGTACTAGAACACATTAATGAAGTAACAGTGAGAACTAGATGAAGTGACAGTGAAAACTGGGCACAGTCACAATATGATAAGCTGCCTTTAATTGTGAGATAAATTAGGAACGTAAATACTTTTAAGCTTAGAGTTATAAGTGTGATTAAGCGACTTGTCTTCTACATCAAGACTACTTAAACATCGATGTATTTAACTATGGCTTGCTTACGAAACTTATTGCGTTGTATGCTGAATTGTGTAATACATTATTATTATTATTATTATTATTATTATTATTATTATTATTATTGGTAGTAGTACCAGTAGTAGCAGTAGAAGTAGTGGTAGTAGTAATAGTAGTAGTAGTAATAATAGTAGTACTATAAAGTCTGCTTCAAATCTGTACGAAGTGTAAAATATTTGTATTCAAATTTTAAACTTGATTTAAATATATACAGGCTGTTTCGAAACGCAACCCTACAACTATAACCGTCTTATAGTTTATACTTGAACTAGCCCGAAATTTGATGTCGTAACTTGAAACTATTTTAGTTGCTTTTTTATGTAACATTGCAAATTACATTACCCAATCCACCCTGATAATGGGGCATTTTGTTTATGTTCATTTATTGGCGTTGAAAACTGTATTTTCGTATCACATAGAATCTGGGTAGCAACGTTCAAATCTTGGCTCGGTGTCGTTTTGAAACTTACATATACCGCGTGAGTCTTCTAATTCTGCGGATTGGTAACTATGCAACCCTGCATTTTACAGATGATGAGAAATGCAGGTGCTGACACCGCATTCAGCAGCTCGCTGATTAGGGCCGTGGTGGTGCTCGTTGTTAACATGCTCGAAAGTCATGATGACGGTTGAAAGTTCAAATCATGCCTGCAACTAAATGAGTTTTTTTATTAATTTATGTTCATGTTACGAGAACATTCTAGCAAATCATGATTGCTTTCCGAATGCATTGGAAGTGGATTTGCCTATAAATACGAAGATCCAGCCCTTCGTGCTCACTGTGAAATAACGTTTTCGTATAGGGAGTATCTGGACATGCTGTTACTATACGAGAAGCGCAACAGAATGTAATGGAGGCACTTCGTCTATACCATCAGAGGCTTCCGCAGAGAACACTTCCTACAAATCACACTTTTTGCGAGTTGCGAACCGCCCTCTGTAATCAGGAACAGTGCACAAGACACCACATCCCCGAAGAGATCACCCTGTCTGTGACCAAGCAACGACGGATCGAGTGACTGACTATGTCGTTCAGCATCCGCATTGTGGTACAAGGAGCATTGAGTACGAGGAACATTCACAGACATTTCAATATTAGCCAATCTTCAGCTTGGAGAATACTACCTCATGCAAAGCTCCACCCTTATCATCTTCAACTACACCAGCAGCTACTGCATCCGGACCAAGGACGGAGAGTGACGTTCGCCAGGTGGATCATACCACACACTGAACAAGAACATTTTTTGGCAACTGTGTTATTTACAGACGAAGCAGGATTCCACAACACAAGCCATTTAAATCGCCACAACATGCATTACTGAAGCACTGTAAACCCACGTTGGATGTGAGAGCCGGCCTTACAAGTCCAATGGGGTTTCAACGTTTGGGCTGGTATATTCGGTGATCATCTATTAGGGCCGTATTTTTATGATGACCAACTCAGTGTGAATCGGTATATCCACTTCCTACAATACCAGCTGCCTGCTCTACTGGATGAAGTGTCGTTGCAAAACCGATTAACTATGTGGTACCAAAATTTTGGGGCGCCAGTTCATTCGACCCGTTGTGTAACGGCCTTATCTCGATGCCACCTACCCTTAGTGATGAATCGGACTGCATTGGCCAATAGGGTGGCCAGCACGCTCACCAGATTTAACCCCATTAGATTTATTCTTATGGGGTTATCTTAAAGATATCGTGTACTAGGGGCGGTAATGATCCCTCAACAGCTTAGGGAACGCATCATTTTAACTTACCGTGACAAACACACCAGCCATGTTGCGCCGGGTTAGGCTGGCGATGGTGGTTGCACCCATATATTGCATCTGCCAGCATGGTGGCCAGTTCGAACACCTATTACAACCACATAGAGGAAACGGGTAAATTGTAAAGGTTTATCTGTATTATGGTCCGGCATGGTGTCATAGTCACTGTTAAATGCACTACTCTGGGAACCAGAGAGGTTCCCAACGATCATAATAAGGGCTTGCAAACGTTTTCTAGTTTGTATGTACGTACTGAATTTTGTAAACTCTCGGAACCCTTTATTTGCTTTCTTTTCTAACAAGTAACAACTTGTTTTAAATGAAATTCTCGTAATGTAATTAAAGTAATTAAATGGAACGACACTTCCATACCCCACTATCAGTTCTCGTTAAACAAAAGGAGTACCTTAAAGTAGCCGTATTTGAACCTGGTGCCTTAAACAATGAAGGATAGCGCGCACATTGTTGCTCTACGAGTGCAATGCACTGCACCACAGTGATGCAAAGGAGCCATTTCGGCCGAAATTGATACGACGCGATGCAGTGAACAGTGTTTGCGGTATAGCTAACACAACGCCGGAACTACATAACTTTTCAATCCGCAGACTGAAAAGACTCACCCGGTATATATATATATATATATATATATATATATATATATGTGTGTGTGTGTGTGTGTGTGTGTGTGTGAGTAAGTAAGTTAGAGTCATAACTCACGTGATCCAAAAGATTATAAATTGAGGTAGCGATATATTATGATTCGGTTGTGTGCGTAAAATACGATTCCGGAGAGATTTGACTTCATTTCTCACTTGATCCTTGTTAAAATAGGCGACAAATTCCCCAGTTTGTGTCAAAAGGAAATAGCCTGAACTAATATAAAGTGGTTTTCGGTTGCCTAGCAAAACGTCTGTTTTTGGATCATGCGAGTTACGACTTTAACGTAATATATGTATCCGATGTGTTACATTCAGATATCCTTCTCCAGTCATAGTACCTTAGCTTTATATAGCTTCTATAAGCTTTTCTTGTAAAAGTGTTTTTTCTGTTTCATACTAAACAACAGAAACGTTTGCTGAAACAATTTTATTTCATAGTTCATGGTAGGTTGAAAGGGATATGATAGCCCGAAGTGATAGTTAAGCCTATAAAAAGCAATCGCTGTATTTTGGTTTTGAAACACTATACGCTTTGCATGCTATGAAGGGTGACAGGAACTCAAAAAATTACAAAAACATTAAAAATTTCAAACTGATTAGCACTGACAAATATTCTGAGAATATCTGATACCACAAAATAGTTATTTGAAATAGATTCTGTGTTTTAAGGATAATCACAACTCTTCGTTGCGTTGTACAGTGTTTTTGTATACTTTATGGTCCACCAGATACACAAAACTATACAAATTTCATTCCGAATGAAGAGGAACTCACAGGCCATTCCCGAAAAAGTCAAAATATACATTTTGTTTGCAATGTAAATATGTTAAACACACCGTATTTTAATGAACTCATTAGAGCTTTTCATAAGAAAATAAGTAATGGCTTCCATATGAAGGCTAATTTGGTTTTGCGGAGGTATTCATGAAAACAGTAGTGTCGTATGCTTAGATACTGAATTAAATACGAAATATTTAAAAGTATATCCGGCTTTTCGGCTTTGAATTATACTAATCACACACACACACACACACACACACACAAAAACACACACAAACAAACTATGCACCTTCTTCTAAAAAAGTGTTTACTTTATTAGAAGATTAATAAAATCTTATTTGCGGTGAAATTTCGATAAGCAACTTTTGGGTGAAGTACAGAATTCCCTCTACCTACTATAAGTAGTGCTAGGGGAAGCTCACTCATAACCCAACGAATAATTGGCTAACCACTGAACATATTATGTTATTTTCAAAGAACATTTGCCAAAAATGCTAAAATTTGTTAAGAGTATTTATATGGATATCATGCCATTCTGCTGTTTCTTTATTGAAATTTGATATAAGGATTTAAAAAAAACTGTCAATGCACTTTAAAACTATTTGAAAGGTATACTAAAAATGGGATTTTATTTAATCTCCTAAAACTTAATTAATCTTTGATTACAGGACATCCGTAATATATTTTTATCTGAATCTTATTACATTACTTCAGCCAAAAATGGAATTCAGTAGAAATGTAATACTACGCGTACACTTACTCTGTTTTATATAATTATATCTGTGTTAAAGTTATAACACAAACCTTGCTCGATAGTTTGATAACGCTAGTTGCAACATTCCTCTTCTTCTTGTGCCTCATAGTCTTCCCTTCCCTCATAGTCTTCCTCTTCTGTCCTCCAAAAAGGCTTCAACCAGTACTCCACAGCCACTAGTCCAGCAAACAGCAGCAATAAGAGGAGTAGACATACACTTGGCCAGGTCCGCTGTTGCTCCATGTTCAATTAAACTTCTGCACGTTGTCTCTTCCTCATTTGGTCGCTTACATCATGCAACTTAATTCATCCGCCAATTAACGTCATGGCTGTGGATTCCTCCTCACACTTTATATGACGCCTTTGTATGACCATTCGGTTGCATTCCTTCTTCTTTAGACATTGCAACAGCTATAACATTTCCCACGTTTACAGGAACGTCGCGTAATCCTTACTTCCTCTAATGCTTATATGTCACAGATAGAGGAAGTATTGTTTTCCTCCCAAAATTTCACATTGTTGTTTTACTGAAAATACACGAAGCTGTCTCTTTCTGTGAATAGCGTAACTTAAAAACGAGAAGTGGTATTTACGAACATCTTTCAATTGCGTAATGCGATTTGCACAAAATTTCCCCAATTGAAACAATTCTTTACGTGGAAAACATTTCGCTATTCTTTCTCAAAAATGGTGCTAACAATTTCTATTAAAATACCTTTTGGAACTCATGATAAAAGTCTTGTAGTCTTCTTTCTAACTGAACTTGGAAATGACAGGAGAAGAACGAAAATTAGCATAGAAAACATGCAGAGGTCATTCAAACACAAAATTTGTATAAAACAGTTATTTTGGTAGCTTTAGTAGTTTGCAATACTCTTTACAAGTTAACATTTTCTTAAGCCTAAGTGCATTCATGTGCAGAAAATTGGTCCAATCCCCATAAACTCAACAGAGATTGTTCTTCCCTAAGATTTCCTCATTTTACATACACCTGAGTCTACTCAGTCCTTATCACTTTTATCTATAACGATTTCAAACGAATACCAAGAAATAAAAATAAACCAATGAGCGCTATTTTTATATGAAACTAAAGGTTAGAGAACTCTTTTAATGATTTGCGTTTTGATTGGTCTAATAAAAAGAGCTGTATCTCAACTCGTTTTATTAGCACCAACCGCAGAAATCTACTGCCATTAGATACTTGCAGAGAGAAAGAGAGAGAAGAGAGGGGGGTGAGAAATTATTTACCTATATCGTTAAAATGAACAGCAGCCCCGATTTCTTTTATGTTAAACGCAGTTATTGCCACAACGTAGCGCTGCAAGAATAGTGGAATTATGTGACATACCTCGAAGAATCGGATCCCGTAAGTGAAAAAAATAAAGATGGTCTAGAAAGAAGCTATAATTTCGACGTAACCGTCAGTTTCAGTAACTACCTTGGTCCATAAGCATTTAGGGCCGTTTCACCAACAATAATAATTTTATTTAAACTCCGGTAAAAGGTGTTAAAACCGCGATTTAGTGAAAATGCAGAACAACGGATATTACGAGAGAAATAGAAGATGAACACGATGGATCAAAGAGCGAAGCAATTATTATTTCAATGTACCTATCTGCATTATACAGCAGATTTTTTGTCATGGTTTCGTCTACATAGCAACCAGACCAGTTGTTTTCGTCAATCCACCTAGTCGAGTAGTTAGCATTTTGGCTTCACAATCTCGAGGTCACAGGTTCGAATCACGGCTGGGGTAGGAGAATATTTTTAATTTGAATTTATCTCTACCGTCCTCAAGCCTGGAGCTATGCATATGGGTATAAGTGTAAGAATGCTTCAAGATAGAAATTATTAAAACATGTTGAATAACCTACAGTCAACGAGTTGTTTCTCGCTGTGTTCCTAATATGACTATAAAAGTTATAGCGGCCTATAAAAATGAAACTAAATATATTGTACTCTATTTAGGAACAAATGGAGCAAGAATTAGAATTCCTATCCAATATGTAAAAGTTAAGGAATAGAAATTTAAATAATAAATTAAAGATTTGTGCACAGCAGGGTTAATAATTATCATTTTTTCAACACACCTAACCTATATTTCTCCACTGCATCATCTACTGTCACTCCTGGTACATGTTCCACTGCTCTTTACAGGCCACAAATGTTTGTATATTGTTTCATGTTCGACACATTTTAAGGCGCAATAAAATATAAGCGAACTTTCGGCTTATACCTCCCCTCTTCCTTCCTACAGTCTACATATTTATATCATTGTCCTTAAGAAACATTGTGTGACCATAGAATTAAGTGCATCAATTATGCGCAAGTGATAGCCTTAAATTTTAGACCCGAACATATCATTTTTAATCTTACGAGGGCACAGTGCTTTGCAAACTACAGAGCTTCAGAAGCGGAATACTTTTGCCTGTGCTTCAATCGAAAGCAGTTTTGATCTTGGGCATGCACAGGAAAAGGCACCAACAAAGCAGCGGATAGTGTTTCTCCCTTATTATGTATGAGAAATTGCTGGATCGTAATACACGAATAAACCAAAGCTACGATTTTTTTACCCGAGTTTGCAAACTCCGGGTGAAAGGTGCAGCTATAAAGACGTGTAACTGGGATTACATAAACTAAAATAAGACGAAAAATTATAGCTGTTGGTGAAACCGGCCCTTAGACGAGAACAAATAATAATAATTTATAATAATATGGTGTATAAGTAATTATTCTTATAACTATTACTTAGGGCCGGTTTCACCATTAGCGATAATTTTTCGTCTTATTTTAGTTTATGTAATCCCAGTTATACTCTTTATTGCTGGAACATAGAAGCACGTTTCACCACTAGGTTGCAAACCCAGGTAAAGAAACCGTAGCTTTGGTTTATGCGTGTTATACGAGCCGCAATTTCTCATATATAACAAGCGAGAAATGCTGTACGCTGCTTCCGTTGGTGCCTTTTTCTGTGCATGTCGAAGATCAAACCTGCGTTCGATTGAAGCTCTGAGTTTGCAAACCACTGTGTACCGATTAGAATAAAATGATATTATGGGTCTAAAATTTAAACCTATCACAGGCGAATAATTGATGCACTTAATGCCACGGTCATACAGCTGTTTCGTAAAGACAATGATACAATTATATAGGCTGTAGAAAGGAAGAGAGGAGGTGTAAACCGAAAATTTTCTTATATTTTATTGCGCCAAAAATGTGTCTAGAATGAAACAATGTACAAACATTTGTGATCTGCAAATAACAGTGGAACATGTACCGCGAGTGACAGTAAAAGATACAGTGGAGAAATAAAGGTTAGATGTGTTGATGCAAAAATAATTATTATTAATCTGCAGTGTACACATTTTTAATTTATTTTTGAAACTTCTACTCCTTAACTGTTTACATATTGGATAGGAATTCTAATTTTGCTACTTTTTTCCAAAATGGAGTACAATATTTTTAGTCATATCGGGAGCATTGACGCGAGAAACAGCTCGTTGACTGTAGGTTATTTAACGTTAGGTTTTAATGATTTCTATCTTGAAACATTCTTACATTCGCACCCATATGCATACCTCCGGGTTCTGCGGAGGGTAAGGAAAAGTTCTAAATAAAAAACCCCAGCCGGGGTTCGAACCTGTGATCTCGAGATTGTGAAGCCAAAACGCTGACCATTCGACTACGGAGACAGAGCAAAGCTATAGGTTGTTATGTGAGAGGAAACCACGACACAAAATCCACTTTTATAAAGAGGTAAGAACATAGAAATAATAACTGCTTCGCTCTTTGAAACATCGTGGTTGCCTTCTATTTCTCTCGTACTGCACACCATATTCGTTGCTCTCCATAACCAATTGCATTACTAGTTGCGGCGTCGTCTTTCTTTTTGCTTCGCTAACTCCGATTTTGATCCGTAAACGGTGGAAAATCGTAGGTAAAGCTTTAACCGGTTTACAGGCCACGGTAACCATTACGCTTGTTGGTGAAACAGCTGTGTTACCTAATCGCGGTTTTAGCAACTTTTAGCCGAGCTAAATAAGATTATCGTTGTTGCTTAATGATTAAGCCACTCTCACCATTGTAAACAAAAAGCGTCGTTAAATAAATAGGGTATTATCGTCGTATTATTAATATCATATGATTATACTGAATTAATGGTATGAAAAGGTATAGACAACTCATTGGAACGGATTGCCTTCCGACCTCTTTTTGGATTGCAGTAAGTAGTTTGTCACAATCAAAGAGGTAGAATTAAGCAGCATAGTGAGAATAATGGTGCGTGAAGAGGGTGGAGCTTCATTAATAGAATTCACCATCATCCGAAGGAATAGGTTAAAAATTGGGATTGTTCTGTTTACTTTTCTTTTGCACGAAGTCGTTACTACGAATTATATACAGTTGAATATTGTTTGCGTATGTTGTGTGTTTCTAATCCAACATTTCTCTATTTCTAAGCAAAGCGACGTGAATATAAGAACAAACCATAATCATGAATAATATATAATGTATACAAATTTCTGATGAATACAGAAAACTGTGAGTGTTGAGCGTCAAATTTTTAAAATTATTGCCATGGTTGTTGATCCAGGAAAGGAATTTAATCCATTCAATTTATCAAAATAGATTTTAAGGTAGAATCAGGCTGTCGCTTTATCCCCATATTTTATTTATTAATGAATATTTAGTATTAATTTATTCTCGAATAATTTTTCATAAATTTCGTCACAGTAAATGAAGCATTTTGTTTACATTAATAAAACTTCTGAGAGTAGGATTTCAGAAAAAACTAGGAATAAAAAATTATTCTGTCGTAAATTCTTCTTTACATGGTGAAGTAAAAGGCGTAAAGTACTTAAATGCCACACAGTATGAATTGTTGTTTTATACTTTGTATAGTTATATTACTTGAATTATTGCTGTTTTAATTTAAATAAACATTGCTAGATTTCTCATGGCATGTGTTCTGAAAGAAACTACGTACTAAATCCTAAATTTCGATTTTCCTCACTATTAGCTGTTTAAAAGAAGGTAGTGTCTAGTATGGAACAAAACATATTAAAGCAAATGGGTCTTAAATTTTATTTCTAGTGTAGGTTGTTGCACTTCATTCTATTAGTGTGAAAATGATGCTTTTAGGATTAGAAAACTCATTAAAAATTCCAGAGATACCAGGTTCAACTCCCGGCTGGA
Source organism: Deroplatys truncata (assembly GCA_030765065.1). NCBI lineage: Eukaryota > Metazoa > Arthropoda > Insecta > Mantodea > Mantidae > Deroplatys > Deroplatys truncata. The sequence goes on along the minus strand of CM060981.1, from coordinate 203,270,171 downwards.
ATCTGGTAACTTTTCTTCAGCTAATATTATTCTCCATCCTCCCAAGAGTTTGGAAGTATGAATGAGACCGAGACATTAGTGAGTATTTAATGTTTATAAAGAAATAATATTGACTCAATGATTAACGAAACAGCAAAACTAGTGAATATCACGGTCGATGAGCAATTGCTCCTAAGGCAAAGCAGCTGGTATGACCTAAGATGTTAAATGTGGAATACAAATGGAACAAAGAATGTCCTTTGCACTGATCAGAGCTGCAGTAGTAGTCTCCTGATTCGTTTTTTAAACACTAATTTACGTTAAATAGGAAATGGTTACCAGAATGTAATGCATTACTTACAGATAGCACAATGTCTTCATCTAAATGCCAAAGTAGAATCCCAAAATGATAATAGCAATCACTATGACTACTATGGTTACTATAGCGGCGACTGTTCTGTTTTCCATTGTGACTGTCGTGTCTGAAGTCTGCAGGGCAACTAAATGGCTCTCACATCAACATTATGACATCAATTAAGAGCATTAAGGCTAAATTTGATATGCTCGCTTATTGCTATAACTTGATATGGATGATGTAACCTCCACGTTTTCTCAAAATATACTTACTAAAAATTGTTGAATCCTGGTGACAGCATAATTTCTCCCATATCAGGTATGTTATAAATCAGAATTTCGTCACCACTTGTACAGCTATTAGTACAAGTTTCTGTTCTGCTCAACCAAAACAACTTCTTCACTGCATCAACCAAGCTACCATTCTCAAAACGAGTTCCACGTTACACACATCCAAAGAAATGGAAGTTCATTCCTTTACCATCTTATATGAACCACCTGGTTAAAGCACTTTCACATAAAAACATATTTTGTATTGTATTAACATGGCTTTCCCTTTCAAGTAACGTTTATTTTATATGACTTCTACAAATTATTCTACGAAAACTTATTTTTATACCCCTTCTACCCTTTATAGAAATAGTTTCATTACACATTATGTTGAAGATAAAAGGAGGTTAGGGGAAATAAAAACGATGGTCAAATGTTTAAAAAAAAACATCGCCATATGCTGGCCTAGAAGTTTCGTACTCTTTCCTTGTCAGCATGAGAAACAACTGAAAAGCGACAGAACCTTAAAAAAACGAACAAAGAATTGAAAAATTCAAACCAATAGTAACAGATATCTCGAAAGTGACTAATAACAAAAATATTATTTTAAATAAAGCGTATGTCTTAAAGAAGTAACATTTTTTCTGTAGTGTGTATCTGTTCTTTTATTCTCTTATAGCTTACCAGTTATACAAAATTATACAAAATTCCTTCTGAATAAAGGCTCTTCCTAGAAAGTTCAAGATATGAATTTTATCATGTAGGTATCTTACTTAACATATGGTATTTCAATTTAAATCGTTTGAGCCATGTTCCAGAAAGTTCAAAATTTTCAAAACCTTCCATATTAAAGGTAGTTTGGATTGGCGGATTTTCTTGAAAACCTACGTGTCCCATTTTCGTTAGAAGTTGAATCGAAATACCAATTTGGATATTTATCGGACATTATACTTTCGGGTTATGCTGTTCATAGGCATACGAACGTACGACCTATTCCTAATTTTTTTTCTCAAGATTCAGGAGGCCTTATAAATGTAGTTACGTTGAAATCCCGACACTGAATTTTTGAGTGGAATATAGTACCTACTTCCTATTATCCACTATATGTCGTCGTTTATAACGCTGCCCATATGGCCTATGACTTCAGAGGATACTTCACTCCACCAAGCGTTGACTGAACCCATTTTTAGCTGGAGGAATCCAGTGGGCAAATTTGTTGCCTCCGATGTTATGGTGATGATGAGGGTGTCGGTGGAATGAGAGCTTTTACCACGTTGGACCTTGAGGATACTCACAAGAGCAAGTCAGAGGTGAAGGCGTGGATAGGACTGATTTTAAATTGCCAATCCAGAATCGGGAATCGAATCCGACCCTCTGCACGAGAGCGGAAACGAAACCAATGCGCTACCCTGGCTCCATATCTACTAGGTAGCTGACAGAGAAACTAAAAAATATACATATTTCTGCCAAAGTGCATCATGTTTAAAACAAAGGTGTCCGGGTGCGTGTCTTTGAATAGCGTCGTTCAAAAACGAAGTGTAGGGTAAATACAAAATTCGAAATGTAAATTCACTATCTTCAAAGGTGCGACGCGAAGATTGTGAATAAAATCAAACTAAATAATGCTTCATATGCATTTCATATGTTCGAGAGGTATATTTGATTTTATTAACAATGATTGAAATGATCTTGATTAAAATACTACAAATTTAAGAGATTTACATCACAAATAAAATGTATATCTTGAATTTTTTGGGGATAGAGTTTGAAGTCATCTTTATTCATAAAGAACTTTATGTAATTTTGTATAGCAAATAAACCATAAGAGGTATTACTACACAAAAATGTGAATCTCTTTAAAACAGAATTTATTTCAAATACAATTTTTGTGATATCAGCCTCATCTTTATTTTTTGCTTGATTGTTTTCAGCATTTGTCTTTCTTTGAAGTGCCGTAGCTTTTCAGTCATTTCATGTGATGTAATGCAAAGAACATTTAGCGACTAGCCTTTAAGGACATAACTATCCATTCGGTTTCCTCTAACCCCTATATATACAACGAAATTTATAATGAAGCAATTTATGTAAATCAAAAATGCAAAAATTCAACAAAGATTTCTCCATTAACACGAAAAGGATAGAAAAATAAGTTTTCGTAAGAATAGTTTGTAGAAGCTGTATACAAATAAGCATAAGTGGATTGAGAAAGTCATGTGAAAATTCTACAAAGAGGAAGGTACTCAATAGAAGTAGTATAAAACAGCTTCAGCAGAGTGAAAGTCACGCTTTGCAAGAGGTTATAAAATTGCATTTCACAGAATTATGTTCACAATTTAACTCATTAGTACTTTCAACAATATCTTGAATATTACTTACAAATGTTACTTTGCTAATATTTTTATACGTATGCATTTGGTTTAGTATGATTAATCATGGTAATAATAATAATAATAATGATAATAATAATAATAATAATAATAATAATAATAATAATAATAATAATAACTGATCTGTAGCTAACGTTAACATTTACCGATACAGTCTAACTCTCCACAATTTTTTGGGTCTTATATTTTAGCGTAATTCCAAATAGTAAAGTGCGTTCTCGTTGTTTCCCATTACATGGGACCTACTGTTGGGCTAGAATGCGGCAGTATCAGTATACGTGTGAAAAAAAAAAACAAAAAAACAGGGCGCATTCTCCGTGCGGCCAGGCTTAGCAGGGCATCCCCAAACTTGCGCACTGAGGCTATCCTCCCTATGAGAGCACCTGCAAGAGGAGCTTCCCTGGGCGACTCTTGTGCGATCGCGATTTTGCGATTTAGAACTTTAAATAACCATATAAGAAGATAACAAGGCAGAATAAATGAGAAAACAAACCGGAATACGGTAAAGACACGAAATAAAATAAACAAAATGGAAATATGGAAATCAGGAGTAATTATTAAAGCTCAGAATAAAACACGCCGCGTTTTCATCAAAAACAAATTTAAATAAATTATAGTAATGTACTCAATAAAATTAAAAATTAAGTTGAGCAACGAGATACCTGAAATTATAGCAGGATATTCAAAACAATGCAGAAAAAACAATATAAGCATTTGGGAAGAACTAAAACTAGGATAATTAAATAGCATTCTAGGAAACTCTTTCTGCTTTAGTTAACTCCAACTTTTCATAAGCCGAACAAAACTCTCACATTTCTCTCTTACACATTTTGGGGTACACTTTTAAACTAGTTAGTATCTATCTTGTTCCATTCCATTCGACGTTCCTTCCGATTCTGCTTATGTGAATGAATTTTGAGTATTACGGAAAATGTTCATCCCTAATACCTACGATTCCTAAACTATATTGTAGTTTACAACCTTTAACTGATCTAAGGAATCATTTCTGCCGGCACTATTTGATGTATGCCTCTCTTTCTTGTTATCCAGGCCTTTGACCAGTAGAGTAGCAGTGTAACAGCTAGAATTATATAGAATTTCAGTTACGTTACTGTTGTCGTTTTGTTTTATGTTCTCTTAATCCTTTCGCAGACACCTTGAAATGTAGCTATTTTGTTCATTATACTGTTGTAATAGTCAAAGAAAATATCGTAGCCCAGGTAGTTGATATGACTTTATCAATTGTTTTATTCCCTATAACTATTTTTATCTTATTTGTTGTTTTCCTTGTAATGCCATTACTTTTGTCTTTCCTTGAAAACTGCAGTTACAATTTATGTCTATAACGAATTTGGCCGTTGCCTTTTGCAGAAAAGAATCTCTTTGTGAAGACAATAACAGTTTATTCGGGTTCTATTACGCATAAATTTTAATCTTGTATAACATAAACATAGGGGGAGGAAAAGCAGTTCATGAAAAACCTTTCTCGCTGTCTTGTTTGCGTTCGTTATCGGATGCAGAGTACGCTTTTGAAATCTTCGTGTTCTGCTGTTTTTTCTCCCCTTTTTCAGTTTTTATTGGAGAAGGATTAAACAAACAGAGCTCGTTAACTTTACCACAGTTTTTAAGATCTAGTATCCGTATTTCTCTACGAGATTACATTACAGGATTCTCCTGCAAACCAAGCTGACGATACGCTGGTTTATACTCCCTCCTTGTCAAGCGAAATGCTTTAAGCGTCATGAAAATTCTATAGTGTTGCAATATAGATTGGAGTTAAACCTCTTTTCAGATTTAGCGGTGCAGTATAGTAAATGTGATTAGGCTAGTGGCTATATTTTGTCAGATACGCGGGGAGATTTCATACGACCAAATACTCTATAAATAGGACGAGCAAGAACGAACGGAAAACAATGACATTTGCGATGTGACATTGGGCTCTGTGTATTAGTGTACATCAAGAAGTCCAACAGATGTAACACGTAAATGGTTCTGATAATTTCTCTTGTGATATTTTCTTTTAGAGCTTCTATTGTATGCGAGCTATTCTTATACACTTGTTATTTTTTATTTATCCGTAAATAAAACTTACAGGACACTAGCTCAGGGCTATGAGAGGGCCTCTACCCAATACTGATAATTCTGTTCTCAGAGCTGTTTTCAGTCAATATGTGATACGTAAGTAGTATGAGCTAAAGCAGGTTCTGCAAAAGAATGATTTCTGCATTCAGGGTTCGTTAATTGCTTGACATTATATTTCACTTCAATAACTTCGACCATATACAATAACTTCAAGTTCAGAATCACACATGCGGAGCTAATGGATGTTCACGGAAGTTCCACACGCATATGCCGGAAATACACATCTGTTGAGGGAGATCATTTACAGCACCTCACATAACGCAGGCTAGTGGTCATTGTAATTATCAGTTTTCACTATAATTTTATGCTTTCAGTGAAAGCTAATTACCTTATGTACGGAGATGCGAAAACTTACAAACAATTAATTTGTAATAATTTAATGACTCCTAATTTTTTATGCGATTACAAAGAAACAATGACAAATAAACAAACCTAATTAATATATTAATATTTCCTTGTTCACAAAATATGGCTGTGGTTTTATTTTATAATCGTAATCTTATTTGAAAGAATATTTTTCAGAGTCTCAAATTATTGTCGTGCATCGCATGACGTGCTGGGCAAAAGGACCCAACTTGAAATTTACGAAGTATTTTGTTTAGATTTGAGAATAAGCTCAAATTTAGTTGCACGGTATTATTACGCACATTACGAGACATACCAAAGCATTTATTTTAAATTTATAGGCTTGAAGTTTCCGTAAAAGTGAGTAATCTAAAAGAAAGAAGCTGTTATTTTATAGCCATTTCTTCAGGATCATCTTTGGCTGCGGTATGATTAGGAATTAGCAACGCAAGTAGGCCATAGTGGGCCCTTCTTACTTACAACCGTGAGCCCTAGGAGGAAGGGATGAAGCGGAGACTCAAAGAGCGACCAGATCCGGAGGGCTGCAACTATTCCAACATACCACCAATCCTGACTTCGGCCTGAACTACTCGCAACCCGGGGTTCTCGTGGCAATCGAGACGGCTCCCAGAAAGGGAGTCTCGTCAAACGCCACGGAGAAATTTTTCCTGAGTGCAAATTTTGTCATCCTGCCGCAACACAACAACCGCCGTTGCCTATCCCTACAACCCTGAAACAGACGAGTGAAACAGGTGAAAATAAATAATGGGGACAGGAAATTCGTTGTAGAAGGGGAACCACGTCACTTCGCCTACCAACACCGCCTTTGAATTAGAGCACTTTTAAATATGCAGTTTTTGAAAGTACACATATGATTTCCACAAAGGAATTTTGAAAATTATCCACAATATACGTATTTACCGGTCTGTTGCATGTAAATACAGCCAAAACTTGCAATCACATGCAGAATATAGCCTTAACAACCGTGAGTAAAATACAAGACGTGGACAAATCCATTTTTGCATAACTTCTAATAAACATATATACCTCTATATACTCGTCCTAGGCTTAGTTATAACATCTCAAACAATCTGTTTTAAAATTGAATTTTGGGTTCTTTATAAGGGACAAAAAGGATAAATGGAAGCAACCCAGGGGAAGTTTATACAGTTAAAAGATACAGTACTGTGACGCAGCGTTATGGGCCAAGTTTTTTGGGAGGTTGGCGACATCGATCGGAGAGATAAACAAAGATAAATAGCGCTCTCGCCCAGCAAACACCAGATGCACTTTTGCCAAATAATCTCAATATTGTGGAAGTATCCCTCTTCTCTCCGCCTTTAAAACGTTCTGGAACTCTAACCACCGGCTGTATAAGCGAACACTCTCGCGAGTAATTCAGTGAGTAAGGAGGAGAGTTAGTTAGCGAGTGTGTTTCTGGTGTGATGAAAAGTACTGTTCACCTAGCGAGTTTGTGAGACTACTATAACATGCAATGAGTGCTGCTGCTGCCGGAGAGATTGGAGAACACTTGTTTTCGACTCCCCAGTGAGTGAACCGTCCTGAAGAAGAGGCTAGTCATACGTATTTCATTGCAACGCTACATCACGAAGAAAGCGAAGTGACAGTGAAAAGTTAAATTGGGTAACATTAGCGTGTGATAGTAAGAGCTTAGAGAACTGACAGTTAAAAAAGTGGGCCAAGTTGCAATATTGATGGATAGCTACTTAGATTCAGAATTGAATCAGTTAGTTATGAAACAATTAAGTTCATTTACGATCATAGTGAGTGAAGTGTTGGATATATTTCTAAGGGTGCAAATTCACATTTTAATTGTGACGAGGTACTAGGCTGATAAAAATAATTTTTCTTTATGTTATTTATGGAAGACAATGCATGGCACTGAATTCTCATCAAAGATAAGCATTTTGAAGCTCCTTATTCCAAAACGAAAAGCGCGCGTGCACTTCAGGGAAAGATCTCTCACCTCGAACAACACGTCACTTGGAAAATTGGTTTTTGTTTAACTTTTTTGCTTTGTTCTGTTACTTTACCAATGCTTTCTGCTGTTATGGTCAAAATTAAGGTATAAGCACAAGGAATAAAATGTATCTCTTTAGAATTTTCTGTGAATTGCACGTAATTTAATATACGATATTTATATTATATAAATATTTTATGACATTAATAAATTTCGAAATGTTCACTACAGTCTGTTTAAGTTTCCCCGACTTTTATGTAGTGCACTTTCTAAGCTTTAGTATTAGTTTTTTTATTATGAGTCGTTCGTTAACAAAGTTAATTTATTTTTAAGGAGGTGTGACGTTATAAGCAGGTCCGATTGTACTTTAGTTTGTTGTGCCTTCTCTTTCCTCAGTTGCTAAATCTTGACCATCTATATATAATGCCTGGAAATAAAATAAATTCAGTTTCTTATTTTAAATATGTTTTCTGTGAAGTAAAAGCTGCTTTCTACTCTATAGCATTCTAAACGAAAAGTCCAAGCCGTCTTCGCAACTATGCTCTTTTGTGATTCCACACATTCTAATTCCGATATTCAGGCATTGAACATCCTCTTTAGTCCTTTAGTCATTTTAGAGTTGAAATTAGAAGCTGTATTCTCGCTTAATCGCTCATATCCATTGGGAACAATATGAATTTTTAATGATGAAAGAATTGCCAAAATAGTTGAGTGATTTCCGAGATTACCCTCTCCCACACTCACACACACATACACACACACGTTATGTATATAATGATTTCTGCTTTGCACGAATCGTTTCCTCATTCCCCATTCCTTCATGTGCATATTTTAAGCAGTTTCTTTACGTCCAATTTTTCAAACAATTATTTTCCCGCTTCTGCATCAGTTACGACACTCTTCATTGTTCTCTTTCTATAACAGGTATATCACTTACTTACTCTACCCATATCATTGTTTACAATATTCACATTTTAAATGCGTCCAGTAATCTTTTGTTTCCTCACTTCATGGCAATGTCAAAGTTTCCACGTTATACACGTTACATTGGACAAAAACGACTACACTAATATTTCTTTAGTTCTCTCATTAAATATATACGCAGATGTTTTAAAGGGATTAAAAAATCTCTTTTGTCCTGTTTTAGCTCCATGGTAAAAGCTCTGATGTTACATCCCAAATATTTAAAGCTTTCCAATTGCTCATTTCGAATAACAAAACAGTATTTCTTTACTTTACTTCCGATAAGAACTTTTGACGTTTTAAAATGTATTCAAGTCCTTAGCCCTCGATAATAATTTATCTTAGAATGTACCGAAGGATCGTTTTCTCTTCCTGAGCAGCAAAATAAAAGCTTAGCGTACCCAATTGCTTGTTTCCACACAGTTCCATTTAGCTAGGCACTTAGAGTACGGCAATAGCAAATGTATTTACTTCGGTAGTTTGTGTGTACATCACTGAAGGTAGCTCCGATAATCACCGACCGTAAAACCATTAATTGTTTTCGCAACTCCGCACGGGACGGCTGCAGAATAAATGTTGACTAAACTAATAACATGGCGCTTGCTGCGTGTTTCTGTGGTATGCGTTTATTTCAAAATATACGGTAATAGCTTTAGATGTGACTCGCCATAGATTTGGAGTGCACACATTGCTGCATAACGAACCTTAAGTAATGAAGTTTTTTAGAGTGATAAAAAGTGATAAAGTGATACGTTTTTTACCGTTATAAAAAGTAATCAGCAGATTAAGACAATCGAAATACTCGTTCTCAAGCCGACGGTAATAGTGTTTAACACCAATTCTTACTGCATACGGCACCCGAGGCGATGGCCATTGATTAGACATGAAAGAAAATTATTTGTCAAACGAAATTTAGCAAGGAAAGCTTAAGTTTAGGCCACCTCTCCGGCATTTGCCAGTTGTGACTGAGGAAAAACCTCAGAGTGGAAGGACAGTACTTGTGGGATTTGAACATTAGACCTTCGGTTCACGAATCTGTTTCTCGACCTCAGTTACTCTTGTCGGTACAGTTGAGAGAGATGGAGAGAAAGATATATATATATAGTCTTTAATAGGACTTGCCCTTGTATATATATATATATATGTATATATATACAATGGCAAGTCCTATTACTAGCAAGCTGAAGTTCTCTAGAAGGGCATAACTCTAATTTAAAATACTTGTAAATTTTATTCCCTTGTTAACTTTTTAGAAACTTTCCTCGTGTTTGTTTTAATTACAAACTCAAGGCTAGACAGAGATCTATCTCCTAGCATCACCTGGAGAAAGTAGTAACACTAGTCAGACTGAGATCACAGGTTGAAATGGCTAAGGAATGTATCCCTGAGATTTACTTTGGTGTGTCGCATGTTGAAACTCCGAAGTGACCGACTATCCTGACTGAAGTTTTCTTCATGGTTAGACTTAATCGCTAGGCAAATGCTTAATCATAAATAAATTTTCTATTCTTAATTCGGTTTACTTAATTTTTCTCTTCAACTTTCAATGTTGCAGAAACCGATGGAGGGTAGTGTTCGGTTAAGGCGTGCATGAATCTGTCCATATGGACAGGGAAGACATAGAAATATCACTATCAGGGTGTACCCTTTGGAGAGTTTAGGGACGCAGTTGGTTGTGTCTGCCAGCATGAGATCCAGCTACGTTTGATAATTTTTAACCTTATCCCATTTTGCGGGAGGCTACTTAGGCACAATAGGCAAAGTGCTACACGCAGTGTTTAAATTCTGTCTCTATTACCTTTACCTTAGAAGGAGCTCACCTCTCTGGTTCAATTGATAAAATGTCATTGGTTTGGGTTACCAAGACAGGTTTTTCTTCTTTTCTGAAAATGGATCTGGATGCTGCTCTCTGCCTCGTACTCCAAAAACTCAATACTCAGTCAATAAATTAATTTGCATTATGTACTATAATTACTACCAAATTTCCATAGATCTTTTCATTACCAACTGCAAGAACAGAAATATTGACCGATTTTTTTTCGGAGATGGATAGAAACCCTGGACCCTGGCTCCTAAATACAGATGACAACGCAATTCACAAGAGCTTAAACACAGTATAGAAATATATTGAACACTTAGAAGTGTTCTTCTGGCAGTGTTATATTCTGTGAAACAAAACAAACTTGTAGGCATGCGTTTCGACAGCATATTTTTAGAACTTTCCTTCAGAATCGGGTTTTAACGTTGCCTAGCATTCTCTCCGCATGGAGAAAGCTCCGGAAAAATAGCATCAAAGCCAACTTATCCCTTGTGGGAATTGAGGACTGTGGTTTGTGGTTGTCGACCAACACTGGTCATCCTGTATTCTCTAAGACCTAAACAAACCGAATTACTGTAGCTTCAAAGAGAAGGAATAAGTCCAGGAAAATTCCCATTACTACTGCGGCTAGCGAAAACGAAACACCGCCTATATGCCTCTAAAATAGTCCGTTATAGCAATTGTAACAAATATACGCTGACATTCCCTTTGTACGAAATTCGCTCCTTGCTCCAGTTTGACCCTCATTATGTTAGAACGCACTTGTGTATGTCAAACTGTAGAATTTTGTCAAATTTGTACATTGCAAAATAGTTCCTATACGAGTTTTCCTCTTGGGTGCTAGGCAGACACAAAATAAATTACACCACGAAGGTGGGCGAGGCATGAAGTGGCACTTATAAACTGTCTGAAATTTACGTGAGTTTGAGCAATGCAGGTGCCAGAAAAAACTCTAAATTGTTGTGCTTCTCTTCTGAAAATGCATTAAATGGAGAAATCATTATTGTGTCAACATCGCTCCGCTGATTTTATGTTGTAATTGTAATTTTTCCTCGTGTTTTAAGTGGTGCTATTAATATCATTGCAAGGAGATAATTACAGAGACGAATGTTTCGCAACTCTTTTTAAATTTGGCCAGAAAATTAGTACATGGCCTATAACAATAAGTTATGATTGAGAATATCTCCTGTTTAATGGGGGATTCATAACAAATAGACGTACCTAAAACAAAGAAAATAAGCAACAGCCAGAAAGCGAGTATGATTCCTGAGCTAATGGAAGTAGTCACTGACTATTCACAGTACACAATGCTACCCTATGTTCATTTTCAGGATATGAGATAAATAGGAAATGCATATCACTCTGGCCCTATACAGGATGGTTTAACGGTCAAAGAACGTGTTGTATAATTACACTAGGCTCTACTAATTATTACACTTTTATTGCATGTAAAATTATTATACACACCTTACGTAAAAACATATAAGACATTCGTTGTTAAATAATAAACATAAATTAATCATCTGGTGTTCAAAATACATGCCCGATGATTTACAGTAATAGAAGTAGACTGCTATCCTGATATTAAGTTCGTTTACAATTTTATTTGGTTTCTTATATGAAATATTTATTAATTGTATACTTATTTTGAAAACAAAGAAGAGCATTGCAGGTTCTGTGTATGAGCATATACTTTTAAAACACACAAGTGTTTGTAACCTATAACTTGAAAAAACATGCTCCTGTAGTTGAAGGCTGGGGTTTGTAAAAATTTAGGTACAGACAAACACACACAGTGAGATCGGTTACATTCGTAATGTTGTGACTTTAGTTGAGTAACCGGAATGTGTTTCGGTATTTAGGTTTGTAGTTTAGTAAAACTTTGAATTTCCTTTGCATTTACATTGACATTCAAGTAATTCTGTAACTGTGCAGGGGAATCTAAACTATTTACCCATGGACTAAGCTGCTTAATAAAATCTCAGTTATTGAGTTTTAATTTTAATCAAACTGAAGTGCTGTAAGCGCTTTAAAGGCGTTGCCATACTGAGCGCACGAGAGTACCTTTTCTAAGTGCATTTTGATACAGTATTTTTAACAATTAAATGATTTCAGTCTAATTCTATAAATATAAAATATAATAACAGTCCTTCTTAAAGCAATATGTATATAATGTAATATATAAGATGTATGTAACAGTCATTATATAAATGTTTATATTATTATGTACATGTTTAATAATGCCATGTGAATGTATTAGGTAATTTAATAATGTAGGAGCTGTGAGAATAGTTGCTAACAATAAGGTAACAATGAGGTAACCTTGAAGCAATAATGAATTCAAAAGTTTAATAATGCTACTAGTAACTTTGGAGCAACAATAATGTAATTTTTGAGACAGTTTATAAATAACCAATCAGCAACTAGAAAGGCTAAAAGTTAAATAAAAATATTCTATTCAAGTAGGATTAGCCAATCAGAGACTTGAAATAGATGAAATTTGCAAATTCAGGCGGTAGAAATCAGTTGCTAGTAGACAGTGTTCCTAACTGGACGCGCGACGCGTCCGCGAGAAGTTTAATACGTATTCAGTGTGAGACGAGAATATTATAAAGTTTACATGTTAAAAAAAGTGCAAGTAATTAATAAATAATCTCACAGCTCTCTATATCAGTGAAGTGTTATTTTATCGTGTCAAGTATTAAAAAAAGGAGTGAAGTAAAAATTATAATTTGCGTAAACCTACATTCTTTAGCCGCACCACTCCCTGTAAAGTGACACATGTTTCCACTAATTAATACTGACGCAGCCGAGGCAAACGTAAATAAATATAATATTTAAAGAAACATAAAAATACAAAGTTGATTCTCAAACATTGGCACAAAGGCCACCGGAAAATGAACATTGGGGCGAAGGCCACCGGAAACTTTGTACAATACGTAGAAGCAATCTATACACCTTCTTCACATTGTACCATGCGTGGGGTGAACACTCCAAGAAACTACATCAAGTTTGGCTCACCAACACAAGAACTACAATACAACTCCTCCTAAAAATAAACTTACTTCAATTTACATCTTTGATTTATTAATTAATTTTTATTGTGTATTGATTTCAAATTATATAGTGCTTTACTTTGTCTTGTGTTTATTATTACATTAACAGCAATATATTTCAGAATTTTAAAGTTGAATACAATAAAAGGCACTGCCACAGCCAATACTAAAAAATACATCGGCATTCCTTCCAATGCTCTATTGTTGAGCAGCCGTGCGAGAACCTTCCTACATGTACTCAGTACTTCGCATCTCATACATTGCTGCGAACCTGCAATGCAATCTCAATTGATGTGGCATATTATACCTTGAAGTTAACTCGATTAGTCTCAGTTAATTTTTTTCAGACTTCTATTTAACCATACCACGAAGAATCTGAGTTCCTCTCATGGCCCTGAGCTTTTCATTCTGATTTAACTTCATAATATTGGCGTGCATACACATGATAATTATTGATTAGTAATTGTTTATTATTACATAACATTAAGTGTCTCAACCGCCTCGGGAGCTTGCATTTTAGTAACCTGTTTACACATTTAATCCCGTAAACTTAAATCTAAGTAAGTTATTTTTCGCAAAGTTGTTAATAATGATGTACAAAAATCCCAGTAATGCTCCACAGGAGACATGTACAGCATGCAAATGCCCTGAGAAAATAAAATCTGCTCACACATTTGATAGCACTTCTCAGAGAAAAGATATTAATCTTTACTAAAGCCGCATGATTTTTACCTCTATTGTGTTTATTTGCTCAAGTTTCTTTTTATTTTGTGACACAAACATTTCCATAATCAAAATAATTTGTTTAAGAGAAATATGAAATAATGAATAGTTACGGTACCTGAAGGTATACTTCTTTGTTATGACTTTATCTATCTTGCCACCATCACACACATATGGTAGTTAGTTTGATAAAAATCGTTAGTTATTTCTGATGTGACAAAAATTTCGTGTGAAGCTAGATTAGCATCGATTGTGTTCCTTTTATTTCTTCGGTTAGCAATAATACAAAAATTATAAGAAAGGTAAATTGTTATACTATTATTATTAAATAAATTATAAGCTTAGTTTTTATGTTATTACTGATATTATGTTGTACTTTTTGTAAACTAAACATATTTTTTTCTGATATGAAGCGCCGTTTGGGTAAAGGAATTCCCTGAAAAACTTCGGCTTATATTCCTAATATTTTTCTTTAATGCTCGGAGCAAGAGGCATGATTTCCAAATTCTTCTCCACTTCTGTAAAAGGTTCGGCCTAGGCAGACAGTTAATTAAGAATGTTTTAGTCTTTGCCATTAAAGAATTGTTTCAGTTTTTAAAAACTCATCTATATACTGTACCCCTTTAACTATTTTAAAATTTAATTTTGTTAAGTATTCGTTTTGAACTTAATGTTCGCTTTCTTATAATTACTGTTACTGTGCCTTATACCCTTTTGATACATTTTATTACGTTTTATGTGATTATTTTTGTACTTGTTTCCTTGCTTAACATGTTTGGTTAATTTGTTTGTTAGTTATGCTTTGTGTTTATGGCAGTCTCAGAATGAGAGTGTTCGAAAGAAAGGCTTTTCTTTCAAAATAACAGTTATATATTTCTGATTGTACAATATTGCAACTCAAAGATGCAACATAATTAGTGATTACATTGCATCACACTCGCTTTCTCCTCTCCAACTTTTCAAATAAAACAGTCCCTAAAGCAAAAAGGTTAGGTACCTTGACGTCACAAGGGCCAAGGTTTCACCTGAAACAGCATATCGAGCAAACACAGCACAAGGTGCAAGCACAATTACGTACCACTTATTAAAGCTAGCAGTCATATAACCCCCAAACCTGGACTTACCCTACAGAAAACTGTTATTAGACCCATACTTACACAACTGCTATTTGGGGCTACACTGCGAACACATACATTAAACAACTCCCCGCACATAACCACTGGGATACCAATAATAGCTCCAGTGCACAAAATATACGAGGGATTGTATATACACGAGATAAATCGGTTAATATCAAGGCTTGACCCAGAACCTTACAGCAATAGTCTCTCATAAGAAATCTCATAGTCAACACTCTCATAAGAAATCTCTGCGATTACAAACAAAACACTTTCAAACTCAAAATTCCGTTTCATTTATTAAAAATGCTCATAGCTAACGCAACACAGCTATAGACGTCACAATACACCTATGCAGGCTAATAAACACAAACTAATGTTCTATATTCATCTTTGTTCATAGTTTACTTTGAGTAATTATATGAGAATCAGATTTAGCAATTCTAATGGACAAAGTGCACATATTAAATAGGTATCTTCTAAATTTCAAAGTATAGATGGTTCACTATGTAAATCTTCAAAACTGTTAAAAAAGACACAAAATATTAACCTAATTCACAAAAGCTATAAACATCAACATAGTCAGTAATAACCAGGAAAGATAGATCACTTATTCAGATAGCAGAAAAGTACTTTACTGATAATATAATCAGAGCAACTGCTTAAACTCTAGAAATGCTTAAGGACTCCTTGGTGAAGCCATTAAAGAGCGATTTATACGAAGGCTCCAAAATTTACAGATTTTCATTTCTGACATAATTATTTTAGCTAGTTACTCAGAGATTTTAGACCGTAAATCAAACCATAAAAAATTAGTATGGACTATAGACTAATGTAAACTGGCCTTTCCTGTTATATCGCGTTGAGATAAAGAGTTACATGTCTCATTTTAATTTCCGCTTCCTTCACTTCTTGAGATGGCTATATAGTTCCTTTAATTTTTGTTTTCTTCTCTTCAACAGAGAGAGAGTTAATTACTTTATGCTAACCTAGTCGTTTACGTGCCTTTTAAAATAAGTAGCAAAGTTTAATACAGTTAAAACTCCAAAACTTAATCTCAACTCTCAAGGACCAGTTATTTGAACGCTGCGCCGTGGGTGTTGTGTTGGGATCTTTTGACAATATAATAACTAGTTACTGCTACCCGCTAAACAGTAACGGTTAAAGGATAAGAAACCCACAAAATATGCATTACTGGGATTCGGATTTTTCATAACATAAGTGTAACAAGCATATACACAACTTTACAAGTTCACATATTTACACCACCATACGTACTAGTCACACGTATAATGAAGGAATATGTTATGTAAGATTTAGGTATTTTACAAAGTCGCTGATTACAGCCTATGCTAATCACCGCCTCATGATACGCTATTGCATAAGATTTGTGAACACCAGAAGTTTGTTTAATGGCATCATGCTAATCAACTTAATCTTATTAACTACAATTTAGGTGGAATAATTGAATATTTTAAGTTGACTGGTTACAGCATTCTTGAAACCAAGCTTACTCATCAAATCCATAATCAGATAAGACGTAAAAGGAAGTCAGTACAACAGTGAGTGGGCGTTGGAATCACCACGTAACCTAATATCAAGCAAAAGACGCGGCACCTAAGACTCCGAAAACCAACTACTTTTAGAATTAGTGTTCGCTTTAAATAATCCCTGAATAAGGAAATCTCGCATAAATATCACTACGTATAACTCCATTTTTAATGTATAAAATCTGATGTGTTACACTCACAAGCCTTTCTCTATTCTTGTACAAACTATATTTCGAACGCTTATTCTCCATCTACTTCATGTTAATCGACATAAAAAACTGCAGAAACTATCGTGTTGCTAATATGGGAGGCTCTAAGCGATAGTCAAATGTTTACGAGCTGGTCGTTATGTGGAGAGTTCCATTCTCTTTGCAAATTCAGCATAAAAACAAAAAAAAAGTTCAATTCCCATTTCAAAAAACTATAAGTATTGGAAACTTCAAATAAATAACAAGGAATATCTCGGAAACGGTTCACTCGACGAAGTAATAATAGTAATAATAATAATAATAAATAATAATAATAATAATAATAATAATAATAATAATACATATCACATAAATTGTGTGTTTTAACGAGATCTACATTTTTGGTGTAGTCAAATTTTGTCTATCTCTTACAGTTATGCAAAAGAAGACTTTTGGGAACATTCCCAGAAAATTGAAGTTATACATTTCATTTGCCATGAAAATATCTTAAACAATATTCTTACATATTTTAATCAAAATCGTAGAGTAATTTTTGAGAAAATCAAAATTTTCCAAAAATGTTACAAGTAAAAGATAGTCTGGGGTGGGTGGATTTTCTTGAAAATCTTAGTGTCGCATCTTTGAAAGATACTGAACCTAAATAACAGGTTTAATATTTCTCCAACTTCTCTTTTTTGAGTTATGCTGTTCACATATACACAGACACACACACGCGCGCGCGCGGATCTTTTTTACAAACGGTTTTTTTTAATCAGTGGGCCTCAAAAATGTATTTCCAGTGAAATTTCGATATCGAATTTTTGAGTGGAATGCATACTTCCCCTACTTAGTATACGTAGTAGAGAATGTAACAAGAAAAAAAAGCTTCTGCGCAAAAAGCGTTGGCGTAGAATTAAAATGGAGTGAATACACTATTAAACACCACATATGTCAAATAACACACCAAACTCCCCAAGTATAACGTTTACATACGAGTAAAGCGCAAAATAGTCATATAATTTACATGAGATAACAACTAAGATAATCAAAATATTTAGCCATAAGTCGGTATGCTTGTCTACATGTTCATTAGCAATACGAGGGTCAGTCGATGACTAATACCTCCTATTTTGTTCCTCTTGTAATTTGCAAGAAACTTAAACTTTAATTACACAGCATAAAAGCCACAACATTGTCACTTTTCAACATAATCGCGACGTTTTCCACAGTCATACACCTTCCTCGGTCGTTGGGATAAGTTAAGGCGTGTGGCCGGAAATCGACCCACGTGCCCATTGCCGGTGTTAAAACAGCTGCAGGAGCTGCTGTTGATGTGTTTGACGTGGCTAACACAATTGGCTGTGCTTTCGTTTAAGTGTCTAGCTCAGATAATTATTCGCCCGAGTTCCATCCTCTTAAGACTCAGGTTGAATCTCAAGGTTTCCTTTTTCGTTCAGTAAATCTTGAAGATTACAATCGACTCTTGACCATGGCGAGTTAGAACACGCTCTTCCATCTTCGTGACTACCAGCACCAGGACCTGATCGCATCCACGTACAAATGCTCCAACAGCTCTCTCCTGAAGGTAAGACTTTCCTACTCGAGGTTTATAATAGTGTTTGGGTTCATGCTACTTTTCCAGCAAAGTGACCGGAGGCCACTGTCATACCCATTTTGAAAAGTGGAAACGATCGTCGTCTCCCGTCCAGCTACCGTCCTATTTCCCTCACCAGTTGCGTTTGCAAGATGATGGAACGCATTATCAATGGACGGTTGGTATGGTGGTTGGGAACTCACAACCTGCTGACCAACACCCAGTGCGGTTTTCCGAGGCGCCGTTCAGCAATGGACCACCTTGTGTCACTGTCCATACAGATCATGAACGGATTCATGAAAAATTGTCAAACCGTTGCGATATTATTTGACCTCGAGAAGGCTTATGGTACGTGTTGGCGAGCAGGGACACTACGTTCCCTACACGCCTGAAATATACGTGGACGCTTACCACTGTTCATTCAGGAGTTTATAAAGGACCGCGTTTTCCGAGTAAGGGTCGCCTCGGTTTTTTCGAACCTTTTTGTTCAGGTGAACGGGGTACCTCAGGGATCGGTACTAAGCGTTACACTGTTTGCTGTAGCAATTAAATCTATCTGTAAATTTGTTCCTGCAGGGGTATTGTCAAGCTTATGCGTAGACGACTTTGTCGTTTAATGTACTTCCCTGCGTACGCCGTTTTTGGAACGCCGTATGCAGCAATGCTTAAATAATCTCCAAGATTGGAGTTCTAAAAACGGCTTTCGTTTCTCAACTGAGAAGTCCATCTGCGTGAACTTCTGGCGCCGTAGGAGACGATTACCACCTTCGCTCCGATTCGGTCCAGATTTACTACCATGCGCAGATTCGACGAGATTCCTGGAATTGACGTTTGGTAGGAAACTTAGCTGGTCATCGCATATAGCACAGTTGAAAGCGCGATGTGACCGTTATCTGAATATCTTGCGGATATTAAATGGCAAATATTGGGGAGCGGATCGGACTATTTTGTTGCGACTGTATCGCGCACTGGTCGGATCAAAAATAGACTATGTGTGTATCATTTATTCCTCAGCACGATCATCCGTGCAGTCCATAATCGCGGCATTCGAGTGGCTATTGGTGCTTTTCCCACTAGCCCAGTTGTAAGCCTTTACGCCGAATCTGCGAAACCTCCTCTGCGTTGTTGGCGTGAAATTCTTTTGGGAAATTATGGCTGTGCGCTTAAATGTGTGTCTCAACATCCAAGTTCGCTTCGTTTTCTCACACTGCGTTGGACGAACGTTATATAAATAGCTCCATTAATTCAAGGCTTGCAGGTGTTTTGTTTTCGCGAGCTTCTAACAAAGCACGACATTGAAATGCCAATTATGTATACTAAGTATCCGCACCTGCTTTTTAGAATTTTTGTCCGTTTACAGTGACCGAATTTTGATCTACACAGATGGATATAAGAGCTCCAACGGTGTTGGATGTGGTTATGGTCATGGAACCGAACCCTATACATTCGGTTTTCATGATAGCACATCCATTTATAGTGCAGAGCTGTATGCCATATAACGAGCCATTTTGCATTTGCGCCGTCTAAAACTGGGAGACTATCTAATTTTGAGTGATTCCCTAAGTGCACTTCAGAGCCTACGTGAGCTGTACAGCTACCACCCCATTGTTCAACAAATCCAGGATGCCCTCCATATTTTACATGCTTCTGGCGTTAATGTGGAGTGTGCTTGGATACCTGGTCACGTTGGCTTGCCTGGGAATGAACTTGCGGATTTGGCAGCTAAGGCGACAACCACAGAAGCCAGTGTTAAAATACTTCCGGTAACGTCAGAAGACTTTAGACTTGTTGTGCGGAGAGCGGTGCTGTCGTGCTGGCGCGAGGAGTGGTTGGCTCTCCGCGGAAACAAACTTAGTGTAGTTAAAGACATTCCGATAAACTGGATAACTTCTTCTAGCGTATTTCGTCGTGAGGAGGTGATTTTGGCTCGGTTGCGTATTGGTCACTGCAATTTTACGCACAGTTATTTTTTTAAGGGTGACCCTGCTCCTATTTGTCCGCTTTGTGGCGAAGGTCTTTCGGTCCGTCAGTGTTGCTAGAGTGTACTGCTCTAGCACATCTTCGGGACTCTCTGCAACTGCCTAACAGTCTTGCAGAGGTTTTTAGAGGATGATAAGCAAATTGTTCATAGGATTTTTAATTTTGTTTCGAAAGTAAATTTCCAAATGCGAATTTAGTGATCTTAAAAGAAGGTGTTTTATACTGTTCGGTTTAGTTTTATATATGTATATTTATATATGACTTGTGCTTCATTTCTATATTGATATTTACACTAGTGATCAAAAGTATCCGACACCTGGCTGAAAGTGACGTACAAGTTCATGGCACCCTCCATCCGTAATGCTGAAAGACAATATAGTGTTAGCCCACCCTTAGCCTTGATGACAGCGTTCACTCCCGCAGGCATACTTTCAATCAGGTGCCGGAAGATTTCTTGGAGAATGGTAGCCCATTCTTCACGGAGTGCAGAACTGAGGAGAGGTGTTGAAGTAGGTTGGTGAGGCCTGGCACGAAGTCGACGTTCCAAAACATCCCAAAGGTGTTCTATAGGATTCAAGTCAGGACTCTGTGCAGGTCAGTCCATTAAAGGGATGTTATTGTCGTGTAACCACTCCGCCACAGCCCGTGCAGTATGAACAGGTGCTCGATTGGTTGAAAGATGCAAACGCCATCCCCGAATTGCTTTTCAACAGTGAGAAGCAAGGAGGTGCTTAAAATATCAATGTAGGTCTGCGCTGTGATCGTTCCACGCAAAAAAACAAGGGGTGCAAGCCCCCTCCAGGAAAAACACGATCACACCATAACACCACCACCTCCAAATTTCACTGTTGGCACTACACACGCTGGCAGATGACGTTCTCCGAACATTCGCCATACCCGCATCCTGCCATCGGATCGCCACATTGTGTACGGTGATTCGTCACTCCATCCAATGTTTTGCCACTCTTCAATCGTGTAATGCTGACGCTCCTTACACCAAGCGAGGCGTCGTTTGGCATTTTCCTGCGTGATGTGTGGCTTATGAGCAGCCGCTCGACCATGGAATCCAAGGTTTCTCACCTCATGCCTAACTGTCATAGTACTTGGAGTGAATTCTAATGCAGTTTGTAATTCCTGTGCGATGGTCTGGATAGATGTCTGCCAATTACTCTTTACGACCCTCTTCAAATGCCGGCGGTCTCTGTCAGTCAACAGACGAGGTCGGCCTGTACGCGTTTGTACTGTGCATGTCAATTCACGTTTCCACCTCACCATCACATCGGAAACAGTGGACCTAGGGATGTGCAGGAGTGTGGAAATCTCGCGTAAAGACTTCTGACACAAGTGACACCCAATTACCTGACCACGTTCGTAATCCGTGAGTTCCACGGAGCGTCCCATTCTGCTGTTTCACGATGTCTAATGACTACTGAGGTCGCGGATAATGAGTACCAGGCAGTAGGTGACAGCACAATGCACCTAAGATTTAAAAGTATATTTGTGGAGCGTCCGGATACTTTTGATCACATAGTGTGTCTCTGGCTTTTGCTATCATTTTATATTGATATTTATCTCTGGCTTTTGCTTACATTTTATTTATTTATTTATTTATTTATTATTTATCTTAATTTTTTTATTCAGCTTTATCTCTGGCCTTTGCCATGATCTGTTATAGAAGGGCGCTAATGACCTAGAAGTTGAGCGCCCTTAAACAAAACCAACCAACTACGCCTCAAAAGATCCCAGAAAACGATACAAAATCCGACGAAGATTTTCTTTGGCGCTTTTTATACATGTGCTAGAATAATAAGAAATAATCCAGCCATATTTATAGTATGCTTACAGAAAAGAGGTAGCCGCTTAATGAACGAGTGGAAATATGCTCTGCCATAGAACAGCTTCTATCTCTCGTCCATAAAAGCTGGGGGGAGGGGTGGCTGAGGTTGCATATGGGCTCGCTAAGTGCTGTGTGTCTCTATGGGTGTTTTGAGCCCAAGTTGGGTAAAAAGTAATGTGCGATACCTTTATGATAACAAGACAGGTAGAAACACCTAGTGTAAGTTCTGTGGAGTAAATGTTATAAATGTATTATCATGCATTCACACCTTTTACAACAATCCGCTATTTTAACTTCAAGTTGATGCGTCTGTCCTGCGAAGTAATTCGAGATGAAATTATGAAATATTCTGTACAATGGAATTGTGATACAGTCACTCATGCTTTTTCTGACATTAGTGGAACGGAAAGTTTTCGCCTATAATTGGATATTAATATTGGAAATTAAAATTTCACAATAAATATATGAATTACAAAAACCATCAGTAAAAGCAATAGTGAAATATTTAATAAGCATTTAATAAGCCTTGAGGGACATAATTTGCTAAGAAACTGCATTTAACTTCCCTTAAGACAAAGCTAGAAACGGTGCTGTCGAAAAGCTATGCGTACAGCATGTGCGTAAAGTAACCTACATTTTAAGGAAAATGAAAAGTTGTAATAGCATAAAACCATACTTACTTTAAAATAATATGTAAAATATTACTGCAGAGTGGATTTAAATAGTTTTCATGATAGCATTAAGCACCAAAACAACGCACAAATTTGTATTTAAGTGTTTCTCCTGCAATAAATTGTGAATCAGAACGATAATTTCCACCTTGAAAATTAGCTTACAAATGACAAGATGTCACTATTGACATTCTGTACAATTGTCCTTTATGGAAACATTTTAAAATAATATTATATCATTCAGTACCATTTAAAATGCCACAAATGGGAATCAAATTGGAACTTATATTCTATGGTTTGCATGATTTACACTTGTATGTTGTTTAAAATTCTACCAGGAATTATAGTAGTATATTATGCAACGAGACTATACTGGTAGTAATTAAAACGCGAGTATTATTGTTAACCGAGGGAGCGAAGCGAAGCAATGTTAATACTTATCATACGAGCGTTTTAGTCACCATTAAGTTTCATACGACTGTTTATGCTCGACCATGTATCCAAATTAAAGGTTTCATAAGTATTCGTTTCTGGTTTGAGTGATGTGTTACAATCGTTATTCCTGTATCTATGGTTACAATACAATGACCTTGTAGCACCTGAAATTTTATGAGAACGAATTTATACCTTTTGATATTTTCCAATCCATGAATTGTGAATAGAATTTCTCGTACATATTTCTTGACTTTTGAGGCAACAGGTTATTGGTAAGATTGAGTGCTTTGGTCGTAATTTCTGGGAGTGTGAGTTGAATATCACTGTTACTAATGTCAGACATTTTGACTTTTCTCTAAACTCGCGCTAGTACCGTTGTCGATCGAAACGAGAATAATCGATGCTTGCGCTTTCACAATGTTACGTGGCCACTTCTAATTGGTCGAATACCAATACTTTAATGAGGCCCATTAAAGTACTACTACCAGTCGTATAAATACTACATTTTGGCATGGTCGGACATAAATTAATAGGACAGATAATGTACTCTAAATACTTTCAAAGAACAAAGAACAAGTTTTAAGCGTTATTCTATTCCCTGTAAATAAAAATCGTTGTAATAACTTGGTTTTCTATTTCGAATACTTAAAACAAAATCTTAAGTTGAAACGTTATTATTCGATATTTAGTACAGTGCATTTAAATAGCTTCAATGACAACACAAAACTTATTATGTGTTCTTAGCCAAGTTGGTATAAAATGTGCATAATATCGTTGATTATTTTCTGCGTTGGTTTTTTGAACTTGGCGTAAAATCCTTTTATGTAGCCTGGTTCGTTGTACCGTACAGAGATGGCTTGTTATTTTTGCACAAGTAAATATTTGTCGTTCTTTACGAAGAACATTGCTTTATCTGAAATTTACAGAGCATACAAACAGAATGAACAGAAGCTTTCCCTTTGTTGGAAAATGAAAGCAAATCAGCTTATATTTTGTAGTCTGCAATATTTTTATAGTAGTCAGGTCCGCTGGATATCGGTGCTTGTTAGCATATATTCGCGTGAAACCCAGGTGTGTTTGAGGAGAACAGCACGAGTAAACGAGTTTAATTAAACCGGAATTAGGATTATACGCATAATTTGGTTATATCTAGCTCAACGCACGTGTTTCATAGTCTCTAAACGCGAGTTCTGCAGCTCGCACGATGTGACTAGCTATGTTGTATGCATATCATAGATTAGAAGAGGAGGTCGAATTTCCAACAGTTTTCGTTATACAATTTTGATACTACTACACCCTTCATTATCTTCTGGAACTTTTCATTATCAGTCTAAAAACAATTTAGATTAGAATAATTAGTTCTTTACTGTCTCTACCATACACTAGTAGGTAGAGGAAGTATTGCCTTCCAGCAAAACGTTAATACCGAGATTTCACCAGAAACATGTTTTGAGGCACCTAAACTAAAAAAACACATAAAAATGTCTGCGGGTGTGTTTCTGTGTGCGTAACTCAAAATCGAAAGTGATAAATACCACACTTGATGTTTAGGTTCAGTATCTTCCAAAGATGTGATACGAAGGTTTTCAAGAAATCACTCTAGTTTATAATTTAGTTACATTCGATTTTCTCAAAGATAACCAATGTTTTTATTCATATAGGACCTTGTTTAAGTAAGAAATAAAATGAACATCTTTAAATTTAAATGTTTCTCTTTATTTGGAAGGAAATTCGTATACTTTGTATAACTAGAAGGCCATAAAAGATAGTAGAAAATTACTACACAAAAATTTATATCTCTTTTAAAACACAATTTATTTCAATTAATGTGGGACAGCCATTCTTGTGGCATCAGACATTTATTTTTCGAGATACGCGTTGTTATTGTTTTGATGTATTCAATACTTTGTTATTCTTTCAGTGCTGCCACATTTAGTTCTATCAGTATGGAATTTCAAGGGCAACATATAACGATCCTCCTTTAAACATTTCGCTATCACTTCAGTTTCCTATACCTCCTTGCACCTACAACAAAATGGATAATAAATCTATTTGTGCAAACATTTATGTCCATTAACATAAAGAAAAAAAATCACGTGTTTCTCCCACATGAATTTCTCAACCCACATATTTACTTTGTATAGCTTCTAAAACTTATCTATTTCTATCCACTCTCTTATTTTAATGGTACAGAAAATGTTCTTGTACAGGTTTTAAACATTCTAAGTTTCAACACGTATATAGCCATGTAAATAATCAAGTTCTAAAGTATTATTTTCTGTTTTAAAATATAAGTATACCTCACAATTTGGTGTTATAGTTAGAAGGTTTTAATTCGTAGTTGTATTTCAGATTCAGACTACTCTATCTTGATCGTCAAAATGCTAAATATATTCTTAACAATCATCGAAGGGTAACTAACAGTGTCGCAGTTTAAAGAGATACAAAGCAAAGCCTTGTATTTTGAACTCCTGAGAGACAACGGTTTGGGACCACGTTCATAACACAAGGTTTTCTCCCTAAGCGTTCTTTGTCCCGTTTTTGTTTTGTGTTGTTTTTCTTTTCTTCTCCCACTGAGATACGGAAAGGAGTGGGAAGATCTTTGTTTGAAGCACAGAGGGCAGCACAATAGCCCTATACTGTTACTTAATTTACTGCAATGTTAGAGATTGCACTGTCTCTACATAGCGGAGGAGTAAAGTCCTCAAGCCCTTAACAGCTTAGTGGTTGCCCTGCTGTGTTCTTTATTTGATACTTCCCCTATATTTTAAGAAATTCTACTTTAGTTTTCTTTTTCTTTCCCTTCTTTATCATGTTTTTCATCCTCTTTTTCTTTCTTTACTCACTTGGATTTCCTGGAAAATGCCTATATACGTAGATACTTGAGACCTATGTTTTTATTGAAGGTTTTGCTTACTTTGCAGAAATACATTCAGATTTTATTTTTGTTTCAAAATTCCATGTGTATTAAACCCAAGTACTGCTGACAAAATGGAAGTAGGAGGATGTACAAATATCATAGCTATTGCATACAAAAGTACGTCCTTTCGACAGCCCGCCCTAAAATCAAAATATTGTGGCACTTTTACCACAAAAAGCAAAAGAAAACAGTTTTATCCGTTGTGCACTCGAGTGCACGGAAGCTTGTGTTTAAACGGATCAGTGTTGTGTACAATGTTTATGCTGGTAATGAAGAGTTATAATGACCTTTCACTTTGGCTGTTCCCTTGGCAACCCTAATTATTCTGATGTGGAAAAATTCGCAACTGAATAATGAGCTTAAGGAAGATACAGGTATAATTTCAAAATTAAATGTCTGAGCGACTTTAATTAAATTTCAGATTGTATTATAGATATTCACTCAGTTATTTCCACTCAAGTGTGCAGAAAATGAGTGAAAGCGAATAAAACTGCCTATATAGCAGTGTGGTGCTTATTTTTGTCCTCTTTATTGGGATGAAAGTAATTAAATATTGTACTTTAAAACTTAATATTATCGAACTTTTTTGGACGAAATGTTAATGAATTCACCCAGGAACCCATTCTATGGACAATCTGAAGATAAAAAATAGTACATAGCTGTAAGAAATTAACCAATTTAAAGACGCGATATTGCATCACAGTTTAGCACTATGTACATATCAGACAGCTACTGATAACATCCATGCAGCTGACCCAGTTACCTGACTAAAGGTCAACTTACCGCGCTTAATGTGGGAGGAATAGTGGCATGTTACTGACCTTTATTCAGTAAAAGGACAAGGCTCGTGGAAGTTATCAGAAGTTACATGGATATTAACAATCATGCACACTTAGCAGAAAGTGGGTAGTGGTAAATTACAAAGCAATATAGTGCCCTTTGTTTGGTTAACTTCTTACGGCTATAAGTTGCAAAACATTATACTTATAATTTCATAAACTTGTTATCTTCAATTTATCCCTAGAATAGGATTCTGGAAGATTAGTGTTTGAATTCGTGGACATTCTGTATATACTAGCATTTTTATTATTCACTTTTGGGCCTATAAAGCTGTATACACGAACATATTTTAACCAAACAAAAAACAGGGATCCATATTAAGGTGTATAAAATAATCTCTAAGAAGCACACAGAGAAAGGCAATAACTTGACAAAGATAATGGACTTCTTTTAAATTCAATTTTCTTAAATCGTTTAATAATGGAAAAAAGTGGAATGAGAAACAAATTTAATAATAGAAAGAAAATTCCAAAGAAGACTTAATAATAATAATAATAATAATAATAATAATAATAATAATAATAATAATATGAGGAAACTCTGCACTCAACCAAGTAGTGCTTGATAAAGCTCAATGCTACATATTCTCCCTGGAAATAACTTAAGCTGAATCAGTATGTAATAGTTAAAATTCCTCGTTAGCCCTTGCTGTAGACAGCGATACAGTGTAATTAGATTGGGGAAAGTTAATCTAGACGTGTTTATTGTATTTTTTGGTCATCTCGGGTGGTACTTCCACGAATTTATTCAACCATTCTCAGCTGATTATGCCGAACATGATGATTGTTAATTTGGCTGTCCTGGGGATTATAGAAACTAAGATCTTAGGTCTTTTTAATTGGAAATGAAGTATACTTATTGCATTAATAAATACTCATATTTGAAAGCATGAAAAGCTAATCTTGCGTTCAATATTTGATTCTTATTTATTTTTTTTTATTTCCGAGACCTATAGTTTGCCTTACTGAAAAGCTCACCTGTTATTTTCTTACAAATTAACACTTTTTCAACGCGCAGCTACTCTGATTAGGAGCGTAAGATTAGGGGTTCAGAGCAGTCAGTAGCAGGGGCTACCAGTAATTGGCGCACAGCACCACACTAGGATATAGTGGGTTCTTTGTGCTTTCAAAGCTAACCCGGGAGGAAGAAGAGACCCAAAGAGCGACCAAATTTGGACGGCGATATGCGCTAGAAACGACGGGGTCCCTAAAGATTCCAACATAACACCAATCCTGATACCGGCTAGCCTAACCTGAGCCAACCGCAACCTGAGGGTCCGGGAATAGACGAGACAGCTCCAAAAAGGAAGCAGCCCCCAACAGTCCTGTCAAACGCCTGGGAGATATCTTTCCAGAGCGCAAATTCCACCATCCTGTCGCAACACAGCAACAACCGTCACCTGATCCTACAGCACTGAAATAGATGAGGCGAAACAGCTGACGGATAATGGTGGGGGCAGGGAATGATGGGCAGTAAATTCTTGATAGATGGAGAACCTTCCAGCATTCACCTACCGATCCGGAGAAACCACGAAAAAGTCCATGGTCAGAGTGGCCGGCTAGACGGGAAACGAAGCCGGGAGCTCACGAATCTGAACCTCACACCTCGCATTCCGCTTGGTCGATTTAAGGTTGCTGATCGCCGCGGTCGGTTTGTAGGTTATAACTGCTTTCATTTTCTAAGTTCCATTATATGGTGGTGCAGGTTAATATTGCGCCTACCTGGTGCAGCTACGCCAGAAATCCTACTAGTAAAAGCGGGTGTCTGACTCGCATTTTATGAATGTTCTCTATGAACATCAGGATTGGAGCTTTAAATTTATAATTCTTTCTATTGGTTACATTTCAACCGAATTTTCCTATGCCACCATTTGAACTACAAAGAAACATTTACCGATGTATTTCAATAATTTAGGCCGTGAAATTTTTGTTTTATGAAAAGGAGCATGTGCGTCTAACTCTATTGGGGACACATCTACTGTGCCAATGCGAATACAAATATGAAGCATTCCCAACACTCGCCAATTTGCCATCCCTTATTAACATTACTTTGTTAGATATTTTCTAAGTTTGCGATTTATTTTCAATAGGACTCAAGGTTATATTATGTATACTTAGTTAATAGATTTCAGCTGCTGTTCTTCTCTGCCCCCTCCACACTGGAGAAGAAACAGAGCTCTCCTTGAAGCACTACAAATCACTGATCGCCCTGGTAAACGAAATTAAACGAGAAGGAATAACTTGTGGAAACCATGAAAAACCCAAGATAAGGTGACAGGTTCAACGAGAGTCGAGCTCAGGACCTTCCGAATGCAAGCTTCAGATACTGCCGTCTGACCCATCCCATTATGGTTGCTGGTAGACAGATTATCAATATTTTTTCTTATATTTATTTCATTTTTAGAGCTGCTTATACATAATATTTATATTCATATAGACAAAATAAATTATTATAAGTATCATTTAAAAAGCTTTTCCCTTTTAAACTTAAGAAAATAAAATATTTAAATATTTATAAGCTGCTTCAAACATTTTGATTAAAATTTTCATTATTCTTCCTATTCTATTCCTCAAATGCCACTGACGTTTATCAATGAAGAAAGGATTGGAGTGCCAGAATTCGTTACAAAGCATTAGCAGGCTGTCTCATCAAGCGATTACTAAGAACGTTCTAATAATACAACATAAGAGAAAACACTATGGGAAACTACTTGCTCAGTCTCCGTGTATTCCAGATTATTTCATATGAATCAATGAGCGCTTAAATTCCTGAATTTCTTTATATTTAAACTGGAGCACATAGGGACTTGCAGTGAGGTTATCTGTATTAAGTTTTTAGAACTGCCTCAAGAGTCGCAATGATAAGCAATTAAGTTAATGCCCGAGCAGCTATTAGGAAACAGTGATTTTGTTTTGTTTTTATTTTTTTGTTAGGGAAAGTTTACTCAAGGACACCTTTTTATCAGACTATGGGAATCTTCTATCTGCGAATATACATCACCGGAATAAATTACTTTTATTATGACGGTAACGTTTTTTTTATCCATTTTCCCATTCATGCTATCATGGTGGAAATTTGAATTTCCTGCATTCCGTGGTTGTCTACTCCATCCACGTACATGCATGAACCACGTTAAACTCTAACTTCTGATACATTTATTATTGCAGACTTGGGATATAATTATGTTTGATAAATAAATTTGACCATTTAAATCTTACCTGGATCTTTTCTTCATTTTCATTGTTAATATTTACTTAACGATTTAATTACTGCAGCTAGGTGTGAGCTACAAGTTATTAATATTTTAATCAGCAACCAGGCTTGAATGGTCGATCTCCAGTTCGCCATCAAAGTCAATGTTGGTGACCTTGCTACTGGAACCAATGTTCAACAGTTGTTACTAATTATTTTTATTTTCGCGTAAGTACTATTTCTATTATTAACTATCTTAAGTAAAACACACGCTTTAAGTATGTGGAACAATCTCGGAACGACTTCGTCTCATGTTTTCAAATTATTTCTCGTTCTCTAATGACACACTTATCGTACTTGTAGTACAATATAATATTAGTATCCCTCAAAAAGGAGCCATGCTAAGAGTGTTATACCTCCGTAAATTATCCTACTACATGGAAGGATGGAGGTTTTTATTATAATCTACGTGGAAACTACGTTCAGTAGTGTTTTAAGTAACATGCTGTGAAATAATAATTTATTTATTTCAGATTGTTATGCATTATTGACTGAAGTGCTACAAAATTCGCACATTTAATAACTGCAGATGGAACTAGATGGTACAGGCTAAATAATTAGACAATTCCTGCGTTAACTTCTGTAAGTACCTTCGCCTAAGTTTTAGGAACTTAACTTCCATACTACAGTTTTCCGCTTGTTGCAACTCCAGAATGTTGTCTGTACTAAAGTGCCTTTACGACTGACTGTCTCATTTTCTTTCTTTCGAATGCACAAGCGTCATGATGGTACAGTGATTCTCCCTAGCGCCTGAAGGAGACAGCATGACTGTGACTATGCCCAGTGAACGGAGCCCAGACCTCACAGCTCAACGCAACGCGGATCTTTTGTGCTTATGACCCCCAGAAGGAACGATGAGTAGAAGGAACCACTGGAAGCTATAGGCCGCATGCAGGCTGGCCGACAAAAACGCGCAGAATTCACTAAAGAATCCAAGCTTGATGTACTGGTTACACCGGCGAGCGCTCAGAGAAGGCTTCTATCTGGGGAGTCTGTCTGGGAGAACTCAACTCATCAGACGGCACTCGTAGCCGTGGTTGCTGGAATGTATAGTTCCGGCGCTTCTCCAAGTTGAAGGTCGCGGGTTCGAGTCCCGCCATGGCATGGGAGTTTGTGTGTGTATGCCTGCTGTGTAATGTGGTAATAAGCGGTAACGAAAAAAACAGTATAAATACAGTATTATAAACTGGGTAAAACAAAGGAACTTAAAAAAAACGCATCTGAGGCGACTCAGAGAAGGCTGTCATCTGGAAGGTCTGAAAAGAACTTTCCAACGAGCAAGCGTATGCTTCATCTGTCCGACACCGACTGACACTGCACAGCCCCTAAGCCTGCCTGAAAACATTAAAAAAAGAGGGACAGTAAATTCGTGATAGAAGGGAAACCACCTTACCTTAGAAGGGTAATCGCCTTACCAACTAGGGAAAAGCACGGAAAACATGGTCTGAGTAGTCGACCCCAGGAATCGAATCGAGAACCGCCCGAATGCTAGCCTCGAACGTTACCGAGGAGCCATCTCGCTGGATTAGCAGACAGCACGGTGGACCTGTTAGGATTCTATGGTTTCAGTTATAAGCATTAAGAATATCCATTGAATTGCGTTAACTCGCTCTTGTTCTGTAGTAAGCTTTGCACACTCTCAATTCATAGGCTCCCCCGCCGCCGCCCCCACCTGGGGTAGCCCCATAGATACAATCGTTCGAGAGAAAGTGTTTTTGACAGCTGCGAACTAGATGTAACAAAACGAGCATAATATATTTATCTTCAATTATCAAGTTGTAAAGCTCTAAGATTCGAGTAATGCATTTACTATGAACTCATGTGATTACTCTCTAATTGCACTTATAACTACAATGCTTGTTATTCACTATTAAAACATAAGAGAATTGCTGCTATTGGTACCTTTGGTGTATATGCATGACAGAAACAGTAACTGTACATAATAACGGAGCATAAGATACTCTCTATCAAATAAATATAACTTTACACTTTGTATCTCAGGTAGAAAATTATATCCAAGAAGCCAAAAATCTAACTAGACAGACAGAGGAAGTCCAAGCAATTCTTCGAAATTCGGCGATTGCTAGGTAGGAATGGAGGTGGGAACAGCTTTACAGTAAAACTGGCAACAGCTGGAAATATTTACACGAATTAAGGAAAGTTCAAAGCCTTTACTGGTGAAGTGGTAAATCCCAAACATTCGGTACTTCTTAGTTTTTTCCACCTTTTTCTGCCTAGGTTACGGCTTCTTCCTAAAGAATGCCAGCAATTTGAATATGTATGACACATGTTCATCTTGTTAAGAAAAATCGCAAACTACGATAAAAAGCGCTCTCTTATCAAGAAAGTCAGCCAAATTGGCAAATGATTCCAATATTGACACTGCCTTAATGAATATTGTAACAAATCCTTTTCAAAACAAAACTCTGGCTAACAACTGAATTGATAATATTCAGGACTGTAACAAGCCTTATCTTGTTCTTCGTATGAATTACAATATTCCAAAGATAAACCCTTAGACAAGGTTAAGTATTTTGATTAGATGTACCAAAACGCAATTGATTAGAATAATAAAAGCACATGAAAATTGATGTTTTATGTGAACTCAATGATGTCGCATCGCTACTAATACTGAGATCGAAATAGGTGGCTAATGAAAAAAGGCTCAAATATATTTGAATACTATTTGGATTAATAGTTTTAAATGTTGAAGTTAGTAATGTGTTACGTTCATACTTACTTAGACGCCCATGCGAAATACTATTTTGGCGTTGGTAGACTCACCTGCAAAAGAAAAAGAAAACAATTAGGATGAATTATACCAAGCCAGGTAAGCAAATATGTGACAAAATTTTGTTATATCTCTGGTTATATCTGAATGCTCAAAGTAAACAAATCTCTATGTCCATAGGCAGCGGTTCCTTTAAAACGTTTTGGATTTTAACTATTCTTTGTCATTGAAACATATTTTCAATTTATATTTTTCTTTCTTTACTTCTTTCTTTCTTTCTTTCCTTCTTTCTTTCTTTCTTTCTTTCATGAAAGGGAAATGAAATGAGAGGAAATAAGGGAGAGAGGAAATTCGTGTTAGAACACACCATTTCAGCATTCGTCTATGTCAACCAGGGAAAACCACGAAAAACACATGGTCAGAGTGAGCGGCCACCGGGAATCGAACCCGGGACTTCCCGAATGCGAGACTCACACGTTACCGCGAAGCCATCTCGCTCGGTTAGAACTGTCTACACATTTATTCATTATTTTTCCAGGTGAAACTAAACTGGAGGGAGCAGAAGTGAAGTATTAGTAAATGACAGTGCAGGACAATTCAGTTCATTAATGGAAATTATTTATAGAGAATCGTTGAAATGAAGGAGTTCGTTCATACCTATGTGAATTTTTATATTGGTAGAAGGATGAAACAGGATCTTTCTCTTCTTGAGGTAATTAATAAAGTTAGCCTCTATTTGAATATAAACTTTAACGTAAGGATACATTGTTTTTATGAGCTATGAGTTGTGGAAATATCTCGAAGCTAAAGCTAGAGCAATTTTAACAATGAGGTAGTTGATTAGCAGACCGGCGAATGGGTAAGAGCTACAAGTTTTCATAATTGTTACGTTATGCCTAGACCATGTATAAAATATATCCATATAATGCTGTGTAAAATTTCAAGTCTCGAGGAGTCAAATGGAAACTATTGTATTTATGAGTTTGAAAACACGATCTAAAGAATCATCTGTAAAACAAATTATCTGCTTTTAGATATTTAAAGTTCAAGTTTTCATATACAGGGTTCCGAGTCCTCTTACACTTCTTGAAGTTGTATCTCCTAGTTGTACAGGGCGCGTCAATATTGTTGCTGTTTAAAAGGTAGTACAACTTTTAATCACTTATAAATTCTGTGTAGCGGTATGTGTCTATGTGTGTATGTGTGTGTGTTCGTACAAATACGCTGTGATGATCCATAAAAGGAATAACTAAATTATTTCCATGAAATCAAATAAATGTGGTACCAATGGCAGCGCAAGTCGTTTGTTATTGATAAAAATTAACGGTGGGGTTAGAAGTAAACTGAAACAGAGGTTATGTTTTGACAAACCTAAAATCCTAATTCGTTTTTTCCGTACTACACTACTGGTAATACTAGATATTTTAGTACTACATTAAGCAGAAATATACTCTACATAAACTATAAAGTTTAACATTATTTAGTAAAGTATCACTGTGGTACACTATAACTACTCAAGTAATGTGGTTTTGGTTGCATCCTTGGTCTCCCGCTTTGTTTTATTTTGAAATTAATGTTAAGGAACAATGGTGGGCATTGTAACATATGCCTCGATTCTGTGGTTACTCTCCATTTATCACTCAATTGTTAACAGGCCACCCATGCATACGCAATGGTAAACACCCCGCCCTGTATCCTGGTGTACCAACAGAAGAATCTGTGGTGTCACATTAAGGCAAGTAGCAATAATTCGTCACCGTAGAAACACAACGGTTCCTGGACTGTTGTGATTGACTTATGTGATGCATTGCCAATGCCAGCGGAATATCATCTAAAAGGTGAGTCTGCAAGGAAGTCCAGAAACTCTCTCCATCGAGATCGTCTTCCAGGAAAACTGATCCAATGGATGGTATCCTAAAATACCGTGCCTCACATTAAGCTTGCACTGAATCTGCACATGATACCCACAAAACGATCCAGGAGGGCGATCTACTACTCTCAATGTTGATGAAAGTACATACGTCTGACCACAACTTGTGATCAGTATTTAGGGGTATTCATTAGTATTCATGATAAACATTATACTACAGTGCACGAAGTATATAATTAGAATATACAATTGAGTATGTCGATTAAATCTATGTAATAATCCTAACTAAATGTTAGTACATCAAACATACTTGCATTGACCGCGGTGACAGTGTTAGCAGTGTTAGAACCTACACACTTTTAAATAAAATATTGAAACAGAAGCAAGTAGTGCTACGTAATATATTGGATCTATTTTACCATCCCTGGCGTATCATTTGTGTTACCTATTCGAGCAAGTGGGCGTAGTTTAGTGAACAGGTGTATTCAAATAGATAATTGATTTATAAGTATAAATTTCAGTCCACGTTGCAGACTAGACTAAAGCGCAGACTTTCTCTGTGCATTATCGTTCATTCACACACATTCTTATTCTTCTATCCTTTTCTTGTTAATCATGACAGTCAACAGAAATAGTTTGAATTATCTAATCGGCGACACTACACATTTTTTTTGAAAATATGGAAAAGTGCCATAACCTGTGGATGTATGCCATAAAATTAGAAACTGTTTACATGAGCTCATAAAAAGCAAAAGAATGACCACTTAAAGTTTGAAAGTGCACAATAGTGGAAATCGCCATAAAACAGATAGATAGTTGTAGTAAATGAACATTTTCTTTTGGAATATTGTTGCATACAGTTTATCTCC
Organism: Deroplatys truncata; assembly: GCA_030765065.1. NCBI lineage: Eukaryota > Metazoa > Arthropoda > Insecta > Mantodea > Mantidae > Deroplatys > Deroplatys truncata. The sequence goes on along the minus strand of CM060981.1, from coordinate 203,234,297 downwards.
AAGTATGATTCCGTCCTTTGACGAATGCATTCAAATGGTATTTCAATTAATGTCAGTATGGCAATAAATTGACGATTCAGGTGACAGAGGGTCTGTGTAAAGGCAGTCAGCTCTGTGTGGTGTATTACCAATACTGCAGTCAGTAAACAGATACTACTAATGACAGTGCTTGATGTTTATAAACCATGATTCTGAAAATGTCTGGCGGGAAACAGTTATTTTGCGATGAAAAAGCAATATTGCGTCCAACAATATTGCTTTTTGATCACATGATAACGGACAAGAAAATGGGACTGTCTAATCGTCAGATGCCAAGAAGTGGAATACTTTTAGCTCAATGATTCATAATTTCCTTAGATTGGGCGCAGAATATCTAAAGAACGTTAGATATATACAAAGAAGAAAATATCTGAGCCATTAAACCGTTACGTTTGCGCAAAGAAAGAGTAACAAACCGTTATTCTTTCCAACTTTTTGATTAAGAGTTGCCGGTAACTTTCATACATGAAACATACGTTTTGTCAAATGACAAACGTGTTGCGCTCAAGATACGACAGCATAAACCAGTCCTAACACCCACCCATAAGGCAGTTAGAGTGGATTTTGATGAACAGTTGTCATGTAGTTCAGAATGGAACGAAGTGATCTTCAATGATGAGGAGTGTAATTTAAATGGACCTGATGGATTTCTATATTACTGGTACGTTCTTAGACTAGAACTGCAGATAAGAATGAGAAGAAGTTTTGGTGGCGGAGGAGTTATGATTGGGCATACTTTTGCGCTAAATAAAAGGTAAATACGCATTGCTTGGCCAACATGTGCTGGCCAGCACGAAACCAAGTTTTTAATCTCATGGAAAAACTTTGTGAAATACTTGCACGCCATTTTTTGTTTCTTTGCAATGGAAGGCAATTTGATGCAATATCTAAGCTGAAAAGAGCGATACCAGAGAGGTGTGTCGAAATTTCAATGCAAGAAATGCAAACCCTACCAAATACAATGCTAAGTTACTTTTAAGGTAATTAAAAGTAAAGGAAGTTCGACTAATAAATAGCATTATAGGACAGAGGTTGCCTTTATACCAGTTTTCATCCAAGAAATGGAAATATCTTATTTTGTTACACGTTTTATGAAATTAACTAATTCTGTAATGATTTTTGTACTGTTCATATCTACCATTTTCATAATAAATTAAATACATTGCTTCTCAGTAGGAGGCGGAGAGCCGTTATACAGATTTCGACTACTCAAGTACTTATACCTCTAAAATATTTAAAATATACAGCAATGAATGGCAAATTCTACCAAAATGTTTATCTGATATAAAAAGTGTATTTTAAGAAAAGTTTTTGTAGCCTGTGTGCAGCAATTATTGCGTGTCGCAGAATATATATTTTGTGTATAACCTTTAATTCCTTTGTTTTATGAATAGGTGTTGGTGATTAATTCATAAGTGTTTATACTTTGCACCACTGATATTTTTAATTAATATTGATTTTTGTGTTGACGAAGATCAAGATATATATTTGGAGAGGATTATTTATCATGTGGTTTAGTAATTAGGTTTCCTAGGTGTATAAAGCTTAGTGAGACTTTAGGATCTTCAGAGTGTGTTGGCAAAATATTTAATACATTTTATTGGTAATGTAGCTATTGAAAACTTAGAATACGTTAACCAAAATCGTTTGAGCTATTTTTTACCAAACGTAAATCACGAAAGATATTCGTATTAAAATTCTATGTAAGGAATTATTTGAATTCATGGATGGAATTCTTGTAAATCTTTGAAATGTGCATCAAACACTTTTTCGTTTTTGGTTTGCTCTGTTCAGGCGCGCGCGCGCGCGCGCGCACACACACACACACACACACACACACGCACACATTTGTTTCTTTCCTTCTTCCTTGCTTTCTTTGTGGATTCAAGAATTGCAAAAGCGTGTATTCCCAGTCAAATCTTGAAATAGCATATTTGCATTTGGTCTACTACTTTCTGTACCATAGATAAACTGTATAAAAGGAATTAATTTTCGGAAAATACATAATGTTCTTGATGTTTTACAAACTTTACCTCAGAATTTATCCTGTTTGTCTTTTGCTTATGGATGAAGATAAACACGTAGTTGGAAGAGAACACTCCCAACACACTAGGGAAATTGAAGATATAAGTTGTATTTTCCATGAAAACTGCATTTGCATGCAGATGCTTTCAAGTACTACGTGTTCTCAGCTCTGAACTTACAAAGCTGCCTTCATAAAACTCAATAGACATGGTGACATTGGGAGTAAAGTGGAATGGCCCATCTCGCATCATCTTCAACAACCTCCACAATATTGGCTTTTGACACTGTATGCTATTTCTTGCTTCATATGTTTCCTTCCCATTTTTCCTCTGAAATGGAAAGCGTTGTTGTACATTTATAGGCTTTTTTGGGGGTGGGAGTTTCCTTCATTAGACTGAACTGCAAATAAACTCCGATGCCATTCACATTTTACGAGTTACTGCTTTCCATCAACATCTACACCACAGCTTCCATTTGAGGGCGTGGCATTCAGGTTCACCCAGAGTTAGCAAATTCTTAATAGTTGTAAGAGTTGTACGCTCAGGCCTTTTGTATTCTAGTGTTTGGTAAGAAATTTTGTAAGGAATGGAAATGGGACACATTATTAGGTAATTTCTCACCTGCAAAAGTGAGGCGTAAAAAAGAGGCACACTTAAGGGCACACCTTTAGGTGCAGCAGTTTGTTGTTGGGTTTGATGCAGTAATAGTTATGACTGACATAAATTGCTCGTAATGTTTAGGTAATTATTTTCCAACAGTTAATACTACGGAACATGTTGTTCTTTTATATAAATTGAAATTGTTTCCTCTTATCCACATATCGCATCAAAAATATTTATGTGAGTTGATGTGAGACTTTTGTAACAAATTTCATTGCTAGGGAATAATTGATAACGTGCTTTAAATGAGTCAGTATACAGTTTAACTATCGGATCTCTCTTCCAATACTTTCCTCACTGGCTGAAGCTGCCTTATTGAGTATTTACTTATTAATTCTCATGGCCAATGCTTCCGGTGCTACCAATTATTTTAATTATTTAGAAACTTTCGGCTAGATAAAAACCCATTATGTTGTTTCTTTATTTAAAAAATATCCTGTGCATAGGATTACCATATGCCAAGTATATTGCAGAATGTCCGCGATTTTATGGCAAATGAAAACTTCCAAGCCGAAAAAACAAAAGTCCGCGAATTTTACTTTATTCGAACTCAAATTCAACAAATTTAATGTTTTTTTAAGAAGGCCATGGGTCACAGCTTTGAGAATTTTTCACACAACAAATGAGTTTCTTTCATTCATAATTGCATTTCTAGCAACCAATATCCAGAGTTGCTAAAGTTGTAGCATATGATTTCTATTTTCCTGATCATAACGCCAATATAGAAAGAATTTTTCCTTATGAGTGCTCAGTGGACAGAAGAAAGGAATAGGTTAACACAAAAGTCAGTTAATGCAATGCCGCAAATACAATACAATATGAAAATTATAAGTTGTAGTGAGTTTCATAAACGCATTGTGAACAACACTACGTTTCTTCCTTCTGTTCCATGTTCTGAGAAATACGATTGGTATAAAAAACTTAAATATTGATACTGAATTAATTAATAAAATAGATCTTCATTTATGGACGCTCTTTAACTGCTGTGGTTCTATTTTTTTTTAAGTTCCCCTGTTTTACCCAGTTTATTATACTGTGTTTTTACTGTTTTCGTTACCGCTTATTAATGCCGTTATACAACACAAATACACATACAAACAACCGTGCCCAAGACGGGACTCGAACCCACGACCCTCAAAATGGCGGAGCGCCGGAGCTATACACTCCAGCGACTACGGCTACGAGGGTCGGCTGATTCTTAGCGTCCCATTCTATATCGGGTATGAAATACCGGTAATTTTGCTCAGAGGCCTCTTTATCAATTTGGAGGTTTTTTTACGTGCTGTAAATCTACGACACTGGACCACTGGCTTTACTTCCCTTGCCATGGAAAGGATTTTTGCGCCCGAAAAAATCCATCGCCCTCTGCCTGGTTTGAATCCGCGACCTCGGGAACTAGAGGATAGCATGGTAACCACGACACCACGGTGGACAATTCTGAATTCATTAAGCTGCACTGGATACATTTAATACATTTTTGATAATGTGTCCCATTTAAGGTAAATGAATGAAGCAGTCCTTCCAAAACTCTGGATTATTAATTAAATGCACACTTCTTCTACATTAGGGTTCCCCCCTCGGTAAGAAAAGGTGAAGTAGAACAAATAGCACATAATGAAAGTAAAATGGACCTTGTCTCCTGGTATTCATAAATAATAAAGTATACGGCAAAACATGCGCTCCATTAGACGTAATGGTGGCAATTATAACAAAGGAAGAACGTGGCATAAGCCAATTAAACCTGAAATAAAGGAGATAGAGAAAAAAGAATAATTTACTCACTGAAAGCAGCTATTTCCCTTTCAAATATATTTTCGAGTGACTCTCAGCTCAATAAACCTCGGAGCGATTTTCCATTTCATTCGATATCTCTACAGACCTGAACTAGTAAAAGGAACTTTAAATGCTTTTTAAAACGTCTGATGTGTGACATGACATGGCTTTCTCATTATTCCGCAAACCGTTCTTACAAGAGCTTATTCTCCTATCTACTATATGATAATCCAGATATGTTTTGCAGACATGGTTTAATTAAACATTGCGTTGAAGGTATACGGGGAATTCAGGATCCTCAAGCGTCAGTAAAATCTTTCAAAGTTGGTTTTTACAATTTTCTCTTTGAATGTCACCAAAAGAAAAACAAAATAATGGCGACATAGCATTTAAAAGAAGGATAAAAAGGATCGAAAATTGAAAGCAATGATAACGAATATCTTGAAATAGTTAATGCCTAAACAGATTTTATTTGACTTAAATTTTGTGTTTTAAACGATATTTGCCTTTTTATGTAATAAACGTTTCTTTATTTTACCAGTTATACAAAAGCATAGGAAATTAATTTATATTTTGCATAAAATACAAGATAAATGATTTATATAACGTCATATCATAAAAATATAGTATTTCAAACAATATCTTTAGAAGAAAATTTAAGAAAATAAAACATAAGGAAAGTTTTCCACGTAAAGGTTAATTAGAAGTACGAGAATTTCTTCGAAAACCTGCATATCGAGTACTTGGAAATGCTGAGCATGAATACCAAATTTGGTATCTATCCGACATTTCGTTTTTCAGTTATGTTGTGCACACACATGCAAAACCTTTTATAAAACTGTTTTTATTTATTTATCTATTTATTTATTCAAGGGAATGTCCCGCCATGGGCATGGATGTTTGTGTGTGTGTAGTGTAATTGCGGTGATAAGCTGTAACGAAAACAGTAAAGACACAGTATCATAAACTGGGTAAAACAAGGGGGGAAAGGGACCTCAAAACATAATATACGATGATATCTTGATATATAATTTTTAGGTGGAATAAAATGTTTCCTCTATTTAATACATTAGGTAAGTGGTAGAAAACGTAAACATCAAATCTGATGCCGCCCACAATCAAGCAGCAGCGTATCAGCCGCATTTCATCACATTACTGCTGAGTTTATATCTTATTGCCTTAACACTGGCGTTCAGTGCAATTAAAATTTCCATTTGAATGTGAAGCATTTCAAAATAAATGTAACTTTATTTTGGGTAAAGAGCAAGTAATTATTTCCATTCGTTCCGGAAATTCTGTGAGGGGATACAAAAATTGCATTAATTGCTGTAGCGTTCCGCCATTCAGCTTCCCAATGGTTATAATGATACGCAAACAATAATAGGGGGGCTAAAGGGGCAGGCAGAAACACTGTAGTCTCTCATAACGAGAGGATATGCGGAAAATCAAAGGTTAACCGTTGCACTTCTGTAGTACCTTCGTGCTCCATTAGCGTAAATTTTGCTTAACTGGCTTAAAATGTTGAAAGGTAAAGAACCTTCAAGATTTCCGCAGCTTCGCTCACTTTATTCTCTAAGTGATGAGAACAATCTCCATCTCTCATTTCCACTTTCTCTGTACTACATCTGTTCACAATGTGACGATGAAATTAATCCTGAAAAAAAACATTATGGCTCAAAATTACAATGCCTACCTAAATTTCTTCTTCTTCTCCTTTCAAGGATTAGGTGATATCACCTGTTCCGGTCTCTAACCATCTCTTGCGTGGTCTTCCTAAACTTCTCCTCCCTGTCGGTTGGTAATTCATTATGTGTTTTGGTATTCTATCGTTTGCCATTCTATCAACATGTTGTTTCCAATTTCTTTTATTTTCATCAATCTTATCCTTTGCTGATACAATATTCAAATCTGATCTTATTGATTCATTTCTTATTTTGTCAGCTCTAGTGCATCCTCCTACATACCTCAAAAATTTCATTTCGGCCGTGATCTCTCTCTTTTTGTTATTGTCCACGACTCGGAACCATATAATACAGTAGGTAAAGCCATAATCTTATAGAACTTAATTTGTGTTTCTTTTATAGTTTATCTTCCGAAAGTTCTTCTAATCGTTCCACAAATGGTTTGAAACCTATAAACGTTCATCTGGATGTCTTTGTCAAATTTAAAACTAATGTCACATCCTAGATAATTGAAGTGGGATACCTGTTCCAATATTTTACCATTTATTAGCATCTTGGATCTAACGGGGTTCTTACCTTTAAAAGCCATTGTATTTGTTTTATTTATAGATATAGTTAAGTTGTAATGCATTGCATTTTTGCTTAATCTATATACTGCTCCTTGTAGATTATCTTCTGTTTCTTGTATAACTATTTGATCATCAGCATATAGTAAAGTACTTAAAGGCATGTATAATTCTATTTTGATCCCCAACTGTGTTTCATCTTTCCACTTTAAAACTAGATCGTCAATATATAAATTAAATAAAGTGGGTGATATATTACACCCTTGTCGGACACCTTGATTTGTTAAGATTTCAAACGACATTTTAAAACCAGAATTGATTATTATTTTGGTATTTACATACAAACCCTTGATAGCATTAGGAAATCTTCTTTTCTCTTAAATGTTGCATAAAAGGGGCCGTTTTACCTTATCAAAGGCTTTCTTATAGTCCATAAATACTATGTGAATTTCTAGGTTAAATTCATGACTTTTTCAATAATTTGTCTGATTATAAATACATTATCGCAAGATGAAGGTCCTTTCCTAAAGCCCGATTGTTCTTCTGATATCAGTGCATCAATGATAGCTTTTAATCTCTGATTTAGAATTTTCCCGTAAATTTTATAGCCCGCACTTAATAAGCCAATTCCACTATAATTCGCTCTATAGCTTTTATTACCATTTTTAAATAGAGAAATGACTTCAGCTGTATTCCATTCCACAGGTACTGAACAATTCTTCCAACACATGTTTAAAACATGAAGAAAGCTGAATTTTAATATCATTCCACCATATTTGATTAGTTCAGCATTAATTTCATCTAGCACTGTGGCTTTTATATTTTTTGTGCTTTTAAAGCCTCTTCTAATTCTTTTATGTCTATTTTATCCACAAAGTTGCCGTTATTTTCTATTCAACAACCCTCTTCATTGTTTTCATCATGCCATAAATTTCTGTAGTGATTTATCCATTGGTTTTCTGCTATCACATTAATATTTGCAGTATCTTTTTCCGTTTCATTCATCTGTTTCATTAGTTTAAGTGTTATGTTCTGTCTTCCGTGAACAAATCTTTCCCAAGATTCATTTTGGCTTATTTTGGTCAAGCTTCTAGTTCTATTTCTTTTCTGTTTGTACATTTCCCAGGCTTCATCTGTTCTTGTCTGTAAGTAATAATTATACGCATTCTGTTTTCTTTAATACTATTGGCTATCTCTTAGTTCCATATTTTTAGGTCCCTTTTCCGATTTGATATTTTATTTTTCGCAAGAACATCATTAGCTATTTTCAACATTGCTGTTTTTAACCTAATACATTCTTCTTCAATATTGTCTTTAGTTTCAACCATTTGTAGTTCATGTGTAAGTCTTTTTTGGTGTAAATTTCTTATACTCTGTTCCTGTAGAAGATAAACTTTAAATTTAAAAATCTGATTTTGAGGCTTAATTGAACATCTTTGTTTTTTCCATTTTGCCCATATTTCAATCCTTTAAGTAACCAGAAAGTGTTCAGAACCTATGTCAGCACCTCTAAATACATGAGTACCTCGAACTTGGGAGCTTATGTTGTTGTTTGCTATTACATAGTCAATTATCGGGGGTGAGTCTCTTGCATTCCAAGTATATTTGGTAATGTCTTTCTTTCGAAAAAACGTATTCGTAATTTTAAACTGGTTAAAAGTGAAAAAATCTCTTAGTGTTCCGCCATTATCGTTCAGAGTTAATTCACCATAAGCACCTATTGCATTTGCTATTGGTACATTCCTTACTCTCACCTTCAAGCTCCCTAATATTAGCATATGGTCAGTTTTTTATTAGCATATGTTTTTGTAATTCTTCATAGAGTATTTCAGTATGTTCAGGTCTACCTTCTTCGGGTGCATACATTCCTATTACACATAAATGTCCTCTATCAATTTTAAATCTAACAATAACTATTCTTTCATTTATATAAGTGTAAGATTCTATCTTTATTTTCCATGTTTCAACTATAAGGATGCTCACTGCTCTTTACGTTTGTTCGACTCCACTATAGATTAATGTGTAATTATAAGTCCTTTGTTCCTTTCAATTTCTTCTTGGCTTCTGTTATTACAGCAACATTAATATTTCGTTGTGTCAGGATTTCTATGAGCTCTAATTCCTTTAAATTAAATCCTCCTCTTATTTTCCAGGTCCCTATATGTAGAATATTTTTATACCAACTCTTAACCTAAATAGCAACACTACCTAAATTTAGAAGACGAATATGAACATACATTGTTAAAGGAAACGTATCTCCACCTGTCAGCACAGATAGTTACATGGCCTGAATGGAAACTCGATTGGCTCTCTTGATCTGAAGATGTCGAAACGAACTCTTCGTCTTCCTTGAAACGGCCGTTCAGAATAACAAACTGAAGTATAGTTTTCATTGTGAATGCAAATTGAATGCCGCGCAGTATACAGCTGGATAATGTAGAGAAGCGTTTGACTTTCTCTAGCACGTACACATCCCACAAAAAGTAATCTAAATCCGAATTCTGATCGTCTGTTAGGGCGTTAATAGGGCGTGAGTTAAGATATCTGCTGGCGCCTCCTTCACCCTTAGTGCGTTGAGGGAGGAATGGGGCTATAGCTTGCCTGTCTAAGAACATGTAAAGAGGTAGGAAACGCTAATGTATATGAGGACCTTTAACTGATGATTGAGGACTAAAATACTAACTTATCGAGAATTTACATATTCAAGAGCATTTCCAAACAGACATTTGCTGCATATTGGCAATTAACCTCGCGAAATATCGACAAAATCGGTCTCTACCATATTCTAGTTGAGGGAGGTCTCCATTCTTCACCTATACTTATTTGTAAGTTTCCAATGAGTTGATAGAACTACCAAAGGCGTGCTTATTGGTGCGACACAGAGCACAAGGTGTGAAAGCACCTACATCCACCCAATAAGATGAAGTCATGATGTCATCAGGTGCCCTAGAAATAATAACAGATGCGGTTTGTACAGGGAAGCCGTGTTGCTTTCTTCCTATCGTTCCTGTACATACTAAGTAGAAGGTATTGCAAATTCCCAAAAATTCGATATCGAGATTTCCCGGGAAATACGTGTTTTCAGCCCACTGGAACCAAAAAAGTCTTTTTAGAAAAAGTTGCGTGTGTATGTGAACAGCATAATTCGAAAACGAAAAATTAGATAAATACTAAACTTGGTATTTAGGTTCAGCACCCTACAAACATGCGACACGAAGATTTTCAAGACAATCCCCCACTCCAAATTACCCTTTACATGGAACACTTATCGAAATTTCTGATTTTCTAAAAGTGGCTCTAGCAGTTTTGATTAAAGTACCATATATTAAACATGTTTACATGACAAATAAAACGTATATCTTGAATTTCCTGGGAATAGCCTGTGAAGTCCTCTTTATTCCGAAGGAATTTTGTATAAACTTGTATAACTGGTAAATGTTAACGGCAGAGGAAAACGCACTACATAAAAACTGTAGATCTCTTTAAAGCATACAATTTATTTCAAATAACTATTTTGTGGCTTCAGCCATTTCCGAGATATCCTTTATTAGAGTTTGGATTTGTACAATACTTTGTCATTCTTTTCAAGTGCCATTGATTTCCAGTTGTTTCTCGCGATTGTATGGAAAGAGTATGTAATTTTAAGGCCGGTATATAGAGGTCTTATGATGATAGGGGTACAGAAATTTATGTGACTATAACACCAAATTTTTTTAATCTTAATTTAGTGCTTCCTTTGAGAAGGTTTAGGTTGTAACAAGAAATACATTATTTTAAAGCAACATAAGTAGGTTTTGAATGTTCCAAATTCAGAATCAAATTCCTTTAATGTTTACAATAAGTAAATGCCATCGTGTTTCCCGATTAGTAGAAAAAACCTTGTGTAATACATACACATGATTTTCTCTACCCATATTCCTTTATTTTTTGCAATTTCTACAGACTGTTCTTATGAAAGCTTATTATACTTTCTTTACTAGCACAGGAAGAACTGTATTGCACCCAAAAACTTTATATCAAGATTTCACCGGAAATGTATGTTTTGAGGCTCCCTGAATCTAAAAACACTTTTTAGAAAAATGTGTTTGTGTGTCTGTCTGTCTGTAAACGGCATAACTCAAAACTGAAAAGTTGTATCAATAGCAACCTTAGTATTTCGGTTCTGTCCTCCTAGTATGCAAAAGAATTTACAACAAAATCCCCCACCCATACTACCCTTTATATGGAAAACCTTTTCACTTTTTTTTATTTTCTCATAAATTGACTCTAACGAGTTTTATTAAAATACCTTAAAATTAGGTCATTTCGTGATAAATAAAACGCGTGTCTTGAATTTTTGTGAATAGTCAGTGAAGTCTGTACATACTGATTGATATTTGAAGCCTGCAACTAGACTCTTTAGAGTCCTTTGTACCTCTTAAACTGGGCTTTCAATCAAATCTAATGATCCCGATAAAACGATCATGTCCTTGATATTTGCCCTTATTTAGGTTCCAAGAAAAAGGAATCTAAGGAACATGCATGGTAAAACCTTCACATTCGGATAGTGTAGCCTGGGAGGCTTCATTTTCTTTTCCACATTTCCTACATATGGCGGGTTATATAAGTCCCATTATTTGCAAACGTGTACTCGGGTATTTTGGTTCATAAGACATCCGTCAACACCTCTGAGTTGAGACTCTGCTTACCGCCTGGACCCGAAATTAATTAATGGGCTCGGATGGTAGTAGTTTATTCCAATATTTAAGATGAGCCGTATTTATTGGCTGGGTTATCTCATAGTTGATATTTCTGGGAAGTATCCCACAAAAGGGCTCAGGTGCTATGAGATTAAGACTTGAGCCCCTCTTGCAAGCATGAGACCTCCCGAATGCGAGACGTAGATATTGCATGACGACCCCACTCGATGCCAATCAGGGTAATTGGAATGTCTATTGAAGCCTGGATAAAATAAGGAAGTGTCGCTTAAAGGGTAGCCTAAAGCACCACCTCCTAATAACTCAAGATTAGGTGCGCTCACCCTAGCGACCTCCTTTACAAACAAATGCAAGGGAGAGGGGTCCACCAAAATCTCTAAAGCGGACTATGATGTAGCACGCTCCGCTCCTGATGTCATTAAACATGATATCTTTGCAGCGTATTAAATCTGAAAACAACCGTCCTCTCAGAGGAGGTATGTTACCAGACTAACCCGCATTGGTCCAGCAATTCTCCGTGATGAGTGTCTCGTGAAAAACCGGGCGAGTCTATTTTTAATTAGTTACGAAGATATCGAACTGTGAAAAAGCGTGTGGAATGTAACTTGCAATAACATTGTAGGTAAGTCGACTATACTGTTTTTTAACCAACTTGATGCAGACGGATAAATACAGGCAACTTGAAAATTGCTTGCTTGCTTCTTCGTTTTGGTTGCATGAAAAACCGGGTAAGCCGATTTGCCCGCTTATTTCAGCCATTCTTCTGCCCCTTTGAAATGAGAGGAGCAGTTAAGTTGTTTAATTTCATTTTTTACGTCTGTTTTATTATACCAACATCAAGTTACCAAACACTGAAATAATATTTTTACAATGGAGGCACTTGTTGGCAATATTAATCTTAGGAATAACACTGATAAATAAATGAGCGGCAATAGTATACACTACAGGTTTATTAAAAGCTATTGTCACATTCTCTGTTTTGGCACAGAGGCGAACAGTTCGCTTTTCTGCTATAAAGCAGTCCGCCAAATTATGCAGTTAATTACTACAGATTGTCCGGCAACTGATTACAATGCTCTTTTAATCTCAACTCTTGTTAGCGCTAATCACCATGGAGCTGGTAAGCAAAGCCATTTTCATTTTTCTAATGCAATTAAGATCTCATATTCATACTTTTAAAAAGTGTTTGCATGAACTGTTAAGCAATAATTATGCTGTTAGTTGGCAACATGAAAATGATTTGGAGCTTCAGGGTTAAAACAAAGAATTCATTTACCATAAATACTAGAACTTAAAAAAATACTGTATATAAAGACAGGAACGGGAAATGTGGAAACACGTATAACAAAATAAGTGAGAAACCAGAAAAATTAGGATCATGATATAGTCACAGGGTGACCAACTGTGGTGTTTGAAATTCAGTTTCTAGGTTCCGACTAATGGGAAACAATTCTTGGTATAAGAATCGGTTATCCATTACTTCGTTTTCTTTTTTCTAAAACTTTTTGTTACTCATTTAAATGACATATAAATTTCAATCACATTGTGTTAGAATCCATAAATAGGAATAGAGAGATTTTGCTCATTTTTCTTAAGTAGGAAAAAAATATCTGTGGAGGTTATTTCTTAAAACTTCTGTAAACCTTCCTTTGTAAGTCAATCGCACCATGAAGACTAGGTAGATACGTATGGATTTGATCCAAACGAAAATGCTGCATTTGTAGATTTTGATTCTGCTGACAGTCTGAAAGATCCTGACTACCAACCAGAACAAGAGAAGTTTATAACAACATTCAAAACATCTCAATGCTACATTGCAACCGATGAAAGTCATGGAAAAGAAACTGTGAAGGACATCAGCATACCGAGTAATAATCCAGAAAACCAGTCTCACAGTCGTGAAGCAAGTAAGATTGTTCAGAGGAAGAGGTGCCACAAGGGCAGAGAATTTAACAGGGAACTCAGAAATAAAGGCAAATCCTACACATCAGAGAAGGGAAGCAGGTGAAAACAAGAGAAATGGTTCATCTGAGACCATGACGAATGAAATGCTTGGAAAGATTTAAAGAGGAATACCGCAAAAAATGTTTTGAAGATTACTGGACTATTTCGTGATCATGATAACAGGGCTAAATACATATCTTCTTTAATAACCATAAATAAACCAAAAACTACTCGTGTGGCTAAAGACAGCTGTAAAATAAGGGATGCTGTTTGAAAATATAATCTTATTATTAATGGCAGCAATCAGCCGATCTGCAGGGAGTGTTTTTGCGTTTTGCTTTTGCAGGGAATGCTTTTATTGAACGTGTAGACAGAAAGAAGAAAAATTCATTTACTGGAGTCATTGCATCAGCTACTTGTTTTGTGTGGAATGAAACGCGATCCGGAAGTGATGCTAATGAAATAGCTTCTTGTCTCTATGAATTCATTTTACAGTTGCCAGAAACTGTAGCAGATATATTTTATTCTGACGCTTTTGAGGGACAGAGCAGAAACAGTATTGTGGCTGATATGTCCAGCTTCCTAAATGAGAAGAGAAACGACATCCATAAAATTCATCACAAGTTTTTGGTAAGTAAACACACGCATATGAAATGTGATTCCAACCATGCTGTCTTAGAAAGGAAGAAAAGGAGAACGGGAATGAAAATCAGCCACTCTAATGATTGATATCAACTTGTGCGGTCATATAAACGCAAGAAACCATTCCAAGTTTTTATGATGGAAGGAAAGAGAACATTTCTTAGACTTCAGTACCTTGAGAAAAATCAGTGGTCTATTCCTAATGAAGCAAACATGTACCGTAGGCAACACATTTCTTTGCATAAAAACTCACTGGCTTAAATACACCCAAGAGTCCAAAAATATATTATTCAATTATTCCCTTTCTCGGGAAGAACATTTTCGAGAACTTTCCATCAGAAGGCACGGAAAAAAAATTATTCCCGCATTAGTACCGTTGATTTATTATGGTCCTGTTCCAGTAATGGATGAAAAGAAGAAAGACTTCTTGGACCTGTTGAATGACAGTGTTTTCCTCGACTGCTATTAAAACTTGAGAGTAGATAATATTCCCAATACTGACCTTCACTTAGAGGAACAAAATGAAAATATATGAAGTGTAAACTGTAACATGTAATAAAATTAAAGTGGTTAATACGCTGTTTTTCAAATTTTGCAAAAAAATCAGATAAATAGCGTTTAATCTTTGAGTTAAATGTAGCTGAATCTTATGAAACATATAGAATTACATCTTTTTAATAATCTTTAAATGCTACTTTTCAATGACCTTTTGATACAGTTTAGTCAATGATCTTAAATGTGTGGTTAAAAAAGTGTTGGTTATAAGGAACTTTGTGAGGTTAACTATACTGTAATACTCTGTTGCTTACAACATTGGAATGTTTCCAAAAAGATCGAAAGTAAATGGTTAACATGTAGCGATATTAAGTACGCCTGTACAATAATGAAATTCTAACTAATTAGGGTTTATGAATTATTAGTGATTAACTAAAACGCAACTTGATGATTTTCTACAATTTTAAAGTAATTGGATTAAAAACTATATCAATCAAGAGCTCTTCAAAAAGTGTAAATATCGTATAAGTTTCATAAATGTTGTTAAATAAAATAGGGCATAATAATGTGAGAAAAAAAACTGCAAGGGTTAGGAGAAATAGAATAGCTTCGCTTCAAAATGCTCATTGTATTTTTTCGAGCGTGGGGCATAAAACACCAAAGTTCCTTTGTATTTTGAGGGGATGAACCAAGTTTCAAGAGAAAGTACACGCTACGAGAACGGCCTCTCCCTAGCGTTTACACTTTAAATGTTCAAAGGGCCAATAAAGATACAGGAGTATTGTTAACACCAATCAGAAGATAGAAAGACGCGGCGTCACGCACAGAAATCCAGAGACTAGTAGTAACTTGATATATGTGAACGTAAGCGTGGATTTTACACAATTCGTTATGATTCCAGGCTAAAGAAACACGTAACACTCCGATTCAGGACTCTAGGTACCTACATTTGTTAGGAACCGCCCAATTATGTAACGACGAAGTGATTTATGTGGAATATTCATCAATTTCGCTAATAGTAATCGTCGATATAATTTTTATCCAAATATAAGTAATTGAATATTTGTTAAGTGCTATTTTAAGTGAACGGACACTAAACAACGCGATTGAGCACCGAGTTATTGAGTAACTAACTGGAACAGATGTTGGTGAACTAAGTGATAATCGTGGGAGTACAGCGTTAAAGAATCGCACGGTTAGTGACAAAAAGGGAATCTTGTAGAATTTCTAGCGGAAAGACGCTCCGGAGTGAGAGAAGTGAAAACAGTGTTTCATTCTCGACAGTATGCCGGTGTTGTCACTCAGGAATCATACCCGACATAATCACGTATGGAATTTTACATCGATTCGCCAACAGTGGAACCCTGAGATGACGACGTGTGCTTCCTAGCTGACATTCGGGGACATCGATTCCTGAAGGCGACCCCTAAGTCATAGCGGCGAGATCTACGATGACGCAGGTAAGGAGAAGACGACGAGAACCGTTACATACATTTGACTCAAAGTATGTTCTTTTATATGAACATAAATACGTAAGTGGCCAAAGCAGCTGTACAACATACTGAAAAATCCGGATAAGTCGGTATAGTTAAAAAACTAAAGGGCACAATGATGCATAAACAATTCTATTTGAAAATCTTGTTCAAATAGCTATATCCCCAGAAAACGGTTTTGTTAACATTAGTTCACGATTTTGGAG
Source organism: Deroplatys truncata (assembly GCA_030765065.1). NCBI lineage: Eukaryota > Metazoa > Arthropoda > Insecta > Mantodea > Mantidae > Deroplatys > Deroplatys truncata. The sequence goes on along the minus strand of CM060981.1, from coordinate 203,218,076 downwards.
ACAGTTACAAATTTCGTTTCCTCTCTCCTGTAAAATTTGCTTTTGATGACTTACCTGGTTTTTAACACTTTCTGCAGACACACATATACGGATGTCCGGACAAAAGGTTCCAATAATTATAGAGGAGGTAGATGCGACAAAAGAAGAAAAATATTTCCTATAAACATTGGCCGTAAACTTAATTATGGTCATGATTACGCTGAATTATAGTCTACTAAACTACCATCAATAATTATTATGTCTTTGAACTACTCTTTGCAGTAGGTGCTCGATGTGGTGACATCTATTGCAATGCAGCCTTCCACCCTGCGTCTCACAGAATCAGGCATTCTTTGGAATACCTCTTATTGTTGCCGGATTGCGTCACAGCATTGAACACGCGTTCTTGGTGTCTGCACATCATTTACGGGGATTGCATACACCATGGTCTTTAAATGCCCCCAAAGTTAAACATCTAAGGGGTTAAGGTCGGGAAAACGGGACGGCCAAGGTATTAGGCCTCTCCGACCATTCCATTGCTCATGAAAGACACGTGTTTAGCTGTCGCCCAAACATATTATACAAATGTGTCGATGCTGTAAGTCCAGAGAAGGATATGAAAACAAATTAAATCACCTCAGTGTTGCTACAAAATAAGCGTCATTTGCTCACTACTACACAAGACGTAAATAACATACCTGACTGATGCAATAATATTCAGCACTCGGATACTCTAGGTTCACTAATATAGTGTTGTGTTGTTACTTCATAAAATATAAGCAAACGCGACGTGCTGCATTGTATCAAACCTCTGCTTACAATTATTCATTCGTTTCTTGCCAAAGCGTTTGGAGTGGAAGATAAGCTCCTCGTACAGAATAAGTCCACAAATAAGAAGATATTAGGTTTACGGTCAATGTTTATAGGAACTGAATTACTTCCTTTATTGCATACTGTCTTCTCTGTAAGTGTTCGAACCTTTTTACCGGATAAGGGTACCATTTAATTTGAGACTGTACAATATTTCCAAAGCTAAGCGTCGTAGAAAGAAATGTCTTTAATAAAAGTTGCTTGATATTATAGGGAAAGTAAATATCATTACTCGTGTTTTGTTTGGAGGACGTTAAGATGGTCATCTTATGATCAATTTAATGTTTTATATGGGAACCTCACTTTCTCCACAGTCTCAACTTAAATCGTCCATCCTGTATATATAAATATATATAAACGAATGTATATAAATATATATGTATATATATTTATATAATATGTAGAGAATTAAAGTATTTTGTATAAGTTGTTTTTCTTATATTGAATTTTTCGAATTCTTTCTTTTTTACTGAGTATACCATCTTGCAACTGAGTGGTAGCGGACGGTGAATAAAATGAATGTTGAAATAAGTGTAAAATGAGTCATATAGACTAACCCAGACTCGAACTTAGGTCCTCGTGTATGTGAGAAAAGTATGGTACTTCAGAAAAAACACCGAGTTGCGACTTGTTTGATCTGTAAAATCTTAACAACTGCTTGTATGATAGCTATTTGCAGAATAAATAAGGCAAACGCCAAAATTCCTCTCATTTTATTTTCGAGGGCTGATTGAGAAACACTGAAATCGTGTATTTTAACATTTAAATATCTACATTATATAGGGTCTTTCAAAGTCAGTTCAAACACTAAATCTCTGTAAATGTTATAATAAATAAAATAGGAAAAACCAAACAAAAAAAAAACAAAAAACATCACAGTGTTGGGAAAATAATGGGTTTTACAAAACATTGGGAAATGTACAAAAGAATCAGTGTTGGGCAAACAAGGGGGTTTACAAAACATTGGGAAAACGTCCTGCGTTCTCTAGTTTAACGTATAGAATTCTGTCTGTGAGACCACGCACAGAATTTTTCAGATAATTCGAATATTGGCAATTTCTTGCAAATGACATCCTTTAGTTGCAGTGGGGTTGCTGGATGTGCCGGTAACACTCGTTCTTTAAGGTAATCCCACAACCAAATGTCGGCCGGCTTGAGATCTGTATTTCGTGGAGGCCACATCCTTGAGAAGCGCCTACTAATGACACGAACGCCAAACATCTGCGTAATTAATTGCATAGCAGTGATTTGGATGTGGAGCGGAGTGCCATCTTGCAAGCACATTATATTTTCCATGCAGTGATTTCCCATCTCGGGATGACGAAGTTGTGTAACATACTGTAGTTGTGCTCCCTGTTTGCTGTAACAGTCTGTCTTATCCCATTATTGCCTTCTTCGAAGAAATATGGGCAAATGATGAATTCTGAAGTGAAGCACAACACACAGTAAGTTTTAAATCATGCAGACCTTGTTCGGTTAAATTATGAGGGTCATTTTTGAATAAAGCCTGCATTTATTTGCGGATTTTAACTCCGCCATTATGAAAAAAGTGTGTCGTCCGTCCAGAAAACGCTGTCCAAACAATCATTATTGATTTCCATATCTGCTAATACAAATAAAGCAAAATTACATATATTCGCTTGTCACTTTCTTTAAGTGCAAACGTTGCTTTTGGTTTATATGGATACAGACAAAGATGTTTTCTTAGAACCTTCAAAATTGTGGTAATACTTGTCTGAAGTTGCCTGGTCACCTGAGCAACACTATTAATTTCATAATAATTATTTCTATCTTTTTCATTATTTGCATGAAGCACTTCGAAATCAGTGACATTGATTACCTTTGGTATTTCAGATTTTCTCTTATCAGCAACAGAACCGGTATCTTCAAAACTTCCTAATTAAATTCCTATAATTACGAATACAATATGGGCAGGCTGTTAAATTGTTAGTCCTAAATTTCCTCACACCTTGAGTAAGACTCCTATTGCTCTCATAATAGCATTAAACCAGCTGTATTCTAACATTTAGTGATAGATGTAGGTTTGAAACTTAGAAATTCCTGTAACAGTAGGTAAACTCACTTATGCTCAAATAAAAAAAATGATAGCAAATATGAAATGCAGATAGAAACTGCGGCAGTATCTCCTTGTGCCCGTTGTTTTGTGGTTGTTTTTAAATGCCCGTTGCTCGCGGCTTACCTTGCTGCATCCTCCACGTTGGCTCCAGGTGTTCGCAGTATACTGGTTCTCTGCATTTTTATCCTCGGCTAGCTGCAGTAATTTTTAAACTATGTGGGAGCGTGGACTTATCCTTGGTAAAGGTAGATCTCGGGTGGTGGGAAAAAGAGAAATAGACGTGCTTTGGTTACGAAAAGATGACACTGCAGTTTCTTTTATTTAGTTACTCCTCGTAGTACACAACACGGATATTGCCGCCGTTAAAACACTGTCCACCGCTGTTGAAACACGGCGCGGATATGACGCGAAGTTTACATATGCTTCTTGTATCTCTTTACGCGTAGCGATTCTTACGTGTGTTTCGAAAACGTCTTCATTCACTTTTGGCGCGATATCTCTCAAACATCCTGCAGCATCTCTCACTGCCTGTAGTTTAGCAAAATGTTCCCTGACCAAATGACAAATGACCAATTGCCTCAATTTGTTCCTAACAGATCCATTTATAGTCGCAGGCTTCTGGGGCTGCTTCCTTTCCTATTGGTCCATTTTTTAGCGCCACTCAACGCGTCTCACTATTTCATATAAACTTACAGGGATCTCATTGGTCCAAGTTTAACATAAATAGCGGCTTTTCCTAAATTCACCGTTAAGCTTGTTGTCTCTCACTTGGTCACGGCGAATTATCGTATAAAGGAACAAAGGCTCTACACCCTATAATGCCCTGCGACCAGAGAGACATCGTAAAATTAGACTTTCTGCCTTCGAAGACACTTTTCTTGTAGCTAAGACATTTCGTCGTGGACAGTATTTTAACATAGCGCTTAAATTATTTACATTAAACAATTTATAACTCCTCTAATATTAGTAACCTAAATACATACATATCGTTAAATCACCCTTCTTAAACTATACACGCAGTAAAAGAAAAAGATATGTACATAGTATGATTTAACACCAATAAAAATTAATAAATCAAATTATCTATAATTACATTTCTCGGGCTCGGCCTAGAGTTACCGTTTCAGAACAAATGAAAACGAAACCTCATTTTGTGCCTAACACTGTGAGATGTTTTGGTATTTTTCTATGCCAAGTATTATAATATTTATAGCGGTTTAGTGCTTGATTATACTTTTAAAAGACCCCATATCTTTGACATTAGTTTACTTCTACTTGAATATACTTCTTATAGCGTTGCTGATGTGAGGCATTCTTTGTGAGATCCTTGAAAACTTCCTTATATTTCTTGAGTATTGCTTTAAAGTTCTCAAATAGAATATCCTGGAGCTTTTCGACTTTAGTGATAAGAGTAAAACCAGTCGTAGGGAGTAAGATTGGGCAATGATTGGATGTGCTACACAGTTAATGTTCATATTAGCTAAATTTTGCATTATTTGATTAGCGACGGAGCCAGTGCTTTATAAGATGAAGTCTCGGCTCATTCAGGTGTAATTGTGACAATTCCTTTACAATGGCATCCTTTACTACTGTAGTCATTCTGGTATGTAGTATCCTCTTTCAACAGTACTCTGAGGGGAAGTACATGCTGATAAATCATTTCATTACAATAACCAAAGGTGATCTCAATCACCTCCCCACAGTTTCAATAAATTTCTACATTTTTGTTGTTGGGAACTTGATGATTTTCTGTATTGAATTGTTTCGTAATGATACTTCCGTGACTCGGTTAACGGTTTTCAGAGTTACGGTTAAGTATTCCAGAAAAACATCCCCTGCAACAATAAAGAGTCGCAGCATCTTATGTCTTTTCTAAATTCACTCACATTTTGTTTATAATTCAACATGCGTGTCATCCGCTGGAAAAAAACTGGCGTCATATAAAGATGACTAGTAGAATGTCCATATTCCATTATTAGAGAATTTACTTAAAGTTATACGCCAATCCTTGTGGAAAATTATTGCAGTAGCTGTATTGTTGTTACGTGAGGTCACTTCAGAGACCCTAACCTTGTTTAACACTGGAAAATTCTCTTTAAAATCTATTAACCACCTAACACTGCTGCACATGTGGATCTTCACGTATGCTTGCTGTTAGCTTTTCATAAGTTCCCGAGACTGTATAGAGCGCAAAAATAATTTTATATCTACCTACAACTCTACCTACATTTTGTGATACGCGAAATACAAGCCGATTCTACATTACAGAGCATTACTACCAATCGGCCGGTATGACAATACAGCCGTCTATGGACATTATAAATAAAAACTCACTCTCTTCCTATATTTATGGTACTATAAAGGAAGCTAGGGGAAGAATCACTCTCGGACTAATCAGCTCTCATAGTTTAATTTATGCTATCCCTAATTATGTTGTTACATTTAAAAATGTATGTGCTTGTATTTGAGTCACCTTTTACGCAATATCTTTTTATCCTTCTAGGCTAGAATAATTATCCCTTAGTTTGTTCACCTGATTGAATGAGCATAAGATGTTTAAGCGGTTTGTGTTTAGCACCTGGCACTGTATGTATTTATCTCTGTCTTATAGAATGAAACCAAAATATGAAAAAGAATATAGACTACTTGCCAGAATTAAATCTGAACTTTGATATTTAACCGAACTTATGTTTTGCGTTACATACTTCACATTCTTGATATACCCACAAAATGCCTTTCTTCTTCTTTTGAAATATATTTTATTTTCTGTTTTGTGTACTTATTAGTTTGCATAATAATATATACCGCTGGTGAAATTTCTGCATCACAGATTTGCGTCGGAACGAGTATTCCGTTACCTTTACGATTACATTCAATACGAACACAATCTGTACGTTGTTGTCTGGCGGTGGGAGCACAAGCTTTGTCCAATTATTGAATCAGTTGTTTGAGTTTGCTATCTTTAAATACTCATTCCATAGATTGGATGACCTCTGTGTCTATCCTAATACGTTTAAGGAGCATTTTTTATTTGCAATAAGCTTTTTACGTTTATGTACTGCAGGCGTAACAGTAAACCTTAGGAAGGTTAAATTTAAACTTTTGGATGATACAATATCCAGGGATGAACTGTTAAAATTAGAGAGATTCCGGTGCCTAAAAAATTCCAAAGGAGTTGCCACATTTACAGGTGTGTTACAGTATTTCGCGTGTTTTATTCCTAAGTATGCATCCAAGGTTCATCCCCTTTACATGTTACGACGTAAGGGAGTAAACTTTAAATGAGAATCAGAGCATCAACGCAGGCGATTGTTTCAACTCCGGTGTTGCTGTCCCATGACTCTCCGATGCTTATTACGCAAAAACTTAAATTATCGATCTATGAGTTAGAAGCTTTGGAAGTATTATATGGACTTGAAAAGCATCGCTTTTATTCGGAACACTGCATTTCTATTTAGAGACCGACAATCAGGCGCTGGGTTGGGTCTTGGTCAGGCTCAACAAGGCTAGGAAACTCGCAAAGTGGGCCTTATGCATTTCTGCATTTAAATTCACAATTAGGCATATCCGCGGGGCCGCTACCTGTGTTTACGACGCCTTCACGAGAGTGTACGAGTTACAGGGTTCCATACTAGGACCTCTCGAACGTGAACGAAAGTCCTTTACAGAAGTTTTTTTATTACATAGGTCGATTTCCCAGAAGTAAGGAGGGTAATCATGTTTTTGTTGCAGTGGATGCGTTTTCAAATTATGTGTGGTTGGAACCCGTTGGCGCTGCTAATGTGGTTGTCACTGTTGATATCTTGAAGCTAATAATTTATACTTTTAGTATACCTGAGGTTGTAGTGGTTGATAATGATTCCTACTTCACTTCAAACCTTTTCCAGACATTAAGTTTTCAGTCTGGCAATAAATTTATATTTACAGTACCTTACTAACCCAAACAATCTTTAAGCGAGAGTGTAAGTCGTAATATGAAGTTATTATTTCACAGTGAAGATCATACAACCTGGGATCAGAATCTCATATGGTTACAATTCGTCTTCAATATAGCTAAGCATGAAAACCACAGTGAATTTCCTGATAACTTGATTCACTCTTATCCGCCTAATTCTCCGCTGACACATTTATGAAAATTGAAGGGCATGTTCCTGATGACACTAATATGAATTATATGTATCGATTTGGAAACGGGTTCATAATAACTACTAATACCTCATAATAGGTATGCTAAAACTTATAATAAAGGGCGTATTTATCCAAAATTTTGTGTTGGACGGGAGGTTATTTGGTTAGACATCCCCAGAGTAGCACTGTGGATAGGTTTTCAGCCAAATGCGCACCGAGATTTCACGGTCCATTCACTATAGTGAAATTTAGTTCATCAGTTTCGGTGGTTTTGCGATATGTTGATTGTGGTAAGCTGGTATTCGCTCATGTGTCGCAACTCAAACCAGTTTAAATAATGGAATCCATTGGTTACTATGTTTTAAGATAGGTAGATATTTCTATGTACATGTGTGTTTCTACTTAAGAGTGAGTGTAAAATATTACCGTCAAATATGTGTCCTCCTGTATGGTAGTACGTAGCTTGTAACTTGATGATGTAGTTTTTCCAATGGTTAGTGTTCACGTGAGAGGAGTAGTTCAGGGTAGTCGTTTAAGATCTATGGATGATTATTCTTCTCTACGCTGGTTTTCTTTTTATTTATTTATTTTTGGAAGGAGCAGGTTATGTAGTATCCCTGAACCGATAAGGGAGTATTGATATTGAGCTATTTTTAACGGAATCACACCAAAAATTGTATAAAATCAAAATAATTTTCCCCAAACGGATGGAGTCTATGGCGATCGCTAATCGCCACAAATTCACACATTATGAGACGCACCGTAAATTCACATGATTTCAAGACGATGTGATAAAACGAAAAACATCCATAACACGATTATGATGCCACTGACGATTACGCTTGTTATAAACAAGTGAGCTGTAAGGCTAGTAATACAGTCACAAAGAAGTACGTCAGCTATCACAACTGTGCGAAGCAATACGAGCCAATGCTTAGGAGGAGTCGCATTTTAGTTCCTGAGAACAAAACATCGAGGTGATGTGTGTGTGTGTGTGTGTGTGTGTGTGGTATGATGTCTTCAAAATGGTCACACATGGTATGGAAATAACGCTGTACAAACGAGCTAAGCAAATATGACTTCTTGCTCGAGTTGGTGTGTTATGAACCATACTTATGATGAGTTAACGTGGCTATAATAGTCTTACATACTCAGGGAGCGCTGTTCATATTATTAAAATCACTTTCTAAGAATCAAACACAATTTCGTATTTCTATGTTTGTACTAATTTTTCTACATCATGTTTGTACTAATTGGTACAAATCTAATTAAATGGAATTAGTGAAGTTACACAAATGGATAGTGAAGTTCGGCATGGTATGGTAGGATAGAGCAGCAGTAAAGGAGGTTGCATTTTGATTCGACGGTAAGAAAATTCACGATACAGAGACGACCGAATGGGGAACTTCTGCATTCACAAGAATGGTTAGATGAGCCCATTAGACCAAGCAACCAAGAGGACGATCTGTAAGTTCTTCGCTCGCCCGAGAAGCGTGTGTGGGCATTTACCTGGACATACTTAGATTGTGGAGCAGACATAAATCTGGTGAAGGCGTTTCAATTAAATTTAGATTTGTTGTAGTTAATGTTTGCAGGGCTACTTACGAACACTCAGTGAACAAAGAATCGGTGGTAGAATGGGAAAACACAAAACTGTAGTAACATACATGTAAAGAATTTTGTGATAAAAATTAAAATATGCTCAAATTTTGGATTATAAAGAATACATTATATAACGTAAATACACGTATCCTGCGTTTGTGATGATAACGCTTAAAGTAAAATGGTGAAGACTTCAATGAATTACGAAAGAAATGAAACAAATAAACAACATGGACAGTGCAAAAAAAATTAATTCCTTCAGTGGCAAGATTTATATGAGAAATTTTATTAATACTTTTAAAAGCAACGTCACGTTTCTTTTAAATCTAATTCATACGATAAAAAATTTTCTCGATAAAGTATTATTCCTAATTTCACAATCACATTCAAAGGTAAAAAATAAACAAAAGTATACTTATGCACTTCGGTTCACAAATCAAACCTCCGGCCTTTAGAATGGATAGCTTACAGTGTTTAGGTAGATTAGTATGGGAAGGGGAATATTATCTTAATGGATATGGTGAAGTTTTTAGTTTAAAACCAATAGAATTAAAGTGATATGTTACTATTCTGGGTTATCACAAGTAGTGGAAAAGCGTTTAGCAAAGTAATTATTATTGATACCAACTTAAGATCACATAAGCAAATCACCATCACAAGCATACCGTCATATTACAAAATTTTAAATATCACGCTACACTTTATGTAAGTGATGGAGTAAAAACGCTTACCAAATACTATTTCTCTCCCTCATACACGCAAACGTGCACATATATAATCAATCATGATATATAATTATTTAACGTATCTTTAACTTTTGTTCATATGTTATGTTGTTTGTTATGTTGCTACTGAGTATCTTTTTGCGGAACAGGGTCTTAAGAATCGTAGAACTATATTTCTTTGGCTGTACATCTGGTTATTGTGATGCTGGATAGATGGCTGTAGCTATATAGTCACCTTCCTGTAAATATGCTTAGATAACTCGGTGATAGACGGCCTTAGTTACGCAGTTATCCTGCTCTACCATCTAATTGTATTCCTATTTGCTTTGTTTGTAGATCTAAGTTTGGGTGTGGTGGTATGAAGTATAAAATCCGGAATTTAACTGATAACTGAGGAACGATGAAAAAAAAAAACTTCAGTAGGATTGATCAGCCCACGGGATATGAACCGGCACTCGTGGCCGAACTCGTTAAAGCATAAACTCCTGAACGGGAACTCCGCGGTTCAAATCCAGCCACAACCATCCTTTCTGACCGAGATTTCTTTCAGGTTTACCTAAGCCTTCACAACTGGCAAATGCCGATGAGGTACCTTAAGCTTAGGTTTCCTTCCCAAGTTTCCGTTCCTAATAAACATTTAATTTCGTATGTAAAAGTATCCACTACTTATGGTGTAGCAAGAACGGGCGTTAAACACGACAAAGGGAGGAGAGGAGAGAGAGAGAGAGGGAACCGTGTCCACCCGAATGCAGGCGACAGATGTCCGAGCCATCTTCCTCGGTATAAAGTATACTTATTCTTCAGTTTACATATGGCATGTTTTATATACAAATATATCTATACACATAACAGCTGTACCTAATAGAAAATTTTATGGTAATTTTCAGTATTGGAGGAATAATTTATAGCACTATAATGATGGGCTAACCCGATGCCGTGAATCACATTTTGCAGCCTTGTGTGTGTGTGTGTGTGTGTGTGTGTGTGTGTGTGTGTGTGTGTTTGTTTACGCTTTCACGCCAGACTGATTGAAGCAATTATAATACAACTTTGTAAGTATTGATTTATTTGTACATTTTTTCATACACTATCCTTTTTTTACAATATTTCATTTATAAACTAACTTAACCTATTTGTACAAATTTTCTTGCCAGTTATACTACTACTTTTGCCTGGCACCCTGGGCTTCTGGCTCATCTAACCATCCCTTGCTGCCTTTTATGCCTATTGCCTATCCACTTCCTCCTCCGTTTGCCCTTCTGCCTTTCTTATCTCTCTTACTTTTCCAATCCATTTCTCTTTTAGTTTCTTTAGAAACTCCCCCATACTCTTGTTTTTCTTTTTTTCTTCTCTTCTTGTTAACATTTTAATTGCTACTATATTTCCATCCACTTTTTCCCATTTATCCTCCCAAACCTCTCTTCTCCATTCTGCCAATTCTTTACGTTATATCATATAATGCTCTGTGCCTTTACTACCTCCGCAAAATTCACAAATTCCGTTTTTCTACCCCTTAGCCCTCTTAGATACAATGATCCTGTTATCATCCATGCAAACGCTTCTTTTTCCGCTCTATTACAATAATCCACATACCTCTTACCCATTTCGTTTTTACTAATCTATAAAACCCTAGTGACTTTTTATTCTCTAAGCTTCCGCAAATCTCTTGTCTTTCTATGTCCTTCACTCTGTTTCTTACTGTTATCCAGAAGCCATTGCTATTTCTTTCTCCTGCTCTCCAAATATCTCCCATTTCTATCTTCTCCATAATTTTTTCTACCCCTGTTCACCAGCTATTTTTATTTGTTATACCTTTTTGTTGTTCCATACAAATCTTAAAGACTTCCCCTTCACCTTTTCTCATGCATCTAAACCAAAAATTTCAATATCCTTTCTAGTATCACTCCCTTTCTTCTTGTTCTTCCTAATTCCACTACTGCTACTTTCCCTGGTGCTGATCTTAGTAACCCCAGTAGCTCTTTACAAAACACTCTATAGCTCTGACCTATTTTTTTGTTTAATTTGGATCCCCCCCCCCAAATTTCTACTGCATATAACATTCTTGCTTCTACCAATGCTTCATACATTCTTTTTATCCATTTAGCTGGAATTTCTAATTTGTATTTGCACATCCTTACTCCAATCATTGCCGCCTTTCGTTTAGCCATAACCTTCCTACTATGCGCTCCCCATTCACCATTACCGCTCATTCTTACCCCCATATAATCTAACTCCTTGACAACTTCTAAATTTAATACTCTCATCTGCCATTTTTCTTGTTTTTTTAGTTTATTTCCTGTTTTAAATACCATAACTTTTGATTTATTTATATTTAATTTAATTCCCCATTCTTCGCAGAATTCATGTGTTTCGTGATTTCTTTCTGCAACCCAATTACCGTTATAGCCCCAACCATAAGATGATCTACGTATAGTAGACCTGGTACCTCTCTATTTACTATTATGGAACAGTTTGCATTTCTTTCGTTCACTATTTCTAATATGTCATCTATAAATATATTAAATTTAGTGCTCAATTTGCATCCCTGTCTTTATCCCATTTTTTGTTCAGTCATTTCTGTAGTTCCATTATTTTTACATTTTATACAAAATTGTATGTCTTTATAGATTTTTTTGTTTCATTTATAAAATTTTCGCTTACCCTTTTCATGATTAATTTATAAATTAATGCTTCTCCGTTTATTGTATCAAATGCTTTTTCAAAGTCAGCAAAAAACGTGTATATACTTCCCCTTTTCCTGCTTAAATACTTATCTATTATACTCTTTTATTACAAATACATTATCTATTGTTTGTTTACCTTTCGTAAATCCTGCTTGATATTCTGACAATTTTCCTTCCTCTTCTACCCAATTTCTTAATCTATCGGCCAATATACCTGTGTACATTTTCCCTAATATTGATAGTAAACTTATTCCCCAATAGTTTTCTAGTCTATTCGCTCCTCCCTTCCCTTTGTAGATATGTACCACCATACTTATTTTCCAACATTCTGGCACGTAATTTTTTCTTTAATTTTATTTAATAGTTTTGTCATCACATTTAGCCCATTCTGTTTCTCCCCATACACTTTCCAAAATTCCCCTGTATTCCATCTACTCCTACCGCCTTGCCTTTTTTATATTCTGAATTTTCTGGTAAACTTCCAGCTCCGTGATTTTACCATCTAATTTCTCATTGAATATTTCTCCTAGTCTTGCTTCTTTTGTATTTAACTGTAATCGTTTCCCTTCTCCTATTAGCTTTCTGAAGTAACCTATCCATTCGCTCGGTGTAATTTCGTTTTTCTCCTCTCTATTCTTAGTCATCATCCTCACTGTTTCCCATAGTTTTTACTATCCTTACTCTCTGTTTTTGTCTTTAATTTCCTTTCTATATTTCCTTGCCATTCTTTCTTCTTAGCATCAAGCAAACCTTTATATTCTCCCTTAACTTTCACCAGATTTTGTCTATCCCTTTCTTTCTCTGATCTCCTCCATCTAATGGGTTCTTTAGATACCTTCCTTTATTTTACTCTACATTCCTCATCAAACCACCATGTAATTTCTTGACCTTTTCGGAACCTTCTTTGCATCCCTACTCTTGGTTTTATTAATAATAATTTCAATAACTCTAATACTTTTTCTGGATTCCCCTCATCCATAGCCATTTTTATGCCACATTCGACAACCTGACTTGCCTTTGTATTTAATTCTTTTAAAAAGTACTCCTTTAATTCCTTCCTCCATTTATACACTTTTATTATTTTTATTCCAGTTATTTCCTTATCTTTTACCTTCTGTTCTAAAACATTTTTCTCCATCACCTTGACGAGCAGAGAATTCCATGGCCACCAGCACACTCACCCTTGCAATAACAAGAATAGTGAAAGAAGAACTCCGCTTCTTCAGGAAGCTTCAACAACCAGACGCCGATCCACCGGACTGGCCTGACGCAGCACCCAGAGGCCGCGTTTAGACACCCGAAACACTACTGAGCAACACCACACTCTACTCACCGCGGCGGCATGCTGGGTCTTGTCCAGCTTGCCTACTGCCACACTATACCTCTCCTATTTTTACTTTCTCTACTACGTATAGTAAGTAGGGGAAGTATTGCATTCCACCCAAAAATTCGATACCGAGATTTCACCGGAAATACATGTTTTGAGACCTCCTGAATCCAAAAAAAGCATTTTTGGAAACATGTCCGTGTGTGTGTCTGTGTGTGTGTGTGTGTCTGTGTGTGTGTCTGTGTGTGTGTGAACAGCATAACTCAAAAACGAACAGTCGGATAAACACCAAACTTGGTATTTAGGTTCAGTATCTTCCAGAGATGCGACACGAAGGTTTTCAAGAAAATCCCCCCACCCCAGACTACCCTTTACATGGAACATTTTTCGAAAATTTTAATTTTCTCAAAAATGGCTCTAACGATTTTGTTTAAAATATCATATGTTTAAGATAATGCCATGAGAAATGAAATGTATATCTCGAATTTTCTGGGAATGTCTCCAAAAGTATTCTTCATTGTGAACGACTTTTGCATAACTGGTAAACCATAAGAGATAGACAAAATTTTACTACACAAAAAATGTTGATCTCGTTAAAATACACAACTTATGTTATATACATTTCTTTTGTTGAGTGAACCGTTTTCGAGATATTGCTTGTTATTCCCTTAAATTTTCCAATACTTATACTTTTTCTCAAATTCGTTATTCATTTTTTTATGTCCTGGACTTGCAAAGAGAATGGAATTCGACACATAGCAACCAGCGTTAAAATATTTGACCATCGCTTAAAAGCTACCATATTCCCCTTGCATCTACAAGAAAATTAGCAATAAGATTGACATCTCGATATCTCGATTAACATAAAGCGTATGGAGAATAGGCGTTTGTAAAAATAGATTGTACAAGAGTAGAGAAAGTCATGTGAGTGTAACACATCAGATTTTTCCTTTACAACTCACCCTTGAATTCCCAAGGGCGCAAGCAGGGCCTCGGTCATGCTTGCGTCCTGGCACCTTACTTTCACCTGGCTTAGGCCCTCTCGGTCGGCCATTATATCCGTACCAATGAATGCGCTGGTGCAACAGTGGTACAGCCTCACTGTCACACATGAATTCCTCTTTTTCCTTCTTTTATTTTCCTTCCGGTGGAGGAGTTTTTAGTGGGTATGCCGACTATTGGCGAGTCCCACACTCTCAGTCCCGACTTCCATCGGGGCTGAGGTTAGTGATTAAATCATTTTCTTCTCCATTCGAAAAAGAAATCTTTCCTTTAGTCTTGTTCCTCTTTCGTGTAATCCTGGCTATACATATTTTTGTCCCCTTAGTCTTCTTGTTCGACTTAAACTTTCCCAGTTTTTTCATTGTTGTCAATTTCAAAATGATATGTCTTGGTCTTCTTCCTTTCTTGCCTATCCTAAATATATCTTCAATTTCCCATCGATACATCCGTATTCTCATCACATTTTCTATAATTTCATATACCATTTCTTCCAGATTTCTTCTGTCCTCTGTCACCCCAAGTATTACGCAATTTTTTCTTCTCTTATCCCCTTCATATCTTTTTTCTATCCATCTATTCTTTCTTTACATTCCGATATGTTTCTACATTTCATCTCTCTGAATTTTTATTGCTTCTTTCAGCTCTCTTGTATTGTTATCCATTCTTTTCCCTAGTTGCATTCTCATCTCCCTTATTTCTTCCATTAATTTATTCATTTCCATTGGTCCTGGGTTCTGTTTCACTCCTCGTATTATCAATAATATCACGATTACCATCATGATAACTCTCCATATCTGAGTTTCCATTTTTATTTTTCCGTCTTTTCTTATTCTTTTCTTCCGAAACTTCCAATTGTATATCGGTACGTTTGAACGTCCACTCCCATTTCCCTTGTCACCATCTATTAGCAAAGCATATATGTGTATCACAGTTCTAACGTAATGTCGCTAATAATCTAACTTCATCACACTTAGTAAGTACGACTTTAAAGCTAGCCTCTAGTTCCCGAGGTCGCGGGTTCAAACCCAGCGGATGGTAATGGATTTTTTCGGGCGTAAGAATCCTTAGCGTGGCTTCCTTCGGAAGGGAAGTAAAGCCGGTGATCACGTGTCGTAGATTTACGGCACGTAATAGAACCTCAAGCCTGATAGAAGCCTCTGAGCAAAATTGCCGGTATTTCACGCCCAATATATAATGGAACGCTAAGGACCATAGCGGTTAAAGAGCGTCCATAAATAAAACTCAATTTAATTTACGACTTAATATGCGCTAATGGCAGCTTAGCTACTTTAACTAAACTTTGGGGTCTAATGGGGGAAAAATAAAATAATATCCAAATATTTCGCTTGTTAAAGAGTATCTTTGAAAAATTTTGTACAATAAAAGTTTGTGGATATAAATTATTTGTGGATATTTTAAAAGTCTGGTAATTTGCAAAATTTCAGTAGGATTAGTATGTCAGAATTTATAAGAAATTTTCGTTCAAATTATTAGTGTACGTATACCGATTACTAAAAGAGACAGTATATTTCCAATCGCATTGGAATAGTTAGGATACTGTTAAAGCTTTTCTTATACCTTTTAACACCACAGTTTTATTACAGATTTTCAAAACATCAGCTGACAATTAAGTTGGAGGGAAAGGACAAAGAGAGAGAGAGAGATAGAGAGAGAAGGAGGATGAGGAAATAAGGAAGTAGAGATTGGAAAAGGGATAGCGAAAAATGGAATCAGAGGAATGGTAAGTGACGGAAAAGGAAGGAAATGGGAGAAAAAGGAATATAATCAAAGAGAGCCGAAGGTGAGAAAACAGTGAGAGGGAGAGAGTGATGAATCTCCATGTGATCAGAGTTTTGGTAATTAAAAATACAGTCATAGGCAAAAGAGTTAAGTGCTTATGCCTCATTTTTAGAAACTCGCAGCTCTCTTGCATCAAGCAAACAATTTGGATCTATTTTATCCGATTTAGTGTCAGCGCTCTTTAAAGCTTATGAAGTGTATACACATGAAGAGCAGTTTCAGTTTTCCACCGGGAAGTATATTCCTTTCGAACAAAAGCTTTACTGAAATCAAACAAGGTTAGTACACAAGAGGAATTTTATTGACAGTTGCCAATTATGACTCTACTCGCGTATTACCGGGATATCTATGCTAAATGCACACTTAATCAATTTAAACTGCGCCGAGAATGAACTTTGTGCACAGTGTCATAAAAGAACAAATCTGCTTTCATCCCTTTCATTGTTTTACGCCGCGAATATTGGTCTTTTAATAAATTTCAGCAACCAGCAATGGAGTACGTGATGGCTGCCAGTTATTGATTTCATGACTGACTGCATTTGATAGCTGCGGTTCATTATAACCCTACACAACGGTGCCAGATTTTATGGAAGCACGGCCATCCCGAAGCACCTCACCTAACAAGTCACCAAGGTGCGGCGTATGAAGAAAACGAAAACGAGTGTTTATGTTCAATTCCTGTTCCGAAATCAGATTGCTACGTCCTTGTGGTGTAACGTTTACGATGGTCACTATTTATATTTTGAGCCTAATAATTAAAACAAAGTAATTTCTGATTGAAAACTGCTTTATTGTTTTTCAAAATATTCTTCTTTATGATCAATACACTTTTGCATCCGTTTGAACCCTTTGTCAAAGCATTTATTCCAGTCTCCTTGAGACGCCTCCAAAACATTGTTTGTGAAGGCATCAACGGCTTCTTCTGCCAACGAAAATCGTGGTCCACACAATTTATTCTTGATGTTCGGGAACAAAAAGAAGTTATTGAATGACAAATCAGGAGTGTATGGCGGATGACCCATCAATTCGATTTTTTGAGCCTTCAAATACTCTGTTGTTAGACGAGATGTGTGTGCGCTCGCATTGTCTTGATGAAGAACGATCCTACGGTTCTTGTTGGTTTTCCTTACTTCACCGAAGGCTTCCGGCAAACAAATGGTTGTGTACCATTCGGCATTGACAGTTTTACGTTAGTCTAAAGGCACTGTTGCCACATGGCCAACTTTGCTGAAAAAGCAGGCGACCATTTGCTTCGAAGTGCTTCGAGTGCGAGCAACTTTTGTTGGATTTGCTTCATCTTGAAACACGCATACAGTCGACTGCTGTTTAGGTTCCGGTTCATACGCATAGATCCATGATTTTTTTTAAAAAAATTTTCTTTGTTTTTTTTTTATTTTTTTTGCAGCATATAGGCAATCCAGCCTTGTTTAGGTTACCAAAAACCTAAAATGGCTGATGCCGTATGTCGGGGCCACGAACATTTAATATTCACTCACTAGATAGATACATATAACCAGTTTTTTTATTATTATTTTATTTTACCTCAGTGGCATTTCGCTTTTTTTTACCTCTCAACACAATAGCAGCAAACTGTCTTTTTTATATATAATTTTTTTCTTAATAGTGGCAGGATTACATAGGGCAGAGGGCAGGAATTAGTGGATTTTTGAGTTGTTTATTTTACAGTGTAAAATCCAACTGCAAATTTAATACGCTCCATATCCGGGGTTGTCGCCGAAGCTTGTATCGCTCTGACCGAAGCCATTTTTGGAAAGTGAGGAGAGATGGGGACTCTTCGTGCAAACAGTAATGATATAGTGCCAATGTTAACCACACCTGTGTAATTTCGGTAGCTCCCTTTTGAAAGTCCCAAGCTAATAGGACAGCCGTAGTCCGATGATCCAAACAGCTGCCAATTAAATGACCTATATGTTTCTTGGTCCAATTCCAGATGTCCCTGATACTAACACAGGTGGTTATGCGATGAATTTGAGTGTCCACACCACCACAACGCTTACACCAAGGTGCTGAGGATAAATTATGTTTATATCGCTTGGACTCTGTGGGTATCAATTCGTTGATGAAGAAATAAAAAGAAACCTTCCACTCCAAGGGTATATAGTTTATCAGCAACATTTTCCATATCCGCTGCCATGGTGAATTAGGATATTTCCGTTCTATCGCAGGCACGGTCATGGAATCTTTCAGCAACGTGGTATATAACGTTTTGGTGGTGGGAATACTTTGCGACGTATCTATCACAGGTAGTATTCTTCTATAGTCGGTCAGAACCCGTTTGAAGTGTCCGGCAGCCGTCCCAACCATGTTCATACAAAACTGCACAACGTGATTGGCACCTGGTCTGTGGAGAGCACTCAATACAGAATGGAGCAACAAAGCCCGACATTTAATCTGCACATCAATAAGATTCCAACCACCCTCCGTAATTGCTCTGCGTAATTGGGGTCGGGCTACTTTATAGAAGTGATTTTTCCAAACGTAGTAGCCAAGCGCCCTTTCTAGTTGCTGGGAATATTGTGGTAACATCGGTATCACCTGGGCCACATACCAGAGTTTCGCGAGCACAAAGGTGTTAACATGCCAGATTTTTTGCACAAAGTTTAAATTCCGTGTCAACTGCGAGGTCATAAGAGAAATGCATAGAGGTGCAAGTCGCTTCCAATTCTGCGCTATCAACCCTTCCAGCCTGGAGGTAAAAATAACGCCCAATATCTTCACTGAACTGCTACAGGTAAATCGAGCAGTGTCCGTTGGCCAGCTATTCAACGGTAATAATTGTGTCTTGCCATAATTTATCAAAGCTCCAGAGGCATCCTGGTATGTCGTTAATAGCGGCGCCAGTTTGTCAGGATCATCAGCATGAGCGAGAATCAAGGTGACATCATCAGCATAAGCCAAAATTCTTTCACAATTGAACGGATTATTGGAATGAGAAAGTAGAGTCGCCATGCCTCTAATCAACGGTTCAACGCACAAAGTATACAACATCATAGAGAGGGGACATCCCTGCCGTATCGACTGTGCTATAAGTACTGGTCGCGTAAGAAAACCATTAATTTGAACTCGGGAGTCCGCATCTCGATAAAGAGATTGTAGAAGGCTTTGAAATGGCTGTGAAAATCCAAAACTCTTCAAAACACCCCATAGATAATCGTGGTTAATCCTATCAAAGGCGGCCGTGAAATCCAAAGCCAAAAAGGCTGCCACCATGTTGGGATTCCGTTCACCAGCGATAATGACATCTCGTAACTTCAATAGAATATGTGTGATCTTCCTCTCCGGTATACCGCACGTTTGTCCAGGTCCGATGATGTCAGGCAGATAGGTCTTCAACCTGTTAGCCAAGATCTTTGTGAACAACTTGTAATCCGCATTCAAAAGCGTAATAGGCCGAAACGATTTTAGTTCCGTTGTAACCGTCTTTTTAGGGATCAACACAATGATACCTTCATTAAACCCCGTTAAGGTGCCTGTATGACGCTGTACCTCCAACATGACGTCGAGTAAGATATCTTTAAGGATCTTCCAGTTGGCTTTGTAAAACCGATAACTCAGTCCATCAGGTCCAGGCGCCGAGTCCAGACTGGCTGAGCTTAAGGCAGCCCACAATTCCTCAGACGTAATCTCCTGATTTAAGACGGTATTGGCATCTTGGGATATCTGTTGTGTTATATGGCGATAAACATCTTGCTGCGCAGAGACATCAACTGCAACTGCTCCGAATTTATCAGAAAAGTGTTGATAGGCCTCCTGAAGTATGTCGTGCGTTGTTGCTAAGAAATCCCCTGCGGAAGCGCGTAAGTAGGAGATGTATTTCCGTTCACCACGACGTTTTTCAGACGCTATATGAAAAAGCGAGTTTTTCTCTTCTCGTACTACAGAAGGGTCGCCGGAACGCAGTTGTGCACCGTGATAAAGCTCCTCTTGAAGACAACACATTCTCCTCTTTATTGCAGAAAAGTGATTGGTCACGTCCTGTCCATGGCGTTGTAGGTCATATATGTGATTTAACAAATCGTAATAATAGTGCAACAGTTGCCGTCTGTTCTTAGACTTTGCTATCGCTTCCCCTTTGTAAAAGTTGCGTATAGCCGGTTTAAAAGTATATAACCATTGATGCAGCCTATTGGGGGTTCGACGTTGAGCTGTTTTTGCCCATCTCGTCCACATATGGGAGAACTTCTCGGAAATTACTGGATATTGAAGCAGCGTATTATTAAGTTTCCAAACGCCCCTCTCCATCGTGGGTCTCCTCGCAGTGTGAGCTATTGTCATGATCAAGGAATGGTGATCACTAAAGGGTACCGGATGAACTTGCATAGTCCGTACCATCTGCCGCATCGATTTACTCACATAAAATCGATCTATTCTCGAAGCACTATTATAGCGATGAAACGTATATTCTACCAAATTGGCATACAAATGTTCCCATGCGTCCCATAATTCCAAGGCTTGGCACACTCGGTCTAAAGCAGGTGACGGAAAATATTGGCCTGTCTGGTCCTTAGCAATGATGACACAATTAAAGTCCCCAACTAGAAGTAGTTTATCGTATTTATGCCGCAAAAAGAACGGCAGTTCCGGGGTGAGGAAAGCTTCGCGTTCTTTCCTTCTGTTCGACCCCGAAGGTAAATATAGATTCACCAGAAGAATATTGCTGTCCTCCAATAATAAAGATGTAATCCTACCACTCACATGACTCTCGCTAATCGAATACCATAAGACGAGCGGTAAACAATGGCTGTACCACGCTGGGAATCCCCAATATTGGAAATGTAATTATATTGCGGTCCAAAAAAATCGAGCTTGTGTTCATTATTCTCCTGCAAAAACAGAATATCAATGCCATTATCGTACACAAAATCTCTTAACAAAGTTTGCTTGGCAGTACTCCTGAGACAATTCACGTTCACGGTCGCGAAGGTTTGTAGTAGCAACACCATATAAACGAGGATTACTTATTCACCGGCTTACTCTGTTTTTTGGACTGTCTTGTCGGTGACGACGCACTCTTTTTGCGTTTTTCTAATCGAGGATCACGTTGGCTAATTATAACCCCATACACAGATGGCGTAGTGTTGACGGTATTCTCAGCTAACGAGTCATCTATCCGCACATCCTCCGCCATGGAAGAAGAAGCTGCTGATGCAAACTCTTCCGGCACGCTGACACCTGTTTCTGCCGACTCCACCACTTCCCTTACTGAAAACGTGTCCTCGCAAGTCGCACTAGTCTCCACCGCCTCTAAGACAGTCTGAGTTTCCATATTGTTGTCGTCGGACCAAGGTTGAGCATCTACGACGACTGCTTCGCTTAGGTTTTTCTGCAAATTACCGGAACTTCGTGAGCTACACCTGTGACGTCATCACTCTTCACATGTTCTTCAAAGGTGACATCGCGGCTATACTGCCGATCAGCCACTGTCTCCACATTAAGCGACTGTTGACCAGAGTCGGTTTCTGCCGCCGCTACCTGTTCTGGTAAGGGCATCCGTTGTTTTGGAAGCGTACCAGCAACCAATTTTGTCCAAGTGGGCGTATCCTTTTCAGCATTTGGCATTCGCGGCATTGGTCTCCTAGGGCACTGATTACGCAGATGACCGGCCGTATGGCATATGGCACACGTAATAGGCTGGTCGGTATAACTCACCAAAGCGGAATAACCCCCGACATTCAGGAACGATGGTATATGTTTTTTCAATAACATATGTACAGTACGCACTCCATTGGTGACTTTGTAGCGATAAGAGGGATTCCAAATATCGTCACTCACCTGTAGCACAGTGCCATAAACTGCTAATGCCATATTTATCTTCCGGTTGGAAAAACTCAATGGCAAATTATACACTTTGACTACCCGTCTTCCAAAACCGGCTACATCGAGTATCACCTTAGTCCGTTGTCCATTTGACAATACAAAACTAACTTCTCCATTTGATCGTTTCAAAACCTCCTCCACAATGTCTGGCGTTTTGCATTTAATGAAGATTTGTCTCGTAATACCATTAACTTGTAATCCGGTGACAGCGTCCTCTTCCAATTTTAGCGTATCAAAAATCCATTCATGTATCTCATAAGCCGTCGGTCGAATGATATCTCGTTCCACAAAACTAACGACCAGAGTCGTAGGACGATCATCCATGTCGAAGTATGTCTTACACGTAAATATACGGCTACGAAAACACAGACGAGGCTGTGAATATTATAGCAAACTAGAACAAGGAACGGCGTAAAGTAATATGTAAACACACCGACCGGTTGAACACACGCACACAGCGAACCATGATTTGTCACCTGTTACAATGTTATATACGTCTTTTGAGGCACCGGCATTGTATTTCTTGAGCATTTTTGTACACCAATCGACACGAGCATCCTTTTGAGATTGCGTCAAATTATGTGAGATCCAACGAGAACAAACCTTTTTCACGGCTAAATAATCATGCAATATTTTATATATGCTGGTGGAAATAATGCCTAGGGTTGCCTCAATCTCACAATATGTTGCATGTCGATCTTTCATTATTAGGTTTCGCACAGCATCAATGTTTTCTGGCAAAACAACTGATTTTGGACGACCTTCACGAACTTCATCGTTGAGGGAACAGCGGCCACGATTAAATTCGTTATATCAGCGTTTCACAGTGGCAAAGAATGGAGCTTCTTCGCCAAATGTGGAAGTTAGTTGATCGATGCACTCTTGTCTTGATAATCCATGTCGAAAGTCGTCATAAATCATTGCACGAACATTTTCACGAGTTAATTCCATGTTTTTGTTGACACACAATTTTCAAGTTAGTGTAAACAAAACAAATAACACTGTATTCACAAAATATTTGAAGTGGATTAAGGTAAAAAATGTCAAATTTTCCATTGGAAACGTCAGATGGCACCTACAACATTCAGGGTTGCCAAGGCTCAAAATATAAATAGTGCCCCTGGTATATATCATTTCAACCCGTTGGGGTGAAATATGTGTTTCTTGTATTTCCTTTCACAACACAGAAAAATTGCTTTCAGATGTCGTGTCTTTCTTATCTGCAAAGCTTCACCTACACACAGGGCATCGAATATTGAAAGAATATGGTAGATCATAAACGTCTGAAAATAATGGCAATAATGCGGTTTTAAATATACTTGCATCATAATCAGAATTCAGGCTATAACTGAATTTTATAATGAAAACCTTCGGAGTAACTGTTGCTCTTATTAAAGTATTTTGTGGTTTAAGCCACATCTTAAGGGCTTTTGAAATTAAATCCTACATCTTCCTCTTCAGGGATATGCCGCCTGGGATGTGCAGATTAACAACAGAGATAACGTTTCGGATCACTTAGCTAAATCAGGAGACTAGGTTTACTATTGAATACACTACTTTAGTTTACAAGTTTTTCTAATTAATGGAACACTTCTTCAGATAATTTTAACTCAAGTTATCTTCAGCAGAAACAGACAGTTAACTATTTTTCCGCTTATCAAAGCATACTATATAATTGAAATTGGATGTAAAAGCAATTATTGGGACTGCTGTACCCGTGCATGAAGACAGATCTCTGAAAGTGTGCTTGAAAAGAAGCACGGAAGTGACCTAAGACGGAAATCGATGAAATAGTACGGATTCAAATATTAAATCAGCTAAATCACTTTAGTTATTTTTCAGTAACTTATATTTCCTGTTAATTTAGTTTTTAAGGACGGAAGCAATAGTATAAGTTTAGTGTAGCGTGGTTCTTAAGTGACAGCACTGTAAAATAAGAATTTTAATTAATAAGACTAACACTACTTTGATTTCTTAGTACCTCATACTTGTTTATTCTAATTTGTTCCAAAGTGCAGAGAGGTTGCGTAAGACAGAAGGAAGCAAATTGGATCACTGGAACCTTAAGCAATTGTTTACTTTAACCCACAGTTTACAAAATATATATCTTACTCAATAAAAGGAAAAATGGTAAATCTTTATTAATGTAAACAGATTTACACATGACAGAGAATAGATAATAAATAAAGTAAGAATTGCATTTTATAAAAACAAATGAAATCTAGAACAGTAACCCGTGTTTAAGAGTACCCTACTTTCGGTGTTTCATCAGCATCTACCACAAGAACATTGTGTGGGTTGCTTTCCAATTAGTGGTTTTGAAATCAATCTGTCTATGGTGGTTAATCTTGTGCCTTCAGAGAGAAACAAAAGTTATGACACTGTAATCCCAAATGAAAGGCATAGAGATATTCTGTCAGTCAATCTGTAACTAAAGGGTGTGAGATTATTTGCATGAGCAATGGAAACCACGCCCTCTCAGTACCAACCTGCCTGTTAAAGGAGACCTGCAACGGAACTTTCACACTCAGCTTTCGTGAAGTTAATTGCTCATTACGGAAAGGCATGCTGTCAAAAAGATTAAAACTTTTAGAAAGGTAGAATCAGCCGCCTGATTCTAGCTTTCCAACCCTGTCCAACACACGGCTTATGTGGAAGAACAATTAATTCCATTAAAGCTTTTATCTTGGCTTTTGGTTATACGAAACTTAACGAAAAATATCTTGTTCCGTATTGGATGCAAAGGCAACCGTAGGATACATCTATTATCGTGACAAATAAATCCGTAAAGCTATTACCATGAATATTGTTCTATTTTAAACTTGTATTAATTGAATCCATAATCTTAACTGTTATAAAAATTCATAAATATTTAAATTAAATTAATGCATAAATAATTTAGTGAAAATTCTACTTCTGTTTCACACAGTGCGCGTTTGATTCCAATTGGAACTCTATAAATTCTTGTATATACTAACGAAATTTTGAGTTACGGCGACTTCCTGTTATTGTAAATAACACCCTCAGTTTCAGTGATGCTTTTCATGTACCAGATAGAACTGCGCCGTATTTCACGTGCGCAGATATCCCTTCGTGCGTTAAAAGAGTTGCAGAATTCAACGAGGCAAATCCAAGCAAACGCAGGTCAATGGGAAACTGGCGCAATAACGTGAGCGACCTTCGTTCTAATCCTCTTGCTTATCAGTAAAAACGATTAGCGGATCGCGGTCATTGAGAGGCAGTTCCCAAGCTTGCACTAGAGTGTATGGTCAGTGATGATAGACAAGAATAGTGTAAACACACCGGGAAGCTTTTAGAATGTTTTCCGCTTCAGTTACAGAGGCTTTACTTTCGAGAGAATAAACTCACTTTTTAGATGGGCATATAATCAAACTGTCTTTATTTGTTTTATCAGTATCTACTCATAGCAATGTTGTAAGCTGTGTTTACGCAGTTCTTGACTACTATTACTATACTTATAGCACACATTAATAATAATAATAATAATAACAATATTAATAATAATACTTGGGGAACAATTTATAGTGATACACATTACGCGTTTTCATGTCTACATGGTTTTCGTTATATCGCCTTAATGTTTTGATATAACCTACGGTGCGTAATAATAAAAATAATAATAATATAATAATAATTAGGAACATAGTAAAGCAAATACCTGTGATACACATTACGTGCTTTCGTGTTTGCTTGATCTTAGTTATGTCGCTTTAATGTTGTGATTTACTCTATGCGTATAGTGTTAATAATAATAGTAATAATAATAATAGTAATAATAATAATAGCGAAACAAATGACAGTAATATACAATACGTGCTTTACATATGTGGTTTTCTTTACGTTGTTTTAATGTTTTGATTTACTCTGCTATATGTATAGTGCGTAATAATAAGCATACTAACAGCAAGTCAACAAATACCAGTGATATTATGTGCTCCTGTGTTTGCATGTGTTCGTTATGTCGCTTTGTTGTTTTGTTTTACTGTACAATACGTATAGTACGTGACAACAACAGCAATATAATAATAATAATAATAATAATAATAATAATAACAGCAAGCGAACAAATACCAGCGATATACATTACGTGCTCTCATATTTGCATTGTTTTCGTTACGGCGCTTTAATGTTTTGATTTAACTCTACAATAGGTATAATCCGTAATGTTAGGCAAGAACTGCGTAAACAGAATTTACAAATAGCTATGGACGGTTACTGATAGATCAAATAAAGACATTTTAATATTCGTCAATCTAAAAAGTGAATCCATTCCCTCGAAAATAAAGTCTCTGTAACTGAAGTGGAAAACATTGTAAGACCTTTTCGGTCTGTTTGCATTGTTTTGATCTATCATCACTGACTGTACACTTGGCCCAGTTTTTCCTACCTCTTCAAGATCACCTTCAACGGAGATACCAAGATGAAACACTGCAGCATCTTATGGTTCTCCAGTTACTGAGCACGATCAAGACAGCGAAGTGGTCATCGCTGGATCATGCTATTGGCAGAGCGATTCGCCAATAGTGGGGCTTCAGCACTGGGACGGCCTAAGTTGGAACTATTCACCTTCCTCCAAGCCTGGATTAGATTGCAGGAACGGAAAGATTGGAAGACACCAACATATCGCTTGACGATAGCACGTGGGGTGGAAAACTTCAAATTGGAGTGCGTCATGTTTTGGAACTTCAAAATGCGTGTACAATGTGGTTTTGGTGAATATTTTTTTAACTAATTATAATTCAATTGGAGCACAGAAAAACAAACAAAGGGACACTTTATAATATATGTATTTTTACTTATTTAAAGAACATTAATTTACCTGCGGTGAAAGAAGTTTAGAAGGTGTTAAAATTTGTAAAGCTGAACAGAGAGATATTAAATGTTAAATACATCATTGCAAGCCCATACGAAGAACTGTGAATTCAAGAACAAGGTTTTAACTTTTGGTCAGGCAGGATAAAGAACTACTATATATTATGTTACATATGAACGTTAGTAGACCTTTTTTAAATCATTATAAGCAAATACTTTGTAACATTATGAATAAGCGGGAGGATAGGAAATTACCATTGTTTATTTTATTTACGAATAGTTCTAACCTATACCAAGGTTTCAAACCTTTTTTCCAGCACGCTTTGATTTCTGTTCCACAACAGACAACTATATAAAGTATGGAACTGGTAAATAATGCTACACATTCTAGTGGAAGCTAGTAATCAAGATCCGTTAATCGTCTTTGCTTATTGCGCCAGTTCCCTACTGTTTTTTAAGTTCCTTGTTTACCTAGTTTATATTACTGTGCTTTACCTGCTTTTCATTACCCTTATTACCGCAATTACACACACAAACAAACACCCATGCCCATGCCGGGACTCGAACTCGCGACGCTCAGCTTGGTGGAGCACCGCAACTACACACTCCAGCGACCACGGCTACGAGGACCGACAGTACCGACTTATGTTTGCTTGGATTTGTACAGTTGAATTCTGCAACTCTTTTAACGCACAAAGGGATAGTTGCACACGTGAAATTCGGCGCGGTTGGGCCACTTGCTAGGTGCAAATTTGGTAAGCTAGTGTGTTGGGATATACAAAATGCACAGAGTATAGGAGCAATAATATTTATTACAAGTTTAACGTACTTTTAGTGTGCATGCAATAAAAATCTGAAGTCGTAATCTTTCATTTACAGAGGGGGGGGTCTAGCGGGCTGAAACTCTCCAGAAGCATCCAAGAAATACATTGGCAAAGGCTACATACAATTTATATCCCTTTTCGTAGTGTTACTAATGACCTTAAGTAGCCCACATTTAACATGCCATTGCACATCAAACTAAAACGTTTATTTTAAAATGTCACTAAAAATACAATTCCTTTTATTTATTTTCAACCCCTTATATACAAAACTATAGCCCTAGCCAATCGTATAGGCATTTTACTTTATTATTTAAAATATGTTTAAGATTATTGGTTTAATACTGATCTTTCATAGGATAATTACCTACAAATGTGAGATTAAGTAAAACTTCTTGTCAAAGTATAATAAGAACCTGAATGAATATATAAATTTGTTGATTTGACCCAAAGACTATATGTTATCTCGTACGTTTCACAAACTGACCCCCTTACATTTTCGACCCATCAGGTAAAAATAGGAAATCTGAGCGATATGAATGCATTTTTGGGCCTTAAAGCATTAGCTCCCACCACAAATTGTAGGCTATTCACGACTCTGCCCTAACCTTAATTTCAATTGCTTGAGGTTTTTGTGTGACATATATGGCTCTTATATAGGATAGTTAGAACGATACGAAAAATGTACGCTAACCTCACAGTTGAAAACAAATTATATTTTCCCCATATTTTCAAACTTTAAAGTAGAAGTCAACACCGTTTAGCCTATGAGGACAAATCACTGTGAAATTATATATAGGATCTGACAAAATTCACAGCTTCCAAAAGCTAACCCAAACCCCTATTGTCAATCATATCGTACCCTGGAGTTTTAAAAATATAATTTCTCCATGTATTTTATTATATAGAAAACTGCACCGATAGTTAAAATATTCAGGTGCACTTACACTGTAGATGTGGAGTAAAATTATAGGCAACACAAATCTGGATCCGTCACATACAAATCTGCATTATTTGATCTATTGAATATTGTGCTTGCAGATTAGATTTTACTAAAAGTAATGGGATGCTTAGGATTTTCAGAAACAACCCTTGTCTTTATTTTCAATCACTTATATAGCAAATGCATTGTACAAGGCGGGATAAGACAGCTAGTAAAATATAAACAGCAGAGGTATAAAAATAGAGTATATAGAAACATCCTTGATATCTTGTAGTTTAACAGCAACAAAAACTTGGATATTGAATGTAAGGAACACCTGAAATGTAATTAATTCACTGGACTTGGAAACAACAATTTTGTTATCTAGAGCATATAAATACCAAAATCAACTATCAGTAATATAATAATTAAAATACATACTTTGTCGAAATTAGGTCCTTGTAGCCTAACAATATAGTTTTAAGGAAATGCTGTAAACGTTTCTGCATCCTAGTGTGAAAATAGTAGCATGCTATGGAGTGAATGTGAGTAAATTTAGTTGATATAAAAATGCAGAAAAACCAGTTTCAACTTATTTTTTCAAAACTCTGATGTGTTACACTCACATGAATTTATCTACTCTTGTACAAAGTATTTTTACAAACGCTTATTCTCCATATGCTTCATGTTAATCGAGATATCGAAATGTTAATCTTATTTGCTAATTTTCTTGTAAATGCAGGAGGAATTGGTAGGTTTTAAGCGATAGTCAAACAATTTTAGAGCTGGTTGCTATGTGGATAGGCTTTAAGCGATAGTCAAATATCTTAAGAGCTGATTGCTATGTGGAGTATTCCATTCTCTTTGTGTATCCAGGACATAAAAAAAATGAATAACGAATTCCCATTTGAGAAAAAGTATTGGAAAATTTAAGGGAATAACAAGCAATATATCGAAAAGGGTTCACTCAACAAAAAAATGCATAGAACATAAATTGCGTACTTTAACGCAATCTACATATTATGTGTAGTAAAATTTTGTCTATCACTTATGGCTTACCAGTTATGCAAAAGTCGTACACAATGAAGAATACTTTTGGAGACATTCCCAGGAAACTCGAGATATACATTTCATTTGTCATGAAAATATCTTAAACATATGATATTTTAATCAAAATAGTTAGAGCCATTTTGAGAAAATTAAAATTTTCGAAAAATGTTCCATGTAAAGGGTAATCTGGGGTGGGGGATTTTCTTGAAAACCTTCTTGTCGTATCTCTGGAAGATACTGAACCTAAATACCAAGTTTGGTGTTTATCCGACTGTTCGTTTCTGAGTTATGCTGTTCACACACACACACACACACACACACACACACACACACACACAGTCACTCAGAGACACACACGGAAATGTTTCCAAAAATTAGCAATAAGATTAACATCTCGATTAACATGAACCATATGGAGAATAAGCGTTTGTAAAAATAGATTGTACAAGAGTAGAGAAAGTCATATGAGTGTAACACATAAGATTTTCTTGTAGATGCAAGGGGAATATGGTAGGTTATAAGCGATAGTCAAATCTTTTAATCGCTGGTTGCTATGTGGCGCATTCCATTCTCTTTGCATATCCAGGACATAAAAACTTGAATAACGAATTTGAGAAAAAGTATAAGTATTGGAAAATTTAAGGGAATAACAAGCAATATCTCCAAAATGGTTCACTCAACAAAAAAATTCTATAAGACATAGATTGTGTACTTTAACGCGATCTACATTTTATGCGTAGTAAACTTTTGTCTATCTCTTATGGTTTACCAGCTATGCAAAAGTCGTTCACAATGAATACTTTGGAGACATTCTCAGAAAATTCTAGATATACATTTCATTTGTCATGAAAATATCTTAAAAATATGATATTTTAATCAAAACCGTTAGAGTGATTTTTGAGAAAATTAAAATTTTCGAAAAATGTTCCATGTAAAGGGTAATATGGAGTGGGGAGATATTCTTGAAAACCCTCCTGTCGCATGTCTGGAAGATACTGAACCTAAATACCAAGTTTGCTGTTTATCCGACTGTTGGTTTCTGAGTTGGGCTGTTCACACACACACACACACACACACACACACACACACACACACACACACACACACACACACGGACATGTTTCCAAAAATGCTTTTTTTGGATTGAGGGGTCTCAAAACATATATTTCCGGTGAAATCTCGTATCGAATTTTTGGGTGGAATACAATACTTCCCCTACTTACTATACGTAGTAGAGAAAGTAAAAAATTTAAGGGAATAACAAGCAATATCTAGCATGGGTTCACTCAACAAATAAAAAAGTATATGACATAAATTATGCATTTTAACGCGATCTACATTTTGTGTGCAGTAAAATTTTGTCTATCTCTTATGGTTTACCAATTATGCAAATTCGTTCACAATGAAGAATACTTTTGGAGACATTCCCAGAAAATTCAAGATATACATTTTATTTGTCATAAAAGTATCTTAAACATATGATATTTTAATGAAATCGTTAGAGCCATTTTGAGAAAATTACAATTTTCTAAAAATTTTCCATGCAAAAGGTAATCTGGGGTGGGGAATTTTCTTGAAAACCTTCGTGTCGCTTCTCTGGAAGATACTGACCCTAAATACGAAGATTGGTATTCTGAGTTACGCTGTTCACAGACAGACATACAGGCGCGCGCGCGCACACGCACGCACACACACACACACACACACGGGCATGTTTCCAAAAATGCTTTTTTTGGATTCAGGAGGTCTCAAAACATGTATTTCCGGTGAATCTCGGTATCGAATTTTTGGGTGGAATACAATACTTCCCCTACTTACTATACGTAGTAGAGAAAGCAAAAATCAAAAAAAAAGAAACTAAAAAATGAATAACGACTTTCCATTTGAGAAAAAGCAAAAGTATTGGAGAATTTAATTGAATAACAAACAATATCTCGAAAATGGTTCACTGAATAAAAAATATGTATGTGGCATAAACGCCATATTTAACGTATTTTAACGCGTTCTGCATTTTTTGTGTAGTAAAATTTTGTCTATCTCTTATGGTTTACCAGTTATGCAAAAGTCGCTCACAATGAAGAATGCTTTTGGAGAGATTCCCAGAAAATTTTAGATATACATTTTATTTGTCATGAAAATATCTTAAACATATGATATTTTAATCAAAATCGTTTGAGCAATCTTTGAGAAAATTAAACTTTTCGAAAAATGTTCCATGTAAAGTTGGGGGAATTTTCTTGAAAACATTCGTGTCGTATCTCTGGAAGATACTGAACCTAAATACCAAGTTTGGTGTTTATCTGACTGTTCGTTTCTGAGTTATTCTGTTCACAGACACACACACAGATATGTTTCCAAAAATGCTTTTTTTTTGGATTCAGGGGGTCCGAAAACAATATTTCCGGTGACATCTCGGTATCGAATTTTTGGGTGGAATACATTACTTCCCCTACTTACTGTACGTAGTAGAGAAGGTAATAAATTAGCATGCGAAGTCATTTACATAAGCGGTATTTAATGATGCTTCCGAGCGTCTTGAACTCCAAAATTTGGCCAGCATACAGATATATAGTTATATAACTTCTTATTCTAAAAACGAAAATATGTTTTCGTTTTAAAAGTGACCTAAATTTGACCTATGGAATCTCTCAAACCTTAAAGGCCATTCTGGCTAAAATTCCAGCTGACAGAATTGTGCAACTATAATAATGTTGTAAGTCGACAATGAACTTCTTCTTTCCATGTATGCTTCCATTTTCTCGGTTTATACACAGTGATAGTTCGGTGATTAAGAATGTTTTCATATACATACTGCTAGTGCTGGGTGATACTTCACCCAGTTGAGCCGTTTTGGTGACCGTCTTTCTTCTCTTGCACCTCCAGGACGATAGCATCTGCGTGATAGTTGAAGATTTTGGACCTCAACAATGTTTTACGTCATTTTGAGCTGGTAGCAGCCCAATGGTGATTGGTCGAGGTCTAGGGCAATTACTCGGCGGCAGTTCTGGCAGGCCAGCGAGGGAAACACCTAGAAAGGGAGCTCCCAGCAGGTCGAAAAAGGAGGGAGATATAGTCGGCTTCAGAGAGGTGTTTCGTTTTGTTTTTAAGGTATTTTTGGAGGAGCCAAGTTTTACGGATTGTCCAAATAGCAAAGTTTTACAGATTGTTAAAAAATGGTAAATTTTATATATGATTAAAATTGTAAACATTTTAACTCGTTAATATTGTAAAGCACTTTATGTTTTGCCCAAACTTAAACATTTTAGACAGTTAAATGGGAACAAGGGTTACATGTGAGATATAACGACGGTTTAACAGATCCACGAGTTCTTAAAGAGACTTTAATTCAAGTCATATACCAGATGGCCCACACAATCCATCCTTTGTTGAAGTTAGTTTATACCAGATAGCCCAGATGCCAAAAGGTTTGCCTAATCAGAATTGCAAAGAGGACTCCATAACGACAGAGTTCATCGCTAAATAAAACACCAATGCTTAAAATAAACACTTTAACTACTATTACTGGTCCCAGAGCTTATTCGATAGAGAAACTGCCTGCTATATGAGGAGTTCCGCTTTCGATTGTCGGCTGGGATCCAGAAAATTGAAGTTAAACAAAAACATTTCACAGTATGTCCAGAGTCTGGTGTTTGAATGTGAGAATACCTATGTGTGCGTGTGTGTGTGTTTGCGCGCGTGCGTGTTATCAGTTATTTAATAATTTTCTCATTAACAGGGATTGAGGAATGCCGCGTGACGCAAGCCTGAGCACATGTTTTAAGTCATTTAGTTTCATGACAGTTAATCTACAATCAATACAACTATATGGCACCAATTGGTGCTGCAAAGCTAATAAGATTAAATAAAATTCTATTTTGATTATATTTCTTAAAGAGGCGTTAGAATTAAATTATTCTCTATAAATGCATTATTCATAATAAGCATGCACACAAATATGCCCACCTCGGTGAACAAATTGATGTAAGGCCTCTCAGTCCCACGTTATACCAGAAATGATCCATTTCTTAATATTATTTCTGCACGTAAAAGAAAAGTGCGCAGAAGACAGATGCCGCATGTGAAAATATTCAGAACACAGCCTTCGAGCCAAAGCTGCATTTTGGTGCGTCTTTGCACAGATCATAACCATATCTATTTCTGTGTTCGTTATTGATGTTGTCTGAATGACCTGTCTCGAATTGCATGCCGGGACTACGCGACGCTTATCAGTACCAAACTACCACTAAATACCTACAGATAGCAGCACTACCTCAGTGACCTTTCGCTTTGTACCTACCTGCACTGCCCCTTTGAACAGGAGAGATTCGGCAGCTTCTTTTGTACCTATGTATGCGGAAACATAAAACTGCAAAAGACGGCTTGTTTGGGCCACCTGTTATATATATATATATATATATATATATATAATAGTGGTGTGCATAGGGTATATGTAAATTCATTCCTATTCCTTTGTATATACCAAGATAGGGTCCGATCTTTGGGTCCAAATCTTGGGCGATTCGTTAGTCACTTGACATATGGATATTTCCTTAGTGTCCTTTAAGCGTAACTATACATCACGATACAATTATAAGACACCAAAATAGTAAATACAATACCAAAAGTTTTACAAATTGGTAGCAGAACTATACATCAACGAAAACTAATATAATACTTGAAATTGTACAGTACCTTTAAATGGGGTTTGAAATACTCACAATGCTAACAAAGCGTAAACTCCTGGTCGTGATATCAGCCGGTTTCTTTAGTCTTTTAATAAAATTCATCAAAGCAGCTCTACTAAAGTGGCTATAGAAATAAGGGAATTTACACTAGTGATATGGTTGGGATATTGTAACTGATGAAGCCGAAGGTATTATTTCGAATAATAGGATAGGATATTTGTGCAAATAGCATTCAGGTAGCAATGGCTCATAACTATAGCACTACAATCTTGCCTTCGATAAGTAGTTCGGTAAGGGGAGATTTTCTTCAAAATTTTCGTGTAATATGTCTTGAAAATATTGAAGTTAAATACAAAGTTTGAGTAAAATACCGACTCAATCGTTTTTGAGCTACATGCGTGCGCGCGCGCTCATACACGCACGCTTAACTGCATACACACGCGCGCACGCGGACGTTTATCCAAGAATTTTTTATTTGGATTTAGGGAGGCTAAAAGCATTTATTTCCTGAGAAACCTCGGTATCGAATTTTTGGATGGAATGCAAAAGACACTTCCTCGACCTACTAGGTTTGACGCAGAGGAAGTAAAACAAGAAAATAAATGAATTTAAAAATATGTGATGTGTTACATTCACGTGGATTTCTCTATTCACTCTTCTATAAAATAAGCTTACAAAACCTCATTCTTCTTGTTAGTCGAGATAAACTTTCATTACACATTTACTTATTCCGTTTTAGGTATATGAGGAACACCATGTCTGGTTGTATCTGGATTTTCGTTTTTGAGTTATGCTGTTCACAGATACAAACCACCTTTTACTATTTTTTTTCAGAGAGAGTCAAAACGCCTATTTTCGGTGTAATATGGGTATCGAATTTTTGGGTGGAATGCAATACTTCTCTATATACTATGGGTAGGTATTAGAGGAAGTAATATAATCCCTTTTCTTATAATTAATTATACCACTAACTTTTTACAGGAGCCATCAAAAGCTAGTACACAATTGGAACAGGTGGGTCCCAGTGGCTCACCTTTTTAATTTATATTTCTTAGTACAGTTCCATGGAATATATTGAAAGTATTTTATTTCAAAAGTTGGTTACATTTTATTAGAATAAATATAAACTGTTAAAGACTAAAACACATTTTTAAAATATTTAAAATAGATAACATTCATATTGAACCTTTTTCAACCTGTCCTTTCATATTCAAAAATATATTGGATAATAATAATATAATACCGTTTTCTTAAAAATATTGTAATTTCCATATGAAGTGGTAACAACAGGAGGAAAAATACCTTTTTTTCTTTTGTACACAATTTTTGCAAACGGAGACACTTATTACGACAAGATTTGTTTTACATTTCTTATAATATTGTGAAGTTGTCCTGTCTTCTTTCAATGGGTAAATGCAATACCTTTCCTTTTAGACTTTTCAATGGGTAGCTGGTCATCAGTTCTGCAATTCTGAAGGTTCCGGCGGACAGTCCTCTACCAAGATCTCAGCAATTAGGGTTCTTAGTGATAATGGTATGCAGGTATCATGAACACGCCGCTGAAGATGTGGCAATACAAGTCTTCTTGCTAAATATTTCCTGAAGATTATTCTTTCAATATCCATATGATCTTCCTTGCTTTGAAACAGTATAAATAAATTCACTGCAGCTATACTAACATGGCTGAAAGATAGCCATTGATTACCCACGAGTGCGGCGACTTGTGGTGTGGTTTTCGCACTTCTTATCTAAGGAATCCACCCCCCCTCTTGTCAGTTATAGAACGAAACTATTTCTGGCTTATTTGTATCTGTATCAACGGCTGAACAATAATACATGGATGACAACATTCTCACTACCCTACTCTCTTAGGAACGCAGACAACAAAGTCAGATCGTTTGTATAGCCATAAATTGCAGAACCTTCTGGACGACTCCTCTTAGGAGGAGAAGCTGATGGAATTTCTTCCTTTGTTTTTCCTAAGAGTACTAAAATATGTCAGGTTTTTCTTTTTCAGTTCTGTCACAAGTTGCACTAGGAAAATAAACTATCTCCAGTTATATTGCGAGCAGACCCATAAATTGGCTGTGATAGTTTCAGGAGCGCTTGTGTTGGCTTACTTAACTTCTGTGCACCTTCATCTAATCCTTTTCCCGAATAAGTGTATGCATTGTAAGAATAGCTATTCCTGGCATCTGTCATGATCAGTATTTTAATCCCGTATTTGTTAGACTTTTTCTGCAAGTACATACGGAATTTGTAACGACCTCTGCAGCCTACAAGAATTTCATTGACGCACGTGTATTGTCCAGATGTAAAATTATTTTGAAAATCTTGTATTCATTTATCAAAAATACCTGAAATCTCTGCTGCTGGATCAACACTTTGTCTTCCTTCTCTAACAGCAGAGTTATCAAAACGCAAAAATGACAGCAATAACAACAAAAGTTTTATACACATAATACTGCGAAATACGTCCTGGTCAGTGTCGTATATGGCAAACATTGATGAGGCACCTTCATATCCAAATTTGAATACTCCACTACATAACCGGAGACCAAGAAGTGCTTGAAAGGCCACTCCATCAATATTCTGGAGATGCATTTTATCTTGATCCTTACATTTCTCTCTAGCTATAGAAATGTTTTCATTAGTTCTCGTCACAATTTCATGTTGGATATCTTCGGAGAAGAGACTGCAAAATATATCCTTATAGGAAGGCGACTGCATATTTTAGAAGTACCCACAGTCCTAGCAATCTTGTAATAATGTTGCAAGCGTGAGTTCTTACTGCTTTATTTTTTCTATCGTGACCATATAAATCCATTTTTAGTATAGTAACCTCTCAGTATTTAATTCCCCATCCGACTGTTTATGTATGAGCGATACCCCACCTAACCTGGAAGTCGTTGTTACATTAATATTGTCTATGTTCTGATCACTGTCTGGCTCATGTTCACTTCCAGTTGCAAATTCACTTTCACAATCTTCGTAATTATCATTTGCTAATTCCTTTAAAGTGTTAGCTACAAAATCGGGGAGACGACAGTCATCCACAGACATTTTCTCAATGTTCTCCAAACTGTAATCTAAAATAATTTAAAATAAGGCATTATAATATACAATTATGTTATTTAAAATATTAAATAATCTTAAACAAGCCATAAGAATAGATAATTGTTATTAGCAATCCGTATTCATTAAAAATATGAAAACAGAAAACTTACTTAACTGGAGCAGCTGGGTTTTCAGGTACTTTTCTACAAACCGACAGCGATGTAGCAATCTTCAATAATGAAAAACGTAATGGTCTTAACAGTCAACTAAAATTATGGAGCTAGTAATACACAGAGCTAGTAGTACGGATAACTAATATATGATTTAAAATCTGAGCGTCGCGTCCTCTTGACCCGAACTGCTCCAGTTAAATGTTGATTTGTATTTACAGTATACATCATGAATGAATTTTGGCCATAAAAATTTGCATAAAATAACAAGCATCGGAACGGGTCATCGTAATCAGAGGTAACAATTAATTTTAAACCACGATTTTAAAAAGTAATTTCCTACTCTGGGGTATGAAAACAATACATATCTTTAAAAGAAATACAAAGGTTTCTAAGGCTGATATAAGTGTTAAATATTAGGGAATTTATACTTTTGTACAAAAAAGAAAAGAAAAAAACGAAATAAGAATGCTTTTGGTATAAAACTATTTCAAATTAGCGGTAACTTGGGTCTTTCCTGCTTTTACTTCATTTGTGTATTCCTTCCATTAAAACTCAATCCCTGACGCTATGAGCTTGCGCATGCACGAAAACGCTTAAGTAATATGTCGAAACCGCTGCTACGTAATTCCGCAATTTTTTAAGTGTGTTCAGAGTACAAATTGTAAGTATAATTCTAGCCAATAAGTCATACTTGAGCAGTAACGTATTTAAATAATTTTCGAGTGCTTCAATTTAAAACACAAATATGTTTAGTCCTTGCGAGTGACGACACCTATAACTCACATTAACCCAGGCAGCATATAAATCAATACAACAGCCGGTGGAAGCTACATGTTAATTCCCTTGAGGACATCAGTAACCCTGTAGTTAGGGAGGATCTTAGCACCTGAGTAATTGGGTCGTTTGTGGAACAGCAGCACTTACTATGCATCACGTCTCCTTATTCTACCTATGCTCATCAGATCTACCGAAATATTATTTCAGCCCCATTGTGTTTAGTTTCGAGAAAAACAGGGGCTAACAATTAAACTGGCAGAAAGGCATTCATTGGGTGCGGTCGCTGCCACAGAGCGCCATTTGGCATAGTTGTTCCACTGTTTGTAAGCACGCATGTAACAATTTATGAACCGCTACACTTACGGAGTTAAAATATGTCAGGTGGTTTATATGCAGCGCCCCCTAAGAATTTATAATTTGCTGCAGAAACGCTGCATTACTTACGACTATAGAATGTACCAGGAGGTCGGCGAATGCTGTACCTCGCAGTTGCAAGCTTCTCGTATCCAATTGCGACTGTTTCAACACATAATTACTACGATAATTTAAACTGAGTGGTTATGTGTTAATTCTCATCACATTTGCGGTAGAAGTTAACATCTAACGCAAATGTGATGGGAATTAACACATAACAACTCAGTTTAAATTATCATATGATAACATCACAATAAAAAATACTTCTGCTTTATTATAACATAATTACTACTTTTAAAAGGGATACTTACTACTAAGTGAGGTCAGGTTATAAATGACCTCAGTCAAAAGTAGACGGGGTTGACTTTGATTGGCACGTTGAATATTGTTAAATCCAGAAAACCCAACAATGGTCAAGGGAAAAACTAATGTTTCTTTGGTGATAACAATAAAGGTATTAATAGCCTTGCATTCCTCACCGGTGTGTTCATATTTAGGGTGATAGTATATTTGGTTGTGTTGCGTTTCAAGTTACTTTTTATTACGCGAGTCAGTTATCAATCTGCAGTCATCGGCATGTGATGGTACTACTTTCATATCTATAAATTTAGGTTTCACAATAAAATTATTTCCAGATCGAGTAAAGAGTGCATATACATTAATCCAGAATGTTGAAGGAAGGAGTTAATCACTAGATATTGCTCGAACGAAATATCTAGTCCAACCACAAACCCTTTATAGCAACAGCACCTGTATTGAGGGAAAAGCGCACCATTTTGAGATGAAAACAGCTAAAACAATCGGCAAAAGTCCCTAAAATCAATGTTGCCAACATTTGAAGATCATTGGCGTTTAACTTCACAAGTCCTACGGCTATGTTCTGTCGTCCTTCCGCAGTTGCGGCCTTTTCGCTGTATTCTGATTG
This sequence comes from Deroplatys truncata, assembly GCA_030765065.1. NCBI lineage: Eukaryota > Metazoa > Arthropoda > Insecta > Mantodea > Mantidae > Deroplatys > Deroplatys truncata. Next base: position 203,178,387 of record CM060981.1, on the reverse strand, counting down.
TGAATGTTAGCAGCGAAATGGTCCCATAATGCCTTGGGTGTGATACGTATTGCGTGTTGTTTATAATAAACGGAGAATGAAATAATTGTATGGCTTTTCATTATTTATGTTATCTACGACCTTAATTGGAGTTATAAAATGCCTCAGAAAACAAATATATACATTTTTGTATTATGGAATAATATAGTTATAAATATGCGCGTGTGTTATAAGACTATAGTGATTCCGAGCCATTGACATATGCAGGAGTGCATGTACTTACCTACGAATTAGTTTTAACATTGTAAGTATATTGAACGGAAAATCCGCGAAAATTATATAGTTGAAGCAATAATTGTGTGTAATTCTCCATTAAACAATGTATCAGCACCATTAATAGCCTAAACAAACAACTTTTATCTCAGCTAATTTTGCAAGTGCTGTTTATAATGTAACTATTGCAGGAGAATGTGCTCTTTAGTTGCCCTTGAGTAATAAATTACAATTTAAGCCTTCTATTCTACTACTGTGTGTGCATTTTCTTAACATTCTTTCCCAGTAAAATAGCACGTACGTGCCGTAGAATAGCAAATAACTGCAAGAATTCTGTGTACCTTTCTAGATTAATGAAAATACGAACAAGGGAAATATATGAAGTTAAGGAGAAGAAAGAGAGCGTACTGCCTTGCGCATTATAGACAGATTAAGACTTTCCAAAATCCACCATCAGATAGCAGCATTAACGATGGTGCGAGTACGAATCCCAAAAGCGTCGTTCCCCATTTTTTTCCATGGACCTGAAAGTCTGTTTATTATACTAAGTTACCTGCGATCAAAACAGTTAACGGAGGGGTAGTAGAGGAATTTTCTTCCCGTTTTTCTGTGCACTTTGATCATATTCATAGGCCAGTATTTGATGCGGTGTCATTACATGTAGTTCCACATAACAAATCTAAAAGGATTGGAATACTCTTAAGTCATTAAACATTAAATAGCATATATTATTTTGGCGGTTTGACCTATAGAGAAACTGGTCTCTAAACCCCGCATATGATATTCTAAGCGTTTTCCAGATATATATATCTGCATTCGCAAAGCGCCAGTCATTATAGAATGTGTTTTTACATATTTACTACGAATAGTAATAGAAGACTGATAGTTGAATCAATTTATTTATTTATTTTTACAATTTTTTAAAAAGTTCCCTTGTTTTACCCAGTCTACGACTACTGTGCTTTTACCGTTTTCGTTGCCGTTTATTACCTCAATTACACAACACACAAACACCCATACCCATGGCGGACTCAAACCCGCGACATAATGAATTAAGTTTGCATAATGCTTTTAAGGGCCTTTTTATATAGACAGCTTTATTGTTGACAAACGAAAATAAGTTAAATAATTAATAATAAAATTGCAGAATTTTAAACTATTGGTAGGTCTTTATTTTAAAAAATAATTTTAAACGTTATATTCTTGAATTTTAGTTAAATTAATGATATACAATTCAAGTTAGTATGGTATAAATTTCAGTGTCTGATATAATGGAAAGTTTGTAAATAAAACGTGCCTTTCTAGAAATTGTAAACAAGCACAAGAATGAGTAAGATATGTATTATTTCACTAGCCAGAATCATTATGATTTAATGCTTATCACAAATAGAAAAATCAAAACCGTAAAAATAATCGTGAAATTGATATTGACTCTCCTTAAACATTGAATACAATGAATCTGGAATCATCACAAACATCATATTTCAAGCAAGATTTATAAACAGTAATCGGGATAATAATTAACATATACGATTTTATTTAGTTTCCTAAGTAGGTAACACAGATTTTTAGAAATAGATGACACAATAATGTCATGCATTGGAAATGCTTAATAGACTTGCAAAAAGCTATTATGCATATAATTTATCATATTTTATGCAAGAAATATCTAACTAAATACCTCTCAAACTTTTGATTTACCCCCTAAATTCATCACTCGTATCTCTCTCAATAGAATCAAAGGTGTTGTTAAATTAATTTAGTTTTATTTATGAGCGCTCTTTAAATGCTGTAGTCCTTAGCGTTCCATTCCTTATTGGGCGTGAAAGATCGGAAATTTTGCTTAGATGCCCCTTTATCAGCCTTGAGGTTCTTTTACGTGCCGTAAATCTGCGATGCGGGATCACCGGCTTTACTTCCCTTCCGAAGGAAGCCATGCTAAGGATGTTTTACGCCCGAAAAAAAAAAACATTGCCCTCCGCCGGGTTTCAACCCGTGACCTCGGGAACTACAGGTTGGCATGGTAACCACTACACCACGGAGGACGACTCAAAGGTCTTGTGAGATTCCCGTCTACCATCTAAGTTTACAAACCCGTTTCAAGAGGTCAAACCACATGTGCTATCCTATTAAGCTATGCTCTATTATGACCATACCATTCTCCATAATTATACTTTTCGTGATACGAGCGACGGGGTAGCAGTGGCTTCATTTTTGGGGTTCGATTCACGGCTCTGGGGAAGCGATTTTAAGTCGTCCCTTTCCACGCCTTCACCTCTGTGCAACGTAGTTCGGAGTTCACAGTAAAAGTTGCAGGTCCTCTCATTCCTCCGTCATCCCCAACTCCACCTACCATAGGAAGTAACGGATTGCGTCCGTTGGGTGCCTCTACCTAAGAAATTGCTCTGGTCATCGCTTGGTGGAATGAAGTAAACCCAGAAGGTCATATCTGTAAATCTAGACAAAACAAAAGTTGTTAAATTTATAACCCATCGATCACTACACACTCCAATAGAAATTGGGATTTATGACATGTCACTACAACAAATAGACAACATTAAATTTCTGGGCCTCCAAGTAGCCAGATATTTAGATTGGAAAGTTTACATTACGTATATCAGAGGTGGGGAAAACGTGACTCGCGAGTCCTTTTGACTCGCAAGCGCACGTTCCCTCTCCGTTTGATTTTCATATGCACATGAGTAATGCAGTGCGTGTTGCATGTTTGGTAACTCGCGGAAGGAAGTCGTTTTCGCCACCCTTGACGTATATCATACCCAAACTCAGTTCTGCATGTTATGCATTGGTAAATGTCAGTTCTATAGATACACTTAAATTAGTATACTATGCATATTTTAACTCTATCATTGAATATGGAATATTATTTTGGGGAAATTCGGTAGAAAGTAAACGGATATTTCTCATGCAAAAGAAGGTTATAAGAATCATTTCCAGCACTCATAGCAGACACTCTTGCAAACATCTTTTTAGAAGACTGAAGATATTAACCCTACCTTGCATGTATATATTTTCAATCTTAAAATTCTATGTATGCAATCGAACCACATTTATTACAAACATGGAAATTCATGAGATAAACACTAGACAAACGGGTAACATCCATCATCCCAGTGCAAAGCTTTCTTGCATCCAGAAAGGTGTATATTACGAGACCATAAAAATATTTAATACTCTCCCTAATGATCTTAAGAGAAAAGTTGACAATTTCAATGTCTTTAAAACTGCTGTTAAAGAGTACCTATGCTCAACAGCATATTATTCTGTACAAGATTATCTGAATGACAAATTATCCTGATGATAATACTTATATAGCTCTGTAAGTAGTATTAGTAAATATTAATGACAATTTCCAGTCATATTTGATGCCTGCTCTAGAATTAATAAAGCTATTTAAATTATGTATATTAAGAACTGACAGTAAATACTATGCATTACAAATCAAATAGAACAAAATGATCAGACGAACAAAGGTAAAATCCAAGTGAATGTTAAAATAACTGTTCTTGTCTATACGTATGTTAACCTTATAACAGTAAGGAGGTATTCAACTCTGTACAAAATTACACCTGATTTGTTTCATTTTGTATACAATATGTCTTTATTTTATTTTAAATGTTCTGTATACTATGTAATATTTATGTATATATGTAACTTTATTGTACATTTCCTTGACACGCATATAGTATGTGTCTATTTTATTTCAAATGTTCCATATTCTGTGTAATATTTATGTTTATATGTAATTTTTGTACATTTCCTTGACATATTCTATGTTCACAAGCCTTTATTGCTGCTAGTGAATACAATCTAATCTAATCTACGCCATATATGGGAGGGTTAGAGACGACGACGACTGCTTTTTCTGATATTTTATTTCATTTCACAAAGGAAATTTTTTTGTCAGCTGTAGTCGATGCTATTTAAAGAAGGAATCGTTTTATAGATCGCTAAAGGCTCCACATGCATATACCTGTCATTTAAAGATGGAATAATTTTGTAGATCCGTTAACTAACAACAGAATGAAAATCCATACGAAAATTACCTACAGGTCATGTTAACCCATTTGCGATATAACTGTAATGCACAATATGAAAGAGACAGTGTTCATCACTGCTTTGGACAATCAGTTATTAGATAAAGTTTAAGAAAAATAAACTTACTGGAAGAGCATTAGTGTAATACTTTATAGCATAGAGGATTGCCAAGGATGAAAAACCAGTGTGGGAAACGCCATGAAAAGAGGCGGATAAATGGATGAGTAATTAATTGAGCAGCTTGAAGTACAGCTGTTATACAGATAGCGTACTAATAAAGAAAGAAAAAGTAGTGGCATAAAGCCGGACATATAGAGGTAATGAAGAAGCAAATGGTACATAAAATTTATTTCGACTGAGCAAATGGCCCTATGGAAAATTAATTGCACTAGAATCAGGCACGTCGGCCTTTTAGCACATGACGCAATTAAAATGAGACGACTAAGAGTTTGCCTCAGGGACTACAGTGACAGGCAATTGCAGCTATTTTTATTCACTTTGTCGCAACCCTACTGGATCAATGTCGTCTTGTGCTTTCCCGTCTGCTAATGAACAAACGATGGTGCAATCTAAACATCATCGGGGAGCAAAACGCAGGTTTATGACTTCTCCGCTCCGTGTGGTGTGATAACGGCGTAAAGAATAACGATTTCACAACGCAATTTCCGATTTCATCCCCGGATCGTTACAGACCTCTAGTAACGCCATTACTTATTGCTTTTTGTTTTTATATAATAGTAAAAGTTAGATAAATGTTCGCAATGAGCACCATAAAAAGCGATACCTCTCTCGCATATACTTTTTCTTTCTTTTATGGAGTTTTATTTAAACATAAAGTTTCGTAATTTGCTTTTGTCAACATTAGAGATGGAGTGAATTCGATACATATGCATTGTGAGTTTTGGACTTGCATTTATTTCTAGATTATTTCACTGAGTTATTTCTAATACTAATAATATTAAGAACCAATACTATTTAGACAAGAGGGGATTCTCTAAAGGATTTATTTGTTACATATTGTCCAAAATATCTTAACTATGATTATCGTTATCTTTATCAGCTTTTATTTAATTTGGCTTTTGGATTGCTGATGCCTGATAGTCTCCAGTTATTCTAGTTTTCCTTGTCTGTGAATTCAACCTTCTCTTTAAAACTGCTTAATGTTTTAAATTTTGCTCTTGTAACCTTTTGTTTTCCATTCGTCTAAGTGAGTCCATAACAATATTAATAGTAATTAATATAATGTTATTAATTATCATCTACTATTTCCTTTCGAAAATAGTCAATCCTCCGCACTTCTTTCCATATCCAAAAATACTCTGCTTTCTCTCACTTCCAACAGTTTGAAATTGTTATTATATGTGTATGTATATATGTAGCTTTTTATTTCAAACATAATTTATTTTATTTACTGAACTAAGTGATTTAGCTATGGGTTTAAGTATATCAGTAGTGCCTAAAATGTTACACAATTTATATTTCTTTACAAAAATCGTTGTCAACATTAGAGATACGTTACAGACTATAAGGCTGGAAAATGTAACATATTGAATACTTGTACTTTTAGATAACTCAGAATGCCACGACCTACACCTTTTGAGAGGCTGTCGTAAATTATGTTTCCAATTGCCTACTATATAAATAAAGGTTTTAGTGAAATATTCGTTGTTGACATTATAAACTTTTTGTCTGTAAATACATCAATACATAAAATATTACAAGCATACCGATACAGTCTGTAAATTTCAATCTCTACTCTAATAAAATTTCGTTAATTTAGTATAGTCGAGACACTCCGAGTACATGTGTTCATTTATTTATTTACAATTATGCCTTTGATTTATTTTACCTATGAATTTTACTCTCATTTCGGTTTCTTCAAACATTCTTTTATTGGAGTGCAGTTTTATTTGTATTTTATTTAAGATGGTTTATTGTCAGTTTACGACATCAAGAATCTTAATACTTTTTTCCGTTTTTGTACAAATAGTATACACTGGGAATAACAACGTTACAACCGCAGGTGAAAATACTGAACTCTCTCCCTCCCAAACACAAATGCACACACAAACATCTCACACTGCTGCGGTATGTTCTCTTGCTTGGTATAACTCTTTTATTAATTCGACTTAAATATGCTGCACATTGTAGGTGTTTTTTTTTTCCTTTTGCCGTTGAATATTTAAATAAAAACGAGGCAGTTTAGCTGTTAGACTGGTTTATTTAATGTTTACAAAAATCATTTATTTTGTTCTATTGTACTTCCTGAACTGGTTAAATAAAAGTACCCACTTTCTTTGGTTGTCACTTCTTCGACAATAATTATCTTTTATATCTGATATATGTAAAGTACACCTATTTATACTAAACGCATAAGTAAGCTCTCAAGTTAAAGAGTTTGATTTCTTTAATGTTTTATTAAAACTTAAACGAAGGTTTAATTTGATTTAATTAAACGTCTTAAGCTTTGCTGAAAATACATGAAAGAACTATCCAGTGAAGTAATATCGTTCGCGTAATGCAGTAAAATATTCGTGACTCCATGGGAAAGTAGCCCGCATTCTACTCCGCTGCTGGGTTCACCTTATCCGTCAACGTAATTTCTTCATCCAGCTGTTTCTTGTCAAACTTATTTGCATTAAAGCGTTTTCTGCAGATCATAAAAAAACACTTAAAAGGAACATTTCATAAATATTTTCAGAACACTAATCAAAATCGATATCTGGTTTAAAGGATGAAACCTATACCACTCCCACCCATCTGTGTGTATTCCCTATCTTGATTACTATGATTGTTTATTCACCTAACTTGTCGAATAACACGATTACAAAATTCTTATTATTAAAGTTTTCAGATTTTATATAATACGTTTAGTTACGATTATAGAAACTCTCAACGAACTGTTATTGAACAGTGTTTTGTGCTATTCAACAATGAAATATGCTGTTTTTTCCATTTTGTGATTCCACACCTGCATTCCCACCTCACCTAGATGACTGTTTTCTCTTTATTTCTGACCAGACTTCCTTAAACTATCTGAAAATCTGAAGTTACCTATCGCCGGGAAATTGGGCAGTTTAAATTAAAGCTATACATACTTTTAAATGAATGGGGAAACTACGTAGTACTGTTTTAAGCCACGAAAACTTTGGTTATTAACGCGTTTTTAAAAAAAGATTTTACTTAATCAAACTTATTCTATGACATCAGGTTAAATGGTAGAATCACACGAATGAAAAATTCAATCGCATCGCCGATATTTGAACTACGGATCTCTCGGTTTCCGTCTGGTTGATCTAACCACTGAACTATAATTGCAACATGCCGGCAGGACATTAAATTCCCCAACTGATTGGCATGTTTTCCGGTAAATCACAAGGAGATCTCCAATTGTATTGAGATGACATAATGCAATGGCGACTTACAATGCTGTAAGTATTTAAGTCTCGGGCTTCATAGTTTCGACCACTAATATATCAATTAATGGAATTAGTTGTTCTTCTACTAAGCCGCATGTTGCACAAGATTGGAAAGGTAGAATCAGACGACTGAAAAATTTAGTCGCATCTCTGGGATTGGAACAACGGATCTCCCGGTTTCCGTATGGTTGTTCTAACCACCGAGCTACCATGGCAACATGCCGGTACGACATTAAATTCCCCAACTGATTCGCATGTTTCCCGGTAAACCACAAGGAGATCCCAATTGTAATGAGATGATGTACTCCAATGGCGACTTATAATGCTGTAAGCACCTACTTAAGTCTCGGGCTTCATAGTTTCGACCACTATTATGTCAATTAATTCCATCTTTTTAAATGTTAACAACTTGGTAAAGCTGTTAACCAGGCAGTACGCGCTATTTGGCATTCTGTAACACCGTAAAAACATCTTGTTGTGAGGAAAAAAATTATGGTTAACGATAACAAGAGCCGAGACAACGTTGTTAGCGCTAGCAATACTACTACTATTGGCTGGAAACGGATTCACTTTTAGCGCTTCTTGATCTTAAAGAATAACGGTAACAATCTTCTTAACCAGAAAGTTAGAGCATAACCCGAATGCCTGTAGTTTAAATAGTCGAACACGGGGCTAAGGGACACCGTTACAATACTGGCTGGATAGAAAAGCAAGACGACCAAGGAACGGTGTGATTAATAATAATAACAATAATAATAGCAACAAGAATAAGATATAGTTATAGAGGATAAATTCATAGTAAAATTTCTTAAAATACCTCTATACAAACACTTAAAAATCAAAACTCTCATTCATCCATTACAGAACTACTCTAATTAGTAAAATTTATTATTAATAATTTTAAAATAGTTAACTAAACTAAAACGTAAACTTATAGCACAGTCATCTAAATGCATTTGTCCAAATATTTTCCAACTATTAAAAGGGATTTGTATATACGAAGGTATTGAGCTCACAGTTAATCCCAGGATGTTTTGTTTTACTTATTAATAGCCAAATTAGAAATAAAATGATAATTTTTTTAAAAAGTAAATAAACACATAAATCCCACTCTGTAAATTCTTATGAACACCCTCGCAATAATTGACGAAACATTTTTTTTAATACAACACTCTTAATAGCACTAGAAGAATGACTAAAGGTGAATAACAGGCATTGACGATGAAAGTTCTCGAAGTATAGAAGCCTGTGAATTTACACAATGTTCTTAAAATGTCTGGCACGAAGAATTGGTGAATACACCAAAATAATTTATAAACTAAAATAAACACAAAAATTGTTTCAAAAGTTCAATCCAAACATGATAGATGTTTAAAATGTAAAAATTGGTTGAGAAATACCCAAATATTTAAAGTGCGAATACCTTCTGAAGCATTATGTTTTGAGACTACGATCATCATTATTTTAATGTTATTTCAAGTGAAAAGAACAATATTTTATATGTTATTCAGAATTGGATTTATAACCTGTACCATTGGAAGATATCAACTTTACTGGCCTAAGAATTAGCTTTGACCCACAAATGCAATTTATAAACCTTTCAGATATATAATTATATGTGTTACCTAATTATTAGATAAAATTACATATCCTGAGCTTATATCTTCCCTTAATGGCAGGGGAGCTGTATATAGCAAACCTGGCTAGTACATGCCGATTTCAAGTCATTAAATCCTCTGTTATATTTTCAGATTCACCTCTTTATGGATCGTAAACTGTACGTTTTATTCCCAGTTGAGAAGGAGCGAAAGGAGCTGAATTATTGCTTCTAAAACAATTTACAACGCGTAATGGCCGGGGTAATTCGTTCTGCTCCTATAAACTAATATGCCGTTGTTAAAAGTCAGGATTTCTCTTAAGAATCCCTAGGCAAGGGCTTCACAAATCACTGGGTACTAGATTCTTGCACTCTAAAGATAGAATTTCAAAAAAAAGTTAGTTTATTTTCATTTTACTCCTGGAAGTGGTAATAAGACAATAAAAATGTATAAGGTCACCTGGAAGGTCATGGCCTATGTGAGAAATTGTTTACGCCCGATGTTTCAATCAACTCTTTGTTTGCCATCTTCGAAGAATAACACTCTGGGCAACGATACCAGGATGTAAATAATTTCACGCATTGACCACGGCCTTACAGCCCGGAAGATTTTAGTATTTTATCAACTCATTCCAACCGTGAAATCCTTCGGATGTATTTAAAATAAACATTTGGGAGCGTTTATTGATTTGTGGGAGTTACTTGCAAAATTCGCTGCATTGCTTAGAAGGGGTATTTCTGCACGCGTGGTTAAGAAATAGACACATTTCTTTTTGTTCGCGAAGATGTGACAATACTATTCTATACTTGTGGGCTGTTTGAAGCTGACTTAAGTGTTACTCCAATTAACTACTAGCACACACAATATTGTGGAAAAAAGTCTGTAGGAATTACACACGGACTTTCCCCTATCCCCTCATCCTACAAAGACAAACGTTAGGAAGCTTTCTTTTCAAGACTACGAGGAATTTAAACAAAAGTTAAGTATGCATATATCACAGACATTCCTAGCGAATGCCTATATAACCTAAACTGTATGCAAACTTTCTTTTGAAAGTCAAACACTAGTGTATCTAAACTTAAACTCCTCTTCTATTATTAGTTGGTACATATTGGATCTTATTGTCTGATTCTAGAATCAGAATTTCTTATTTACTTGTGTGTTCGTGCTAAACTTCTACCACCAAGTTTGTCTATTAGGCCTTCATAAGAGTACTAATTGCACACCTAAAAAGTGTTTTCTGAAAGGAAAATCTCGTACACAAATGAAACCTTGGTTTATGAAAATAACTGAGCTCTGAGAGAGATATTTTATTGGTTTGGTAATTGGAAATAAAATTGTGTTGATAAGTGCAGAGTGAGCTAGCTAAAATAAGTAAATAGATAGTTCGCGATACATACACGATTAAAAATAGAGAAAAATAATCTCTCTTTGGTGAAATTAATTTAATATGAGCTGCTCAAAACGGTTTTGTATTTCGTATAAAATCCAATATGTTTGTCTGAGATTTGCTCATTTGCTATGAAACTATTTTAAAACAACCTTCCATAAAGGAAAAACCGCCAATAACTTCATAGCTATAAACCAAACATTGTGGTCGAGTAAGATAGGCTTCATTAGAGTTGGAAATCTAATATCGATTCCCATTAGCAGTTTTGTACGATATAAAATAAGTGTTTGCAAGATTAACAAAATATAATTCGTTTAATTATGTTTTATAAATTTAAAAACTGAAGTCCATTGTTTAGTGGAATCAGCTAATTCTTTTATATTTTCATTGGTGTTATATTGGATCTGTGTGGATTTTGAATGAAAAATAGGTTATATGTTGCCATATCGCTTTTATTTTGTAATTGCTGCATTCCTAATGATTTTACGTGACCAATTAATAAAAATTACTGGATATCCAGTTAATATGACACAATTTTATATGTAGTTTTTCTTGTAAATGCATTTTCAAAATAAAGAATTCTTTTAGATTTTGTGCTACATAATTTCTTATTATTATTGTTATTATTATTATTATTATTAAATTTATAGCTAGTTTTAAGTTCATTCCTTCAAATATGCAGGCATGTTAAGAATAATACTTTCGGAAATTAAAAACATATCTTTCATATTCCTATACTGCGAACAGGAGGAAATACTTGCGCAACTACATGTTTAGATTGTTTTGAGCTTCTGAATCCAAAAGAAAAGCATTTTTAGAAAAACAATCGCATGTAAGGTGTGTGTGTCGCTGTGTGTTTCGTGTCTGTGAACAGCATAACGAAAACCCCGATAAAATAATAAACTTGGTGTTTAGATTCTCCAAGGATGCGATATTACGATTTCAAAGAAAATCCTTCGCCCTTTAGATGAAAAAGAATCGAAACCTTTGATTTTCTAAAGCACTAAGTTTACTGTATTCACTTGTACCTGCAACAAACTGAGTAATAAAACAATTTTTAGAATTTTTTATCTGGGTTAACAGAAGCAGATAGAAGAATAAGCTTCAATAATAATAGTTTGTGAAAGAGTGGGTAGAGAAAGTCTTGGGAAAGCAGCGCATACGCTTTTAAGTAGTAAATATTGCGCAAAATTGGTATTTACATAATTATAAAAACTCATGTTAAAATTTTGGAATATGCAATGTTGACAAAAGTTTCTGTGTAGGTTTGCGCAACCTTTGACAGTCAGATCTGTCGGACGGCTTGACAAACTTGCTGTTTTAAATTCCCACATTTTAAGTAGTAAATATATACTACAGTAACAACAACAACAATGACCATGGTAAATTATAGCAGTAATACAGTTAATAAAGTACTACATAATAATATGGAAACTATGCATTATAAATATTATCTGACTACAAATTGAGCTGCTCTACGTAAGAATAACATTAGCTTTAAGTGTCCTTTAGCAGAACATTCCATTCGTTTCCCAAGATTTGGTCTATAAACCTCAAAATCTTCAAAGAGAAATACTTCTTAGTATGTAGGTGAATATGGCTTTCTCATAATTTGTAGTTTTTTCTATGTTGCAATTTGTCTTTTTCTCTCTGTTAGAAGATTGGATTGATTACGGACGTAGAACTAATGCGTGAATGGAATGCATTTTATGCAAATTATTTTATTTTAAAACTAGGGCAAAACAAGACACTGACGTTCAAAGCATGCTTTATTGAAGTACTAACCAGTTAGTTCTGGCCATTGGTTTCATACTTACAATAAAATGTAGAGCGCATTTAGTATATGAAAGACAGGACGTCTAGATGGAAATCGAAATACTCAGCTTAATGAAATATCCTCTTTTAGGGGGGGGGGAATCCGTATAAGGTGTAAACTGTGAAAAGCCGCTGTAGATTTTTATTGTAAAACGAAACGGTTTTATTGATATACATTTTATATGAACTTGTTTGCTTTGAAACCATATACAAGTGTGCGATTAACCCAATTCATTGTATGCTACTGAAATTATATGTAGCCTGTGTGTATTGTAAGTGGAATTCTATTTATTGAACGAGCATAATCCAAAAAAGATATATAAAAAATCTCATATTAGGCATATTGGCGTGCATAAAATGTGGCCCATAATAGAATGGAGCTGTTTATGTTGGTACTGACATCTAGCCACACCCTCTACCAGCGTGACCACCTCTGTTTTTCGAGGCTAATTCTAGCCACTGGATTGTCAGGGTGCTTTACCTCCCCAAAGGTAAATTGCTGAACTACCGAAGCGTAACATTGCAACTTAAAACATATATTAGTTTCCATGTGGCTGATAAAAGCTCTCATATAAATGTCCTAGCTATCTTTCACACATGTAGTGATTATTTATCCCTTCCTACAAAAGGCCGAATTATTTGTAATTGGTTAGCCTTTCCTTGTGTGTCAATTGTATGCGAACAGTTCCATAAATGTGGTATCTGACCCATTCCACGTAGATTATAAACATTGTTCGTTGGTTAGTTTTTATGCCCCTGAATTGTTTTAATGACCAGTCACATAGAGAACTTATACCGGCTGGGCGGTGACAAAAGTGGGTTAATCAAAAGAGGAAGCCTTACGGAGAGAAAAACACTACGGCAATCTAGGGAAATGGGCCACTTTTTATACATGATAGTGAACAGCTCTCTTTGGAAAATAAACTATTAAAGTATTGAAGGATTTATTTTGTATAACTGAGGTGATAGTTACGTTGTTCATGCAGCTAATAAATAATTGTTAGTATTTGAATACCTAATTAAATTAATACTAATGTTTTCTTCCAACAGACTTCTGCAAACAAATAATAATGTTTTGTGGAAAAACATAAATTAGAAATAGACAGAAAACTAAATTTTGTTTAAACCATTTTCGCACAAGTAAAATTCCAGAAGAATTATAACCAAGAACATAAAATCAAATATTCAGTCTTCTTTTCCTCCGGCAGCCATTTTTAATCATGACATGGAAGCTGTAATGGTTCCATGTGATCATTTTAAAACAGTAAACAAGTTGTGGAAAACAAACCAAATGGAATTAAGAGAGAATGTTAACGCTATAAGAATAGCATTCTTTTTTCTTTTTCTGTTCCTTGTCCTTATCTTTATAAACAGCAATTACTATTACTCCGCTGAACTCCCATAATTTCTTTTTAAGCAATTGCAATCTTATAAGTAGAATTCTATGGTTTTACTATAATTTCGTCAATGCAAAATGATTATTTGTCCATTTCGTTTTCGATTGGTAGCAAGTTCACTTAAAGTCATAAGTGATATTTGGCAGCTTTCCAAGAAAGATCCATTTTCCTTTTTATAAATAATAGTTAACAACCTTAATTGATATACTATCAAACCTTTAGAGCACTACTTTCATGAGAGATGACCGGAAATTATTATTATATTCTGTGTAAGAGATAGAGATGACATCCTTTAAACCAGAGACAGATCTGGTCGAGTACAATGAATACGTTAATGAAGCTTCTTTCTTCTATATTTCATGGAAATACGGATATGTTTGACAACAGCGCGCTTTCACTTCCATGTGGGTGGGAAAAATCACACTTGAGGGGTATGATCGGCCGCCGAATATGTGCTCTCTGTTTCCTCCCCCCCCCCTCTCACTGCTTGTATTTCCGATGCCACGACTAATTGGTGCCTGTATTATGGAAACGACATTTACTTTTCTAGTGACGTTTAATTTCCAAGGCAGTATTTTAATGTACTTTTAGTGAAAGAAGGAACTAAAGAAAGTAAACTAACTTCTTATAGAGGAAACTGAAAGTGAATTTGTTCAAGTCAAAATGAAAATTAGAAGAAAATAAGTGTTTTAATTTATACGATGACTTATGTACTTTATGTACGATACTTTATGGCTATAAGATGCAAAATGCTCAAGCGCTAATCAAAACTTTCAGTGAGAATAAATAAAGTGAAACAAATATTGTATTTAACAATTAATAGGAATTTAGTTCAACGAAGCAAATGCTTTTATTAAACAATTCATAATCGAGAGCAACAGCTAAGCCATCTTATTTTTAATTAAATACACAATGAAACAAAATAATGTTAGTAACGAAGAGAGCAGACAACAAATAATCACAAGTGTGTGAGAGTGTGTGTGGCGGGGTTACAGCACAAAAATGTTAAATTGTTGCAAAACGAGGCATTCAATGAAGAGAGTGAAATTAAAGAATTGTAGTTTCATTACTGTTCGGTTGTATATAATAATATGCCTAGGTTTACTTAACGTGACGGAAAAAGGAGCAAATATGCTGAAATAAGGTTCACAGATGATATGTCATTTTAGTTTTTAATTTGCCGTTCTATTTAGAATCTTTTCCTAAGAGGATGATGCGGTACCCTTTATGACAGTATTTGGTTACACTTTATTAGATATTGTATAGAACAGTGCAGTATATAAAAATATTTATTTTAAAATCAAAAGTTCATATTTTCTGAAGATATATTGAGATGCCACCTACTGTGCAAGTTTGAAATTGCCATTCATATCTCCCAGAGAAACAAAAGAATCGATGTCCTATTAAGACATGTAGGTTTCAGAATATTTCCAGATCCTTACGGAACAATAACATTTTATTTCGTGAAGATGATTAGTACATATGTCTGCCCTCATTCTGTGAATACTGCCGGAGTATATCTTAAGTGTCTCTAAAAGTCATTTCACCTTTGGAATTACGTTTAAACTAAATCCAACATAACAGTATTTTCGAGAAGCAAACATATACTTTCTGTGAATTATTTCAGTTTTCTCTTTTAGTTCTAAAAGCTAAATTCGGAAGTTTAATATTTATTTACATATAAATAAAAATTGTTTTTTTAAAGCATTCCCTCTCTTCTTCCAGTTGCAAAAATTGGATTGGTAATAATAACAATTTGTATACGGCCAACAATTTCACATCCTCTTATTATTTTCTTCGTCCGCGCTGATCTCAACGCAAATGTCCCTAGGTTTTCCTCATCCTCATATTTAGATAATGCTGGGGAGATACCCTAAATTCATGCGTGGAACGTCGTTCCCAAACTTCATTTTTCAGTAAAATTGTAATTTCATTTCAGGTATCAGAGTTCACCGCCTGTGGTACCATATGTAATAAAAGCGGGTGTAAAACACTATTCAAAAGAAAAAAGAAACAAACAAACGACTGCGGTCGGCATTTGCTGCACGGAATGACTATTAATTATTTTCTAATTCTATATTTTGAGGTTTTGTACTAAACAAAGGGCTTCTCAAAACTAACAATCTAGACTAGAAGGTGCAACTTTTATTCCTGGTTGTGGCCTTAATTGTTGAGGATTGGCAAATCACACACACATGATTTGAATGGTCACATTACTATTTAAGTATATACTATTAAGGATATACTCTTTTCTTAATGGAGTTTTAATTTTTTAAAACTAAGAATGGACACTCAATCGGAAATCTTATTCTCATAAGGCAAATTTTTTTTTCTATTTTTTCCTGCTATTGAATTAATATGATACCTCTTACTTTCTCGCCAAGCCCCAAACGATCTGATCAGCATCCCACTCTAAAACTTCTGGCCTTGAAATTACAGGTTATATTTGTCACTGCCGATGGGTTAAAATAGTTTAGCTTCCCGCCATTACAGAGAAAGGATATTGGTTTGCATATTAGTTTTACGTTTTGTGTAACAATAACAACAATAATACATTCACCATAAGCGATGAGCACGATTGTATCTCTCACATACGAGGATTGTTTTTAAAGTAAACACAGATAATTGTTTATAAAATAAAAGTAAATTATTTTCCAAACACTTTATTATCATTCATTACCTTACAGCTTATACTACTTCTCCACATAGGCACCGCCGTTATTAAGGCTTCTGTCGTAACATCAAATCAGTTTTGATACTTTCGTCAAAGAATGTTGCCGTCTGTGATGAAAGTCAAGTCTACACTTCTTGTTTCACAAAAGTTGGGATTTGGCACCTAGCGATTTCCTCGGTTTCTTTATTTGAAGAGGTTCCTTGGTGGGAAACATGTCAACGACGATGATGGTTTCCCGCTACGATAAGTGCCTGAATAGCAGTGATGGCTATGCGGAGAAGTAGTGTAAGGTGTAAAGTAATGTATGATAATGATGTATTTGGAAAATAATGTTCTGTTATCTTTTAAAAAATTATCGGTACTTTAAAAACAAGCCTCGTAAAATGCGTATGGCAGAGCACTGCTAGCATCCAACCGTTATGGAGAGATTATGTGGTCGCCATTACGTTTTCTTCAGGCAAAGTGTAGATTTATCGTTACCCCCCCCCTCTGAGTGGGCACCGGTCCTGTACATCTCCCGAAGAAGCACACTCCAATGAATGGGCTAGTACATGACATTCCATGGCAGGGAACCGGCGCGTTCCCTTTCCTTCAACGAACTGTGCCAGGCGCAGGACTTTTGTTATACAGATTTGCTATTTCACACAGTTTGCGAACCACTGCAGACTTCGACGATATGGAAATGAAATTTTAATGACCTTTATATAATTAACTACATAAGTATATATATATTGCCTTAAACATAAGTGCAAGTAATAGACACCTTATTATCAACAGCTTTAAAATTATTAACTTTCTATTATAAATGAAATGTTCGTATACAAAAAAATACACGTACAAGTAAACTAATGTGTTTTGTCATTATAATTGTAAAACACAGACATGAACATTGAGGCAGTATTTTTAACACTTAAATCATTTCAGTCTAATTATATAATATAAACAATATGTGTATAAATAACATATAAAATGCATGCAACAGTCACTGCATTAACGTTTATATTATTATGTACATGTTCAATAATGTTATGTGAATATATTACGTAATTTAATAATGTAGGAACTGTGAGAATAATAGGTAAAAAGTGCTAACAATGAGGTAACCTTGAGGCAATAATGAGTAAGAAAATTTAATAATGCTACCAGCCATTATTGGAGCAACAATAATGTAAATTTTGAGACAGTTTATAAATAGCCAATCAACAACCAGAAAAAAGCTTAAGTCAAATCAAAGTATTCTATTGGAGTAGGATTAGCAAATCAGAAACTGAAATAGGGTAAATTGTACAAATTCAGAAGTCAGTTGCTTGTAAACAGCGTTCCTAACCGGACGTGAGATGCATCCTCGAGAAGTATAATACGTATTCAGTGTGAGACAAAAAATAGTTTACGTGTTAAAAAGTGAAAGTAATTAATAAAAGAATCTGACAGCTCTCTATATCAGTGAAGGGTTATTTAAATTATGTCAAGGATTAATAAATGTAGTGAAGTAAAAATTATAATCTGTGTAAGCCTACATTCTTAGCCGCACTACTCCCTGCAAAGAAATCTATGTCTCTAGCAATAATACTGACGCAGCCGAGGCAAACATAAATAAATAATATTTAAAGAAACAGTCAAATTACAAAGTTAATACTTTTAAATTTTGGGGCGAAGGCTACCGGGTAACATACGTGGTTGCAACTACTTCAAGATCGACTCCCCAATATTTGAAATACAATACAACTCCTAAAATAAGAACCACTTCAAATTGGCTTCCGTACGTGGGGCAAGAACTAACCTACTTCAAATTGGCGCCCAAAGTGTGGTGCAAACAACGTAAAGACAATACACATACTTCAACATGCAGCAGCAAAATTAAGTCAATAAAATTATATTTTGCTCAGTTACCACCTCAGGTTCAGTTATTGAGAACAGCATGTTAGGAATATAAAGACTACTCTTACATTCACCCGAGAAAATCTTTGCATGATAAGAACGTATTCCTTATATTAAACTTTGGTTCCTTGTACCCCAAACCGAAGCTAGAGTGTATACTTCTCTGCTCCAACAAAAGGAACGTATCAGTTCAACCGCTATAAGGCGAAATGTTTACAGCAGCCTGAACACGTTTCTATCGGGAATGGATTCGGATTTCTTTCTTCATACGTAATCGGCTCAACTTCTCTCGTGCTGAGAACAGAAAAACCACATGCATCCCACTTGAACATCTACCTCACTCCTCACTTGTATTGCACGCTTGGGCATGCTACCCATATTTTTACGGTTTCTAATTCAGCTCGGAGAGAGGTTCCTCCAGGTTTCTAGAAAAGTTCTGCCCTAAATTAATTTTTCGTTGCGATAGTATGACCTTGAATAATGTACGATATGTGCGTAATTTCGTGGAGAGACTTTCATTATTCTACCACGATTAAACAACAGAAAATAAAATGAAACGCGTACCTTGTTCAGCTGCAATCGCACAAGTATACTTGTTTGAAATATTAATAAAGGGTTTCTGAAGCATACAGGTACATGTTAAATTTCAATTGAAATGAGCTAAGTGCATCCAACGTAGCAGTGGATAGCACTCTGGGCACAGGAAATATCTAATTCGGCTTTTAAGAGGGTCATATTTGAAAAACATGCTTTCCATATTTTTTAGGCTAAACAGTTAATTTTTATGTAGAATAACTTATTGTTCTTGGCAATTTTTAGAAAAAGGTTGATTTTTCCAGGATGCATAACCCATTAAATATAAACTACAATTCTGAATCAAATTTTTTAGCATCTTTGACTTTCTATAATTTGAGGCAATATTTTATATCACAACACTGTGAATGGCAGAGTGATTGTAGTGTAAATTAATATTATTGTATGTACAGGATTTTAGATGTTTGTTAGCCATAAGCATTGTTAGGAAATAAGCTTACTCGGCCTCACTGAAACTGACAATAGAAGTGGGTAACAATAAACTGAGGGGGTGAGTAGCTTATCACTAAGAAGAGACAAACAAATGACGTCAGGGTAGCGTGCCTTTTTTTAGAAATGGAGCGAATATCTTTCCTAGAGGATATATGTTGGTAGCAGTGATTGGCTGACCAAAACAGACGCTAAAGTGGGCGCGATTTGGTAACCAATAGCAGCTCTATTATAATGTTTAGGCAATTCGGGGTGAAGGAGTATATATTCTCGAGCCATAAGCAAGTATCGCGCAGTTCGGAAGAATCTCTCACGAGGTGCACGTCACGTAGTCTGAAGAATCTCTCGCGAGGTATACGTCGCAAAGTTAGTTACAAAATGTGAAGTACGCGAAGTAATTGGTACGCGGCAACTAAACGACTGTAGTTACATTCAGAAATGTCAGTTTTAGTCAGGCGTGTATGAAGATTAAATATGTGAATTATTAATTAAGTGTGACGGCAATAAAAGTGTAGAAACAAATTATTTTATCAGCGTTACCTTTTAGCAACAACTCCTTTCGGTTTACACGCCCTGCTTTGAGATATTTGCTCGACTGCGTTATAATAGCTAGCCGGAGGACAAGGAACCCAAATTTAAAAATAATTAAACAAGAGGCGCTCAACAAATCAGATAACACGAGCCATGAGAACTGCGACAAATTTAATGTTAGAGCATTATTTTATTATTGGAGTTATGAAAGATCTGAAATAAATAATACAGCAGAAACTATTAGCTTTTGGTATTTTGATTACACATCTGAAATACAATGAGAGTTGGCTAAGGAGTACGAAGTGTCGACTGCAGTTGGAAGGCCTAGGAGAGTGACTAAGTGACTAAGAACAGACCGAAGTTGAATAGAGTGCATATTATCAATTAAGAAAGCACAGTGTATGACTCAAGCACCAAAGAGCATAAAACAAAGAAGGTACTCTCTTATGGCCTGGCTTGCCATATGGGAGCATTAGAGCCACACCCAATCATAAAAAAAGAAATAAAATAAAATATTATTATCATTAAGAGTTGTAATAATTTAAAATAAAACACGGTGAATATATATTTCACTTATAAAAGGTAAAGGTACGTATCACGGAGGGGTCCCCGGAACGGGGCAGAGCACCGTACGTGCGCCAATGCTTCGAACGCGACCCCTGGAGGGAAGGATGACAGGGGAGACCCGAAGGGCTACTGGATCCCAATGCTAACAGGCGCAAGCATGGGTGGGATCCCTAACGTTTCCAGATAGAACGCATGCGACGCCGCACGGTCCCTGGCCAGTGTCCCCCGGAACGGAGCCTCACGCTGAGGAGAGACCTAACTGAGCGGTACCGCGGTGACGCCAGGGAAGAACCTTTACATAGCGCAAATCACCGCCCAGCCGCAACCCGCCGAATACCGTCGCCCGTCCTACAACCCTGAAGCAGATGACAAGGAAGATGTGGGTATAGGAAATGAGGAGAAGAAGAGTTGTAATATAAGATTAACCATCCCAGCATTCGCATGGCGACCCGGGGATAGGTACCACGAAAATCCATGGACTAGTGTGGGCGGTCACCGAGGATCGATCATGGGGATCTCCCGAATGGGAGCCACAGACGTAACGCCTGAGTCATGCCGCTCAGTTTCATATATAACACTTCAAAGGAAAGAAAAGCTTAATAGGTATTAATTTCCAAAACAGGAGGACCTTGTACATCCATAATTACTGAGGTTTACTCCAAGATTATTATTATTTTTATTATTGTTTTTATTATTATTATTATTATTATTATTATTATTATCATTATTATTATTATTATTATTATTATTTTCTAGATCGAAATTAAGTTCTTAAGTCATGTAGTTCTTTGAAACTATTTCTTTCGGGACATACAGAAGAATTTTCAGGCTCTGAATGCATGAATATTGATAAAATAAATGAGTCGAATGATATTAAAAGCCTTCACTCCTTCTCCAAAGCCTTCTCCAAACTTGCAGAAGATGAGACCTTGAAGTCTCGAAACGATCGTCCATATTTTACCATCGTGATGTAAGTGAAGGCTTTTAATATCATTCGACTCATTTATTTTATCAATTGACTTCTTCGCTGATAACATTGTCCTATTTCAACTTTGATATGCATGAATATTGTTGCATCCTGCTGCGACACCACGTCTGAGGCTCCGATTTTAAAGGCGAGTTACCCGCTCTGCTAAACAGTGATAGCAGTATTGACTCTGAATCCTCTGCCTCTCGTTCTCCATGGCTGAAGTTCGGTTTGGACGTTCCTTCACTGTCGTGATGTTTTGCTCGGCTAGGTATATTAAGATAGAGTTATGGAATTTAGGATGAGCATAGGTTATAGTTCCTTGGTAAAGGATGTCGTAGATCTGCAAGGCGTGTATGTAATGGACCAAGAATTTGGGCGTAGTTTCACTTAACTCACTTTTATTCACACAGCTATCTTAAACTCTGAAATACTAATCCAGAAAGCTGGTTTTTCATCCTTTTTAATGTTTCGCTTACTGTGCACACTTTGCATATGGTCCTTGCGCACCTAATTGCGCACTATCTTACGTTCTTGACAATGGTGGCGGAAATAATTTACAACTTGTACTTCTAACACGTTGAAAATGTAACTCCGTCGAGAGGATAAATACTGAACAGCCTCGGTGTATTCGAATTACTGCGTCTATATATTATTCGGTATTTTTAACTTTTCAACTTTTTCTGGCAAATTTTCTCCCTCTTAGCATGTTTGCTTAGATGACGGTACTTTTAGGAATGCCCCGATTTCTATTTGACTCAGTATTTATAGGAATCGCCTCTTAGATCTCTCTGTCCGCTGACTGGATGACATTTCGCGCTCTTGAACGCGTCTAGTTGTTACTAGTTCAGTTCTATACGCTTGTTGCCTAATCCTAACCTCACATGATTTACCTCTATTATGCCGATGGTTATTCCCCGATATGTGCCGGAGCCTTCCCCTTCAACTTGACCACGTCGAATTATTGAACCAAGGCAAAACAGATTCCTACCCTCCTGCTAGTTTACAAAGCCTCTTGCTAACCAGCATTATAAAACGTCAACATTTCTCGCGGCATGCAACTTTTCTGTTCCCAAAACTTATTGACTCCAAACAGTTACATTAGCTTACAGGTATATGCACTTTCATTTAATTTTAATATCCTTATTTATAGTATGAATATAATAAAATTTACATGAAAAGAATACAACTTGATGATACACAATCTACTGTACAAATATTTACATGCCTCGGTCATCTAACATGTAATTCTGCATATTGTTATACTGGTTGCCCAGCCGCGCAGTATTTGACATGTGCAGATAACCCTTCGTGCGTTAGAAGAGCTGCAGAACTCAACGGGGCAATTCCAAGTAAATACAGTGGGGAACTGGCGCATTAAGGCCCTAAAATCCACTACTATTACTACTACTACTACCACTACTATTACCACCACTACCACTACTATTACCACCACTACCACTACTATTACCACCATTACCACTACCATTACCACCATTACCACTACCACTACCACTACTACTACTACTACTACGAAGCTCGGCAGATCCGTAGTTTAGTCGGTAGAGCACCTGCATGTTATGCAAGGGGCCCCGAATTTGGATTCTTGGCTGGGAATTTTTCTCTAGCCAAGATTAATCCCTAGCCTCCTCAGAGTCTGGAAGTATGAATGAGAGTTTGAATGTGTGTATTACCTAATAATTAAAGACAAAATACCATTGTCTATATGCAATAATATGTTCCAAAGGAAAGGCCGCTGATAAAAAATAGTAGTTAAAGGCGGGGATTTAAATGGAACTTTAAAAAAGGAAAAGAAAGAAAGATAAAAAAAACGAAACTCGCTCGCGCTAATTTGCCAGTTCCTCACCGGCCTGTGTTTATTTGAAATTGCTCCATTGAATTCTGTAACCCCTTTAAAGCACGAAGGGAGTTCTACACACTTGAAATACGGCGGTTGGGCCACCTGGTATACAAGGCGAAATTACAGCCTCACTGCGATATTTGATTGCGTAAAAATGACTTAAACCTTGTCGGGTATCCTTTCGACTTTGATCAGAAATTCCTTTCTGCCTTTGTATCGAAACGAATGCTTCAATGTGAAATGAACTTTAATAACGTCATTTCATAATTTTACTAACAAACAAATAAATATACAACTTCCATTCATTGAAGGTTGCTTCCTGGGAATAACATAAGTTGAAGCCTAAGTGAGCACCTAACTAGAAAGGGTCCTCATCACATCCATTTTAGATAGGAAGATAACTCTGCTGAAGGCGAATAAATGTCAGAATTTGTTACTTTATATAATTTGAAATCAAGTTCTTGCTGAGTAACTGGGAAGGATTTTGAAAAATGTGACGCATTTTTATTAACACAAGGAAGAGGTATTGATTAATTGTTATTACTCACAAAACTTCACATTTCAG
Organism: Deroplatys truncata; assembly: GCA_030765065.1. Classification (NCBI taxonomy): domain Eukaryota; kingdom Metazoa; phylum Arthropoda; class Insecta; order Mantodea; family Mantidae; genus Deroplatys; species Deroplatys truncata. The sequence goes on along the minus strand of CM060981.1, from coordinate 203,154,394 downwards.
TAACAATTTCATTTCTTTTGCATTAAGTAGTTACATACATTACATATGCATTCCCTACAAAAAATATCACCTCTGAAACCATGTTTAAGTATAAATTAAAAATGTGTCAGTGGAATATTGATTTTACTCAGTAAATCAGTTTGTGGAATAGTAAACAAACTTATAATTAACTGAGTCCACTGCCGTCATAATTAAGCAACAAATGTATTGATCCTTATGTTGTATTATGACAATGGCCAAGAAGCGAACGTTCACTCCAAAAAAATAATATTCTCTCCGGAAAATTAGAAAGTTCGAATCGCTCAAAAATGCAAGCTTCACAACGAAAGTTCAATTACGTTCCCATGAAGGAATCTCTAGAACTTGCAAGATGCTACCACTTCTTCCGAAGGAAGAGTTGATTTTTTGCGTCTAATATGGCACAGTGCATTGGTACACCTGTTTCTAACCTTGATCTAAACGTCATTGCTGTAATTTCACTAATCATAGTTTATCGTGTCGTAGATTTATTCAGTCTGTTTTCTTTGGTTGTAGCTGTATCGTTCTAAATACATTACCTCTATAGCGCCAAAGGCCATATTCTCCTCTGAATACATACTCTAGTAATTGTAATGATTTATGCTTTTAATGAGATTATTATGTGTGAGCTAACCAGATGCTAGCTATGGCGCTATTGCAATTTCATACGGAAGCAGTCGTGTAAATAAACTACTTCACCAAAAAAAAAAAAAAAACAATCCTCTATAGAAACGCATTTCCTGTTCAAAGAGAAAGTGCAGAGAGTAAATGATGAAACTACTCAGATTACCTTAAGCATTCTCCAAACTGGTTTTTACCAGTCACCCTAGAGCTTAGAGGGCAGAGAGAAAACGAGAAAGAGAAGTACAAATTCATAAGCCTTTTTCTACCCATTGTGTTTAATAAGGAACCTATAAAGAATTCACAAAAACGTTGTTTTCCTGTTTGAAGCTAATAATCAGTTTAAATAACCGTAGAAATGGCTTCTGTTAGATGATAGTTCGGTAATAAATATTTTGCAGTGCGCAGGTGCTGTGAAAAGAGTGAGATACTGCTTTCTAGTATAACAAGTCTGCTTGTGGTGCTTGCAAAATACTGAAAAGAAAGAAAACTGGTGACTTATCGCTTGAAAATGCAGAAAATGTTCAGAATCTGAATATATTTAAATTACAAACGTAGTGCGCTACATGAATAATGTTTATAAGCTGCATACTTTAACGGTAGCTATACGTTTCCAGTGAAGCGTCTAGATTTTGTATAATTTGCTTCTCAGTTACTTAAAATACAATAGCATTTAAGAGGATGTCTCAGACTATTAACAGAATAATCAACATAAGAATTTCACCTTTCATTCGAGGTCTCAAACGCATAGTGTTTTAACCATTTTAGTGTTTAACTATTTAGTGTTTTAACCATTTTGGGTAAAAAAGGTAATATTAATATAAATTTTACCAGGTAAATATTATTTAGGTTGGGAAAATCCGAGTTAAAATTTGGTCATTAACCAAAGTGTAATTTTTTAGTTAATCAAAATTTCATTCTTTAGTTATGCTGTTACATACCCGCGCACACAACAGCTATTCTTGCAAATGCTCTTCGGTCGGTCCCAAAATTGCTGACCCGGTGAAATTTCTAGTCTGGTGTAATATTTTATGCTGGACTGTAGAAAAAGTAAAATCCGGTTTTTAAACACACAGAATTAGTAAAATATAGAACACCACAAATACCGGACAGCGACAGTGTGCTGCAAATTATTTATTTTTTAATCACCTTAATAAACTGTGTTTTGTATTTGCTGTACTGTTCATAATTTATACAGCATATTTTCCGATTTATAGATATTATGCAGGTTTTGAAGAGCAATGTGGTGTATAATACCATCGCCTCATCTGGTTAGTTTGTGCATTAAAAGACGGCACTTGAAAAATCTGAAAAAATAAATTCTGATCAACAATTATATCGCCTTTTATAGAAATAAATGTTTAAATAAAATTAACAAATAAAATCCTGACGTTAGCTGCGAAGACAAAAGAAAAACCAATAAACCATTTTGATATAGCCTGATATGCAATATACAAACAACTTGATCAACTTAGATATGTGTTGCACGCTAAGTCTATCATTACAGCTGAAGAAAATAAGATGGAACATAAAATTAAGCCTGTATAAAACTTAAAAAGCGTCATAAATCCTTACAGAAAAAGAACCACAGTTGAAATCACATTCATAAGGAGTGTTTTCTTGGAGAAAATATGTGAAGCAACAATATGATAGCTCAACTATTTTGAATGTGAAAGACCCTGCGATATCGCTCCGGAATGACGTATGGGGTTCGCTTTCGGAAGATCCCGGGTTCGATTCCTGTCGACCGCCCATTGTGACCGCGAGTTTTTAGTGGTTTCATTGGATCTGCAAGCAAATACTGGGGTGGTTCCTCTTCTATGACGCCTTTCCAACCTTGATTTCCTGTACAGATAATTTTCTTCATCATCATCCTTTTCAGAATTGTAAGGCGACGGTGCTGCGGCTTGGCGGTTGAGGTGCACTTTCTGAAGATTTCTCGCTGACGACGATCAGAATTCTCAGATAGGTCCTGCCCTCAAAAGCTCTTGGAGCAGGCTCCCATGAATGATCTTGAGTGGCTCGTAGGCATACGAACTGGAAAAGTTAGGTACCCCTTCCATTCTTACACGCGTCGTCTCCCAGATCTGATCGCCCTTCGGGTCTCTTCCCTCATCCCCTCCTCCCAGGGGGCAAGTTTGAAGGTTGAAGAAAACATCTTACACTATATATATATATATATATATATATATATATATATAGTGACTTTATCTAGCTTATACAAATTGTCACTATTTCTCTCTTCTCACCGTCACTGTTTCGGTTTTATCTGCAAGTATTTCCTTTTTTCTATGTTCAATTCTGTCACTACATTTTCCTAGAGTAGATCCTCAGGATCGCAATTTTCCAATACCTCCCTCCTCAAGGTCTTCTTGCTCCAACCGACTGCACCGTGACTGGGTGCAGGGCTGCTGACTATCCGTCATCTGCTGGTTCAAACGTTCGTCCATTGCGGCTTCTATCATCCTCTGCCCGTCTAGTCGTTTTCCTCGCCGATTTAGTTGCTTCTCCACCGCATTAATGTCATCTTCCGGGCCAGATTTAATTTCCTTTAACTCCTTTGCAAAGTCGTCCTTCTGGGCTGCTCTCACCGTTGCCTTTCTCTCAGATCTTATAAAGTCAATTACAAGGCCGAGTTTGGATCTCATGTTCTCCATTTATTCTTTAACACATTTTCATTACTATATTATCCATTCAAAATTTACATTCTTTGTTTCACTCTCCATTTTCTCCATTCCGGAATCCGTTTTCTCCTTTGCGCTTTTCAATTCACTTAATAATTGTTTAATATGTTTTAAATATTTATTTTTATAAAAAAATAAAATTTAATTTTTACAATGAAGATATAATGTTTTGTTTTAAACTATATAAAATAGAGTAAAGATGTAAATTGATCTATACCACTTGAATAATAAGTTAGCAGGTTATATTCGAACAAAACACTTTCTTAATTGGTATATAATTCAATTTTATCCATCGTGGCTTTTATATCCCACTTCTGACACCAATGTGGCTTTGTCCAGTTCTTTATCGGTCACTTTTCTCACTATCACTGTTCTTAGTACTTATCTGGTTCACTGGTCTCTTACGCCGGACAGGTCACTTCCCTCCGCAGTCAAACAGGACTCCATAACCAGTCGTTCCGCAGTAACACCGCTGTACGTCACAACAGTCGTCACAAACTCGCTCGGAGAATCGCTCTAGATGTCACAATAGAAACGCGATCGCTAACTCGCTCGCATACCGACTTAACAATTCTACTGTCGATACTCCTTACCTCGCACCACAAGGGAGAAGGCTGGATTGGGAAACTGGCAACGCAAACATTCAACTCCCCACATGAACACGGCATATCGCTAGTTGTACTTATGCGAGGAAGTTGATTGCTGTTTCATGTCAAGAAATGTGTAACGAACTAAATCATGGCAACAATAATTAGACCATCTTGGATTTTGGTAACAGGAAGTTTTTCGTCCGATGTATCCTCACCAGGAACAAAGCAGAGACGGTAAACCAAACTTTTGCGCTTGTCTGCTTGAATATGTTTGTGTGAAATATTGGTATTTTCTATTAATTTTCGTGAAATTCGTAGCAGTGGGATAGAATGCGTAAGATGCTTTTAATAGACTAGTTTTAGTTTTGCGTTTTATATTATAATGAATTCATTTTCAGAAACGTTAAACCATCCAGACAGAGTAGATGCCAATGATTTACATTCCTTCCAGCTTTGTGGTTCGAGTCCCAAATGGAGATTTAGAATCTGAAGGTACATTACTCATTTTGAGCAGCATGTAATGATAGTGCTGAATAAAAGGATACGTTCTAAGAGCTTTTTAGTGGTAAGGTATTTTGTATTGTCCTTATTTACTTTTCAGATATAGTGAGCCATTCAAACAGTGGAACATACCATTAATGTATTTGCTTCCCCTTCGTAATTGATGGGTGGAGATTACAGCCAAAATGTATATGGTAAAAATCAAACTTAGCAAAGTAAAAGTCACGTTCCTTTCACTTTTAAGCACACTTTCAATACCAAGTAATGAAGTTTAACTCTAATTTAATAGCATGTTGCAGAGGTAATATTTAAAACTGTAGATGCAGATCATGCAAGAGATATTAATATGTAGTTTTAAAATGTAGGATTACTGATGGGCTGTCTGAGGTATTAACTGTAAACGATAGCAAGCCAATAATACAGTAATTCTTTCAAGGCAATACACAACTGAAATTTTCTAATACAAAATGAAGAAACATATTTTATATCATTCACATACATATAGATATTTCATGCAATGTATGTTTCAGCAATTCACTTACATTAGGGAATTTTTATGTTACTGCCACATAATTTCCTTTTATGAACTGGCATAGTGTATGAATATAGAAATTCTAGTAGCTTATTTTAGAGTTAGTGTCCTTGTAATCTGGCAGTACAAGAGCTCAAAGGCTCTCATAAAAATAGCTCTGTTTCTAATAAAAAACCTTAAATGTTTGTTCCCAGTGAAATTAGCAGCTTCATTATGTATTCGGAAGTTATGAAATTACAAAGTGGTTGCAACTTTTCATGCCTGCTTACCTGCATTTAAAATTTGTAGAATTTTGATGTGCAGTAGTAATCTAGTTGCAGTATATTATAAGAAATTTATATGCATTTAATATTTATATTGTGCAAAACCAATGGTTTGAAAGAAATGGGCACATAGGTTTGTTTTTAATGCGTCGAAGCCTCTTAAGTCAACTTTTATCATAAGCAAAAAGTAGATAGAAAAATTGAGTTTTATGGTTCATTTATATGATAGTTAAAAATCAGTTACAGTGAGTAGAGAAAGCTTAGATGTCAGATAACTGGTATGGTAAGTCAAAGATTGGTAGTTTGAATGGCAGGCATGGCATTTAATGTTTTGTCTGATTCTACACAACCTTCAAATGTTTGTATTATGTCTTTAATGATGAAATTTAGTGAAAAAAGCGAAAAAGAGGTAGTTGTTGCCATTCCACTTCTTCCTTTACCCACTCGTTTATTTTCATAATAACCTTCATATTGCTGATAAAATTTATATTCCCAGCTGCTCATCTTAAACCTAATGAATATTGTCAGAAATTATTTCAATAAACAAGTGCATACACAATGTATGCGCACATGTCTAGAACTGCTAGTAGCTTTTCCTTCCCGAGAACTTGTTTGCTGACTTGGAGGGTGTGTGTTCTTACTTAACACTTTGTTAACCAAAAATGAGAATAGAATTCAGTTTTCTTATTTAATTTCTGTGTGTCTTTACACTTCAGGGTATTTTTAATGTGTTTTTTCACTCAGCTGGCTGACTAGTTAATTAACTCATATCAATATTTACGCATTAATTTTTTTATAATTATAATACCCTTTTCTAAATTATTCAGTTCTGTTATCTATCACCTTTTCACATTTTATAAATTACGTTAATAATCAAACGCAGCCACATCAGAAAGGACGAAGAGATGCAACAACTGCAGATTACTCGTAGATAAAGAAATAAATGCTGCTCGTAATAACCTACTTCTTTCAGCGAACCCAGAGTTGCAATATGCAATGCAACTGTTTCACATCTAAGACATCGACATTGCCTTCAAAAGTTCAGCTGTTTGTATTTGCAGAACCAAACCAAATTTACACTCATAGTCAGATTAGCATTATATAGAGAGAAAGTAAAAATGTGTTGACAGTTGCTATACACATTTTAATTAATGCCTATAAAACAGGAAAACAGCACTCGGGGACTTAACTAATATCATACCCATGAATGTTATTTGCTAAAATTGTTTACATAGTGAAACGCTTAATAAAGAGTATTAATAAAATGAAAATAACATAGGCATTTTATGTTATGTATTTGTGTTTATATCATATCAATATAATAACATAGCACAGGCTTCTACATATGCCCTTTAAGAATTACAAGCAGAAAGTGTAGCAGATAATCATTTTGACAGGATTTCAGTGTTAGTCTATTGTATTCGCTCAAATTGATATGGACTGTATATTGGATTGGTCTATTTGAATGCATGGCTCATGAAGTAAATATTCAAAGCAACTTCTTTCAAAATTTATACTATCCCTACAAGACACTCCATTAATGAGGTTAAACATGTCACTGAATGATAATTGTTTTCCACGCATGCCGTGTATAGGCTAAAGTTGGAAAGGTAGAATTAGACTGAAAAATTCGATATCATAGCCGGCATATGAACACATGTCTCCGCGGGTTCAAACCCGGCGGAGGCAATGGATTTTTTCGGACGTAAAACTCCTTGGCATGGCTTCCTTCGGAAGGGAAGTAAAGCCGGTCCCGTGTCGTAGATTTCCGGCACGTAGAAGAACCTCAAGCCTGATAAAGAGGCGTATCGCAAAATTTTCGATATTTAACGCCCATATGGAATTGGACGCTAAGGACCACAGCAGTTAAAGATCGCCATAAATAAATAATAAAAAATAACACACATACAAAAAAAACTAACCTCATACCTTCGCCTTCCATGTCGTTGCTATATACAACTCAGCTACCATGGCAACATGGCTATACGACATTAAATTCCCTAACTGACTCACGTTTTTTCCAGTGAACCACCAGGCATTCTCAAATTCGTTTTAAGATAATGTATCCCAAGGCAACTTACAATATCGTAAGTACTTTCAGTCCTGGACTATTCACAGTTAACCGCTATTGGTTAATTGTTCTTCATAAATGCCGTGTGTAGGCTTAATTTGTTAGGAGAGTGACAAAATTGGAAACATGCTGTGCTTAGCGGAAAGTTCATTGCTTTCTATATTATTTTTACAATTATTGAACTAGATTATAATCTACTTAAAAATTATATGTATTATAAGCGTAAGCAGTAAACGGCCTATCACGTTTTCACCCCAAACCACCCATTACTAAACCTGCTGGTTGCGCATAAATACTGTTACACATTTAGCAATTCCTAAATGACATATTAAAATTCCTCTAGGTGTACTAGCAATAGCGAACCTAAGTAATATAATTGCAAAATGTTTGTAACCACAAATTTTCCCTTGATGGAAATTTATTCTTCTTCCTAAAAGCCTAGATTTAAGGGTAGTTTAGATATATATTTTTATTTACTTTTACGATATGTACAATGGAAAGTTGGAGTTTAAGTATTCCTGCGATTGTAGAGATAATGGGTGTAGGACTTTAAATAAGTTGTATTTGGGTCCATTGATGGTGTTTCCAATCAGAAAACAGAGCGATAATGAAAGGCATAGTGTTAAGTGATGTAGTAAAACTGTTGTTACTGGCATTTGTTGCATTAATAATAGTGATCTAGTGAATGACAAACAGGTGTTGACATATGTAGCAATAGCTACAGGGTAGCATATAACGTTTCTTTGTAAGAAATGGAATACATGTATCCATACTGGTAACGCAAATATGTCAAATTGTGTTATGCCATCAGAGTACAATAAAATAATGTGAAACATAGTTATTCTTCCTATTTTTCTGTCAAATTCCACATCCTACCGTTAGCTGGTTGCGAGTTCAAACAAAACTTGGAGGCAGTATAAGTATAAAAAATGTTTCTATGAAGCATGCAGAAAAAGTTATTCCACGGTACTTCAACTTTTTATTCAGTCTCAAAATTTAAATTAAATGTGACACAATTACATATTATGACACAGAAACATTCCTGTTAACAGAATTAGTGACTTTAATTAGCAACCATTGAAAAACCCGGTAATATTATATAATGCAATTTATGTTCCGACTATTGTACAATTCAAATATAAAGAATTGTACAAAAATAAACAGCTGTGTTTTTCGTACTAGCTAGCCCAGCTGTTAGCTGTTCAGCTGATCATAATTTTTTTATGTTCTAATATTGCAATGCTGCAGATAACAAGACAAGTTATTGCAACGAACCCTTAACCGAAGCCTTTAAAAACAATTTGAATAACTCAAATAGCAATTACGACTACAGAAGCTCACGTATGGACGTTGTGCGTCATCAGTAACTAAACGGTGTTAGAACATATTATCAGCTGAGCCAGGCAGCTATGAAAAATACAGTTGTAGTAGTTATCAGTGATGTCAGCATTCGTGAGCGCGATTTTTCATAGTTTAGTTCTGTCCCAGATCACTACTCTCGTTGCGATCGCCTTCGTGTTGCCATGTTTAACACAATGCCGGCCCTCGTAGCCGTGGTCGCTGAAGTGGTCGCTCCGGCACTCCGCCAAGCTGAGGTCGCGGGTTCGAGTCCCGCCACGGGCATGGGTGTTTGTGTGTGTATGTGTGTTGCGGAAATAAGCGGTATGAAAACAGAAAACACAGTAGCATAAACTGGGTACAACAAGGAACTTAAAAAACTGACTGGACTCGCAACTGACTGGATTCCAACTCCAGGTTGCTGCGGGCAGGCTGATGTACAGTCTAAATGTTGCTGCAACAACAACAGCGTTTAACCGCAGGGTGTTTTGGAATGAGTGTTAAGGATGGCGTCTTTTGTTTAGGATTGTTAACGAAAGAAGAAAGAAACATGTTGCTCCTCAACTGTGTGTTAGGATGGACTGCACGAGAACGCTCGGTTATATACGCAGTGAAATCTTTCTACAAGGTTCTAGAACTATTTTGACACACTTTCTGGTCGAGAGAGGGAGATTCTTCCAGGAAGTTCTAGTTATTTCCCGATAGCGCGCTCGGTGTTTACTCTGACGAACGCAGGTATCATTGTTTACTCCGACCGCTCGTACCGACCTCCTGATAACTTTGGATCATAGTTGCTGCGTCACAGTATATAGGATGGACCATTTAATTGAGACTATACAATATCTCCAAAAATAAGCGTTGTAGAAAGAAATGTCTGTAATAAAAGTTGCTTGATGTTATGGGGGAAAGTAAACGCCATTAGTCGTATTTTGTTTGGAGGACGTTATGATGGTCATTGTAGGGTCAATTTAATATTTTTAAATGGGAACCCATAATTAGGTCAATTTAAATTGACTCTAAAGCGACCATCACAACGTTCTCCAAATAAATAATAAAACACGACTAATGACATTTGTTTTCCCCCACAATATCAAGCAACTTTTATTCAAGACATTTCTTTTTACAACGCTTAGTTTTTGAGATATTAATTTAAATGGTACACCCTGTATATGCATAGATGATGCAAGAGAAATCATATCATACAGGTGCTTTTGAAGTATGAGGCAATAAAGAGAGAATGAAGGAAAATACACCAAATAATACTATTATATTAAAGGCAAGGTGATTTAGTTTTATTCTCATAGAAAAAAACCAACTTATGTAAGTCTTTGCTATTTATTAGAGACTTCTAACGTATAATGACTACCATTAGCTCTCAGGAAATTATGAATGTCATAGAGAACTAGAGAAAAAGTGAGAAGGGGAGTAAGCTGATATTTTCATTTCTTTTTGTTGTCCGTTGTTACGTTCTCGAGTTCAGAAATTCTGTTGAAAACTCCATGTAATCCATTTTTAGTAGTAATATAGCTCTTATCCTTTTTATAGGTGTAATTGTAACAAGTAAATTAAAAACTTCAGCACAATTAAAGCTATACTGGCAACAAGCTTAACTAATCGCTCTTGTTCTTGTTATTAGAAATATTTCCACCGCATCAGATAGCAATGCAGTGCTGCTTCTGTTATAAGAAAAAGAGACACACAGCGTCTCCTGAGGATATAAAAAGATGCAGAACAAACTCTCACCTTAGTTTGAGATGAGGTCTAAAGAAGTAGCAGTACAGTTAAATCAAATATGCTTTTCTGTATTATCATATCGTTTATATTTATTGCATCGTATTTATTATTTAACATATTACCTACCAGAATTTGTGTTGTATATGTACGAGTAATGTTGCTTCATTATCCGTCCGTGTTTTAACATAATGGTTACTTCAACGGTGCGTACTGACGGTTGGCAAACGCCAATGACAGCTAAATGGTGTTATTGAGTGCAACAGCAAACGTATGTGTTCTACGTTAATGTAAAACTTAAAAACCATAAATTGTTTTTCAGAGGTCATAGACTAATAATACTATATTAAAATAATGATAAGAAAACCGCAAAATGACTCGGGTGGTAGCATCTGAGATTCGCATCGGGAGGTCGCGGATTCATATCCCGTTTACCGGTCAATTTTACTGAGGCTTTTTCGTGGTTTCCCTCAGTTTTCAGGTAAATAATGGATTGGATATTCAATTTAACCAAGCGATGACTGGACTCATTTGAGGTAGAGGCAACCAGAGGGCGGAGTCCGTTACCTCCGATGGTAGGGTGATGATGGTGGTGGTGGAACGAGAGCACATAAACTCCGGACTCTCAGAACGAGAGCCAAAAACAAATATCACTGCGCTGCTCGCGCATTTAGGGAGATAAGGCACGATTGGCGTTTCCTTAACTCTGCATTTATCAGACTTCATCATGAAACCATCATAAACCCTTCATGACGTAGATAGCTGGATTATCTCTTACTGTATCTATGATTGCTTACATTTCAGTATTGGCTATAAAAGTGGAGTATATTGCTACTGAGACATTTGAAGATCTTTCACACCGTCTGAGACAACATTGTGATTTTCATATGTTCATCCCTGAATGAAGATATTCTACGGGTTATTTGTTGTGCAGACCTTAAGAAGTAGAGCGCTCCAGTCCTGGGACCTATGGAGAACACTGGGCTGACTTCATTTAACGGCAATGTCTAATGGAATAGGACAGTACTATAAATCACTCTAAGATATGCTGGTTGTTTAGAATTATGTCATATTGCACAGCTTATGCATTTAAATGCAAATTTAGAAAAACATTCAATAACTATGTTGTTATGCAGAGCTTTTCATAGAAATGCAGTCACATATTTTATCACAAGAAACATGAGGTCAACTGAATAAAATGCATGACTGCTCCTCTTGCATTAAACACACAGCGTTGAGACTAGAATACATATATGGCCAATTTACAGCATTACGTGCGCAAATAACGAATATGCAGCTCAATTTGTGCATTTCTCCCTGCGCGGCAATTTGCCTGGCGAATTCATTTCAACTGAACCATAATTTCTGTTGGAAAAATCGTTTTACGCTTTGTCGAGTTTCAAATATGCTTTTTAATGGTGTATGCATGGTTAATTCCAGTGGAAGACTGCTGGTCGAACGGAATCTGAAATTATAGCAGCCGATAATAGAGCAATTAAGGTGGCACTCCTTGTTCTAGAGCCCCGCTAATGGTCCCAGAGGGGTGCAGCGATGTCGTGTCTCGCTCGATAACCTTGCAAGGTTTCCAGAACAGCAGGCCACGTCACTCATTTTAGTAGGCTTTGCTCTGGATTATAAGCTGGTTTTGCTGTACAGTCATTCCAGAGCGAAATATAATTCACTTCCTTTTCGTGCTACTACGCAATTCCTTCACATCTGCATTTTCCGTTACTAATGTCAGAATTAATTTAATTTCATGGCTTAGTTTTTAAAGCTTAGGCCCGTAAATTGAACTGTGACACATTATGGACTACCTAGACGTCAGCTTTCCTCACCCGTGCCTCTCCGAACACCCAGAGAGGCGTGCGTTATTTACAAATTTTATAACTGGCCACTGTCTTGTTAACGTAAGATTCTTCTTCTTTTTCCCCTAAATGGAGTAGACCATTGCGTGTTCCGGCTTCACAGTTTCACACTTTCTCTTTCAATCGTCCTTTTGCATTACTCATATCTCTTTTTCCAATCTTTCTATACTTAAATACAATTTTTGGGAGTCTTTTGTTCTCCATTGTATTTTGAAGTAAGGTTGTATTAAAGGAATTATATTATAGTAGTAGAACTTGTAGTAGTTGCAACCGCACGTATAGTACCCGCTTTCCGGTAGCCTTCGCCCCAAATGTATTTTCAGTTTAAAAAAATATTACTAACTTTGTAATTTGACTGTTTCTTTAGATATCATATAATTATGTTTGCCTCGGCTGGGTCAGTATTATTGTTATAAGATGGAAGTCTTGGCAGGGCGTGATGCGACAAGAATGTAGGCTTACACAGATTTTAAGTTTTAGTTCACTCCTTTTTATTAATCCTTGACACAAACTAAATGGCACTGCACTGATATCGAAAACTGTGAGATTCTTTTATTTAATACTTGCACCTTTTAACACGTATACTATTTTCGTCTCACACGAATACGCAATTAATTTCTCGAGGACACATCTCGCGTCTGGTTATGATCACTGTCTAGAAGCAACACGCCTGGTTATGAGCACTGTTTGGAGGCAACTGAATAAATTTCAACCGTCTAAACTTGTAAATTTCTGTATTTCAAGTCTTTGATTGGCTATTTTTACTCCAATAGAATACCTGCATTTAACTAAAGCTTTTTCGGGTTGTTGATTGGCTATTGTTATAAACTGTCACTAAAATTACATTAATGTTGCTCCAAGAATCACAAGTAGTACTGTTAAAGTTTCTTGCTCATTATTGCCTCAAGGTTACCTCGTTGTTACCTCATTGTTAGCAACTTTTAACCTATTTCTCACAGCTCCTACATTATTAAATTGCGTAATGCATTCACATAACATTATTGAACATGTTTACAATAATATAAGCATATGCAATGACTGTTACATACATTTTACAAATTATTACATACACATATTGCTTCAAGGCGGGCTGTTATTGAATTTACACATATTTTGACTGAAATTATTTAAGTGTTATAAATGCTGCCTCAATTTATATGTTGCAACTATTTTTGCGATATTTTTTATACTTTCGTTTATGCTCAAAAGCTGTAATTTCATTCTAATTTCTTCATTTCGGAAGCGATTCTTAAAAAATGTCTTTCGGCACTTTTTACTTGATTCTGAAATTTTTTATGTTTACCCATGTTTCTGATCTGTAAAGAGAAAGAGGAACAGCAATTGTTTTATAAAATTTAAATCTTTACTCGTTTTATTCGTCATAATTTGAAGCTTTGATAGGTTTTTATTAACATCCTTTTTCAGAATCATTTCATACGTTAATATTAAACCCAGGCAATTAAAGTGTTAATGTGTTCTAGCGATTTTGCTTTTAAAACAACCTGTGACATATTTGTGACTTTCTCCATAATGCTTATCTAGATTAGGGCGCTATAGTGTGTGCATTGTGTGAGAACCTATGTTTCCCTCTCTTTCACCCCTTCCTTCCCAATAAAATGCAAACATAGGAAAGTCTAACTCGAGATCGATCAAAACAGCTTTAGTGTAACAGAATTGTCTTATAAAGGCCTACGAATGCCTGACTAAGCTGTAAAATAACATTTATACAAAATAGTGTCAACTTCACCACTTATTAAAATAATATTTTAATCAAAACTTCAAGTACTTAAATCCAAATGACCCGAGCAGGATGGCTCAGGTGGTAACATCTATGGCCCGCACTCGGGAAGACCGGGTTCAAACCCCCGGGGCCGAACAATCTGACCGAAGATTTTTCGCGGTTTCCTCGGTCGCTAGGAGAATACTGGGTTGGACAATCTGATCCGCGAATTTTCCTACTATCCTTTTCATCACGGAATTCCATTTCCTTCTTCTTCACCGCCGTACCAGGCATTGTACTGATCATCCATCCTGAATATTCTCTGATCCAAATTTGCTTATTCGACAAGATATTGACCAAGGCGTTAGCTTGTAAGTCCTTTGGGGTGCGAGTACTTTCCAAAAGGATAGTAATCGGTTAAAGAATAAGAAGAATAAATTTAAATGAACACCAACCCTATTACTTATCGTAATACAATTCAAAGTATGACTCACAATATCAATTACTTTTATGTTTTCAGTTTTATATTAAAATCAGTGTTAAGAAAGACCATTGTTCGCACTAGCCTCACAAGGAACTAGGCAGAAATTAAATATATTGTAAAATATTACAGGTTCGATTAATGTGTATCATGTGCTATAAAATAATAATTTTATAATTTATATAGAGCACTTTCTCTGTCCCTTATAGAAACGATCTCTTTTTTGTTCAAAATAGCATTCCAAAGTAAACTGAGATTTCAGGATAGCTTAATGATATACAGTCAGCATGTTATGTTTACCATTCATGAGGAGAAAGTTTGTATAGCGAGTAATAAACCACACGAAAATCATATATGATTGTTCCATTTGGTGCTAAGGAATTTACTCTGCAACCTATTTATTAGCAATCTACCGAAATACGTATCAAAACTATCACTCTCCACTCGGTCTTCATGTATAGAAATTAAATAGTGAGCAGTACTTTAAGCTATTCTAAACTCAGAGCTAATTTGTAAGGTTAAGTAATATCTGCCCTATGTTGTGGGAAAAGCTGTGAATTTCGGCATTATTGTTTACAATAGGCATTTCGTTGGAATGTTTTATTGCTTTACAAATTAATTTGTTTTCCAGTTAATTGACGTCTTCAATATTTTATTTGATTTGTTTAGCAAATACCACAACACCTTGCAAATAATTTCAGGAACTCCTGGTAATTATTTAAATATGTGTTTTTATTTTTGTTACTAACTGTTTCTGCCTTGAAGATGTTAATCCTTAGATTTATTTATATAAAATTTAAAGCAAAAAACAATTTTTACCATAAGAGAGTATAATTTCCTAAGGCATTACACCTGCTAAACCAGCCGCATTTTGTTGCGTTTTGTGCAAGCAGCAATTTATAGTCATTATGAAAACATCGTTTATTTCTATGCACATACACAGTATTTATATCTTTGAGCCGCAATTTGCGTGGATGCCTTAACATGTACGCCAGCCCCGAAGTCAAGTCTGGCTCAGGAATGGAAACAAGGGTACAAGAAGGAATCCAAGTTATTTATCACCTCTTTATTAACATCCTATTCAACCTTGGCTGTCATACATTGCTAAGCAATACACTAAAATAATTCACTAAAACTCAAAGTAAGAACGCAGAAAATCCATATCCATTATTACAAGATAAGTGAAAGACTTATTTCGGGCGGTGTATTTATTATAAGCGGGCAATTCAAAAATAGCTTCTGTTTGATCATAAATAATAAATCTGAATAGAAAACAATATTTTCATTGCATACAATTTAAAACTACAGCTTTTTACTATTCTTCACTATAGTCGCCGTTTAAATTCAGGCATTTGCCATAGCGCTGCACTAATTTAAAAACTCCTTCTGCATAAAATTTGCCGCTTGGGCATCTAGCCAACCTTTCACGGTATTTAGAAGGTTCTTGACGCAAGCTGTTTCTTCATGTGATTAAAGAGATGAAAATCACTGGGCGCAATTACGGGCTGTAAGGAGAATGATCAAAGCTGTACATTTAAGGTTAATTAAAACTTCCTGAGTTTATCAATCACTGTGAGGGCGAGTGTTGTCATGCAAAAGGAAAATTGGATGTCAGTATGCCGTGACATTTTTTTAATAGTTCGCCTAAGTTTTTAAAAGAAATTCCGAAACTCCACGCACCTAGCATTTGGTTGCATTTTCTGCGCGGCATGTGTACGAACGCGTAACAACACGACATTTCCGCTAGCGCAGCTGGACGTACTGAATTACACCTTGATGTTACAAACCGACGTCGTTTTATGGCTTCGGCTCTCCGAAGAAATCCGATTGGTTACGATGCACAGTTAACTCTTCCTCCGTCGAACCCGTAGGTTTAATATTACTTTCAGTGAACCATTGTTCTAGGACTTATAAATACTGAAAGCGAATGTATATCACTGAATATGCATCCATAATTTCAGTTAAACATCACTCTCAGGTACGTAAATGAAATTGTTCGCTTAAGATTGACTATTTGCAAAATTAAAGCTTTTTCTCCTACTTACTGCCGCATCCCTCTCTTGCAGCCGACACAAGAAATTTATCGTACTCATATCTTCCCATGAGTTTCAAATTATGAATGTATATTCAGTTATATACATTCAGCTTCAGGCTTTAAGTTTGAGAAGGTTCACTGAAATTCATATTCTTTACAAAAATTAAAATATAAACACAAGCACACACCTCTCTAAACTGATAGTTTTGTTCTTGATTTGATAATTATGTTCTCTCTCTCTCTCTCTTGCATCAAAGAAATGCGATGTTCTGCACCTCCGCTGTATCTGGTTTTGCAAGAGAAATGCGATGGGAGGTTCTCTTGTTTTTGGTAGAAAAGAATCTTCTCTGCGGCACAGTTTTTCTGTTTTTTTTATATGCCTTCGATTTTGAGCATGAGTAGTTATGCATTTTGGTTCCGAACTGCTGCTAAAGTCAGTTTCTTTGTTGCAAGAAAGAGAGAGCAGAACTAATTGGGAATAATTATTAAATCAAGAGCAAAATTATGAGTTTAGAGAGGAAGGTGTGTGTTTATATTTCTATTTTTATAAGTAATATTAATTTGAGTTAACCATTGTCTACCAGTCTATTCAGTTAAATTAGTCACTCTCAGCTACTGTAAGCGCTATTTATTCGATTAAATTAAAATATTTCCAAAGTTAAAGTTTACACCATTACTTATTGCCGCTTATATCTCTTACAACCATTTATTGATTCAAGTAAATAATCGTTCGCATATCTTCCTGTGAGTTTCAAATTATGGATATACATATATGCAGTTAAATACATTAAGTTTCGGTCTTTATAAGTTTGAGAACAATGGTTCACTGAAACTGATATTAACGCTACGGGCCCGACGAAGGTATTTATACTGTGCATCGTGACCATGCGGATTTCTTCGGAGAGTCGAAGCCATAGACGGCGCCGGTTTGTAACGTCAAGTGATTCACACTGCACAGCGGCGTAAAATTGGCGGCGCTACCTACATTACTTCCCGTGCTTCGTGACAACGGAAGATAGTTTCCGAATTGCCCTCTTGCTAAAGCAATTTAAAATAGCACCTTTTTAATTTCAAATTTATTAGTCGATTTTTGTTTGACTGTGTGTCGTATTTACATTTACACGGTGCTGCATTTTAAAACTTACTTCTGATGATTTTGATCTGAAAAGTGATTCTGATCAGTTTGTTTGCACTGAGTTCGAAACTGATCAATTTGAAATTTTCCATCACATCACAGTTCTGCATAAATCACAAACACACACACACAAAAAAATAAGAAACA
The DNA here is from genome assembly GCA_030765065.1 of Deroplatys truncata. Taxonomy (NCBI): domain Eukaryota; kingdom Metazoa; phylum Arthropoda; class Insecta; order Mantodea; family Mantidae; genus Deroplatys; species Deroplatys truncata. The sequence continues at coordinate 203,136,662 of CM060981.1, read as the reverse complement.
AACTTTTTTACAGAGAAGTGACGTCCTGGAAGGTGTTTTGTGTTTCTCAAGAATTGTCTCTTTTAAGCACTCAGCATTAATCGACAATCATACTCACAGTCCACATTCTTTGGTATCAATTTCTACGTCTTTGATGACCTGGTGAAACCTTTCACCATGTTCCTCACTAAAAGCGCCCAAATTCGCCGGAAATTACTAATTATGGTGTGAATGTGACACTTTCTCGAGAGTTGCTGGTAAACCGATGGCCCGTCTAGTTTCAATCTTGCGGTTGTTCTACTATCGGGCTCAAATATCTTTAACGATACACTCTGGCCGTATCCGGTTTGTATTATATTTCTACGTTTTATGGTTCCCCAAGATTGCTTATTTTCTTCCTCCATTTTCTATTGACCATTCCTAGATACTCCCCAAACTCTAATATTTCCTGCCTTGATTTCAAATTCATCAATTTTTCCCCTTTATCTCTATTGGTAGATTAGCCCATTTCTCAATTCTAAGTTTTCCTCTCATTATTTTGGCTTCTTCACATTCCAGAATCGCATGCTAATAATTATCTTGCCATCCCCACATTGGACATTCCTAATTTTTAGACCCCCTCGTATTTCTTTCAATTCCACTACCCCTGTCCGAGCCCATGCAGCTCCCTCTCTCGCCCTCTGGTTGCCTTTATCCACATAGTTATTTCTACCCCACACTTTCTTTATCTCCCTGTATATCCTCAATGACGATTTGTTACTAAGACTACTAAATACCTCCTGGATTTAAATGTCCTCAATTCTTTATTTGACTTCTTTCCAAAAACCCCTCTTTTTAACTTCTCTGTCACACCACATCATACTCAATCTGATTTTCCCTATAGTCTCTTTGATTCTATTAACCCAGGTATTACTCCTCATTCTTTTGTCTTGAAAATTTAGGCAATGTCTCAAGATGTTATTCTCTTCGAAGTTCAGTCCTAAACTAGTGCTTCAATGTTCTTGTCATTATTTTTCTGTTGCTCGCAGCTCTACCTAGTTCAATTTCTGCCACCCCATTTGGTGAGCTTTTTGGTAGCCCCAAAATTTGTTGGCAGAAATTCCTGTGAATCGAATCAACGTTTAGCCATTCCTCATCAGTAGCCCATATTTAAGTACCATACACCATTTTGGCCTGTGCTTCTGCCAAACATATTCTCTCCAACCACTTTATATGTATTCCTAGAGGCACTGATAAGTTTTAATGCTAACCTTCCCTTAGCCAGCACCTTCTTCTTTTGATCCCTCCCAACCCCGTTACTGCTAAGCCTAATGCCCAAATAATTAAATTTATTGACTACTTCAATTTCAGTTCCTTTCCAATACCATTTTTCATTGTTTCGTATATACCAAGATGTGAATGTAGAAAATGAGCCCTTACACTAATATTGCAGCCCAAGGTTCTGAAGTTATCCAACATATTTTCAACTATTTCTTTGTAATAGAGATGTTTATAGTTGCCTAAGAAATTATTCGCAGCCATCTGAAGCTATTCCTTGCATTATTTCCTGAATCACATATAACAGTTCCAAAATCATTGTCTGACATAAGTTTAAATATCGTTCGCCTAAAAAAAATTCCAACTTGAACTTATAACCGAGAGAGGGAAATTTATCAAACAGGTATTTAAAGGAAAGTCTGCTTTTGCCCAAAGCTCTCACATATTACTTTATGGGACCCGGCTTAATGTGTAAGGGTAGCAACAAAATTATTTTGTGCTCGATTAGGTGCTCTAGAACAATGTTGTTCATTCCAGTTGTAAATCTTTGTCTACTCGGCCTGCCTATCTTCTCCCATTTTCTGCTGTCTAAATAAAAAAAGACACTTAAATTCAATTCAGTTTGTTGTCTCAATAAGAAACCAATATCTTTAAAATCTTCACAGAGTACCATATATGGTCCTTACATTCTCCTTTCAGCAGTACCTGTTTTAGGTTGCCATAAGATTCTTTTTAAACAACTGCATGCGCTGTGGGAAGAGAAGCATAATTTCCATAATATGGAAGAACACCTCAAAAACGCGTTTTTGAGGAATATATAAAGAATCTCCAGTCCTCGGGGCTGTATGTCACATTAAGTGTTATTTCATAAGACTACAAACATCAGAACAAAACACAAGATTATTTTCTTCTTTGAGAACATCACCAATTCTTCTCTGTGCCTATACCAAGCAAACTTGGTTTCTTTAGCCAACCAAATAAGATATTCTGCACAGTGTTTTGACAAGTACACATTTTTCATAATATCATCAAGCCAAACCAACCTGGCAGCCGTGGTCACCAGAGCGTTTGGCTTCAGCACTCCGCCAATCTGAGGGTCGCGGGTTCCAGTCCCGTCATGAGCATGGGTGTTTGTGTGTTGTACGTGTAACAGTAATTGCAATAATAAGCAATAAAAGTAAAAACAGAAAACACTGTAATAATAAGCCGAAAAAGAAAAGCGTACGTTCGGTTAACAATTTAGGTGCTTCACTGGTTTCTGGTTGGTATAATTTACGTGTCTTGGGTGTCCTTGCCTTGCCACTTCAAAGGAGCCTTATATGAAACAGAAAACATCTGGATCATTGGTACAACCACGATTTGGCATTAATGTACGAGAATCACACAAAACGCATCAACATACAACTATCACTGTAACTGCTAAGTTCAATATGGAGCTAAAACGGTAGTTTTCATTGCCAGGAATGAGGGTGGATATGTTGCAAAACTGATTTTTGTTACTCTTCTGGCCATTGAACCAAGAAAATAATGGTATCCATGCCTTTAAGGTCAGTCGAGCATTCTCTTGCAAACCAAAGTAAATATACTTGTGTATAAAGCAAGGGGCATTGAACGGCATGATATTAGGGAGTGGGTTAATATTACTTCTCGAGCAGAGAAAATAAAGAAAGAGAAAAAGAAGAAAAATGAAAGAAAAAGGAAGGAAAAAATAAAACATTTGTGCTTTCATAAGGTGAGCTACATAAAAAAATAATAACGACAACTACAGCGTGCTCACTAAGTAAAAGTTGCAATTTCTGATTTTTGGAAAATCCTGATATAATGGGCAAAAATGAAGTTTATTTCCGTACTCAACACACAAAACTAGATATGAACCACTATCCAGTTTGAATTAATGGAAAAACATGTTGCTCGGTGTTGTTAGTATAATTTCGGATTTATTTCCTGTAAATCAATATTATTGCCTTGATCTGTATTATTTTGGAATTTAATCATCTCATGAAATGTAGAATAGATCTATAAAATCCGTTTTTCCATTCAAAATACAGTTTACTTTTTCTTACATCCCTCCTGCTTTGGAATTTCTACCTGTTTCAATCTACACAGCTTGTTATTTCCATTATCAGTAAGCCGCCTTATATCTCACTTTCATTTAATTATTTGGAAAATTTTCCGATTTCATTATCCTGAGTTATCCTCTTTGTTTTTAGTCTGCTTTATCATTCTTGCCATATACTCGTAATTGCCCTTATCTCTATCTCTTCGTTTTTTCAGTGTTTATTATTTTGTAATCTGCAACTGCCCTGTATAATTTTACTTCATTTACACGAAGTATTTGTAATGGCGTTTTCATAGCCTAAATTTCAATACTATATAACATTTATTGTAACGACCATGAATTATAGTATATGACTATAGCATAATCCGTTGCTTTATTTGTTTATGTCTTTACACATTTTTTTCCATATACTGTGTTTGATTAGGGCTATCTTCTTATGAATGGAACTTCCTAAAATACAAACTCGTCTACCTATTTTGGGTTTTGCACTTTCATTGGCTGTAAATAGCATAGCTTTAATTTTAGTCGTTGAAGCCATCAAATTTTATTCATTGCGGCTTTATTAAATTCACTCCCAGACATTCTACAAATCCTTTCTGAGATAGAATTTAGAACCTGTTCATCAACCTACTTATGTTTGAGAGCAAATTAAATTCATTACATTTTCTGGAATAAAACTCAATGTTCCATCAACTGCCTATTCAATTTGCGTAAATATTAAAAAAAAACATTAACTATTAAAGCAATTAGCGATTAAAACGATTAGGTTTAAATGTTACGTCTAAATTTATTTGCTCTCTTTCGAGATTATTTACTCTATGTATATGATTTTCTTCATATGTTCTTATTATTTCGATTAAATAGAGTGGGGTGCCCTTTATAGTAATGATTTTTGATAGTGACGATCGTATTAAGGGCTTATAAGCAATGCGCAGGATATGTTTTCTTATTAAACTTTCAGTACCTTTTTGTTATCTACTTAAAATGACTAATATTGTTTATAGAGATTCATCCCATAAAAATTATACTTCTTAAAAACTGGACACAGGGTTTCTAAGTTGATAAAACATACACATTATGGTTGGACTTCAACCAGGCATTCTGCTGCGAAGTAAACAGATTCCTTCACTGAACTATCCAACTAATTGGGGCAAGCCACAAGAAATTATTATGCAAATCATCTTTCCACAATTGAATAATCGTTTTAAATTTTCGAATCATTAAAGGGGAACGAAACACAAAAATCGTGTTTCTTCCTAAATAAAGAATATAACCTGTAAAATGCAGTGGTAACATTATTTTCTTATTCCGCCACACCGTTTTCGCTGCGCAAGCGAAATAATAACCACCTTATACGTCATCAGACCCAGCTGTGCACTGGAAGCAGTTGAGAGATCTCAAATCAATTATTACTGCACGTGCAGTAACACGTTTTCAAAAATTGTTTTTGTTGGTATTTAAGTTCAAGAGTAGTTTACTTTATGGTGGTGTTTTGGTGATGGCGTTACTGAGTCAGTTTAGTGTTATACAAACAACGTAATATTGTGAAAAATAAAATTCCCCATTGTTGTGCATATGGCTGTAATGTGAGAAGGGAAACACCCAAGGAATTAATTTTCGCGCGTTTCCAAACAGAGACATATCTCCCAAAGGAAAAGAAAAGCAAAAGAAAACATTTTTTGCCTGGTCCAGGTGCTCGTTTATGTTCCTTCCATTTTAAGGACAGATTATGAACAGATTCAGATATTAAAAAAACAGCTTATGCTGAATGAAAATTTCAGAAAGCGCCTTCTTTAAAACAAGGAGCTATTCTTACTATAACGAAAACTGAAGACAATTTCCCGATATTAAGTTCTAGTAAGACAATTGATCCTTCATCATCTTCATCCAAGAGCAAATGACAAACAAAGGAACGACATGATGATAGAAATCGTCAAAGCATGGTTTCTCAGCTATGTGATAGTGGTACTTGCAATATGGTTGACAACGAAGGCGATGATGATAAAAGCAATGAAAGAGACTCCATAATAGAAGGTGATGGAAAAAGAAAACAGGAATTCAGAAGTACAGTGTGAACTAGGTACTGAATAAACTAGGAAATATAGGCATATTGTTGGACCTTGAACATATCTACGAAACAAGTAATGATGAGGAACATCAGGATAAGCTGAATGTAAGTTTCTGTGTCCTGATATTTCAGATTCTCATATAAGTGATAACAGGAGGAAGAAGGAGATGAGAGTCACCATGCATGGAAATTAAGCTGCAGAGGAATATTTAATTGTTTCTTCGATATCTCTATTTTTATTTTTCGAGGTATGTGTTTTAAGTTGAAATGAAGGCCAAACAATTTCTCATTACATTAAAAGGACAATGTTATGTGTTAAAACCGTGTGTTATTGCGGTAATACATTCACTTGGAACTCACAAAATTTATCAGGAAAGAAATCGGAAGGAAATGCCTTCATAGCAAGTTCTTTATTATTATCATCTGGTATATTGTTTCAGCAATTTAAGTCCTTCTACAAATCACTGAGTTTGACAACGTTTTCAAGGAATACATTCGATAAAACCATTTTAAACATGGCAGCATTAGTTGTAAGGGCATTTTGCGTTCCAGAAAAAAAAAAAAGAAATTGAATTCATTGAAAGGTCATGGTATAAGTACCTATATGGTTGGTAGGGATGAGCAGCATGATTCCTCAGTATTTCCAGCCATATACTTAGTCTATTCTGCAAAATTATAGCTTTTAAACTTGTTCAAAGAGGTATGGTAAAAGGCAATTTGGAAAAGGTTACTTGTGAGAGCATATATATTTCTTTAACAGATTATATTCTTTTTTAAGTTTCCTTGTTTACTGAGTTTATAAGTACTGTGTTTACTGTTTACTTGACTGCTTATTACCGCAATTACACATGCAACACAAACACCCATGCCCATGCCGGGACTCGAACCGCGACTCTCAAGACATAATGACTAGGCTTGCAAAACAGCAAATGTGCGGAGTTGAAGTTTTTATCTCCGACAGACATAAAGGTGCAAGATACCTGTTAAAATCCGAGTATCCGCTTGTTGCACATGAATTTGACGTATACCATTTGTCTAGAAGTGTAATAAAAAATTAAAATGTCAGAAAAAATATCCAGGCCTGCATGGAAAGCCAGTATAAACAAACATTTATGGTGGACTGCGCAAAACTGTAATGAGAATGTTGCCATATTAATTGGAGCATTCACAGCAATTCTTCGTCATATAAAAATGAACATAAATGGCTATAAAACTGTGAATGATACCTTGTGAACACGATGAATTGTTGGAAGATCAAAGAAATAAATTATGGATTAAAGGCGAATCAAACGTATATCATCTCTGAAGAAAATTATGTTGGTTAGCACCTTCTTATATTATTTGGCTAAACTACTGACAGCTTCGAAAATTATCACAGCCTTCGTCTTAGATATGCTCCGAAAAGAATGCGTTTTTCAGATAATGGCTTCAATTGAGATCCACGATAGCAGCGCAAGATCACAATTTCAATGCAAATCAAAACAAGACTAGTGTTAAAACGTGAACATTTCCAACTCCAAAGCATCTGGGTCTTGGATCAGAAAAATAAATATGAGGAAGAATGAATATCTAAAGAAGAATGGACTCTGCTGATAATGCGTGAAACAAAAAATCTGTACACGCACACTGTGTGGATCTATTACTAGACGCAGAATTGATCTGTCACTACCAAAGAATATATAGCTCCCACACTTCGATCTCCATTAGTTACTGCGATTAAGCACTCCTTCAATCGTAGTAAGAATGTTGGTCACAGACACGTTATACAGTTTTTAATAATAATAATAATAATAATAATAATAATAATAATAATAATAATAATAATAATAATAATAATAATAATAATAATAATAACCATAATAATGGTTGAATTTAAAAATTACTATTTTTAATTTGTTTTTATTAGTGAAGCTTGAGGCTTACATATATTTCGCTGGAAAAGCATTTCTAATACTAAGCGCTACACATGATGGTATGACAACTCTTCTTGTGTCCAATAGCAGTCCGTAAATTAATCCACGCTGTAAGTTGTTTGTATCAGGAATATCGTCAGGTCTTATTAGCAGGGTTGCTGGTGGTGAGTGATTTCTTTTTAGCTTAACTTTTTGTTTTTAACGCTAAGTTGTGCCTCGCAATATTCAAAACATCAAAATCGAATAACACTTTCACTCATTTTGAAATCAGACATTAGACTACTATTTATACCTAGTAAGTATTAACTGGATTATAAAAAGTGCATGGCTAGCTTTAGCTCTAGTTTGTTATTCCGAGAAGTTATGAACTAGTGAAATTAATACGTAAACTTGTTAGTCATTTAAAACACCTATGCTGCGTACGTCTTGCCTGAGTGCAATGTGGCTCTAATGACTTCACGCGTCAACTCAACAACAGGCCGTAACCCGACAACCATTCCACTTGTGATGGTGAAACTGCGTGCGTTGTTATTTATTTCTGACGACAAATAAACTAATGTGGCTAATGTAATATCCATATTTATGTCTGTTCCCCTTTAATTTTAGACTTCAATCACAATGGAACTTCTTAATATCATCGTAAAACAGATCTTGCTCTAGATGTCCGAATTAACAAATGTTTTCAAAAGAACCCTGTTCCTATTACGCAGGGCTTAAATAGATTTCATTTTGTTTTGGATTATATGTTTGCTATCAGATACTATTGTCCTACCCGTGGAATAGTGGGTTGGAGCGTGGTGATTCGATTTCCATCCACGAAATGTGCGAGGATTCCGAAATTAATAAAACAAAACTTATAAATATTAAAGACATTCAATCCAACAATATTGTTATAATAATTTATCTTAATAATCTATTAAGATTTTAAGTTAACCAAACTAATATCCTTCAAAGTTATAAATAAATTAATTCATCTTTAAGTCTTAGTATGCCATCCATGGGGCTGCAGATTTTTCGAGTGGTATATAGCACCGGTACTCAACACAGCATCTTGATGCATTTGAGAAGCTAGGATAGGCTAAGGAAAGGTTATTGCTAACCACATCATCTCTCCATATCGGCTATGGCTGGATGATCGCACACCTGTACAATGAACATGTGGGCGTTAGGTCGGCATCCCGTTGGTAAGCCTAGAGCCACCAGGGCTGTCATGACACAAATTATTGCTACCACACAGTAAGTACAGAAATGTGTAGAAACCATATCTTCGCTTGCATATTACAAATTGCATATCTTCAAGAAAATAAATAGCGGCTGACTCACCTGGTACGTATAATACATTTTTGACGTGGCCTTTAGCTCTGTATATTGAGTAAGTTTCTTAGTTAAGTCACTGCAAAATTGAAATTTGTTAGAAGAGCGAACGCGTCTATAACAAACTCCGTAACTTAGTGAGAAATGTAAGTGCACTTCTACATAATTCAAACACAACCTCCGAGAGAAGGGATATTATAAAAGTTTTCCGTCTTGTGTTTTCCCTTATACATATAAATTACGCGACAAGTTCCCGCAAATGTCAAAATTTGTACAGCTCTGGAGGTAGTGTATGAATAACACATGAGACTCCCCTGGGGTGGTCTGTTAAAGAGTTGTTTTCTGCTAGTACGACATTGCTCAAAATTCTCAGCTGTAATTCACGTAAAATACCTTTGCAAGGTGTGGAATATCTCTAAGAATAACACTCAGGTCTTAGAAAAGTCCATTGCAAGAGAATCGCTTCCAGATCCACGATGGAATTTTAGTTATTCCACACTTTTCCTATGTCAAACATTTTTCAGCTTAGATCTTGTACCGATAAGAGCTGCTTAAGAGCTGTAAGTGTGAAAAATACATTAGTACACTGGTGCGAAATATCGGATCACGGCCGATTTTTAATCTGTGATAATATATTATTTCGCTACTAATTCTTGTATATGACTTTGATACTTGAGAATCTTAAATATCAAGGCAAAATGGCATAAGTTATTACTCAATAGAGCATTGCTTAATTTATTTCTACGAACACTTATGTGAAACTGCCTTTTCCGTACTCAATACAATCAAGTTCAAACCCCATTTGGAATTAGAATATAAAGATGACTTCAGAGGTGATCACAAGTTTAACACTGGTAATAACTGGTAAACAACGGTAACTCTTATGATAAAACTTCAGACTTCACAATACATCAAACAGCGACGTATACCAATGAAATGGGTCTGATTTCTGTTTCATTGTTTAGTTCCCAATGTTGAATGAGAAATGTACCATTATCATAAAATACTCACAAATGCAAGCCGCACAAAATTGGATGAATGTTTTTTTAACCTTATAGTTTAAATACTTTAAATGTTATTTTCTGCAAATTTTACACGTACCCACTTACATTTTACAGGAGTTAACATTTTAAGAATTAATTAGGTTTAAAAGTTATAAATGATATTCCGAGTATTTTAGGTTCATCTTTTACACATATTTGAAATACAACCCTGTTATACTATCTCTACAGCTTTCGAAGTAACGCCAACAAACGAACGATAACGAAATTATTGAATTCCACCTAAAAGTCCATTTCGAAATTTAATACACGGTTTTAAATACTCTCAACTTTCCCCTAAAATTATGGTATTACAAACAGGACCGTGTAAGTACGTGAATGTTATCGTGTGTTGTGTTGTGCGTCGGTATGTATGTATATATATTGCGTGTGTGTAGGTGTAATTTTATATGAATACAAAATATATAATGAATACCTATAAAGTGTTAATGCGTAGATAAGGTCATGTGAATGCTTATGAGATCGTTGTTTTTATTATCAATAACCTGTAGTAGGTAAAGGAAGTTCTCTGTCTATCCAAAAGTTCGATATATAAATTTCACCGGATATAAAGTTCTAAGCTCATATGATCAGACACCTTCAAATTAGAAAAAGGTGTGCGTGTGTATAAATAGCATAACTCGGAAACAAACAGTCTAGTACACCATTTCGCAATTGAATTATATTTAATAGTTTACCAGAAATTCCTCCCACCCAAGTAACTCCTTAGAAGGAATGTCCTTATTTTTTTTGGCTTTCAAAAATAGCGTTAACGATTTTTATTCAATAAATATATACATATGAATACACGTGTTACTGACATGGCCAATACACTACTTCAAAATTAATTTTTATGTACCTTGTGCCTGTATCGTGGTTACAATATACTGCGATTTGCTTCAGTGAAGCTCGCTCGCGCCGAAACAAATTTCAATTAGGAGCTTTTGGCACTCATACAGCAGGTGTATGCGCACCTAGAATAGTCCAGAAAGGAACAACTCGTGGTACAAATCTAGAGTCCCACATTTATTATTTTCTATGTCACAAAACAAAATATTTAGCTGAAATAATGTATTTCCTCCAAAAGATCATATAAGGATTTCGTTATAAATAAATTGTTGTTAATCCTGAAAGAATGCAAGAACACATGCAGATGGGTGTCGTGTCGTGTCTGTGAGCAGAATAACCCCAAAACAAACTTCTTTAAATCTTAACAAGGTGTTTTTGAGATATTCAAAAACTTTCGGGCAATTTTCCGCATCCATTTGTACTATGAGACAAACATAACAAATAAAACTTGCTATAAAATAAACGAATATCGTATAAGGTTAATTATCAAGCATATATTATAGCATTTTGCCTGCACAGTTCAAAATATCGGAAAGAGATAATACAAAGGATAGCGAAAATAGGGGTACTAAGTATTTTGTTTTAAATTAATCAGCATGTTGATTATATCAAATGCAACAAAGGGACCGCCACTTTGTCAGACCCATCGTAACTTCCTATCACTAAGGACATGGGTTCGACGGGGCAAAGGGAGAAGTTCGGAAAAGATAGCAGCAAATTGGCTGCTCATCAACCTTCTAAAATGGAAAATTTTGGGAAGATAATCCTCGAAAATTTACTTTTTCCTTATAAAGGAGCAAAGGTGGGCGTCTTCACTAAGGAATTATACTATCTAGAAATAGCGAACGAGCGAGCTAGCAGGAAGAACAACAAGGGGAATAAGAGGAGAGTCTATTCTTCCAATGAAGTTTTAACAGCTTCATAAAATGCAGTAGAAGTGAACCAGTAGGGTATTCAGTTATATATAGAAGATTTTGCAGAATGCGCAAACTCATTCCTGATAATCTAAGAAAGATAAAACAACCGAGAGTAGCTGAGAAGTGAACAAGTTACTTAGTTACATCTTATCAGCCTTGGAATTTGTATTTTAGTTGCGTTATCAAATAATAAAATACAAAATGACCTAGGAAGAGATGGCTGGGGTGAAGACGGAACAGGCTGCCAAAACTAATCCTTGATAGCGGAGAAAAATGAGAAGATCAAGAAGAAGTTACAGAATACTTATGAAATACTTATCCTTTTCAATTATTCGATTCCAAAGTGTCTCTTTGTTTTGACACTGCGTTTTTCAATTCGTTTCGGGTGGGAAAGGAAGTAATCGTTGGAAACCTTTGTCAAAGCAATAGATTTTGTTTTTGCGCTCTCTGATTGTCATCCATTAAATGAAGAAGGCGGATTTGTTGATAGGGACGAAGCTAAGCGTGAAGTAAATGAGAAAGAACAGCTTTTATCAAAGTGAGGAAATGAAGAGCTAGAGCTGGATAATTTCCTTAAAGATGGAACGTTATGAAACAGGCTAATTAAATTAGCAGAACGTGTTATGTCCTACACATGGGGTATTTCGAGAGCCTCTGTATTGAAATGGAAATGAATAATATTCTAAAACCTCTAAGCTTCATTGGATTTTCATTATCAGTTTAGTGCATACTACCTGTTCCAAACGTTTTTTAAACACATTCATAGACTGATTAGTGCGAGTATGGAAGGCGACAATTAAAATTGAGAGTGAAACAAGCTTGTGTGCATTACAATAACTATTGCAGCTTCAACCATATTATGTTATTATACTACTGGGCAATGTATCCAGTAAAAGGAGAATGGACCTAATATCAGTCAACCGCTTGTTTTTCACAAAGAAGAGAATAGTGCAGTATTGAAAAACGTACTATTATCTGGGACGCAAATGCATACCTAAATCAAATGCTAAACACTGCTGCGTATTCCACTCACCAAAAGCCACGTTGAAGGACATGTAATTAACAGTTTTTAATTCGTGTGGAATATGAAAGCACAACATGTTTTCCCGCATCCTCCACCCTTCTATGCCAATTCTGCACTTCTTGTTTGGTCTGCAATGGAATATCGATTTAAAATTATAGTCTTATCTGTTAAGATAAATAGTGGCATCAGTGTAATTAATACACTAGTTGAGGAATTAAGTATGATTTACTTCTTATAATGCGCTATTTCGTAAATAAGTTTATGACAGACAGCTCCCTTATCAGTTGCTTTATATACACAAATAAAATACCGTAAAGTTACTATGAAAGGACCAAAACCTTATTTCTTTTAAGTGGCATTAAAAAAACTTCTATAGGAATCTTAGTTTAGTAAGAATTAAACGTTGCTACCATATCGTTACACTGAAACATTTCATTCAACGCAAATAAATGTTTACTTTCGCTACCAAGTATATAGCAGGTAGAGAAGATATTGCATTCCACCAAAAAATTTGATACAGAGAATTCACGAAAATACATGATTCGAGACCCCCTGAATAGTAAAGAAAAAGATTTTTGTAAAAAGGTCCTTGTATCTGTATATGTGCCTGTGAGCAGCATAACTTAAAAACTAACAGTCGGATAAATACCAGACTTGATATTTAGATTCAGTGCCTTCTAAAGATGCGACACGAAACTTTTCATAGAAAATTCCCCAATCCTAACTACCCTTCACGTGGAAGACTTTACGAATTTCTTGATTTTTTTTTTTAAAAATGACCCTAACAGTTTTGATTAAAACACCTAAATTAAAGATATTTACGTAACAAATGATATATATATATTATATATATGTATTATATATACATACTGCGAATAGCCTTTGAAATCCTCTTCATTTGGAAGGAATTTTGTATAATCTTGTGTAACTAGCAAACGTTAAGTCATAGACGATAACGCACTATACAAGAAATATACATCTCTTTAAAACACATAATTTATTTTAAATAATTTTTTGGCATAACCCATTTCTTAAATATCCGTTATCAAAGGTTCGAATTGTTCGTTCTTGGCGATTCTATTAAAGTCAAAATTCAGTTGTTTCTCAGGGTTGCATAGAAACAGTATTTAATTTATGCCGGCATATAACTCCAGTTCTTAAACTATCGCTCTTTCATTTGTTTCTGCAACGAAATGTGTATTGTAGTTATTTCTACACAGGATTATTGTGAACAAAATGCAGCAGATAGAAAAATAATCTGATGTGTTACATTCTTAACTCTATCGTTTATTAGTGCGTATGCAAGCTACTGTTAGAAAGTATATTATTAGCTAGTTATAATTGTGAAAATTTAACTATTGTTAAATTTGTGAAGTAAGTTTGTTTGCCCAACCGACGTACTGCACGGAGTTTAATGGGAAAAGAGGTACCTTCTGTGAGAGAAACAACACTTTGATATTTACGAGTTCTTACAGTGAACCCAATTCACTTACATACTCAAGTAAAAATTGTCAACTTATTTCGAAATAAAAAGGTATACATTCTAGGAAGTGTATAATGTTTATATACCTTTTCCTTTACATATGCCATGAAAGGGTCTGATCTACGACTTTTATGGTGATGTGTAGGTTGTTGCTATTTCGTCGCACTTTAACTGGAAAACAGTTACGTGCGCACAGGGTTTCATTGATACCTCCCTCTCCCCAAGCACTGCCAGGCATTCACACTAGCAAGCGAATAGTATACTAGAGCCTGTTCTGAAGTTACGAAGTCCAGCCGTTAATAGCTGGCAAAACCTGCAAAAATGAACCAGTAAGAAGAGTGTCTTACTTGTAAATGAAAATGGACGTGAGTATTTTGATGTAAGAGGGGAAAATATATTTTGTAAAGTATGTCACATTGAAATCAAAGGAGAAAGAAGGTCTTTTATTGCAAGACACTGTAGATCTTAAAAAAATAAAAATAAAAAAAACCTCTCAAAATATTACGTTGCTTCCTAGAAAGGAAGTGGTGAGGATATATTATCCACATCAGAAACCATGAACTCAAGTAGCCAAACCAAAGCTTACAGGGATTCGTCTGACATGATAGTAAGCACAAATATCCCATTTAATAAGGTGCAAAATTCCACTTTTAAAATGTTTCTGGAGAAATGTACAGCTATGAAATTTCCTTGTGAGTCTACTTTACACAAATTGTATTTGTCTTTGTCATAGATGGCAATACCAGAGTTCTAAACACTTGTCGATAATTTGACACAACACTTTACAGAAGTAGGCTAATAGCACAGCAAAAACAGAAGTGTGTTTTGGATAAAAACCCAGGATATGCAATTATGTGCCGTATTAGGCATTAACATTAATAACATTATTCCAAATAATTAAAATGCATGTGTTTCTCAGAGGTGCGTGACGTTAGTCAGTTTCGTTTTGCACTAGTAGCATCATGTGATGTGGAACGGAGGTTTTCAGGATACAAACTTTTTTGAGTTTGAGAAGACGTTTTCCTTTTGATGCATTCAGAAAATATATTTTAATCCATTGTAATAGTTGTCCAGACATATAAATCACCTATGAAACTGGTTATTTCATCTGCCACAGTTCAGATTTATTATTTTGTTCATATTATTTATAGTTTAGCTTCAAGTTTACTGCAGAACTGTACACTTACTTCTGTGTCCACCTACACCTACAGCAGTTCCCAAGGTCGCGGGTTCAAACCCGGCGGAGGGCGATGGATTTTTTCGGGCGTAAAAGTCCTTAGCATGGCTTCCTTCGGAAGGGAAGTAAAGCCGGTGGTCCCGTGTCGTAGATTTACGGCACGTAAAAGAACCTCAAGCCTGATAAAGAGGCCTCTGAGCAAAATTACCGGTCTTTCACGCCCAATATGGAATGGGACGCTAAGAACCATAGTAGTTAAAGAGCGTCCATAAATAAAACTCAATTTCAATTTTTTTACACCTATAGCGTACACAGTACTCAGCACAGCACTAACTCAGTAGCGCACGAGACTACTGCCTCTCTCTTGTACACAAAGTAGCAGTATAATTTGTTAATTGTGTAGGTATACAATTAATTGAGGGAAGTGTTATGATAAAAATAAATAAGAAGTTAACTTAACCTAAAGTCAAGTCGGAAGCCTAGTGATCTGTTTCTTCAGCTGATGTGTAGTTAATCCCTTAGCGCCTGTTACCTACAGCTATACGTCAAGGTACATTTACAAAGGTTATATAAAAGCATAAACAGATATTGGCACAACTGTAATGTAATATCGTGCCCTTTCATTGGGAATATCTATAGCTATACTACAATTTGAGAACTGTTATGCTTAGAACATACGTTCCATATACTTTTTTTTTCTCTAATGCTTCCGTAGAATAGGATCGAAGAGAGTAAGTGCCCAATATCGTGGACATTCTGTATATGCAACATTCCTGGTTTATATTTTTCCAATTCTTTGAATATAAGCAGTTTATTTCAGAGATTTATGCTAACGATGGCTAAACAGGTAAGTATAAAAGCAATGAGGCGTTGCTATCATCATTGACAACAATGCTTTTAACGATGCAAGTAACTGTAACTATGTCAGCGTCGCCAATTTGTCAGAACTTTATCCCACGCCAGTGTTATCCACTTATATGAAGATGTGTTTTGAAAGCACAAACACATATACTGAACGTTTCCCTTCTCACTTCCTCACGAACATTCTAGAACTCTGTGGAAAGGTACAGCGACTATATAAAAGAGCGCTCTCGCTAGTGTGCCAGTTAGTTGCTGATTGGATCGTTTCTGATGCGTCATCAAGGGCGATTCTACGAGTGTGTTTGTGACGTACAGTAAGAGCTGCTATTGCGAGAGATTAGAGAAACCTTATGTTCGAATCCACAACGAGTGAAGCGTCCAGTATTTTGTTATGCCGTTACGTTGCAAAGAAAATGAAGTGATATGGAAATTTAACTAGATCACACAGAAAAAAATTAAATTGTGTTTTATTTATGGACACTCTTTAACTGCTGTGGTACTTAGCGCCCCATTCTATATTGGGCGTGAAAGACCGGTAATTTTGCTCAGAGACCTGTTTTTGTGGCTTGAGGTTTTTTTACGTGCCATAAATCTACAACACGGGACCATGAGCGTTACTTCCCTTCCGAAGGAAGCAATGGTTAGGATTTTAACACGAAAAAATTCATCGCCTTCCGCCGGGTTTGAACCCGCGACCTCGGGAACTAGAGGCTAGCATGGTAACTACTACACCACGGAGGATGACAGATCACACTGTGAAGTGACAGCAAGAAGAGTAAATGACAGTGGAAACTGGACAAGGTCACAATATGTTCCGGAAATAAATTTCTTGTTTATTCCAAAAGGGGAACCATCTTTATATACAGGCGTTTTTTTAACAGCACTAAACATTTTGGAAATATGCTAAGTGAAACTCCATAATGTACCAGATATAAAACTTAAAGATCGTTTTTTCATCAAACGTCTTCACTTACTTCACATTGTATTTACTCAAGATAATGAATTTCCAGGATTAATCGTGGATACCTGTTGCTAACTTTCGTGTTAATAGATTGATCGCTTCAGATCATATAAAGCTACAATAGTGTGTAAAAGTCTTCTGAAAATAAGATTAATTCTTATTTTTCACAAGAATCATATATCCGTTGTTCTCCAATTTTATGTCTGTTTGAGCAAAATATATTGCAAATTCGTCCGTTGTTTCTTTAGCCTCCATTTGTTTCCTCCTGCACTAGCACTTCAAATTGCAGCCTCTCCTCTCCTCCGATCGCTTCTCCAACAACATTGTTTCTCTCTAGACAATGCTACTCATGCTCCAAAAGCTTGCGAAGAAAACAGAAAAAATGAACTAAATGGAAAGCAAAATCATTGGTCAGTATTCCTTTTATACACAAGCAGCTTGATCTAGAAGATTGATACTTGACTAGAGGTAAGGCAACTCTATAAATTTCTACCAGGTCCTTATATGAGTTCCGGGCACTTCGATATGCGGAGAACATCCCTCCACCACGCGCAGCCGGCGCTGAAACCAAGCCTTGCCTAAAGTGCTGGCCAGTAGCTAGAGGCCCCGGTTACAATATTTCAAAATTGGTCCAAACCTGGTACCTTTCTGTACTATTTGATACAATCAGAGTTGAAATTTAACAGGACCAAAGAACGTCGCCTTTCTTTGAGGCACATGCCGCCGTTACACAGCCTGTAATTACTAAATTGGACGCTATCAAATACGTATACATTGAAATCGGATTTATCCTTTAAAATGCCACAACTAAACATAATTCTGAATGCAATGCATTTTGAATATGTTTGCTTACAGGCATATTACATTAAATAAAGCTTCTTGAGCTTTGAGCAGTCATATCGTAGTCAGCATCTGTGGTTAGCTTGCTGCCTTGGCTTCGCTTTGTTTTAATTGCCTCTATCCAAGGGAACGGGCTTTCACATTACATGCTTCATAACCTGGTACATACGTCCTCAGAACCACTCACAATGCGAGAACAGCTGAGCAGTTAGGTGATGAAGGCCATTAAAATTCAGGGGCATGTTTTGGGTTCTTTAAAACTACTGAGAATAGAAGTAATTGCTACTAAGGTCGTAATTCATAAATTATTTGAGTTCTCTTCTCTGTTTGCATTGTATAACTAAACCTCAATTCTTCTGTACTTGCTTTAATTTTGATCTAAGTTCACCGAAATATGTTCGATGACAACGCCGCAACTCGTAAGTATTAGGAAGATAGTAGTATTAAATGTAATTATATGGCATTAAATTCTAATCTTCCATAAAATGTGATTTTCATTTTTATTGATTACTGTGGAAGAAAATGCAGTACAAACAAAACAAGACAAATGAGATTTTGGAACCACAATATTCCTCTCGTAATTTCATACATGGTTCTAATTATTACAGTTCCTTTATTCCGAATGGATAATATGTGTAGTTGCCACTTAGTGCGTTCCAGTTTCGCATAACGTGTAAAAAGAAAATAAAAAAACATTGGGTTTAATGCACGACTGCGTTTTCCCTCGCCCCGAGGTCGCGTGTTCAAACCCGGCGGAGGGCGATGAATTATTTCGGGCGTAAAAATCCTTATCAGGCTTCCTTCGGAAGGCAAGTAAAGTCGGTGTTATCGCAGATTTACGGGTCGTAAAAGAACCTCAAGCCTAATAAAGAGGCCTCTGAGCAAAATAAGTCTTTTACGCCCAATATAGAATGGGACGCTAAGGACCACAGCAGTTAGAGAGCGTCCACAAATAAAACTAAAAATAAAAGGTTTACCTCGCTATTTAATTTTGAATTTCATCTTAGCTGCATTCTCCTACCTTAGGTTTTGGTACTTGAACTATGTATAGGTTTTCATTATCTGTGATTATGATAAATAACAGCATTTCTAAGATACACCAAGAACACAGAATATTTTCTTTTATAGACTAAATATCAGAAAAAATACAAATTACGAAAATAATATAAAGTTACTGCTATGCACGAAATGAATAATTAAAGAGCAAATATCCATCCATGCACGTGCTATTGCACATGTAATATTAAATATTAATATTTAATTTGTACCTGTTCCACTTGACTGCTACAACTTTTGTAATGGTAAAGCCAGAGAAATCCTCACGCTATTTGCTACCCTGTGGATAATGAGGAAGTTAATTATAAGTGTTGAACCATAATTGCGCAGAAGGTGTGGTATCCTAATTTCAAAGTACAGGTTTACTATAAAGGAACATTTAAAGCAAATGATACCAAGAGAGGCCACCATATATAGCATATTTCAATGTAGCTTTAAATCTTGAAAGAAACATTTACTACACTCCAAGTGCAATTCAATTAACAATTCTAAAATGTTTTGCCTTAGTACATTTTGCTTTCTGTATTTGACCACTATAACCATGCAGTTCAAAAGAACAAATTAAACACCTTAATGCTCTTTGCTTTTTGTAGCACACTTTCCACTAGGTGAATATAAATTTAATATTCGTGACGTTGTAGACATTTGTGCCTCCTACTAACATGCGTAGTGCAAACACCAAACAGAATTTTGTACATAATTACCAAACCAGATGATCAGGAATTAAGAATAGTACAGAACGTATAATTTTGCGTCTCCTCGATAAACATGTAAATGTGTTTGTGAATTCGCTCCGTGCTACTCTCGCTGACTATCGCTGTCGATCTGCTGGCTATCTCACTGTCCTGGGAGGGGCCTGCCAGCTCTCCATGCGTTGGCGTTGCAGTTGTTTCTCGGGCTGCTCTCCTGCGGGCTACCCCGTGACCTTCACTATATTATGGCCCGCTCCTCACGACTAGAGCACTGTATGATACTGTCAGCGACTCAGGAGTTTAGCTCTGTCCTTGTGGTTGACGTAAGCGAACCTGAGCCAGCGATGTATTGTTCCACCCTCTCGCTCTATTGTTTCACACCCTATTCCAAAGGTACTTATATCCTTTCTTTCCCGGAACAATAAATACTAGGTGAAGTAGCGTTAGTAGTACATTATATTACTGCATCAAACAATACAATTATGATCGTACTTCCAATAAGTAAACCTATAAAACCTGCATACATGTAAACCACCATATTTATGACCATATAAATGTGAAACATTATTTGGACTGCACCTGTTGACAATTGTTTTGAACTGCTGGTGTTAAGGTATTTGCATCGCAGGCAAGAAGCTCCCTAGTCCACTGCACGCTTGCAGTTCAAGGACAAAGCCAATCTCGTGAGTCACTCACAGTACTGCTTTACTCACGACAGTGACGTCACAGGAGCGGTGCTTCGGCAGCGGAATGAAGCATTCGTTGTTGCATTATTTGAGTGTGTTTTATGCATTTAAATGCTTTTAAAGATTACAATATTCTCACGATGACAAAAATACACAAGTAAATAGTTATTTAATTGGAACTGACATCACTATGGTGTACATAATGTCACACACATGCTGTGAAATGAACGCGGTTTGTTACAGCATTTGAAAACAATAAGCTGAAAAAGAAACCACTGGCAAATATTATATTTACCTATATAAAAGCATATACCTTTGCTTTGGAAGTTTTCCTTATTGGAGGCCTTGGAGATGAAATGTAGCTTCAAAAACCCAAATTTTGAAAGAAAGATTTTATCCATCCTGCTTTGATGTGGGCATCATTTTTGTAATATCCCCAATTTTCTCTTTTTACCTTTTCTGTGGTTCCTACATTTGAAATAATTATTTAAAAATATGTTTGTAAGTGTAGAAACAGATTCTTCCACTAACTTAATTCGTGACACGCTATAGTTACCGAGGTAGTGCACTAAACTCAGTTCTTCCTCAATTTTTATCAATAACAAATCCTTTACTAAACTGCTTAATTTGCTGCATTTCAAAAATTCACTTTCAAATTTCTCATTAATTAATGTCTCAAATACTTTTTTATGCACTATCACGACTTCGACTATAACATCTTTTGGTCATTTCAATTTTCCTCTGTCAATTAGTGATAAGTATTTGAAATTTGTCTCGTCCTCTATATTTATTTCCATGATCCTGATGTACATAAGAAATTCAACGCAAGACTTGCTAGGCAGTGTTTCGTTTATTTTATGTACAGCATATCCCGCCATATAAACCAGGCTCATTTTTTCAATGTCATCCACTTTTACGCTGTCTACTAAATCTTTCATACTCTCATACGCTCATCTACATTGATTGTGTTTATTTGATCATAGCAGCACTTTCGCAGGAAGGCGGTAAAAAATGTTTTTATAGAGGAAGTCACTGATTGAAGAATATAGTTTAATCAAGCCTCCTAGCTTTAATTTCTTTTCTATTTCTAGGATCTGTCTCTCAGAGATATGGCAATTCCCCTCCCCCACTCATACACGTATTTTCCAAATTGTATGTTTGAAATTTACCTAATAGGACATATTTAGAATTTACTTGGGAAACCATGTACTCACAAACAGCAATTCAGAGCAGTTTCTGATGTCAGGTGGTCAAAATTACGACTTTGACTTGAGGATCCCGGTAACGAATGTGTTTTTACATTTATAAAGCCATGATAAAGATCTTCTCAAAAATTAATATTCTTGTCTCCCATTGAATGAATAGGGTTCCAGAAAGGTTCGCGTAGGTTTCTACCTTTCAGAGTGTACTTTACATGTACAACTTTCTACCATTTGCTTACAATGGAAATAAACTTAGCAGTGCCTGACATGTCCTTATTACACAACGTGTTTTCAAACACATTCAAGGTTGCTATATTTTTTTCATGAAAGAGCTTAAAGTAAGATTGACATTTTGTATCTCAAAAGATTTTGGGAAGAGAACTTTGGTATTTAATTTGTAGCTAATTTCACATGATTATCTTTATCCAATGCATTTATTTATTTCAAGTGGCTTTACCAAATTACCACTTTCAAAAATAAAGAAAAATAAATGCCTGCAAATGGTTTTCCGATTTAACCAATTGTTTGTGACTGATTTCATTAAATGAACAGAATCAAACAACACATGAATGTTTTTCTCCGAACTGAAGGAGCTTGTGATGCTTGTTGTCAGAATGCCGTTACGTAGTGTCAAATATTTCTCTGTTTACTCGATTATTGTCTGAATTGAGAGAAACGACTACTTAGCCTGTTTGTGTTATCAGCTTGCAAACTCTGTTTATAAACTCAAGAAGATTTATGGAATCAAGCTTTGTTACAGGGAACAGAGCTACTATGTCTTTGTTAGAAGAAAGCAAGGAATTGAGCAGGAATGCTTGTACTGTAGTACCATTCAAAGATGTATTCTGTGCAGCACTTATAATTTCATCACACTTGTAAATTTGGAGAAACATGTATCTTATCTAATAGTACATGAAAGTATTTCTCATGCCCTTTAAGAGATTTAATTTTTCTGAAAAAAATACTGCACATGTGAATTGGACAGTGCAGACTTTTCTGCTCCTAAATATACTGTTAATTTTCTAAGGTACGATGGATTCAGAAGTGTTAGAACACCGCTGTCTCTTAGTTTATTGTATGTGGCTGGACTTGTAAACAACATTGCAATGACCCTATAAGAGTGTTAGCAGTATATGTTTATTTATATGTAAGTTGAATTTGCTTCTGAAGGAAAATAAGCCTATTTGAAAATTAATTATCATTTTAAGTTTGGCTTATACTGTCTTCTGTAAGAGAAGAGGCTTGAATCAATTTGTCTTCAACTGTCAAAACTCGACTTTTGTAATTCGGTGGGTGACTAGGAAGACATTCGAATTTTGTCCACCTTGAATTATTCTCATTTACATCATTCGGAAGAACTAGCGACTCCTCAAAGAGCGTTTTTGTTTAAAGCTCTAAAAACTTCACATTCCGAACAATCTTGGTTAGTTTCTTCCCATTTTGTCGTTAACCACGTGGAACAACTGGTTGCTTTTTGAAATGTTTATTACGTTTGCAGGATTTGCATGAGGTTTGCTGAATTCCGGCTTCGCAATTTTTTACCTTATTGCTGCCAACGCCCAAAGGTAAACTGGAACTTTTGTATGGAATGCTTTGGTGAATAATTTGGATTTATCGCAATTTCACACAGCTGTGTTGGTTTTTTCTCCTTCCAATTCGTATTCGTATTGAATATCCTTCTAGATTCTACTATGCACCTCAACAGTTACAGTGGATTTCCTTAGCTTTTCGGAGAGGGTTAAAATCCATGCGCATCTATTTTGCACGGGAGATTCGGAGCATCGCGAATGTGATATTATTTTGACAAGTTTGAATTCACGGACACGTTTGTCATACGTATTAGCTAAGCTCTGGCTAATTTCTTGATTTAGATAGGTTATTATACGCTTATGCCAATGTCTCACGTTATAACTTTATAGCAAGCTGAGATGATTAGGGATTAATCTTTAAAATAAAAATTCTAAGTTCAATTGAATTAAGCTTAATTTCAGCGCATTTGTTGGTTTAACCGTTTATGCAACTGTGCATAAGACAAGTAAAGCTTATTAATCAATGACCAATCCGATATAGGAGTATTAAGAGTTTCAGGCAATCACAGCTTCCTATCGCCGCAATCTTATTCTCCTTTTTATAACTTTCCTTCTATTATATTTTGAACGCTTTGTTACATTTAAATGCATCCGCACAGCGCACAGATACACTTAGAGCTTCTTTGTATATATATAGTTATTGTTGTAGGCATGTAGGCTATACTGCTAAGTTATTACTTTCTGTATCACGTACCTTGTAGTTAGAGAAGGTATTTATATCCCACCAAGGAGTTCGATAAAGAAATTTTACCGGAAATACATGTTTTGAGGCCCCCTGAATACAGAAAGCATTTTTAGAAAAAGGATACATGCGTGTGTGTATGAACAACAGAGGTTAAAAATCAAAAGTCGGATAAACACCAAATTTGGTATTTAAATTCAGTACTCCCCATAGCGGCATATTTTCAGAATATTCCCCTGGTGCACTTTTCGAATATGTTTATTTTATAAAAATGGCTCTAACGATTTTGATTAAATTAACGTATATTAAGGAAATTTATACGACAAATAAAACATATATCTTGAATTTTCTGGGAATAGCCCGCTCTTCATTCGGAAGCGATTTTGTATAACTAGTAAACATTAAGCGATACACGAAAGCGTACTCCATAATAAATGTAGATCTGTTTAAAACACACAATTTATTTCGAATAACCTCCTTTTGGGCAACAGCCATTTGTAAGATGATCATTATTAATGATTCGAATTGTTGAATACCTTAGCCATTGTTTTAAAGCCTGTCAACATTAAGTTATTTATCGCGATTCCATTGAAACGGTATGGAATTTAGGCCGGCATATAGCGCTCAGTTCTTAAACATTTGGCTATCCCTGTTCCTTTTGTATGTATAACGAAATGTATAACGTAGCTATTTCTGCAGAAGTTTATTCGGATTAATATGAAGTAGACATAAAAACAAGCTAGTTTACTCACCCACCAATAATCATTTGAGGGCAGAGAAAGTCATGTGAATTTATTACATCAGATTTTTTTTAAATACCACATCTTAGTTAAAGCTTATGTGAATAAATGAAACACTACATGACCGTGTTGAAAGCGTTGCCAATAGATATAGGCAAAATGAATCCAACTGCATTGGCACAGCGAATGAAGCCACAATGTAATTTAATAAAAATACTTGTAATAAAATTAAGTTGTATACATGCACCTTCATTATCATTAACCAATTAATTATGCAATTAGAGGCTAGGTAGTCAAAACAAATACAACTCAAGCTAGCCATTTTCTCAAAGTAAATGTTGAACCTTCATTATATTACCAAGGAAAATGTCATAAATAAAAGCAGTTCCGGTGTATTTGAAGCAGTAGAAGCAGTAGAAACTTCTTTCCTTCACAGAGCAATTCTTGCCCACGATGGGTCTTTTCAGTGAGGAAGCAAATCACATTTACAAGGGTTCATGCCTGACGAGAATGGAGTGTCTTCCAATATCATCCGGCACCATATGTCCAATATCGTCTCCATTGGCAAAACGTGGGCAAGGTTTACGATCTGGGACTGAAGAATCAATCCAGTGTTTGGCGGCGTCCAAACAAATTCGAAACTAGAACATACCAGCAGGCCAGGAAAGTTAGGTTTCTTTCATATAACGATAATTGTAACAAGATAGAGTGACTCCAGAAACTATTTGTATGCACTATAAGAGATTATAAATGACAAATTATCAAAGAGAAATGCCTCATTTTACGAGTACTATGCATAAAACTCATTAGTGTATGTTGTTCTGGCGTTCTTCTTCAAGATGTTTCATATTATTGGTTTTATGGTTTTGTAAGGGTTGCATTGATTTTTCATATTTAAATTTATGATATTCATTTGGTATATATAATACCTGAAACTTTGGTAAACTGGATTTTGATTTGACATGGCTAAAATATGTCAGTAATTATCATTTATCACCTCTTCACAAACTTATTTCTGCGGTACTTTAAATCACATTTCAGTGCCTTTGTCGTGTATCATTTAAAAAGCATTGCGACCCTAAATGAATGTAAAATAGTTCTTTAAACAAAGTATACGAAAAGGTTAAACAAAAGGTAACTGGTAGTTTCAAACAGTTATAAAACTAATAACATGCAAATCATAGGATACAGAACACGTATAAACTGTACCTATAGTACTTACCTATAGTAAGCAGAGGATGTATTGCAAAATTCCGTATTAAATTTCACCAAAAATACACATTTTTATTCTCCCTGACTCCAAAGGGAGTATATTGTGTGTGTGTATGTGTGTGTGTGTGTGTGTGTGTGTGTGTGTGAGTGGATGGGTAGTATGTGTTTATCTATGAATACATGATCTAAAAACGAAATGTCGGTCAAATATCATTTGCTGCTTTAGTTCAACATCTTCCAAGGATGCGATACGAAGAGCTTCAAGAAAATCCCGCTACCCCAACCTAGCTTTCTTGAAACATTTTAGAAAGTTTTGGTTTTCTCAAAAATGGCTCCAAATATTTTGATTAACATACCTTACGTTTAAGATATTTGCACGACAGTAAAATGTATGTGCTGTGCGCGCGCGCGCGCACACACACGCACGCACGCACGCACGCGCACGCGCACGCGCACACGCACACACACACACATTCGGACGTTTTCCTAAAAATGCTTTTCTTTTTTGGATTCAAAGAGTTCCAAAACGTGTATTTCCGGTGAAATCTCGGTATCAAAATCTTAGGCGGAATGCTCTCCTTGCTATAGGTAAGCACTAGAGAAAGTCAATGAGCCTGAAGGTTGTGCAAAACTAAGATGGAATTCCAAAAACATAAAGAAAGCAAGAGCATGTACGGGGTTTTCACCAATGTTTAAAACAGATTAAGGGTATGCCTCTGTAGCGTCTGAGGCTCGCATTCGGGATGTCTCGGGTAAAACCCCGAAGTAGGGTTGCCATTCTTAAAATAGGAAATTCTTATATGAACACTTAAAAATTATGGATTTCTACTGAAATTGTGTAAATTTTAAAACAATAATTTTCTTACTCAAATAAAAAGCTTTACAATCAGTGCTGCGTCGATATTTAATCTTCTTCAATGAAAAGGATTCTGATTTGATCTGAAGAACCTATTAGTGTAATATAATATCTGAAACTAAGACACAACGCTAAAACTGATTCAACCGAAGGGGAAATCCCGTTTCAAACACCCATCACACCCAAGAGTGTGTGATTATTTAAACGTACTGCTGACATCATAACATAATAATGATGATTGATTATTATCAAATATTATTAGATATAGAATACTGTACATTAGACAAAACACATTTAAAAGTATTGTATATATTTCTAACGACGTTGAAAATTATTGTAGTTCCCATAATCAAACTATCGTACAGGTTGTCATCTCTGTGTGAGCGACCATCCTAATCGCTTTTTCGTAGTTGTGCTGGTGTCTAGGCGCCTGCTTGGAATCCTACGTGCCGCAAGTTTCCTCCCGTCTCATTTCCTCCAATATCATACTTTCTTCATCTCTCAGGGTTCTAGGGACGGGCGTATTGGTCATTGGTGTGCTGCGTAGACTATAGATGTGCTTAAAAAGAGAACTGCTTTCTCCATAGATTGGGAAATTTCACCCACCACATATCCCAGAAAATAGTGGGGACAACGAATGGGCGTTATACTGGGATACTATTCGTAGACGTCTCTATCGTGTTGGCCTGCTACCGCCAGATCCGGTCCTCTTAGGTAACTCCTCACCTCATCCCGTTAAAATGAAAGTCAGGTACATAGAATAGACGAAGTGCTGGCCACAGTAGTGAAAATCTCCTCCATCATCAACCTTAAGGTTTACAGTTAGTTTAACTCTGCAACCTTAGAACAATTCAATATTCGTCTATTTGTACCTACGAAAGGATTCCCGTAATTAAAACACTCACAAAATGTCCATTGTTAAGGATATGCAACAGGATGCTTTGCATATCCCTTTTCAAACAGCCCATTCTTTAGGGGAAATGTTCTATTTACAGAACATTTATTTCCTTAGAATACTAAAAGGAAATATGACGAACTTTGTAAAAGAGTATGTTTCTTCAATTAGTACAAGTGTTAGTAATTAATCTAAAGACATTTGTGTGATTGTCTCAAACGGAGCTTTCAATATCTATTGCATGAGTTCACATTATGTTTATTATGTGCATTAAAGTTCTTGAAATGTGCTTACAAATATGCTTCGGTGAAAAAATGACATGAAAATCCCTTAACATCCTCTAATTTAAAAGATAATCTATGAATCTCCCAATATCATCTCTTCACCCAGATTTGGGAGTTGGAGTTTGAACCGCACCGTAACTATGCTGCAAACTAACTCTGTGACTCCTTTTCTTCAGAAGCAAGGGTGGATCATCTCATATCCCCTTTGAAAGTGGAGAACAAATGTTGTAGAATGAAAACACGTTCTCCCTTCTTAAACTCGTTTCCACCACCGACTGAGGTAGATCTTCTCTTACTTTCTCTGTCGTTACCTGAGATATAAGAAGTGTTAAGTTTGTCCTAAAACTTGTTTCGATAACCATATATAGAAATAAGTGTTTAGTGGCTTCATTAAAAAACTTCATGAAAAAAAATGTCTTTGTATGTAAACCAGACCTAGACAGAGAGAGAGAGAGAGAGAGAGAGAGAGAGAGAGGGTGTGAGAGAGAGCATAAATCATAAAGTAGGGCAGCGACTAAACTATGTGTTTTAAGTCAAATATTTATAAGACTCGGTTCAAAATGAAATTTTTTATGCATAATGTATAATAAGCTTACAATAGAATACTGCAGAAGATAACAAAACCATTCTGTTTGGTATTATTATTGAATGCTTGGCTTAATATATTCAAAATACTTAACGCTGGTTCTTCCGGATTGACTGCAGTAATGGGTGAAAGGGACTTGAAGAATGCAGGTAACAAAGCTGTACCTCCATTCCTGCACTGTGTTTATTGCTCCAACTGAAAGTGAACACATGTTGTAGTTGATTCTACAGTAAAACGAACTTGTGCTAAACTTAACAAAACTGAATCTTAATGAACTTGGCAAATTTAACAACATTATATTATAAGGGAATAAAAACAGGATCTGAACGTTAAATTCTCCGCCAACCTGATCGAACAGATTACTGTTTATACTGCCTATTGCCAGGGGTACAATATTTGTAATAGGTCGCTGGAAAAGTCCATTTGATGTCTCCACTTCTGCTACTCTCACGCAACAATCCTCCCCAGGGTACACTCTATTGATGACCGCCAGTCTCCATTGCAGTGGTGGTAGTTGGTGCTATTTAAACAAGACCACGACTCCAGTCTTCCCATTGACTTGAGACGACTTCCAATTTTGACGCTGTTGCAGGGTGTGCAGATACTCAATAGACCATCTTCACCATAAAATCTGTGTATTTTTCCGAAGTCCCACCTATGCAACTGATTAAGAGGAATATTAGTATAATTACTCTCAGGTAGTACTGTCAGAGGCCCACCTATAAGAAAATGACCTGACGTTAAAGGCTGAAGATTGTCAGGGTCATCAGTTAGTACTGTTAAAGGCCTTGCATTAAGACAAACTTCAACTTGATAACGAATAGTAGAGAGCTCTTCATGTATTAAAGGACTCAAACCCAGCAACCACTTGAGACGATATTTTATTTCTTTTATGTTTGCTTTCCACAATAAATCAAAATGAGGAGCTTTTGGTGGGATGAATTGCCAAGAGAAACCTTCGTTTGCAGCAACATTTTTAATATCCTTCTTGACTCAGAAAGGGTCTACATAATTCCTTAAGATTCTTATCAGCTCTAATAAAGTTTGTGTCATTGTCAGAATATAGATTGATAGATTTACCACCTCTAGGGATATATCTTCTTTATGCTGGAATAAATACTTTAGAAGGCAAATCATTAACAAGTTCTAGATGCATAGTCTCAGTACTGAGACAAACAAATAGACATGCATAACACTTCTGCTTGTTGAAACTATTTGCATTTGCAACGCACCTGCATAGTCAACGGCGCAAGTAAGGAAGGGTGTGATATTTGAACTCCGGATTTGGGTAAGCTACCCATCAGTTGCCAGCTATTAGCCCCTTTCAATCTAAAACATATCATGAATGTATGCATAACTGAACGAACTAATTGAGGAATGCGTGGTATCTAATACTGCCGCCTTAAACTCGAGATTACAGTTGACAGCATCCATGCAGCAATCATAAATGCTCAACTCCCACTATCAACCGCGTTAAATTATATTTAGAAGCCAGAATATACTGATGTTTGTTATCGTAGGGCAAAGAAGACTTGCTTAATCTCCCTCCTACTCTTAACGATCCATTGCCATGTGTAAAGAATTATGGCTTGAGAAAGAATTATCCGGGTTAACATGTCCCCTTTCACTCAAATTTTTAATTTCCTTGTAATGTTCTTCATTTTGAACAATTTTGATGCAACGTAATAATGTGTTCTTAAACTCTTCTGCGTTTAAGTGCCCTTTCTTCACATTCCTTCCTCTAGCATTGCTGATAAATCTTAGAGAGTATGTGAAAATAAAGGGAAAAAATTCTTGGTGGCATACAATAATCTGAGCCTCAAATGGTAATCGGGATTCAAGGAGCCAATTCTCAAGCTTCCAATTCTTAAACATTTGACTATGATTGTTCCGTTTGTATCTATATTTGAATGTATGCTGCAGCTATATCTGCAAAGGTTTATCTTGACCAAAATGAAGTAGTTAGAAAATAAGTTTTCGTAAGAATAACTTGTATAGTCATTAATAAACAACAGAGAGTAAAGAAAGTTCGTTATGAACATAACACATCAGATGTTTTCATTCATAGCACAAGCGCTTGCGCTTCCTACCACTTCATTTCAACACTTAATTCAGTTGTGACAACAGCTTGCCCCAATGCCGCTATCTGGCGCGCACGCAAGCTGGAACAGTCTGACGTACGTAGTAGGTAGAGAGGGTACCTATTGTATTCGAACAAAAAATTCGATTTCGAAATTTCACCGGTAATACATGTTTTGAGGTTTTTGGTTTGCAAAAAAGAAAATTTTTAATAAAACGTATGAGTGTAGATATGTGTTAGTTCTTGTGTGTGTGAACAACTTAACTCAAAAAACGAAAGTAGGATAAATACCAAACTTGGTATTTAAGTTCAGTATCTTCCTAAGATGCGACACAAGTTTTTAAAGAAAATCCCCGGGATCCAAACTACGCTTTACATGGAGCGTGTTTCGAAATATTGGATTTTCTAAATTTTAAATAAAGTATCACACGTTTTAGATATGTATATAACAAATAAAACGATTTTTCTAAACCTTTTTTTTGAGAACTCCAACGCATGTGGAGTCCATTGGAAGCAATTTTGTATAAACTTGTAAAAGTAAAGAGAAAGACAAAAACACACAAACCAAAAAATTTAGCTATCTTTAAAAACTCACAATTTATTTCAAATAACCTTTTTGTGGCATCAGCAATTTCCTTGATATGCTGGAAAGAGTAAAGAGTTTTAAAACCACGCAAGTGGTTTCCTCACTTCCTCTTTATACCTACAACAAAATGTGTAATGTGCCTACATTTGGAAATGTTTGCCTAGGTCGAGGTGAACTAGATAGAAAAATAAACTTGCTGATAATAGTTTGTAGAAGAAAAATAAAAATGAATGATAATGAGTAGAGAAATTAATGTGAATGTAACTTAAGATGTCCCTGTTTCTTTTTATGAGTTAGTTACTGTTCTTCTGAGCATATTCCTCCAAGCTTATAATTAAACTTTTGAGCATTGTTTCCATGTATTATGTTCAAATACGCATTTATTGCATAATTTGAAATCACTTCTAAGCAAACATGAACCGTGAATATGGCAATGTGGATAAAACCTGAATATGTGGGTGTAATAAGTACGGTATTTATTTCGAGATTCAATGTGTAGAGAAATTCGGTGAGTACACCACATCATATTTTACTTAAACCTGACTTTGCGCCACATCTCTGCCATCACAAATCTTTCACGCTGTAGTTTACATAACTCGTGAACTTTGAAAAGCATTATGAGGCAGAATTTTTAATAATTTCAGTCTAATTATATAAATATGTAAATTCAATAACAGCCCGCCTTAAAACAATATGTGTATGTAACAATAATTTGTAAAATGTATGTAATAGTCATTGCATATGCTTATATTATTGTAAACATGTTCAATAATGTTATATGAATGTATTACGTAATTTAGTAATGTAGGAGCTGTGAGAATAATAATAAGTTAAAGTTGCTAACAATGAGGTAACAATGAGGTAACCTTGAGT
This sequence comes from Deroplatys truncata, assembly GCA_030765065.1. Taxonomy (NCBI): domain Eukaryota; kingdom Metazoa; phylum Arthropoda; class Insecta; order Mantodea; family Mantidae; genus Deroplatys; species Deroplatys truncata. Next base: position 203,104,901 of record CM060981.1, on the reverse strand, counting down.
CAATAATGAGTTTGAGAGTTTAAATACTACTTGTTATTCTTGGAGTAATAATAATGTAATTTTAGTGACAGTTTATAAAAAATACCCAATCAACAACCAGAAAAGCTTTAGTTAAATGCTGGTATTCTATTGGAGTAGAATTATTCAATCAGAGACTTGAAATGCAGAAATTTACAAGTTTAGACTGTTGAAATTTATTCAGTTGCCTGCGGACAGTGTTTGTAACTGGATGCGAGATGTGTCCTCGAGAAATTAATTACGTATTCGTGTGAGACAAAAATAGTATGTGTATTAAAAAGTGCAAGTATTAAATAAAAGAATCTCACAGCTCTCGATATCAGTGAAGTGTTATTTAATTTGTGTCAAGGATTAATAAAAAGGAGTGAATTAAAACTTAAAATCTGTGTAAGCCTACATTCTTGTCACATCACGTCCTGCCAAAGTATCCACGTCTGTAAAATAATACTGACGCAGCCGAGGCAAACATAAATATTAAATATTTAAAGAAACAGTTTAATTACAAAGTTAATATTTTTTAAACTTGGGACAAACAACGTAAAGACAATACCTACTTCAATTATTATTTTACTCAGAGCAAATGCTAATAAAATTAATCAATTTTGCTTTACACAGATAAACATCTCCTAGAGAGTGTTTCATGTATTTATATTTTTCATTCAGTACAAATTAATATGACTTTTAAATGTCACCAATTTCTTTGCAGATATTGAGTAGGGGTAGCAAATTGTAGCATTAGAAATCAGAAATTTATCCTTTTTATTTTATATTTAGCATTTTGTAGCGTTTGTAAGTTTCCAATGTAGAATTTTATAGCATAATGAAGAAAAACTTACAATTTGAGTTATTCCCCATAAAAATAACCTTTTCAAATAATAGTAGTATGCAGGTTCACATTTGAAGAGGTTAAAGGTTGAATACGGCAAAAAAAAGAACACAATGATATAGCCTAAGCCATAGCACAGATAAAAGGTAAATATATACTAATGCAGAACCAGAATGAAAAAGGAAAATACATAAAATTAACTTAACCTGGAACTCCACGAATTAATAACAATGCTAAATTAAATCACAAACCGCTTCAATTTTTTAATCTGTCATTCATATTATTCTGTCACAATTAAATGATGATTACTGAAATATATTTCAGCATGTGTGCTGCTTGTTCTACCCCAAATAGATTGCAGAACTTTTTGGTCAAACTCCAGGTATTTGACAACGCCATTTAAGGCATCTAGGTATTTATCTTTCTGCATATTTTGTAACAGAAATGGGAATGAAAGTATTCATATCCCTCATCAAAGCTGCTCCTTTTAACAACCCAAGAAATGGCATCTTTCTTTTACTTCCACCTAAATCTTTTAAATCTATTGACAATACTAGGCCAGCAGTGGTAGGATTACCAACCTCTTGGGAAAAGCATTTTTGTATTTTTTTCCTTATGCCTGCGCAACCTTTTGCTGCACTCAATAAATAGTTTTTCATTTTCCTTTTCACATTTTTATTTGAGAAAGTGTTCATGAATAGAGACATGCCTGTGGGTGCCCATTCTCCAACATACCTTTTCAGCACAGTGCATAAAATAAACAACTCATACGACAGCTAATGTTCAAAAGGCATTTTGTTCCAGGTTCAAAAGAGCTTTCCAATTGGGTAATTCATTTACTAACTACAAAATAATTACATTCTTCAGCAGGATTACGGCAGATTTCTTTTCCGTATACAAAAATCAAGATTTCAAACAGATTTAACTTGAATTGTTTTAAATATTATAATAGAATAAGTCAAATTCTCTTTTGATACTAATTTCATTGAAGGAAGCCTACTCTCTTTTTCATGCTACCTTTTCATAATCCACAACGGTGCTCAAGTGTGCCATAAAGGTTTCAGGGGTATAAAATTCCTCAGGTTAAGTTTCCAGAAAAAGAAAGAGAAAGAATAAAACAAACAATACCTAGTAGATTTCCCATTTAAGTACAGCGCATTTTAGTATGCGTTTTTCTTTTTTAATTTTGAATAAATATCGTATTTTATCCCATTTATTAAACACATTAAAAATGTTAGCACCTCGTGAAAAATGAAAGTAAACGAAAATAAAGCGTTTATTAGTATTTCACGCTATATCGCATTTTCCCACCCCTAATAATGACTTACTGTCATTACGGTCTAATTAATTGTATCACTGTGTAATTTTTGAGCTCCATAACTATTGTTTACAATATCATAAACGAGGAATACATTACTACGGAAAAAGTTTAAGATGACGTCGAAGTGGTTCCTTGGGATCCCTCACAGATATTTCGTGATAATATTACATTTAAAGTGCTTATTTTATTTTCAAATTACCGCACGTTAGTTTTCATATTAGTGCATATCCTCTATGGGACATTTAAACTCTCAATTTATCTCTTTGCATTTTCACTTTGGAAATATCTAGCAATGCTCTCAAAAATTACATCTGAGTCTCCACTTGTTTTCAAGATAATTACCCACTTCACTTGCGTACCATGGAGAGGTTTTGTGAATATGTAGTTCCATTGTGAATAGCGTCCATTTTCCGTAACCACCGAAATCATTCTGTTATATTAAGCTGTACTCTTATGAAGCATGCTCTTATATAAAGTGATCCTTAATGCCTAACTACCGCGATCTAGGTTTCATGCATGATATTAATTCGGACTCTATTATGCTTTTAAACTGAACTGGCTAGCATGAATATACACTTACCTTTAATTATCACTAATCTGTTGAAAATATTCTATTGCACTCTTGATGAAATTTATTTTATGTTACGCATTCATATTTATATACTACTATTTTATATTATGAAAGCTCATAAAGTATACCGCCATATGTATATACATCTAATAGTCTATAACTAGTTTTCCGCGCGTGGCTCGGATTTTAAATAATTAATTGTGTCTATTAATTTTTCTTTAAAGAGGAAAGAAAAATAATTCTATCTGTAGATGTTTACCAATCAGGAGAAACCAAACTTACTGAGTATGCTTTATTACTGCTTAAAATGTCGCAAAAGAGCATCTGACTCATGTTTAATTGATGTTATGTCCAGAAATGACTAAAAGGCGTAAGTATAATACCTGAAATGTCATAAACAGAAATTTATCGTGTACTTTTTTGTTTCTTATGGGACTTGGCTTCCGCATTAACGGTAATTAGAGGAAGTATTGAATTCTTGTATTCTTCAAAAAATGTTACATATATATTTCACTGTAAACGTTTCACACATTTCGCACTCCAATAAAACAAAAATAAGTTTTAGGAAATAGTCCAGATTTGTGTGTTTGTGTGAGTGAGTGTGTGAGTAATGATAAACGAAATGTCAGATTGAGGTTTAAATTAGAATAAAATGTATACATAGAAAATTAAGCATGCATATTTTATTAATCACATTAGTGGAAGTCTTCCTTTGAACACTTCGTGTGACTATTTCTTAGCAGAGAAGACAAAGGAGCAAACTGATATCGGGGTCTTATTCTATCAAACTTTATATATCCAAAAATAGAGGCACCTCTATTACTTAAATGTATACTTTTATGAATATGACTACGTTTTCTGAAGAATTATTATGTAAATATGCAAAGTTCAGCACCCATAAGAGGTTCTAGCGTTTACAGTCTATATTCAAAATGATTTTTATCTGCAGAAACGTAATAGCTTTCCATTTTTGAACGTATTATTAGAAGGTCTGTAAATATTTGGCTCGTCTAAAGCGGGTCGCAAATGTTTGGACAGCACTGGAATGCTGATAACGTACAAAACTCTCACTCGCGTTGCATGCATACATTGTGGATTTATTTTGCAAATAATTGACTAAAACGGAATCTATGTTTCTTTCATCATTCCGTAAATGCTGTTGTGCCATGGAATGTGAAATTAATTCTAAACATAAATATTTACTGCGGTAGCCCTCAAACAAATACAGTGTTCGATAAGCGTTTTCGCGAAATAAATCTATAAAAACAACGGTAAAGAGAAATGTGTAGCAATAGCTGTAAAGTACGCTATGGAGATTTAAAATCCCTCTAATATTAATGTATATAAGCCCCTCTATTTAGCATAATTTGATAGCTTCCTACCGAAGGTGCTCACAGTCGTAAGAAAAGAGGAGCAATCATTTTTAGTCTGTTACAGCTTCATACTCTCATTGCTCTCTTTTTACTTTCTCTACCATGTACTAATATATGTATGGAGACGCAGGTATTGCATTCCGACCAAAAATTCGATATGGAGGTTTCAGCAGAAATGCATGCTTTATGGCTCCTTGAATAAAGAAGTTATAAGAAGGTCCGTGTGTCCATGTGTGTATGTGTGTGTGCGCGCTTGTGAATAGCATAACTCAAAAATGAAAAAACGGGTAAATACCAAACCTGATGTTTACTTTCAGTAGCGTCCAAAGATGCGACACCAAGATTTTCAAGGAAATTCCCCAAACCCAAACGACCTTTTCGAAATTTTTATTTTTTTTAAAAAATGGCTCTAATGATTTTTTTATGAAATACCATATATTAAAGATATTTATATGACAGGGTAAATGTTAAAGGACAGACGAAAAGTAGTACACAAAAATTTGGATCTCTTTAAAACACCCAATTTATTTCATGTAATCTTTTTATGACATAAGCCATTTCCGAAACATTCGTTATTGATGTTTGGAATTGTTCAATAGTTTGTCAGCCCTTAAACTGCTATCGACATTCAGTTATTTCTCGCGATTGTATGGAAAGGGTGCGGAATTTTAAGCCTGGATATAGCGCCCAGTTCCTAAAGATTTTGTTATGGTTCTTACCTTTGTATCTATACCGAATGTGTAATGCAGTTATTTCTGCGAAGGTTTATCTCGATTAAAATAAAGCAGATAGGGAAATAAACTTTCAAGAGATACCTTGTATACCCACTGATAAACGATAGTGGTTAAAGAAAGCCATGCGAATGTAACACATCAGATTTTTTATGTAACAAAGTATTTATAGTCTTTAGCCTTAACAAATTTGGCCTAACTATATTTTTCTTAGAACAGAGAAAACCTTTGCAAATGCTAATGAAACAAATTGCTACATAAATTCTAGCTTACACACAATAAAACAGCAATATAACCATTTTACAAAATTACACCACATGCAGGTCTCTTCCCTAAAGTGTTATTTATTGTAAGTCAAATTTGACTATAATACAAAATGGGATGTTTTCAATAAACTGTTTAAAATTAAAAGCTTTGTATCTCATTTGTAAACGTTTCATGCTCTATTAGCATTTTCGAACATTATTTCGTGAAGGAAATTCTCAGATTATTAGCTACCTTAAATGCCATGAGGAAAGAAATTATAACTATAAATACCAGAAGGTGTGGTATCCTGAATTCAGAGTAAAGGATTATGCAAAAGAACCTCTGACAAATGGTACCACGAGAAACCATAAATTATATGTAATTTTATTTAAATGTATTCTAAAACTTGTGAAAAACATTTACTACATTGTCATTATAATTGATTCAACAACTTCAAATACTTCCAATGAATATGTTTACTATCTGTATTTGACGACAATAAGCAATCTGCTAAACAACAAATTTGAACGCTTCAAAATTCTTTGCTTTCTGGTACACTCTTCAGACTATATCATTACAAATTTAATAATCCTAACTCTCGTTACCCTTCCTTTCTCCTACTAACATAAGTGTAACTAAAATACCAACCAGAATTTTGAATGCAGTTACCGAAACAGAAATTTTTAATGGTCCGAAACGTACAATTTAGCTTCCCCTCGCTGCACGATGTAAGTGTTGCTGTAAATTCCCTTCGCGTTGATCCCGCCAACGATCACTGTCTGACTGCCGTCACCTGTGCCGGGAGGGGCCTGGTCACTAGCGTTGTGATCGTCTTGTGATCGGCGCAGTAGTTGTAGTTGCAATTCCACAGCGAGCTACTCTCACCTCTTGAAGAGAGTGTTCAGGAACTTTCCTGGTGGCTGTCTGATCAAATATTATATGTTACGTGCGCCGTCTAACGATACGGGGAATAGAACTGCTACGCATTAAACAGATTTCCTTAGGTTAGCCGAACTTAAGGATTACATATTGCAGCTTGTGCTATAGATCGAAACTTTTAATTATTTTTTAAACATTTATGATTTGCCTGTTTTTACGAGCACTCATTAAACTTAACAAAAATGCTATTTTGGAGTAGCAAACACATATTTGGAGTAGAAAAAAACATATTTTTATAACGTTAGCAAACAAATACAGGTATTATCAATTCTGATTATATTATTTCACTTCACTAAACGCGAAGCTTTGCGTTGAGCAGGAAAATGAAATAAAAGACAATTTTGCCAATGAGATTTTCGGTCCTCAGTTCTGCAAATAATGAAAAAAAAAAAACTTACGTTCAGCACAATAGCTCACTGAAAAGTATCAATAGTATTCTCTTAGAATTAGCTAGCAATACAAAACCACAATACAAGCTACCGGCAAAACCCATGCCCACATAATATCCTTGAGATGAGGCAGTATTTCATACCACAACACTATGAATGTCAGAGTGATTTAGTGTAAATTAACATTATTTTATGACAATGATTTGAGATGTTTGTTAATTATAAGCATTGTTAGGAAATAAGTTTACACGGCCTCACTGAAACTGACAATAGGAGGGGGTAACAATGAACGAGGGGGTGAGTTGTTTATCAATTATATGCGACAAACAAATGACGTCAGAGTAGCGTGCCTTTCTTTAGAAATGGAGGGAATATTTTCCCTAGAGCATATGTGTTCGTAATTTTGATTGGATATAAAAATAGACGCTAATGTTGGCGCGCTTTATTAACCAATAGCAGCTCTGTTATAATGTTTAGGCATATCGGGGTGAGGGAGTATAAATGCTGAAGCCAGAGACAGGTATTGCCCAGTTTAAGAGAATCATTTACGCGTTACACGTCGCACAGTCCAACAGAATCATTCACGGGTTATACGCTGCACAGTTTAACAGAACCATTCACGAAGTACACGTTACGCAATTCTACAGAATCTCTCGCGTCGTAAAGTTAGTTACAAAATGTGAAATACTGGAATTAATAATGTGCGGCAAATAAGTGATTATAGTTACATTCGAAAATATAACAGTTTCAGTCGGGCGTGTATCAAGAGTAAATATGTGAAATTAATGAAGTGTGACGGCAATAAAAGTGTAAAAACAAATTTTTTATCAGTGTTATCTTTTAGTAACAACTCCTTTCCGTTTACACACCCTGTTCAAGAGATTTGCTCGACTGAGTAATAATAGCTAGCTGGAGGACAAAGAACCCAAAATTCTAAAATAGTAAAACAATAACAGGCGCTCAGAAAATAAGATAACACGAACGATACCGCGACATAGATTCATATAAGTCATCCATTTCATTAGAAAGGACAGAGTAATCTTCATAGACATTGGCAACACATTGATAATGGTCAGAGTGTGATTCAATTGCTCAAAATGAGTGCTTCATTCCTACAAACTATGATGTGACCACCCATTTAGAGCAAGAAACTTCACTTAGCATATTCATTTCATTGCACCTTAGATGTTGGCTTCATAAAGTCATTTGAATTTTGCTTCAGAAAATTTGTTTCATTACTCATTTGAAGATCTCCGTTCTCTATCCTAGTAATAAGCACTTCATAAGTTCATTTCATAAAATATCGCCCCGTGATATGCCATTTGCCATCGCACTGTCCTTTTCTCTCTCCTATTTTGGGATCAATCTCATTTGTATCTGTATCATACATTGCAGTCCTTCTAGTAAATCTCACCTTATGAGTCTGCAAGTGAAACACAAATAATCCACAGCTAATAACAAATGATAGCATCATCCGTGTAGGAATTGAAGCATAGGGCGTAAGTAATTAAACAAATTTACAAAGTTGAATCATACCTGAAAAATTAAACTTACCAGCTTAATACCTACAAACTGATAGTGAGAAAGAACAATTATCACAACCACATACCTTGACGATTACTCTTTATTAAAATAACCATGGCATACAATAAAAATTAACAGAATTTGATATCTTTTGATTCAACTTAGTTTAAGTTCCCGTTTTGTATGTAACGGTTTCTTGTTGTTTTCCCAAACGGAATAATTTGTAAATTCGCTTGGCTATAATAAACATGGCACTCAAGCAAGAAAAAACTAAATTGATATTTCATTTTATACACTTCTTTCATTAATTATTTCTCTTAAGTTGTATCTTGCATAAATGTTAACTGCATATATTTAGAAATCGAAGTGTTACTACTATTAAGATGTTATCCAGAACTTTGCACTAAAGATTAATTTCACAGTTCCACTCAGAAAGTAGGCCATATGGTATTGCAAGAGGAAGGCTTCTCTGGAAAACACGTTCTATTCCCTTTTCCTGTTACAAAATTCGATTTATGCAGCAGAGGTCTATTGAATTTTCAGTGGCTATAAATATTATTTTGGTCTTTGGAGGTCATGACCTTGAGTCTACAGCCTCTCCTCTCTTCTCCCAGCCTTGCAAAAAGTTGGGGCCAATTCCGGCAGAAATAAATTGCACTCGGGATGTAGATTTTGAATTCAATTGCGGACCCTTTTCTAAACCACCAGAGATCTACTAGGGTTTCCTTCGCGCTGGAGAAATCTGTTCCACATATTTGTTCTATAGAATAAATCAATTGAATCATAATGTTTGTTAACGTAGGTCGCCTTAATCTTCCTGCAACAAGTAGAGATGAGTGGCATGTAATAAAGAGCTAAGAACTTTGGTATGGTGATGCCACTATGGTATTAGTATACCGTATTCTAAACCTAAACAACGTTATGAAACATAAGATTTTTTAGTGTTTACAGGATTTAGAATGTTCTTTTTTAAGGACGCTTGCAAATTATTTTTAAAGCTATTTTTTTGTTTTAGAATTATAAAAGATAAGACTTTCACCTTCAAACTTATATATGTAAAAATATGTCGTTTAAACGTGGCTTTCAAACACGGCAGCATATCATCTAGAATACTGTACCCTTTCTATAGTAATGATTTTTCAAGAAAGAAACACATTCATTTAATAAGTAAATGAACTTGTACAAAATGTTTAATGAAGATTTTGTGTTAAACGAAAAATAGCTCGAGTGAGATTTTTAAGATTCTTACTACATACAATAAGATCGACTCCAGAATGCAGACATAAGCAAAGAACTAGGAGGAAATTCTAGAAGAAAAACAAAGATATCAATGGTAAAGGCGAGAGTCCGGTCTAAGAAAGTTGTAAGAGATGCCCTGGGCAACCTTTACGTTAAAAAACCTTAAAACACACTTATATATACACACACACACACACACAATCACACTCACGGACATTTTCCTAAAACTGATTCTTTTTGGGGTTTAGGGGCCCTCAAAACATATTTGAAGTGAAATCTCTAAATATAATTTTGGGTAGAATAAACAACCCCTGCCTTCTATATGTAGTAGAGAAAGTAATTCGATAAAGGTATGTGTGTGTATGTACGCGCGCGCGAGTGCATGTGTGTGTTTGTGTGTGCGTGGGTGTATGAACAACATAACGCAAAATTTTTGTTTGTATTGATGCAGTAATTTGTATCACAAATTACTTAAATGTAAATAATGATTGTAATATGAATATGCATTTTTATGTGACATTGATTTCAGATGTTTATTAATTGTAAATATTGTTGGGAAGTAAGTTTATACGGCCTTACTGAAACTGTCAATAATAGCGCAATAATGCAATGAGGGGGGTGAGCTGTTTATCATTATTGGAAACGAGGAAGTTACGTAATGTTGGCGCGTTTTTCCGTTGAGAACCTTCTGGAATGTTTCCCTAGAGCATATGTATTCATAATTTTCATTGGATATTAAAATAGACGCTAATGTTGGCGTGTTTTATTAGCCAATAGTAACTCAGTTATAATCTTTAGGCATATCGGGGAGTGGGTGTATAAAAAGCCAAGTCAGAGGTAGATCGCGCCCAGTTCATCAAAATTCTTAGTATATTACACGTCGCCTTAAGTCTGTCAGTTCATCAAAAATCTGTGTACACTACACGTCGTCTTCAGTCAGTCAGTTCGTCGAAAGTATTTGTACGGAAAACGTCGGGTATCGATTCACAAGTTACGCGCAGCAGAATTATGAATAATCTAAAGTGTTGTAAGGTTAATTATACAAAAAGTTGAAGTACGTGGATTAAAAGGGATCAGTAAGAAGTTATTATAACAGTTTCAGTTTGGCGAGTGTTAAGATCAATGTATAAATGTGATAGTTAACATGTTTGACAATAAATGTGTAAAACAAATTTCTTCATCAGTGTTATATTTGGATAAAAGATTCCTTTCCGTTTACACACTCTGATCAAGAGACATGTTCGACCGAGAGATAATAGCTAGCCGGAGGACAGTAAACAAAACTTAAAATTCTTTCAAACAAAACTAATACTGCCGCAAATTGCCAACACCAGATGGAGCTACGAACCTAACAAAGAATGACGTCACAAGATGGCTTCAACACACGTGATGTAAACAAACATTATAAGTAATACCGCAACAAATTGGCTCCCATACGTGGGGCAGTTAAAATTATGTAACCAAACAAAACAAAAGCAGCACAATCTAAGATCTTCAAGTTCTAATAATTTACGTAAAAACATATTACGTAAGCACAAATGTTACTTCAAATTGGCTACCACAACGTGGGTTATAAATAACATTAAATACCGCAACAGTATCCACTTTTCAGATACATACCAAAGTTAGTATTTAAGTTAAGCATATTCCACAGAAGATTTCAAAGAAAATCCCCATCCCAAACTGTCCCTTACATGGGAACTTTTTCGAAAATTTTGAATTTCTGAAAAATGGGTATAATGATTTTGATTACAATAACTTATTTTAAAGATAGTTCATGATAAAATAAAGCATACATCTTGAATTTTATGGGATTAACCTTTTAAGTACCCTTTGTTTCGAAAGAATCTTGTATAAATTTGTATAATTGGTGAAGCTTAAAAAATAGAAAAAAATTGGATCCGTCTTTAAAATACACATTTCCAATTACCATTTTTTTGTCGCTCAAGTAATTCTGAGATATCCGTTATTATTCATTTGAAATCTTCAATACTTCTGCACTTTTTAAGTGGTTTCAGTATTTAGTTGCTTCTCTCTGTCTTGGAAACAATATGGACATTACAACGGTACTCCGTTACAGTTATGTACATATCTCCCGTGCAGACAAAAACGATAGTCTGTGTCACAGAGTAGATGAAGCCATGGTTAGGTCGGTACCGTGTGCCTTCTAGTACGTATTTTCTATAGGTAATGGGAAGGCAAGAGTGGGGAAATAGCCTACGTGACTTTCGACAGACAGGCGTAGAGATGAGAGGCAGTACAATGTCTCACGCTAGTAGTTGCCATGTGGAAGGCCGCCATGTACACAGATTAACCTATTAATATCATAAAACGCGGCAGTAACTGTATGGGACCGGAGTATTACGCTTAAATAATGAGTAATTCTCCAACATAAGTCCCATATAAGTAGACTGTATGGTACAGACAATATTTCAAACCGTTTCAAGGATTGCTGAATACTGGTGCTAAGAACATTATGGCGAAGATAGCGATGGCTTGGAGAAATGCGAACGAAGCAGCTAAGATTGCGGAAATATATGGTGACACGTTTTATGGTGAAAATTCAGCAGTCTTGGAACCAGCCTTTTAAATGAGACAACTACAATTCCAGATATTCTGCAATAACGGTAGTCATGGACATTTATTATATTGGATGAGATCTGTCCACTTTTGTAATTTATTCGTGGCAATTCATTTTGGCTGTATAGGCTAGAAATTTTGCTGGTTACAAGTATATAATATTGTGTGGCTTAATAATTCAGTATTTTAATGAATTAGAAACACCAAGCTGCTAATGTTCGAACTGTGTATGGTAAACTATGGAAGGTTTTAATCGTTTGGGTATAATTATTTATCTTGGGTTAAAGCTAAAGTGCCCTTTGTAAATTAAAACCCTTGTTGAACATGCGGTGATTATATAGTGATGTTAAATTGTGTCAAGTATGTAACTGAAAAGGAATGCGAGCAATGATAGGCATGAATAATCACAGTTAGTGTGAAAGTAATGTTTTTTCTGGAGTGGAACTAGCATTTTCAGATCTTTATGAAAGGAACTAATTAAATAACTACATAAGAAAAATTGAAGAAAGATAGTGGTTTAATAGAATCTGTACACGGTACTGACTTTAACCAAGTTACATTATGTATACAAAAATGCAGTTCGAATCATCACATTATTGCATATGTAAAATTTGCAAACTTAAAGAAAATAAATATATATATATAGTTAGATGTAAATATTAAAATTATTTAAAGCATCCACTGCCTCACTTTAGGAAAGTGATAGTGTACGTTAATGTTAAAGTTTCTAAGTAATGGTAGGTTCTGCATGTGTCAGGCAGTAGGTTACAACATTTAAAACCAGCATATGGCGTCCATCTGACTATGGGTTCGGCTTGCTCTATTTCCCTTATGCCTACAACGAAATGTGTAATCAGACTATTTCTGCAAAGGGTTATCTCGATTAACTTAAAGTAGATAGATAAATGAGATTTTTGTAGGAATAGCTTGTAGAAGGTATATAAAAACAAACAATATTGAGTAGAGAAAGTTATGTGAGTGCAAGACATCATACTTATTTTACTACGTTTTAGTCAATCATTTCAAATGGAGTATTAGTATCCCGTTCTACCAGGTATTTGGAGAAGGGAGGGTACGTGTTTTTTTTTACAAGTGATTTGTAATAAACACCTAATCTTTAATTAATGTGGTGGTATTTACACATGTGATGGGGCCATAGTGACCACCCGTCAACAGAGGGTATCATATTCAGAATTATGATACATTTAGCATATAAAACAGGACATTTTAGATTTGATAAAATAAAACCGTATTATTTGTGCAGTTATATTTTACAAATATTCTGCATATGACATTTGTAACAACTGAAATTTTTATTAGTGTTTAACTCCCGTCCTTATTGTATACGACATAACAGGCAATGGACGCTGGTGAAATTATATTTAGGAAAGGACTTTTATGAAGAAAATATTCCAGGCGTAAGTTTAGGGCTCCTCACCGGCATTTGACAGTTCTGAGTACTGAGTAAAACCTCGAAAAACATCAACGAGGAAAATGGTCTAGGCGAGATTTCAACCTCGAACCTGCCGTCCACGGGTATCCGTGTCGGTAGAACTGGATTTCTATACACAGTGAACTGAAAATGTGTTTGTGTTAGCACGTTTGTATCATGAAGGGAAAAATGACTCAGAAGATAAGAAACGATGTGGACATATACAAAAGAATATGAACAACGAAAGCCCATAAAATTACAATTTTCCACAGCATAGCCTGCTTATTAGCGTATCTCTATAAGAATCATTGTGGCTCAAAACGTTTCAAGGCACCATCAGCTTTTGACGCAGTTTGTCCCAAAAATGTTCAATGCACACTGAAAACAGTGTTAGTTCTTCATATTGTCAAAAGAATTACTAGTTGTTTTTCACACTGGAATTAACTGTCCATTCAATATATATTTTTTCAAAATTAATTTTGCTTACCTAATTCGACATAAAAATAACTTTTTAAGAAAAATTAAGACACCGTTTAACATATGTTTACTCCTAAGTAGGACCTAAACTTTGCTCACGGTAATTGATTCAGTCATTTTGGGTGAAAAATTAACATACACGTATGATAAACACTCTCTCTGTCTTTCTCTTTCGCTCCCAGATCTATATATGCAAACAAACACATATGTACAAACATAAAGCAAAGAATTTATAAATGCTTTGTTTCCTTGTAGAAGGTCGTCAAGGTTATTTATCAAAAATAATGTTGGATACATTAGTATCATTCGATTAGATTTAAGTAGGTATTCCTTCGTGCCTCTCATTTCCCTTTGTCATATCACTTAATTCCATAATTCTTCACATGCGCACTGAAGATGAAACATCCAATGAGACCTTTGCTTTCCTTAGCTGTGAACCAAAATCTGATGGAAAATTCCATTCACGATCTCTCGCTTCCCTCCCTCGTAATAGTTGCCGTTTATTAGAGGAGTCTAATAGCAGATTTGGCGACATTCAATCAGCATGGAGGTCTCCAATCACCTTCCTTTGGGTGGGAAGGTATGCTGAACCTCTTCCCAGTTAATTAGATCCAGAATATTTCCAGCATTGCTTTGCTCTAGCTGTGTTATAAAGGCAAAACGAATGCTACTCACAGAAGGAGAATGAAATGCCTTGAATTCCAGGCGATGAGAGTTGAAAGGGGAAGAACACATAAAAACGATTCAATGGAGATCCCGAAAACTTCCCCTGTGGAGTGTGCTTCCAACCTAATAATTATATAACCAGAATCCCAGTTTTCTAAGAGCTTGGTTATTTTTCTAGCGACAGCATGCTTAAAACTGAAGTGTCGGGCTCTAATTTTACTTCCTTTGGCGCAAATCTAAGATTATTACATTTCTGATATGTAGATTTTGCATACTTACTGGAGTAATAGCAATTTTTAGAACAAGTTTGGTGTGCATGTGCTCTGTCTGCTTGTAGATAGCAATAACCGCGTAACAGATTAAATCTGATGTGTTGCATTCACATGACTTTTTAGCATTCCTACATAAGCTTACCCTTCTACTAATTTTTAAACCTTCATAGCTCATTTGCACATAATACAGTTGTACCTTCATTACACATTTGAACAATACAGTAGGTTAAAGCGATAATCAAAACTCTTCAAAGTAAGTCGTTATGTACGGTTTTGAAATTCTGTTCTCTTTGCACGAACACGAAAAAAAAGGAAAAAAGGAAAGAAAAGGGAAAAAGAAAAGATAAGGAAAAAAGAAAAGAAATAGCGGTTTGTAGTTTAGATATGTATAACATATTTGAAAATTCAAAATAACAACAAAGAATATATTGGAAACGGTTAATAGCATAAAACGTTTGACATAAATTGTCTACTATAAGAAGCTTTATATTTTGGTGAGTGTAAGACCTTTTTTATGCATTATGCGGTTCAATAATTATAAAAAATCATTCAGACTTCACAATCTAAAACCAGAAAATTCAGGATTTACATTTTGTCATGAAAATAGCTTAAACTTGGGACATTTTAATAAAATCGACTTTTGACAAAGTAAAAATAAGGGAAAATTTTTCATGTAAAGGATTCTTTGAATTGGAAAATTTCTTTAAAATCTTCGTTATGTATATTTGGAAGGTGCTGAACTTAAATACTAACTTTGGTATTTAACTGACTTCTCGTTTATGACTATGCACCGCAGTATTATTTTTGAGTTAGGGTGGCCTCAAAACATGTATTTCTGGTTAAATATCGATACTGAATTTCGGTAGAAATACAATACTTCCTCTGCTTACTTTAAGTACGTAGTGGAGAAAGTGAAAAGGAAATCTGGATTAAGGATCAAGGTTCATTGCTGGGAAAACGTCATTTTAAGCATTTGTGAAGCTCCTCCGTAAAATTATCCACAGCAAATTCAAAATTTGATGAAGGCAAAGCTTTTCATTGGTTTTATTCTCATCTAATTTTCCTTGTTCTTTTAAATTTTCACAATTCATGCCGTAAAATCTAATATGTTACATTTATATAAGTTTATCTGCTCACTATGACTTACCTTTATGCAGCTTCTGGTGACTATTATTACAAAAGCTTGTTTTTCTTTCTACTTCATGTGAATCTAAATAAACCGTGCAGAAATAGTTACATTAGAAATTCCGTTGTAGGTACACAGAGCGCCAAAGATAATCTTCGGCGGATTTTGTATCGTCTATCGCAGAGCGTGGGTGGGGGATAGGAGGGAAAGAGGGGGGTGATGCCTTTGCTATTTCTGATGTTATTGAAAACAAAACATGTTTATTGTGTCAAAATCAGTCATGTCGTATTCTAGCAAAATTACTCGTGGACGTATCATGAGTATGTGGGAGACTGGTAGCACTGTTACAGTAATTGCAACGGCAGTGCATAAAAGTGCTTTTATAGTATATTACTGGTTAAAATTATTCCAGAAATGTGGGGAAGACGGTCTACATTCTGGTCAGAAAGTGACCACTCCACGTAAAACATCTGCAGATGATGATATTCGCTTACTAAATGTAAATTACTCTTTTGCTATAATTGACTGATCATGTTTGGAAACTAGACATAAATATGTAAATGTATATGGTTTACCGAATATGACATATATATTATGGCAATAAAATTGGGTTATATTTTTGTCTATAATCCTGTTATGTTCTTATAAACAGCAATATGTTAGTAAAGGCATAGTTTGAATTATTATAATGAATAATTATTAAATGAATAATTATAGTTTGAATTAGATAGAAAACATGCCGCTTTATGTATTTATTATTTAGTTATGTTTGATGCTATGCAGCAAAAAGCATTGATGCCACTGTCAGAATACAGTTCTGTTTGTTTTTTATTAAAAAGTGCTGCCTTGCTATGTATTTAATGACTACCATTCAAGCTTTAATTTGGACAATCTGAAAATCTTCTCACAGTACACATTTTACATTTCGCTAACCTGGACGCTCATCATATTTTCCCCTTAGCTTTTAACACTTTCAAAGGCGTTTCCTGCACTACCTGATCAGGCATGGGCTACCTATCACGATAAGAGGTGTGCATGGCAAACTGAATGCACTCACTCTATCTCTTTCTCTTTTAGCCAACACGATCGAGAGCGCAAACATATATTTCGTTTCTACGCCATTTTGTAACCTTTGTTGTGGTTATTGATTTCATTATTTTGCAGAAGGAGTGGCGCATCCTTACACCGTGGCTTAATGCAACCAGGGAAATGACCATGGCTTCGCAAGGTCTCGTATATCGATAAAGAAGGTGACATAGACGCCAAGTGCAGTGAGAGTTTCTTTGGCGCTCTTTGTACAAGGAGAAGAGAGGGAACCTAATGGATATTAAGATGTTTAAAAGCTTGTCAGTATATACTACTTTCATGATATTGCGAGAAACAACTAAACTGCAGAATTTTAGGAAAATTACCAAAGGTGTTAAATAAGTTGATACCAATAACAACGGATATCTCGAAAATTCCTCATGGTATAGAAAAATATATTAGAAATAATTTGTGTAATGAAGAGGTTTACATTTTTTATATAATACGATTTTGATTATTTCTTATGGTTCACCCATTATACAAAATCTGTCTGAATGAAGAGGACTTCGCTGGCTATTCCAGAAAATTCAGAATATATAATCAATATGTTATGTAAATAGCTTAAACATATTATATTTTAATCAAATTCATTCAGTCATTTTGAGAAAATACGAAATAAAGCAAGAAGTTTTCATGTGATGGCAGTTTTGGAGACTAACCAGACTGACGGCTGGCTATGGAATTCTATCAAAATATTACTCTGTTTATGTTTTTTACAACATGAAATGGAAAAAGAATATTCCGGAGTGTGATATTTGGTTTCATGGCCCTAACAATTCTGGAGAATGCGCAAAAACTATGAAGGTTCTTCAACTTGCAGCTGACGTTTTGTGGAGAAGATTTGCAAGCAAAGGCTTTAAGAGGTACACTACACTCTAATCTGATGGGATGCAGAAGCTTATCTCCATCTTACTAAGGAAGCCGTATATGGCCCAGATAAACTGTGAAAGAGGAATGCATTAATCACATTTAAAGAAATGGGAACGGGTCTTAAGCTTTTAGTACAAGAATGGAAACCAAGAGGCATTCAGCTATGTGGGTGTGAACCTGGAACATTAAATGAGCCAATACTATTAATTTAACTGATTATTAAAGACATACTAGTACAAACGATTTACCTGACATTAATGGCATGAAATCCGCCATCTATGCTACTCTCTCCCACTGTGTCGTCCTCCGTGGACTGGTGGTACCGTGCTAGCCTCTAGTTCCCAAGGTCGCGGGTTCAAACCCGGCGGAGGGCGATGGATTTTTCGGGCGTAAAAATCGTTACCACGGCTTCCTTCGGAAGGGAAGTAAAGCCGGTGATCCCGTGTCGTAGATTTACGGCACGTAAAAGAACCTCAAGCCTGATAAAGAGGCCTCTGAGCAAAATTACAGGTGTTTCACGCCCAATATAGAATGGGACGCTAAGAACCATAGTAGTTAAAGAGCGTCCATAAATAAAACTCAATTTTTTTTTCTCTCCCACTGTTACTCTACTGATGAAGTTCCAAAATATAATAACAGTTCCATTTGCCAGCATCAATGGTGATTTTATAATCAAAGCATTGTAGGTTGTAAAAAGCCTCAAAACTATAAAAAGTTATCAATACAACTTTCCTCTTCAATCTAGTGAACGTTTTACTCCTATATTAAATACTTGCATTTAATGCACTTCTGTCTAGATGTACACAAGGCAAAGCTCAAAATGCTAACGAGAGCTTACATGCCTCCATTTGGTGCAATTGTCTTAAAGAAATATTAGTTTCTAAAACAAATCTGGGAGTGACAGTTGCTTATGCAATTGCAGAGCGTAATATGGGATGCGCTGCGTTTCAAGGAATAAACGCCTGAACTACTGGTGAAGAAATACCAGTAACAGCAGGAAAATAGCCTTGAAGAGAGATTTTAGAAGAGAGTTGTTGCAGTTTGCACAGGGGAAAGAAGCAAAGAGTCCAAAAGATGCAAAACGAGGAGACTAAAAGGAAGACGAAGGAAGAAGGAAGGAAATAGCTACACAGCTGCTGAATTTTGATGATTAATATTAGGTAAAATTTAGGCGTGCTTTGTTTACTAAAGTCTAACCTTTCTCAAAACTACGTCCAAACTGCATGAAAATTTCCAAATATATTCTAAGTACTAGTAATTTGTAGGATGCGTTTTGTGTTATTTTGAAAAGCTTGGGAAATGTAATAACTTGCTACCTTTAAAGTATGCAAAAATATTAGATATTTAAATACTTCTTTCAGATCATGAAATTTGAAAAACATCCTACAATCACTTCAAAATTTCCAGAAGTAACTCCATACAGAAGTAACAACTTTGAACAAAAAATGCCATGCCACACGGAATATTTCAAAATTTGCATGATAATCCATGAAAACAATTAATTTAACAGTTCGTCAATTTTGATAAAATTTATATGATGTTAGGAATATCACTAGACAGCAAGCTATTTAGCTCACAAATTGTTTAATATCCTCTGACAACACGTGTCCTAGCTACCCTCAACGAAAATAGGGACAGCTTTCTGGAACTACAAGGACATGAAAATTAGTTTGTGATTGATTTAATTTCGTTGATTTCCATATTAACATTCGCTTATTTCGCTATTGTGGAGCTAACTGCAGCATTTTCCCCTAAACTTCTGCAGCGCTTACCTTATTTATGTGTAGGTGTGAGAGTTAAGCGTAAATAAACGGAATAGACCTCTCCAGTCCTAAAGAACAGACTGTATCGTAACAGGTCTTCATTGAATGCATTTTAAGGGAAGATTAAATGGCGGACGTGCCATTGAGTTTTTGTGTTATCTTTCAAAGTCGAATATCCTTTTTATTACTGAAAAAATCATAAGCCCTATACTAGTCTTTTAAGAGAAGTATTTCTCTACCAATTAGTACTCATACTAAATATGACAGCGTTCATGTAACCGAACCATGTGGTTTCTCTCTTTGATTTTTTTCTCCACTTTTTAATTTGTACAATTTTGAAGTGAATGGTATTTTCTGGTACAAATGAACCCTTTTCTCAGAAACTATTAATGAACTATGACTTTTAGGATAAGATTAATATTTTAATGCTATTGAGGATCTACTTTGATTCTAATACGAATGTTGGTTATTGTTTAAAAATAATTGCACATATAGCTTAATAAAATTATAATATTAAGCAAAAACAATAAAGAATATTATTCTATGATACCACATTATTATTAAAACCATAGCAAACAGAAATCTATATCCTGTAAATGTCTCAGCCTGACTATTTTAATAGTTCGTAAGATATATCAGCTGATACTGAAGTTAGCAAATAATTTTATCAATGAGCTGGGGTAGGGTTTTGAATATCTGGTTAGGATCTCTAAATTTTTAATTTAAATTAGCATATTTCAGATATTGGTTTTATTCTTATTATATTACTACTTATGGATAAACTCTTTTTATGAAACAAATTTTTGAGAGAGGACTTTAATGCTTTTAACCCGTCAGCATGGCATCCTATCCCGGAAGATATATTTTATGATGACGTTGGCGTGAAATTCTACTACATTCGTACTGTACCACTATCATTCGCGAACAGTGTATCTATAATATTCTATAATATTGAGGTGTTCCTAAAATTGATTTCACGTGTGTTCGCAGTCCCCCGTATATCAAAACATGTACAAAATATACCTTCAAATGTCGCTGATACTTTGAACCCGTTTCTTTTTTTTTCCAGTTATCGTCCTCGATGGTGACACCGGTATAAATAAACTGCTGTGGAAGCGGAATTGAATTATGGTTAGAGTTGAGATGTGGAGGAGGAAGAGATGACGCAAGAGAGCACGAAGAGCGACCAGAACGTTCCTTCCCACTGACAGGTTCGGTCAAAGAATACCGTGGCAGGAATGAAGCAGTCTTCTTCTTCTTTTTTTACTGCACATAACAGTACATAAATACAAGAAGGAATTGTCCTGAATGTGGATGAAAGAATCTAGGTAAGATAAGTCAATAAAAGTAAATGGAATTAGGCATTCTAGACTTAGTTCATTGTTTGTGTATTTGATTTTGTAATTTTTTTCTCTCTCTTTTATTTTTGTATTAGGGATAGGTTTTAGGATAATATGAAAACAACTACATAAGAAGTATAAATCTCTATTTTTTTTCTCTTCTGCTTTTCCCTACTCTTATCATATGCACTCCTGCAGAGGACACTTAAAGCTTCCTTAAATGCGGGAGATCAGAGGCCAAAGTGGTCCTTTTGTCCAACTCCCAGCGTTCCTTCCGGATAAATATCTGGAAGGTCTGTAGATTCACTGCGTCCCCAATTTTGAGTACCCAAAAATAGGTGACAAAGATTAGCCAAGTAATGGCATCTGCCAGTTTCTGGTCACCGTGCTGGAATTCGGGGTTCAGATAGACCACCAGTGGAAACACTTGCACCGCACTACAAATCAATCCTATTCGTCCATATACCCAGTCCCATATTGGGCGTACGACGGCACAATCCACCAACTTGTGACTCAAGGTCTCCACCGCAGAACATCTGAGGCAGAGATTTGATGTTGCTCTGCCATGCCGCCACAATTTGTCAACTGCCGGAACAACCTCATTGACAGCCGAGTAAACCGCAGCTTTCCAGTCAGTGGGGATCTTCGGATTCTGAAATTTATTCCAAATTGTCCTCCATCGTTTCAGCGAATAGTTTTGTTGTACCTGCGGTAGAACACTGATGGTAGGCATAAGATGTTTGAAAAAGAAGGCTGACCGAGTAAATTGTGAATTCATTGAGGGTAGGTCCGCAAAGGTCTTCCACCACCGTCCAAATTCGGGTAGCCGCTTATCTGGAAGACGAAGTTGTGCTGCCCAAAGAGATTGCTGTAGCGGAAGGCCCTCACCGTCCAGAACACACAGAATAGTTTTCCCAAGAAGTACCAGACATTTTACATCCACTGCGAAACCCACAACCACGTAGTTGTTCCCTGGAAACCCAATAAGCAGCTCCGGACCAGAGGAAATAACCAATAAGACATTCGATCCGCTGAGAAAATTGCTTGGTAATAGGCAACACTTGAGCAAGGTACCAAATCCTACTGAGGGCGTAAGTGTGCACATACCACACTCGTTGGAAAACGTTGAGTGATCGAGTCCGCTGCTCTACTAAGAGCACCCGTAACTTCGTCAGTTTGTCAGCCCAATTAAGTGCCACAGTCTCACAAAAACAGTTCATAAACACAACGCCCAAGATCTACGTGCGGCTTACTGTTCGCATACAATGAAGGTTCAAGGGTTCTGTCCAATGACCAAACTGTAATACCTCCGACTTGGTAAAATTTAGTTGGGCTCCAGAGACCGCACCACTTAGTGGCTATATCTATTTCTTATCTTAGATGATTACTTACAGAGTGAATTGTAATATCATATTAGAAGCGGTCAACCTGATAGTACTATTTTTCACAAAAGTAAGCGTTCAATTACAGTGAGACCTACGTGATGGGTCACCTAATTCTCAGGCGTTCTTGCATAGATGATATGAGAATGAAGTTTGCCACATGTTTCCGTTACTGTGCAAGGCATGGCAGCCAATGGCTCTCCTAACAGTTTTGAAAAGCAATATTTCAGCAGCCATTGATGAGAATGATAAAATTTTTCGTAAAGAAATTTGATTAAGACCTCCAATAGCTCTAATAAGTACAGATAATATAATTGTAATTTGAATGAAATAACTATTAATAATTAAATAAGAAATGAGCATTAATGGAGCTATTTTTTGAATCGATAAAATAATAAAACAATTTATTCAAGATAATTGTTCTATTAAAAAGTAATGGCAAATATTGTAAATTCGGCTTCAGTACGCCTGTATAAAATACGTTATTGTATTTTGATTAAGTAGTGGGCCAGAAGTAAAAACGATTCCAGTGTTGGGTGCTTTGCTTACAAACGCAAGCTTAATCAGTAATACACTGTTTCCGTGCTTAAAACAGCTGAGCTCGTTAAAGTGCGTTACTGTTGATCGACAGTGGTGGCAAAATGTGGATCGAACACATAAGCGTAGCTCTTTTTATAGGGAACATCATTATTTATATAACCTGTGCCAATTGATACAAAGTTATACAAATTAAGGGAATTCTTTCTGATAAAACCCCTCCTTCAGTGTGCTAAATTGCAAGGCTATTTATTTCACATAGCCTTGTAATTTTGCCCGCCGACACGAAAGCTGCAATACGACTGAAACGTTATAACTGAATGCATTATGAAATATTAATTGCAATTGCTGCAAACCGAACAGGGAATACTCCTATCTCAAATGTCAACCATTCCTCCCGAAATCATTACACTTTACTTTAAATAACCACATTCAAAGTCATCTCCCTATAAATGCCGCAGCCCATTACCACGTTAAAGAATTTACTTCATTCATGCATTGTTAATGTTTACATTAGCTTACAATAGATGCACGAAATCATAATATCTTCATGTAAGAAGGTCTCGACGAGCAAGGAAATAAAACTGTTTCAGATCCAAAATTGTTGATTTAGAAATTTTGAATGAACCCAGCATGATTACATTCGTTTAGTTAATTTTGCGGTATTGGGACACAAAAACCATGTGATAATAGGATTCAATGTATCGAATTTAATCCATTACACATCATAGCAAAGCATTTAATAGTAAAGGTGTTATTGGTCACATAAATTCATTGTTGAATCCAGTGAATAAAATAATGTATTATGTATTAAACAGAACACAATCAAGTTCCATATTACTTGAACGTGAAGCAACCGTTTGCGCCTAGCAGCGTTGCCGTTTTGTGTATTTTTAAGCGCTATGCAACGTTGCCATGTCTCCATAAACTCAATTTCTGGAAGTTTGTGTTTATCTTGATTCTCCATTACTGGTAAGGGAGCCTAGATTAATTAAAGACATTTGTTAATTTTCCATTTCAGAAAATAAACATTTGGGAGGGAGCATGGAACACCAACATCTGGCACTTTTGAACTCTACTGATACCACTGCAATGATCTCGGCTATTCCTCAGTTGGGCAACTTCGCTCTATTCATATGATATGTTTTACTCTGTCGCTAACGCAGCAACAAGTTTCATTGTAAGGCGGAAAATTTCGTGGCCCCCTGAAAAATGGTTTAAATATACTGCTTTCGTTTATATATATTGGTTTAAATTTAAAAACAGAATTAACAGAAAAAACGTGATAAACAGAAAACATTATCTAAAACAAACATGAGCATCGCGGTGTTCAATGCAGAATCTTTGGTTGCTTTTATTAACGACAGACAAATGATGATGCAATCGTTAAGACATATATGTAATGGTTCTTACATATTCCCTTTAATGGACAATTGAATATCATGACATTCGGATTAAACTCATACACGATTCACAAGTTTTCTCCTTTTCATAAAGTGTTAGATACAGGGATGCCCAACCTTACAGAGAGGAGATGAAGAGAGTTTCCCTTCCTACTCATTTCCGCTCGTGCTGCCAAGGTCTGAAACTTGATTGGTTTAGCTTGTCGATCTCTTCAAATACAGTAAGTGGGGGAACTAGGGACTTTGAACCTTAACTCTAAAGAGAACAAGCTGTGCTTCATTGGTTAAAAGTGTGCGCGCTAAACATCACTTACGCTATTCTATGATTCTGTCATTCTTAGGCTTTCGTTGCAAAATGACGCAATATGCCTTGTCCACGTGGTTATCAAGAGTTGACAGCAGCAGAAAACGTCATGCGACGTTTCTCACAGTGTCTGCCACTGTGAGAAACTAGATGTGTTTCCTAGATCTCTAGAGAGCTTTCGCTTAACCGTAAGACGACCAAGAAGTGGCTGCACCGACATTAAGCGGAAAGTGTTGAATGGACCAAGTCGCTCCAAGATCAGTAAGCATGCTATTACACACAGATCCGTTTTGCTGGATAAGATTGTGGAAAACGGGTGTTCTCAAGAAAACAATACGGTGGAGACTAAAGGTGGCTGGGCTTGAATTTCATCATGCTACCATAAAGATAATTCTCACTGATGCTCACAAGCCAGAAGATTGGAATGGGCCCAAAGAAATTCCCAGCTACGGCAGGCCTTCTGGAATTTAACGATCAGGTCGGAAGAGGTGTTCCCATCTGACCAGCAAGGTAGGATACCGCGTAGGACAAGGCATGATCAGAGGCGTGTTTTGCATGGAAATCGCTCTAAAAGAATATCAGCTCATTTCTGGGCCTATACGACAGCATTTGGACCAGGACAGATTTCGGTGATAGAGAGAATGACCATGCAGTGTATATTGATACCCTCCAGAACACCCTATTGTCATCTCTACCGACTAATTTTTCGGAACAGGAGGAATATTTGTTTATGCACTACAAAAGTGCTGTGCACACAACCAACATCTTGCTTGCATCCAATATGCAAGAAAGGCTGCAAGGTGTAATTGATAAATGCGATAGCTTCATTTACTTCGCCGTCTGTAACTGCTGATGCTAATCTACCGGTAAGTTAATGTTAGGCGTTTCATCAGTACTTGTAGACGCTACCGTCGAAAATCATGTTGAAGAACTTGAACGGATCACAGAAGATGTCCTCCGCTTTTACAAAAGATGTTGTGATGTCGCTGCAGTAATGCGTTTAACAGATTGTGGAAAATATTAACTCTCCATTTGCTGATGTGCTTGCGAAATCTCGTAGCAAGACCACCCTTGTAGATGGTTCCACATGTTGCCTCTATCTTACCTTGTACCTGCCGATTGTCAAAATGTCCCCACACTTCAGTACGATGATGCATTGTGCTGACTCACGCTTGACAACTAAAGACATTCTAATTATGTCGTGTCTTAAATACTCGGGATGCCGTTACTAGACCGTTCGCGAGTGTCAGTAACAGTCGAGAACTGCAAACCTGTCGCCTGATGCGTGTGGGGTATTCCATGGGAAATTGAACGGCAAAATAAATAACTTTCTTTTGTTTCGTTGAAAATTTTCCTATCAATAAGGACTGCTAAAGAAAACATATTTATCAAATATTAGCATCTTAAACCCAACAGTTGTCACGTTATTGAACGGGAAATGTATTGTATTAATTCATTTTGTCGCATTTTAAGTACGCTAGCTTCGGAACCCTTTATTTCAGAAAATTGCACCATACTCTATTTTGTGGATAAATGTCCGTAGTTCATTACAGCATGTACTAATTATTTTTATAATATTTACAAAAACTATATACATTTTTTATTGTTTTAAGCATCTTAGGATTTTTATAAAACTTAAACATTAGATTGAG
This sequence comes from Deroplatys truncata, assembly GCA_030765065.1. NCBI lineage: Eukaryota > Metazoa > Arthropoda > Insecta > Mantodea > Mantidae > Deroplatys > Deroplatys truncata. Next base: position 203,078,834 of record CM060981.1, on the reverse strand, counting down.
AATAATCCACAGTGTCATTAAGACAAGCCGGCAATGTTGGTAAAGTGGTAACTTTAGGGTGTTCGTAGTTATAACGCAAAAAGTGAAAAAACGCAGCCATTTAGGTGGTGTATGCACGATGTTCGCTAGTCGTCCTCTGTGGTGTAGTGGTTACCATGCTAGCCTCTAGTTCCCGAGGTTGCGGGTTCAAACCCGGCGGAAGGCGATGGATTTTTTCGGGCGTAAAAGTCCTTAGCATGGCTTCCTTCGGAAGGGAAGTAAAGCCGGTGGTCCCGTGTCGTAGATTTACGGCACGTAAAAGAACCTCACTCCTGATAAAGAAGCCTCTGACTAAAATTACCGGTCTTTCACACCCAATATAGAATGGAACTCTAAGGGCCACAGCAGTTAAAGAACGTCTATAAATAAAACCCAGTTTCTATTTTAGATGCTCGCCAGGCGCTTTGCAGGCTCACAACACGTGCGATACAAAGAAGGCAGGCTATTCAGCAATTTGCCAATACAAACGAGTACGTCATGCTATCTCCGTTCTCTTTAGTCTATCCGAACGTTAGCAATGTTTAATTAAAACGTTTTGAGTTAAGCAGAAGTGGCTATTAATTATATTTTTGTTAGTGATACGCACTTGTAAGTCTCTCTACAAGATTATAAAATTAAAATTTAAAGAAGTCTTAATCAAGTTAGGTCGTAATATGCACATATATTTTCTACATTACAGCACTTCTTTCATAGGTTGCCTAAAATGGAACGCAAATCTTACACTAGTCACCGTTGCATCAACCCTCTTAAACTTCTACTTCACTGTTAGCGCAAAAGTGCTGTGTAAATTACGCCATTCTAGGGCAGGTAAATATGGCGTTCCAAAACGATATCGAAGTACAATTAAATTAAAGAAAAAGAATGCAGTAGAGCAGGCAAGGTCATGAGAAGAAAATGCGCAACCAATAATTTGTAATGCTCAAGCGGAAATTTTAGTCGTAGTTACAGTGATACAGATTGGTAACGAAGTGCAATCCAATGAGGCTAGTCTCTACACAGCTGCCTTAAACGAAACACTTGCTGTGATTGGTTTTAGTCAATAAAGAAAACGAAATTAACTGGAATGAAATACCCTAAAAGTAAGGTGGAAACCATAGAGAAGGTGCTAAAACAGAAGGTTTTTCATCAGGCTGATATGAGTCAACCTATAGATGAAAGTAACAGTGACATCTAAAGAACCTTAAATAGGTGTTCGAGTTGGCAGAGGACAGCAAAACGAAACTCAGTTCCTCACAATTCTTCCCTTGTCCTGGTCCATTAAGAAGACTCAGGTTAACTTTGCAGCTACTAGGCGTATGATTTGCATGGCAGCAAAATTGAATAGGAAATATGAAATTATATCTACTGTGAACTGAAAGATAGATCATGGGCTTTAATAGGGAACAGATAAATTAGGTAAATATTACTATTAATCAGAACTGTGCCAGAAAAAGGTTGTTTTTTAACTGGGCTGATCTGCTCAGTATTTGAGCAATATTATGTTATGCATATACCTGTAGCAACGTGAATCTATGACGAAATCTGAGTACTGTAGACTGCTTAGTGAGGTTCTCATTGTTAACCTTACGCACAACAGTTTACTTGACCTTCAGTTCAAAACAAACGTGTGAGAGCGACCATGATCACGCACTTTACTACTTTCCGCGCGGAAGATAATTTGCTTCTTTAATTGTTTTAGACGAATCAGTCATCTGTAGCGGGCGGTGTTGGAGCATTTCCACGTACACACACATGATATCCCACCTTGAGAGTTCCAGGTTCAAGCTCTCAGAAGTTCTCTGCCTCGGCTGTCACTCGTGAGCTGTGAATAAATTTATATTCCTGGGTATCTGTATCTAATGATATTTTAGATGAAGGTGAATGAATACAATTGGATTTATTCCAAATCAAGAAAATAATTGAAGTGGCTCGCAACTGTTCATCCTTGAATGATAATGATTATTCCATCTTCCCACTACTTTAAGTATTTCAGTGTATCTAGCTATCTACGTCACGTATCCCGCTGCTATGACGCTAACATTCGTGCTCTTTTACTTAACCTTTGTTTATTGGTTATTTACTTGGCTAACTATGAGAAGGAAATCGTCCACTTCTACCACTCAGGCTTCTTGAAAACCTACCTATCTGTGTCACCTTCACAACTCTTGTTTTTCTTTCTATTTGCTGACTTCTTATCCAACTCCCAGAACCAGTGACTTTTCTTGGAACTGTCCCTCTATATCTGTCATTGTCTCTCCTCGGACCTCTCTCCCTCTCTCTCTCTCTCTCTCTCCCTCTCTACTAGTGGCTATTTTTTCTAATCCTTTGTTTATTAGTGTGCGTTTAGGTGGACCTTTGATCCGCTTTTTTCCTGGCTAATTAGTATGTTTCTTATACATTTTCACATCTGTGATACACCCTATTTTACAGCATTATGCTATATTTTTACATATTCCTATCTTTATTATTGATTTATGATTTCCAATATTTAAAATGCTTGTCCTGTTGGATGAATGTTTCCCTACATCCCATTACAATAAAATACACGTTTGATTGTGTTTAAATTACGTAATCTTACCATATAAATAATACAATCAATTTTCTTAATCCTATAACGTCTGCGCTTGAAAAAATAGAAATTTCTTAACTTAAGTAAAAAAATAACATTTTTACATATCTGTATGAAATTTAAGTTTATGGAATCAAAACAAAGCTTGATTTGCATGACCACGGGAAAAAGCGAATAGTTTCCTAACATTTAGGAAAGGTATACAGTATTTGAAAATTAAAACCATTAATGGAGAGACAATGACAGAGATGGAGGGATAGTTCCAAGAAAAGTCACAGGTTCTGGGAGTTGGATAAGAAGTCAGCAAATAGAAAGAAAAACAAAAGTTGTGAAGGTGACACAGATAGGTAGGGTTTCAAGAAGCCAGAGTGGTAGATGTGTCTGATGCGAACAAAATATTTCGCGCTATATGTTGTGTATTCTAAAGTGATCTACATTTTTTGCAGTTAGATTTTGTTGATCTGTTATGTTTTAACAATAGACTAACCACTCCAAATAAAGACAACTTCGCATGCTGTCCCCAGAAAATTCACAATAAACATTCTATTAGTCATGGAAATATCTTGAGCGTATGGTACTTTAACAAAATTGTTAAAGGTATTTTTGAGGAAATAAAAAATGAGCAGGTCTCTTCCGCATATATGATAGTTTTGAGTGGACCATTCTCTAGCAAATCTTTGCGTCGCATCCTTAGACGACGAGGTTAAATACAAGTTTGGTACTTAACCAGCTTTTTGTTTCTGCATTGTGCTGTTCACAGACGGAGAGATGGGCAAACCAACGGATGACACATGGACAAACAGACAGACATACACGCGCGCGCGTAAATTACTTTTTCATTGAAGCCAACTGAAAACGTGTATATCGGATGAAATTTCGATATCCAAATTTTGGGTGCAATACTTCATCCACTTATTATAGTCAAACCGAGCGGGATGGCTCAAGCGGTTACGTCTGTGGTCCGCATTTGAAGGTTGTGGGTTCGATTCCCGTTGTCGATCTTGCTTACCCATTGGTGTTTTCGGGGTTTCCCCTCGTCATCAGACGAGTGCTGGGAAGGATCATTACATCCTCCGAATTTCCTGTCCTTCCATTTCATCTCAATTCTTATTTCACTTCATCCTTCATCTGCTTGGTCTCTTTCAGGGTTGCAAGTGTCGGTGGGAACTCTCCGGATGTGCAGGTAGTGGAAAGGGATTCTCTAACCTAAACTTCCTCCTCCGGAGTGCGAGCGGTCTCCGCGCCCCGGACATCCCAGGGGCTGTGTAATCCTAAGGGGGGACAGCACCCGGTGAGTTCAAATCTGTAAATGGTAGGGAGCCTGTCCTCAGCCTGTCGTGCCTCCTGGTCCGACCGCCCTTTTTACTTAAGGTAGATGTAAACTAGTATTTTACGACTAAACTTTAAAACAAAATTGATTCCTACAGTATTCTGTTGTGGTTTATATTTTTATAGTTTACGAACATGTGAGTATTTCTCATGTTCATTTGGGCTGCACTGTAAAATTTCTTTCGCCACGTTTATCACCTCTGAATAGACATATGCTAGTTTGACTAGAAAATGAAACTATGTTCATGATTGAGTTAAACATATCGCTTAGAGAGTGATGATTTCGTTTCCCATTTGACCGTTGTTGCCGCCGTGCAATCAATGCTGAGATTACTTTTACACTTCCATTTCTCGATCCCTCATAAGTTGGGAAGGTTTATCGCATTGAAGCTTGGATCGTGTGTACCAGAGAATGAAACGTTTCCTAATTTTGTAAATAAATTTATAATAATTGCATAAGCGACAGAGCGCAAAATGGGGCTGTCTCATTTATGCAATTACTATATGGGCTTGCATATTGATCGCAAAATCGCATTATGCAAAACAAATGTCAATGAGCCGCTTTGCAGTCACTCTAATACTCTGTTTAAAGTACGAACATCAATATTTTGCTTTCTCTACTACCTAGATAGGTAAGAGGAAGAATCGTATCCAACACAAAATTCGAGGTGGACTTTTCAACGGAAGTACATGCTTTGAAGCACCTTGAAACCAAAAAAAGGAATTTTTAGAAAGAGATCAAAGTATCTGGGTGTGAACAACTAAGTGCTAAAGGAAATTTCCGATAAATACCAAACTTAACGATACGATAACAATAATTCCAAGAAAATATCTACCCCAACTATGCCTTATATGGAAGATTTTTTCGAATCTTTCATTTTCTCAAAAATGGCGGTAACGGTTTTAATTAAGCTGACATATGTTTAAGGTATATTTTTTAAAAGTTCCCTTGTTTACCCAGTTTATCATTAATGCTTTTTACTTGTTTACGTTACCGCTTATTACCGCAATTACACACACAAACACTCATGCGCATGACGGGACTTGAACCCGCGACCCTAGCTTGGCGGAGCGCTGGTATTTATATACGGAATAAAATTATAACTTTAATTTTCTGGGAATAGTCGGTGAAGCCCTCTACATTCGGAAGAATGTTGTATAACATTGTACAATCACGCCATGCCGGCCCTCGTAGCCGTGGTCGCTGGAGTGTATAGCTCCGACAAGCTGAGGGTCACGGTTTCGAGTCCCGCCATGGGCCTTGGAGTTTGTGTATGTGTTTTGTGTAATTGCAGTGATAAGCGGTAACGAAAACAGTAAAAGCACAGTATCATAAGCTGAGTAAAACAAGGGAACTTAAAAAGAAAGAAGCATAAGTGATCGACAAACATGTATATATAAAAACAAAGGATCCTTTTAAGATACACAATTTACTTCAAACAATATTTTTAGGTGTAAGACGTTCCCGTGAAATCTGATGTTACTGGTTGGTAAATTTCAATACTTTTGTCATTGAAAGATTATGGAATATCTATATCAGCATATAACTACATGCTATAAAAGATTTGACTATAGATTCGGTTTCTTCTATCCACTATGTACCTTGAACGAAATGTGCAATGAAACTATTTGTGTAAAGGCTTATCTCTATTAACACGAAGTATATACAAAAATAAGTTTCCGAAAGAATATTTTATAGCATTTATAAACATATAGAGAGATAGTAGATAAAGTAAGTCATATGAATGCAACACGTTCGGTTTTTGTTATGCTATATTTGTTCTATAGTATTCAATAATTGACCGTGCTAATTAGTCATAAGATTTCAGATTGTATAAAAGGGAAGTTCACAACATTTCAGGGAAATGAGCATCTAGTAAGTGATTTTCTGAGATTATCTGTGTTAAAAATAATAAAGCTTCCATTATTTCGAAATTTCATATCAAATTACCTTAAATGATTTAAAGCACGAATCTGTACAAATTAATAGTAAACATGTGTATTTCAAACAGGGTACAACTGGAAATAATCTTCTTGTCTTATTACTTTCTTTATCACATACATACCACCTAGAGAAGGTATTGCATTCCACCCAAAAATTCAATATCGAGATTTCAGCGGAAGTGCATGTTTTGAGGCCTCCTGAATAAAATAAAGCATTTTTAGAAAAAGTTGGAGTGTGTGTCTGTGTATGTGCCTGTGGACAGCGTAACAAAAGAAAGAAAAGTTGGATAAATACACAGATTTAGTTTCAGTGCCTCCGAAAGATGTGACTTGAACATTTCCAAGAAAATCCCCGCCTCCAACTACAATTTAAAGCGAACATTTTTCGATTTTTTTAAAGTGTCTCTGACGATTTTGATTAAAATATCATACACTAAAGATATATCTTGAATTATCTGGGAAGAGCCAGTGAAGTTCTCATTTGGAAGGAATTTTGTTTAATCATGTATAACTGGTAAACGTTGAGCGATAGATGAAAATGTACCATAAAAATGTAGATCTCTTTAAAACACACAATTTACTTAAAATAAGTATTTTTTGGCATAAGCCGTTTCTGAGATATTGGAATTGTCATTGTTTTAAAGTCTCATCAATTTTCAGTTCATTCAGGCGATTGCATGGAAATAGTATGGAATTTAAGGCCAGCATATAGCGTCCAGTTCTTAAAGATTTGACCGTCGCCGTTCTCTTTGTATCTATTACGAAATGTGTAAAGTACCTATTTTTTCAAAGATTTCTTTGGATTAAAATGTAGCAGATAGAAAAATTATCTTCAGTAGGAGTAGTTTGTATACCCACTAATCAGGATCGAGGGAAATGAAAGTATTCTATCAGATCTTATCTTTACGTGGCTCCATTAGACGGTGCCAATTTTTAGAAAGACACTACGTTGAGTTAAAGCTGCATAAGGTGCTCTGATTACTATTAACGTTTACGCCGTGAAGGTGTTTCCTTTATGCAAAAGAACTTTTCCTATCAACAGGAGGAACTAAAAAAGAAGCATATCTGCTAAGCTATGATTTCTGTACTAAAACATGCCATAATCTTATCTACTGGATCAAGCTGTGGTAGTTGATTCTACTAGGAGCAAGAAATGAAGGTAAAATAGTTATTTTCATTAATGAGCAAGATTATTTATTTCTACTGCGTCTAGTATCTTCAATGACAACAATGATAAACTATATGTATTAGCGATATAAATGTTAAGAATAGAAATTATCCCTACACATATTCTTCTATAAATAGATGAAGCGGAAAAACATGTAACAGGCAGAAAGTGGTCAGGAGGAAACAGTTCACCATTCCAAATAAAATGATTTTAAAACAACTACACTCAAAATATTTGTAACACTTCTTTCAATTTTGGAATGTCATTCTTTTATTTGTACAAAATCATAGTTTTAAATAATAATAATAGCTCTATTAATAATGACAATAATAACACTAAATCCTTTCAAAGAAACGAGAGATAATATTTTTTAATGGACATGACAGCGTAAATGTAAATTTATAGAGTCCAGGCTTACATGTTTCTTTTTGAATGTAAAAAATTATTTTACATTTATGGTCTTACCCAAATTTATGTAAATGGCTATATTTGCAACAGCGTAAACATTAACGAAAATTTTAATTGTCATGACAATAATTTGACACACACACACACACACACACACACACACACACACACACACACACACACACAGCAGAAGGCGCAGTGTTTTTACTTTCTCTACTACGTATAGTAAGTAGGGGAAGTATTGCATTCCACCCAAAAATTCGATACCGAGATTTCACCGGAAATACATGTTTTGAGACCTCCTGAATCCAAAAAAAGCATTTTTGGAAACATGTCCGTGTGTGTGTCTGTGTGTGTGTCTGTGTGTCTGTGTGTGTGTCTGTGTGTGTGTCTGTGAACAGCATAACTCAAAAACGAACAGTCGGATAAGCACCAAACTTGGTATTTAGGTTCAGTATCTTCCAGAGATGCGACACGAAGGTTTTCAAGAAAATCCCCCCACCCCAGACTACCCTTTACATGGAAGATTTTTCGAAAATTTTAATTTTCTCAAAAATGGCTCTAACGATTTTGATGAAAATATCATATGTTTAAGATAATGTCATGAGAAATGAAATGTATATCTCGAATTTTCTGGGAATGTCTCCAAAAGTATTCTTCATTGTGAACGACTTTTGCATAACTGGTAAACCATAAGAGATAGACAAAATTTTACTACACAAAAAATGTAGATCGCGTTAAAATACACAACTTATGTCATATACATTTCTTTTGTTGAGTGAACCGTTTTCGAGATATTGCTTGTTATTCCCTTAAATTTTCCAATACTTATACTTTTTCTCACATTCGTTATTCATTTTTTTTATGTCCTGGACATGCAAAGAGAATGGAATGCGCCACATAGCAACCAGCGTTAAAATATTTGACTATCGCTTAAAAGCTACCATATTTCCCTTGCATCTACAAGAAAATTACCAATAAGATTGACATCTCGATATCTCGATTAACATGAACCATATGGAGAATAAGCGTTTGTAAAATTAGATTGTACAAGAGTAGAGAAAGTCATGTGAGTGTAACACATCAGATTTTTTTTTATAGAACTGGAAAGTGTTACAGGGTGCTCTTTTCTTCGCGATAAACATCATCAAGCCTAAAATTATTTTGTATGAGAGTTATAAATTCATAATTTAGAACCCGTGTATTTTTATTTGTAATGTAAAAGCGCGCAAAAGTTAGGCTATTGTATTATCTGATTTATCAGGAGAGTGTGATAAATTTCTCAAAATAGAATATTCTGTTCTGTTTCGCTTTGAAATTCATGCTAAAAGCTGCTTCCATTGGCAAAATTATGGGTCGTAAGGGATTTTTGTCATTGCAGAATGTAGCAGAATGTAGACATTCTGCAAGTTAAAAGTAAAGAACTCTGGGAATCTCAACAATATGGGTTATGAAATATACATATGTACGAAAGCATTACCATAACTAAGCACATCACAATTTTTTAAGTATCCCCTTTTTGAAACAACCTACAAAATTAATCAATGTGAAAAATTAGATAAATCAGTTTAGCAAAGCATTTCTAAGAACTGTTTAAAATTATTCTTTTTGCCAAATAGCATTTGATGTTTTCTTGCAAAATTATAAAAAGTTAAATGTGCGCATCACAAAAGTTCACTTGATACTTAAAACAGCCAAATGAATACAAATACTTTATTCCAAACCATAAGAATTTTGAGATTTTTCTACAAAAACAAAATAATATAGATTTGAGGGAAACATAGTGGGATAAGGTATCCGCCAGTAAAACACTAGACGTTTTAGCTTAATAAATCAAAAGCATAACACTGTCGCTCTAATTATTTGAAACGCCACTGTGAAGGAGAGAAAATTGAAAATTGTTTTGCGAGCCCTCCAGTTCTTCTTGCCCCTAGAGTTTAATTTCATTTTTAAACCCACGCGTATTTTTCTGACGTTTCAGCTTTTTCTGCTACAAAACAAATAGCGTTGTTCTTCGCACATTGGAGCGCTTATAGCCGTTGACAAATGATTAAAAAAATATGAAAAAAGCAAACAGCCACAATATACATTGTGGCACTCGGCAAATCAAAAGTGTGTTTGAAATGTGTATTCTGGAGAAAAAGGCAGCGACTTCGAATAATATGAATCCCCTGTGGGAACGTAGCAACTCGTGAAAATCATTCAGTGGAATAGAGATTATAATTCTCTTTTTCCCCCTTTAATAAAACAAAAAAAAGGTGTCGTTTCTCAAGTGGATATTTGTTTCTCTCAGTTCTGCTAGTTGGCACGAAGTATTTCCTTCCTCCTTTGAGTTAAACAACGTCACAAAATACGTACGCTCTGTTACACTTCATTTACAGCATTTAACTTGATTTGCGCGACTTTAATAAACACCGCTTCTAAGAAGCTAGAAGACGAATTTAATGCAATATTTCAGGACAATCCAGGCATCAAAGTAAATAAGTCAGGAAAATATTTGAAGCATGCTTACCCCCACCACACACTAACGCACAGACGCACTCTACCTCTCTCTTTCTGTTTCTCGCTCCATGTAGGCAATATTTTATTTACCAGTTTATTACAAAGCCAGTTACTGAAACAAGAGATATCTGGGAAGGACGTTGCATGACGCTCTCAAAAGCGGGTTAATAAATATGTCAAAACAGTTTTAAATGCTTATATACTCGTGTTAAATAGGACTTCACTTAATTTTAATTCTGGATTGAAAATGCGGCGTCTCTGCGTAAGATGCCACTAGTCATGGGGGAAGTTGCTTCCTGTGACGGAAAAGATACATTAATGTGAGGAGAAATGCTTAAATGATAAAAGATATGAGGAACTGATATATTCGTAAACATAACTATTATTGTGCGTCCAAATCTCTGACGTTCACCAATATGGCACTAGCGAATAGTAGCAGTGCAGCGTTGCGTCATACGAACATTACAATATTCTGTTTTGAGAAATTTATCACACTATCCTGGTAAATCAGATAATACAATAGCCTAACTTTTGCGCGCTTTTACATTACAAATAAAAAAATCTGATGTGTTACACTCACATGACTTTCTCTACTCTTGTACAAACTATTTTTACAAACGCTTATTCTCCATCTACTTCATGTTAATCGAGATAAACATTTGCAGACTCTGTCTTATTGCTAATTTTCTTGTAGATGTAAGGGGAATATATATTTACAAGGCCAATATAGAAATACAGTAGCCTTTAAGCACATACATATTTCTTAATAGTTGGTTGCTAGGTGCAGCACCATTCCCTTTGCCACAGATTAATACTCTTTGCATATCCAAGACAAAAAAATGAATAACGAATTCCCATTTGAGAAAATAAGTATTGAAAAATTTAAGGGAATAACAAGCAATATCTCGAAAATGGTTCACTCAACAAAAAAAAATGATTATGACATAAATTGTGTATTTTAACGCGGTCTACATTTTTTGTGTAGCAAAATTTTGTCTATCTCTTATGGTTTACCAGTTATGCAAAAGTCGTTCACAATAAGAATACTTTTGGAGATATTCCCAGAAAATTCAAGATATACACTTTATTTGTCATGAAAATATCTTAAACATATGATATATTAATCAAAATCGTTAGAGCCATTTTTGAGAAAATTAAAATTTTCGAAAAATCTTGCATGTAAAGGGTAATCTGGGTTGGGGGGATTTTCTTGAAAACCTTCGTGTCGCATCTCTGGAAGATACTGGACCTAAATACCAAGTTTGGTGTTTATCCGACTGTTCGTTTCTGAGTTATGCTGTTCACAGACAGACACACACACAGACACACACACGGATATGTTTTCAAAAATACTTTTTTGGATTCAGGGTGTCTCAAAACATGTATTTCCGGTGAAACCTCGGTATCGAATTTTTGGGTGGAATACAATACTTCCCCTACTTACTATACGTTGTAGAGAAAGTAATACGTGGGTTTTAAAATATGAATTTATGACTCTCATACAAAATAATTTTTTTCTGGTAACCTTTTCGGCCTTCACCACAACATGTCACAATATATTGCAAGAGCTCATTAGCACATCTATCGTAGGTGCGACTTTTCTGCAACTTACAAGAATTTTTGAAATTTCGAAATATTTTAGTGAAGTTATCTGTTCCCTTCTTAGATTCTTGATAAACAAAAAGCAATTTTCATTCTCTCTATATGTGTGCGCGTGCTTAGAAAACTGTCTGATCAATGTTAGGATTTAGAGAAGCCTTGCACTCTGCAAGCACTAAAGCAGGGACGGTTTCAAGATCTCACATCATATACATACTTGTAACTGTTATAATGTAACATAACGTACTCTATACGAGCAAAGCGTTAATTTTGGAACCGATTATAAACTTAATCGAATGACCGTGTTTGAGCAAATTTGGTGGATTGTTATATTTTAACAGTATAATTAGGCCTATGGTTATTTTTGGAAGAATTCTATTTATATGACTTTTTCAAAATACCACTTGCACTATTTTGTCCTACCACTGAACCTCTTCGCTTTTAAAGATTTTCTTAATATGAATTATACTTTGCTACTGCAGAACGTAATTGCACATTGTACGCTCCTAAAAGGTATTTTAACTGCAAAATCGTCCCAAAATGTTATTCAGAAACGTTATACGAAATATATTATAGCCAGAGTGATACAAGAACAGAGATAATATTGTTACCATTGAAATCAAGAAAAAAGATTATAATCATGTAAGTCTTATAATCATGTATTTTCATTTCTGAGAAGCTACAATTAGTGTTTTATATAGGTATCAATGTAGGTTCAAAAGTAAATTAGGTAGCCATTTCCTTAGATAAGTCAGCTGAGAGTTCTGCCATGAGCCATGCAATTTTGAAATTCCTCTTCTTAACTGAAGATAAACCTGAAGCTTATCAGAAAATTTCCAGATGAGCTTGTACCCATATGATAAATGTAACATTACGCAAAACCACGTTGCTTTCCATGACTGCAATCCTTAAGGACACGGAAATTTTCTAAAAATTAATTTTCGCGAGATGACGAAAGTTTCAGTTGAGGGACGAAATTATTATCAGAAAACTATTTTTGTTTGCATTCTATGGCATGACATTTGGAAAATAATACTGATTTTATTTTAGATATATTTATATTCATTAAACTGTACAATAAAATAATGAAGCTTATGTATTGAAGAAGTTATTTTGTTTAGTGTTGAAGTTTGTTGATGTTAGCTCTACGTATGGACGTCAATTTGAAAAAGTTGTTTGTTGTTGGAGTTGTTTGCACCACGCTTTGGGCGTCAGTTTTAAGTAGTTTGTTACGTAATATGCTGCTACGTATGTAAAGCCGATTTGAAGATGTAGTTTTGTTGTTATGCTCCAAGTTTAAAAATATTATATTAACTTTGTTATTAAACTGCTTCTATAGATATTATTTATGTTTGTTGTTGCCTCGGCTGTGTCAGTATTACTTAAGAGATACGTTTCTCTTAATCAGGGCGTGGTGCGACAAGAATGTACGCTTACACAGATTTTAAGTTTAAACTCACTTCTTTTTATTAATCCTTGACGCAAATTAAATAGCACTACACTGATATCAAGAGCTGTGAGATTCTTTTATTTAATACTTGCACTTTGTTGACCATATACTTAATTTTCGTTTCACACGAATACGTAATATTTCTCTAAAGAACACATCTTCCATCCGGTTACTACCAAGGTCTGCAGGCAGCTGAACAGATTTCAACCGTATAAACTTTTAAATCTTTGTATTTCAAATCTCTGGTTGGCTAATCCTATTCCAATAGAATATCTGCATTTTACTAAAGCTTTTTCTGGCTGTTGATTGGCTATTTTTAAACTGTCACAAAAATTTACATTATTGCTCCTAATCATGACTAGTAGCATTCAAACTCTCAAACTCATTATTGCCTCAAGGTTACCTCATTGTTACTTCATTGTTAGCAACTTTAAACTTATTATTCTCACAGCTCTTACATTATTAAATTACATTATGCATTCACATAACATTATTGAACATGTTTACAATAATATAAGCGTATGCAATAACTGTTACATACATTTTAAAAATTATTACTTACATATTGCTTCAAGGCGGGCTGTTATTGAAATTACATATTATATAATTTAATTGAAATTATTCAAGTGTTAAAAATACTGCCTCAGTATTAGCTGGGATAAAGAAAACCTTATAACTGTCTGCATAGATATAGGTACAGACCGGATCATACAATCATGAAAAAGAAAACCAACAACAAATTCAATAGGCACACCCTTAACTATAGTTTCATATGTGGACGATTACGTTGTTATATCAATCTCAGAGGGTAGTTGACAAGGATTCTCTCTGATATCTTAACAAAAAGTAGTGAAGCATTGCGCTATAGACCATAAGTTAAAGAAATTAAAGAAACTTAAAAAGAAGGTATGAGGAAGTAAGGCTTTCCAATTAGAACATTACAAGCAAGCTGCGTGCTGTACCAGAGTGAGGCTTCACTATTAAGGAAAAAGAAGCTTTTAATGTATAGCTCAAATGGAGATTTTACTTCCGTCATTGGGAAAAAACAACAGAGATTAAATAAGCAAGGAATTGAAGTTGACGAGGAGCGCAAAACATAGGCAGAAAAAGGGATAAAGTCAATTAAACTGAACATTTTAAGGTAACGTTAGAACAGCAAAATATGCGCTGGGTAGGCAAAGGAAGAAGACCAAAATGGAGACAAGTTGCTATATCAGGACAGTGGAAAAAGAATGCCTAAAGCCTTGGAAGTAATAAGAAGAGTCTCTTTGCAGATTTACTTGCCGTACAATAAATCTCACCTTAACGATACCATTGATACCCAGAGTGGCAAAAGCATTTTATGCTAAATCCATAGAATGGCGTCCTTCTTGGCAAGCTGTTAGCAGTATTTCTATTTTCTGCTGCGAGTTTGCTGATATCCCCAGCTTTATATCACAGTTGATTATAAGGCAACATGACGAAATTGGGGTGGTGGCATATCAATGGAAACCTCGTGTATTAATAGCTAATATCAAAAACATGTGACTATGTTTGATATATTGGAAAGTTAAGTCGAATTTTGGCCGTAATATTTTTTATATAAATCCCATTGCACAATTTTTACTATTATACAGGACATTGAAATATTTCCTTATGGAAGGACTGCCAGGTATTTAAATTGAAAATACGGGAAGGTTTAAAACGTTTTTCTCCTTCAATCACCATTTTATATTCTTGAACTTTACCTCATCGTTGTATTTTCTCGAATGTATTGTATTCTGCGTTACTAAATAATATTCATATTGAAGAATATTAAAAGAAATATAGGTATGTTTGCAAAGGAGTAAGTTTGTTTATTAGTTCCTCGATATATTCACATGTGGAAGACTGAACCTATCGCGTTAAAATTCGTACGTACATAGAGATAACTTATTGCTGTAATTTACAGCTTTCAGTTCCATTTCCTAAATGACTAAAATGAGTGTAAAGGATATTTACATGAGTATTAGCCGTGTGAGCATAGTGGATAAGGTAATTACCGAATTAACTATTTTTCTTTAAGCCTTAACTGGTGACGTGGTGTTTGGCAGACTGCTCTGAACACAAAAACTAAAGCTCTGAGCAGAATTTCTTCACTGCGACCTTATGTCAACAGTAATTTCTTATCTCTATCTGAAAAACATCTCACTCTCAAATTTTCTCCCTCAGTCTTAGTTATCTTCTGAGAGGTAGTCGCTCCATAGACACCACGTTACCAGTTTTATAGCTGTAAAAAATATACAGTGAGAAAAAAGCAATAATTTTATTTTCTTTGAACTGGAATAATGATTGGCGGTGCTGGTTCCTCTCGATCGGTCATATCACATGATTCTGTTTTCGATCTTCCTTTCTTTCTGGTGATAAATACCAACAGTTGAAGAGAGCGTAGCTAAATAAACAATTTCCTGCCACGTGATGTTGAAGAAGGTTAGGAAATTTGAGGCCTAACTTATGTTGAAGTTATATACAATGTTTGGAAAGAATTTTAAAGATGAAATACATTTTGATATTTGAATGTTTGGTAATTGGAAAATGTATGGACAGTACAATTTTGCCGATACTTCCAAAGTTTGTTTGTTTTTTCTTGAGTGAACACTCAAAAAATCATTCTTTATCTTAAATACTGATGTCTAGGAAATCCAATAAAAATGTTCTTCAGTTCAACTTATGCTTATAATGGATGATATAGACGTTTTCCTAGAAGTACTCATTTTTCGTCTTGTAAATTTGTATAATTATACTAAGTATTTTACTTTTAAATAATATTTAGCATTAATATGCATTATAATAAAATTTATTAAAGTATTCTTGTAAGAGCCTTTTTAAAATAAAAATAAAGCATCCTGACGCAAAAATTAACCGCTATAAGCGTTAAATGAGAGTGTCTGCCAGACACCAGGTCACCAGTAACGTTATTATTTTCGCGTGTCACCAGTTAATATTTAGCATATCCATCTACTAAAATAAGTATATCTCAACCAGGTAACAGTTAAGCAAAACAAACACCGATAAACAAAATAACACTTCTCTTTCTTCTTCATATTTATGGCCGGCTAGCTGAGCTGTAATCTATACTAGCATTATAAACAGAGAAATGTTTATGCGTGTATATACAGAATGGACAATTTAAATTGAGACTGTACAGTATCTCCAAAACCAAGCGTTGTAGAAAGAAATGTCTTTAATAAAATTTGCTTGATATTTTGGGGGAAAGTAAATGTCATTAGTCGTGTTTTGTTTGGAGGACGTTATGATAGTAATTTTAAGATCAATTACATCTTTTTATGTGCATGTATGTATACATGGTAACGATTTAGCCAATAAAAAAGTAGAAGACGCAGCAAAACAAAATAGAACGAATCTGTTTATAATGCTACAATACGCATGCGATACAGTAGCATCTGTGACATCGCGTCAATTGCTAAAACAACTAATAATTTGGGGGCCACAACAGTACCCAACGACAACGAAGTGACTGTTGGAATCCTTACCTGATTTCATTGTTATATAGATAGTTTTAAACCAGTTAAATTAAGACTGTTAAGAACTCGGTGCCACATTTTCCCGTATAAGAAAGAGTAATAAACGCGAAAGCCATCAAGATGTAAGGTGTACGAGCTTATTAAGAATGTTGCAAATAGGGTTAATTTGGCTCGTCTGCATTGATACTGGCATTTTGATGTTTTGGTTGCCGGGGACACATTAGCATCAGAGATCTGCACGTAACAGAATACACTCCATTAATGTAATAAACTAAAATAATACTAAACATCTGTATTTATTAAAGAAAGAACCTGAATGCCGGCGAGCATAACACTTTTTTGCGAGAAATTTAGCCCTTGTTTAGCTTAAAATGCGAGATTTGCGAGACTCCTTTTATTGTTATTGTCAGCGGAATTTGCATTGAGAAGTAGTATGAAAACGTTTTACATTTTTTTTATATTTAACCAAAGCATCAATGTGTAATCATGTGAGGAATAATATACAGCTGTTTCTGAGTAATATTACCAATATAGCTTTGTTACGCGTTAGAGCCGTTTCCAAAATGTTTAACCGGCTTTCCCTGAGTGTAATTGCTCTTTGTATTCACCAGTTTCGCGTCTACTTAATTGAATATTGATATCAGATATTTTTATTGTGTGAAAACTGCGAAGTCTTTATAATATTAAATAACTACGGTACCAAAGTGAAGGTACACTTGTTTAAAACAAATCTGGTTGCTACAAATTGGTTAATCCGAAAACTGAATCTGCAATAGTAAATAGTGCTTAATATGCCATTCGCTTTGACTGTCTAAAAATTATTCTGTCATTCTGATAATTAGTGTATTTTCTTAGAGGCCATATAACACTTTTAGAACATGGAACGCGGTTCAGAAAATAATGAAAACAAGGTTAAAATTGCATTTTTAAAGGGACGATGACCCATAAACATTTTTGAGTCATTGCACAAGAATTTCATAAGGATATGCAGATGTAAACTAAATGAATAAAATCACAATTCCTGGTTCTAAGAGACATCCGTACAACACCTGTAAGCTGCTAGTATATGATAAATGCATACTCCATTATGTTTCTACTTGTTCACAAACTTTGTGTTAAACCAAATTGTATACCTGTAGCTTGATATGGGAGTAGTGCAGAAATTTTGTATCAGCAATTTGAACACTTTTAATATAGATGCTTCTAAACTGTAGTAACTAACATCTCCTTATAATATCAGTTTATCACAAAAATTAATTTTACAGTGAATCACAAAATAATTCATAACCTTCACAAAATAATAATGAATAAAAACAATTAATAACTAAACGGGCTATTCTTCACAATTTAAGAAAAGCAAGTACCAGATCCAAAACCGATATGTAGAACAATCAAAAAGAGGCAAAAATTCAATCAAAAGAATCACACTTTTCTTCGAGTTATTCAATGGAGCCCACATTTTTGAAAAGTAACTGTGTCATAATGTGTGATCCATCTAACAAAAGTATTTCGATCTGTCATATAAAGCAACAAGTCAAACTTCTTAAGCAGCCAGTATAAACTACAAAAAGAGCTCAGAAACGGTTTGAAAGTTTAAAGATTGTAGAAATATTTCCAAATATAGTATCCGAGAAATTAAAAAAGAGAGGTCTCAAGTATTGTTAAACCATAGAAATAGGATGACCGCAGACTTAATGTGTGGTTCTAGAAAGGAAAAGCAGAGTAACTAATAATATCTGTATACTTATTATTACAAATGCGTCCGACTTTGGAGGTAGAAAATGTATGCTTCGCATAGAACGTAATACTAGCAAAAGAGAATAACATGTATCTATAAAGCTGTATGAAACATGTAATAAGCATAATAAGTAAGCAGAAAATATAGGGCCGCTTGGTGGAGTTGATGTGTTAGTTTTTATGTTAAAAGTTGCCAATATAGATTAATAGTTCTAGAAACGTATACCCCTTATTCTAAATATATCTTTACTACTATTTAAGTTGTCGGAATAATTTCTAATATTCTTTAAAATAATCCTACCTTGAATAGTTCTGAAGCTGTAAGCTTTTAAAGCGGATAATAGGTTCTACCATCTTCAAGCACGCATTATCATTGTTGGTACATATCATTAAAAGCTATTTGTCTGAAAGTTTTCGGATTTAAAATAAATTAATTTACAAATGATTTACCTTTAAGCTTAAGAATTGTGTCACGTTTTCTTATTTAAAAATGCTTATATACTGAATAATGGTTTAAAAATATGTATTTTTGACGGAAAACCATGAGGTTCACAAGAAGGAAAATCCATAAACGGGCAAATATGGTATTCCTATTTTAAAAGTGTGACTAAATATAATTTATATTAATCTGAGAAGTAATTATCATACAAAATCCAGCGTACAGCTATTTTCCTAATAATCGGTCTGAAGTTCAAAGATTTCGGCGAAAAAATGAGCAAAAATACGTTAGTATCAAAATATACTGAGAATCATTGATAGATACATATTTAAAATCCTTTTATGCATAAAAGTGAAGCAACATTGCTTTTTTATCTTAAAAATTCAAACATAAGATGCACTGTTTTCAAGATTATGTTTGCAAGTTTGTGTTAGTGTACACTGATAACTGGTGCAGCAGAAATATGATCAGGCAATATGTACCATTAACATTTAATAAAATGTAGTTTTGGAAAAGAAGCAAAAAAGTCGTTTATTAGTTACAATATTCCTCATTGACATATACAAATTTAAATAATGGCTATAAAACTAGAGCAGATATTGATTCCTCTTCAATAAAATTATCAAAATGCATTAGGCAGTTACAAAAATAAATACTTTAAAATGCAAAGTATTACCAATTTTAACCCCTTAACCTAATGTATGCGCAGAAACACACTGTACAGAGACAAAATGTTTCAGATTTCTTTCTATAACAGCTTTTTAAAAAATGTACAAATAATAGTACATGTGTTAAATATTTTCAAAATAGTTACACCTTAAAACAAAATATTTAAAATTTCAAAGAATTGTTTTATGAGTGATAAAAATTGTATTAATACAATATGTGCAGCCTTTCGAAAATTTTAATTTGTTTAATGGTAATGTTAAGCAAAATAAGGGTCGCACAAACTCTAAAGTTTTCTTAAGATCGAAATCACGCCAACAAGGAATAAAAACAACAAACGGGCACCCTTGCTAGTTTAGATAGTCATACCAAATAGAGCAGTGTTGTATTATACCCGGATGTTCTATTGCTGCATTAAAGTATCAATAAATTAGGAAGATACTGGAAATAGAATTTCCCTAATGTTTCCGAGAGGGAGTTCAATCAGTTTCTCCAAAGAGTGATAAAATCTGCGCAAAAATTATAAAAATAGACGCTTTGTGTCCAGGGTAATCTCAGAAATAACTCAACCAACTTTGATCATTCTTTCACCTTTGAAAATTCTTCCCGATGGATACAGCCTACAAAATATTCAAAATTTAAGGAATGGAGTGAATTACTTTCGATACGCTCTCCGTGAATATAAATTATAAGGAGTTATTTTTGGCCCTGTATAGAGAACCGGATATATTTTAAGGCATTTCAGTCGTATAGAGTGAAGGTGGGTTTAAAGTTACGGGACGCCTGTCACATTGATACCATAAAGTTTCTTTGTAATTAGGTTGAATATTGATGCCAGGGAATATTTTTAGTGTGATCTGAACAAAAGTCATAAAAATGTGGTATATGGTTGATGAAAATTGCAGGTCACCTTAATCCCACAAAGATTTTTAAGCTTTTACTTACAAATCCTACCACATGTTCTTTATGGATAAAAGCTTATGCACGCTATTCTTCATATTAACCAGCTTCGCCTCTGTTTCGTTAATTATGTCAAGGTTTCCTGCATTACGTGAAAACTAAGTATCTTTTATATTATTAAATAACTATGGGATCAAAAATAAGTATAGAGGTTTAAAATTTCAGCTAATGTGATTATGTAAAAATTACGTAAAATGGTTAAGTAATTTTTAGACCGATAATTACTCCCCCAGCAAAACCAGACTTATACGAGTAGATGTAGCATTTCATAACTGGGAAGACTTAAGGGGAGGTTAAGGAAGTCGGACGTTTCGCCGAGGTTTCACAACCTTTTACGTGAATATCATCGGGATTTTGATACGTTATAAGGAACAATAGAGCTATACGAAATTACAACTGTAAGGGTTGAACTGTAGAACTTATCACAAAAATCTTCTAGATCATTGTATAATAATTAAATAAAAATGGGATACTTAAATGAAGTTACTTAAATCGTCATTAGAGCTTAAATCCTACTCGGGGAAGCTAACTAGCACCTCCTAACGCTAATTTTATCTAATTTCGTAATTATAACTCCCTCCAGTTCATCTAATCACATACCTCTTATTTAGTACTAAAAACAGGAATTTCAAGACTTATGAATTATGTGAAATTGACAACAAAATGGTCAGTGATTTATTTGCAAAATAGAATATTCTCGTATGATTTTGAGCTTCCTAAATGAGCCGTTAGAAGAGATTAATCTGTCATAGGTATTATAGATTTACCTCAAGTAGGTCTGATACAATTGGGAAAACATACTTTTGTAAAATTAAAATGTAGAGCTAGTAAGTGGTAAAATATGTTGTTATAACATCATTTGGTCTATATAAACACAAAGGATTTATATTTTCAAAAGAACTGTCGGCTCTATTCGATGCCCTCTCACGTTTTGGGAGCAGGTGGATGGCGTCAGGGGATTCCCTAATTCTATGAGCTTACATTAATAGAAACATAAGATATTTTTCTCACCCAATTCAGCTCATAAGTGCCTTATTCAGTTGTTATGGAAATATTGCTGCAACTTTATACCAACACAGTTCGATTTTATTCTATAGATATGAAGTGTATCCAGGCGTAAAATTAAATTACTTTTGAACCCTTCAAAGTTAAGGGCATGCAGCAACTAGTTTGACATTGAAAACACGGCTTCCTATTGTGTTGTTATTAGCAAGCAAACACTGTACACATTTAATAGTCCTCGTTTTCCCAGCATTAGTCTTACCTAACTTTTGGCAGGAGAGATCACATTTTATGCTGGCATCACCAGATCTTAGCTGTATAAGCATCACAGAAATATTTTATGCCGGGACCATCGATTTTAGCTTTAAGCGTGTCACAGAAATATTGAGGTTGATATTGAAGAAACCACGATGGATAGTGTCTGAATATACTCATTATTAAGGGAATATAACTTCGTACAACCAGAATATATACTGCGCAATGAAATAATCTCTTAGAAACATGCCAGTGGTACTCCGAGGATTAGGATGTTCTATCCTTCTCTTCACAGAAAACCCCAGGCTGACAACATACAACAGCCCCCATAATTTTGTAAAATGCAGGGTATCCTTGTTATTTGCATGCAAACCAAACTGCATAATTTGCAGTTGAAGAAAAATATTTGCAACGTAGAGTACCGTGATTTCGAATGCAGTAATAGGAATGTAAGGAATTTAGCATACATAATGCATGTAGCATTCAGCTGGGTAGCTGCACACAAGTTACGGGCAATAAGTGCCATTTTGTGGGATAACTATTTAGAAATGCTTCGGTTTTAAATGCTCTTGTAGCAATTCTACATTAATTCTTCTGCTGAAGAAAGTTTTTATAAAAGTCAATGACAGCACAATTCCCTAATTTCTCCATGTCAATAAATTATGTATCACAGGAAACGGGTTTTATGTAATTAACAACAGATAGTTGATTTATGTACAGCAGCAGTAACCTCACTTTTATAATTAAAGTCCACAACAAACAGCTTTAATATACTGGTATTTTCTTTACAAACGAGTTTTATCCCCTTTAAACTTAAAAACTTACCCAAACTAACACGACACCTACCACTCAGTTCTGGAAATTTTGTGAAACAGTTGACTGGGGCTAAGTGCGTATTTTACTACGTCACTAATGGCGAGGTTATGCTGTACGGCGCTTTATACTAATTAGCAGTTCTATCATCTCTACAGCAAAGTGCAGAGTCCCTTAATTTTTAACGCTGTGCTTTTTATGTACCATTTGCGCTGGAGTTGCTAAAACCTTTGAATGGACTACAAAATGACGTCTGGCATACTCTCCACAAAGTGGTCACCATGCTTGTCACTAAACGCAAGTTTATTGAGAGGGACATATGTCGCTTCTGACACCACTGTTTGAAGTTATTCATAAATTAAGAATGCAATAGTAACTGCGGCACTGCACAATCTCTGGTGAGCATCTTCTGGACACACTATAGTACTTGAATATCGTTGCTGCATTATTCACATTTAGGACATAAAATAACATTTATTTAGTATATAAATAAAACAAAGAGTAGGGAAATGAAACAGTCTTCGTTTATTAATTAAGGACATTTGCCTCTTCCATACTTACAACGTTTATTTTAACTTCATGCAACATAAGTTTGTAATAATCTTCATTCAAACTATCCCGACTTTGTAGAAAACCAGCTTGGAGCAAACCTACACTTTGAAACCGCATGCTTTCCAGTAGATACACTTGAAGGATCATGTGAGGGCTATGTGTGATGATATTCTGAAGGTGACCATGGATGTCTTACTGCATTAGCGGAATTATTATATTATCTTTTACTAATTGCAAACGATAATATAATTGCCAACTCAGTTCCTTCGTGTATCTCTCATTTTAATGTTGTAAACAAAGAAGATAATAGAATTAGTATTTTATTTATTTACATTCAAGGTAATAATTAATTTGAAACAATATCTTAATTATGAGTTACAGAACATAACGCTTCTTGTTTATATCTAAGAATTCGATGCTAATGGAGAAATTTGTGTTCAAAATGGGGATATTTACATAAGAATTATGAATGCAATTAAACATCACTGTTTTATTTGAACATAGAGTAAATTAAAATCAGAATTAAGTTATTTTGCTTGCGTTTAAATTGAACTCGTATATGTAATGCTGTCCACAGTACGCGCTTGACAATTTTCTGTGATCTGCGCGAGTGTTACATTGTTGCAGTGAGTTAACTCCAACGCAAATTATGATTTATACAAAATAAAATAGGTAAACTGTAGCTCATGTAGACACTAAAGGCACTTAAGAAAGTGAGAATCAAAACTAATATAGATAACCTATTTTTCAATCTCATACTGTCCTAATACTTCTGTATGCGAATTATATCGCGAAAAAGCACGGGAAAGGTACTTTTCTTTCTGCTAAAATGAGTATTCAAAGACTAAAATGGTATAGATTTTCATTCATCTTTGCATACAGAACCAGTGGTACCCTGTAAACGTATCGCCTGACACACTCAGGCGAATATTACTCGAGAAAAAAGATAGGGTATTTTAAAATATGCATTTTTCATTAAACCGCTTTCATTTTTTTAATTTATTTTCGAGGTATACCCTGTGGCAGTTACAGCCGCCTCTTCCTGCTTCTCCGCGACGCACATACTGGTGGGTCTCGAAGTCAGGAATTCTCCTGGATCTCCTCCCAGAACCGGTCCGCTCCATCCTTTCCTTCTCCTCCGGCTGTTTGGATCTTACACGTTGGTGCTTTTAACAGCATGAGGATCTAAATGTCTCAGGGTGTAGAGATTAGAATATTGATAATGAATGATCTCTTGCAGAACACACTTATTTACTCGCTACACTCGTGAATTTTTTTTTCGCGCGATACCATGAACATTTTTCTCGGTAATTTTGCGCCACAAGGAAACAAATGCGATCTTCCGGGCACTTTGTAGTACCCCTCTATGCACTCCGTTTATTACACCTTCTTTTCCCCATTGTGTTCATGGTTTTCATGCCCCAACTTCGCACCAACTTAGATTTTTTTTTTTTTGTGCGCGCGCATTTCTCCTGATACGGGTATTACTCAGGAGGATGAGATCTAAAATGACTGATGACGGATGCCGAAATGACGCTGGGATCTTCTTAATATTCATATTTATAGCCTTTTTAAACTGTTTCCAACGCCTCAAATTCAACTTCCGACTGGCTAGTTTCATCGAGGTTAAATCTGAAAATTCCCAGCGATTTACAAAATGTCAACCTCCCATTGGTTACAAATCTCTGCGTTACTGCTAATATTAAACGTGTTACAGTTGACAAAGACGGTCTCACTCCTCGGAAGAGGCTTGCGAGGTTAAATGATTTTCTGGGTAGGTTTAACTTAAGAACCTACCCATACTCATGATACAGTAAAGTTACATATATATACACAAGACTTACGAAAAGAAAATATTCCAGAAATTACATGTAACAAAAATTTACTGTGCTAAATCATATACCTAAATATTGAATAAAGTTAAATTTAATGTTAAATATTGGTGTGCCGGGAAGTTTACGACTCAACTCTTTGATTGATCTGTTGGTTGGAACTTCCAATATATCAGGCCACATGTTTCTGAAATGTTACGTCCTTTCCTTTTGTTTCTCATCTGACACACAAAGATCATTAAAATATTAAAAACAGCATGCAATAACAAGCTTCTTCTAAAGATGTTGACTGTTGTACTTTCGTCCTATATGCTTCTATGTAATTGCAACAGAGTGTGTAATGAAAGCATTTCGTAAAACATATATATATCAGTAGCCTGACATATAAATATTTTCAGAATACGCATGAGAATAAATTATAGTTGAATGAGAAAGCTGTCTGAATGTAATACATAGGATTTTTTCTCAACTGTGTTAAATAGGACAGACAATTTTTTTATTATTTCCCTCCTTCCTTAAATACAATAGCAGTTATAAATGTAATAAAAATGACATTTTATAAGAAAATACACCACCTGAAGACCATAGAAGATGAACCAATGTTTTTAATTACAGAAACTGAATGATTTAATTTCTAATGTAGTTTTATACCGAACAACTCGGTTGTCATCTCGAAGATTTTCTGTAAGCGTTTAGCATGGACTTCCAACTTCTATTGAACACTCAAAGTGCAATGAGATACGCTCTTGCGCAGCTATACAAAAGATGGCGGAATTAAAACATGAATTTACATATTATGTACTAAATGTGACTGCGTACATATAGGCGTCTTTCTAATTGATCCGTAATCCTATAGATATACAATTTGTTTGTGATATTGCATCAATGTGTTAGGTGGTATTTAATTGAGAAGAATCGAAGGAGAGTAAGAACGTACTGAATAATAAAATATATACAAAACTAACTTTATAATACTTGAACTCTGTTTTATTGTAGCAAATCTTTTAGCGCATTCTGTGAATACTGTACATTACACTATTTCATCACATAGTGTAGTTTAGTCATCTATCTAAATAAGTAAATCAGGTGTTAGTGTGTGAGAAGAAGGAGCTTAGGCGCACCCACCATCTAGCAAATCGCATAACATTAAAAATGAATATCTGTAGCGGCTGATTCATGTGCTATAGCTAAACACGTGCGGTATCTAAAGGCCGCTATTTATAAATATTTAACTCTAGAAAAACACTGGTTCTTTGAATCAATACGTTTTCACTATGAGAAAAGAACTTCCTTAGATTGTCACTTAATCGAGTTTTACATACCTCAGAAGTTCGCTTAACATTGCGTTTCGCAGCGCTTCCTTATGCTCATTGTTTATGCATGAGAAGCAATTTGCATATGGAATGTGAGCTGCTTATAACTCAAAGGTGGCGATTTTCTTATTTTTGAGCGTAAAAGTAGTTTTCCGGAACAAGGGTCTTAAACGGCATTATAAAAGGACTCTTAAAATATACTCCACACAAGGTAAATATCGCGTAAAAGAGAAACTGCGAAAAAAGGGTTTATACAGATATTTTGTTTGCAAGAGGGATACAAACAGAAGACAGAGCCTCAAATACTGCATTCATATATTACGTGGGTAACGCACTTCACAATAAACCTTTATGGCGACCATTGCTTTCTCTTGCTGAACATTTTATATAAACTTACGTAATATAAGCGATCATTCATTTATTATTTCACCCCATTTGTTTCCTCTCCTTGCCATGGCTCGTGACAGTCAGGCTTGTAGAGAATTTTTTTTCCTGACGTGTTTGCTCTTAAAAAGCGTAATATGTAACATTTTAATGGCAACGGCATAGTTTGCACACCTTGTTAATAAACCATTCCTAATAATTAAATATGGGATAAGTACATCGCAAAATGCATTACTATTTAACGAATTAAAGCTCAAGTGAAAGTTGCAGCTCACTAACACCATCAGTTACTTCTAAATCAAAGCCTCCAATAAAGGAGTTAAACAAATTAAATGATAAAAGATTTATGTGTTGTCTGGTCTTTCTCTGTCCACTCTTCTATGTTATTTGAAGGCTTCTCCTATTTGCTACCTCCCGAATGAAATCATGTACTTCTCCAAAACTGCTCTTTATTGCTGTTGTACTAATAGTTTGTACTTTTTTCAGACAATATGAATTAGTAAGAATATAATTTTGATAACTTTTAAGAGAAGAATTAAACAAATCTGGAGTTTTAGTGTTAATTATAATGTTTTTCTTTATTTAGACAGTATTATGTGTCATGGAAGAAGTCAGCATGTATTAGATAATAACTTATATATATACATGTTTCATATTTGTTACACAAAGAAGCAGAGCTACCTACACCCAACAAAATAATGTAGCTTTGGAAGTTCAACAAATAGCATAGGAAATACACAGTCTTGGAAAATACTTATTTAAAAATACGGATCAATCAATTGTAAGATTCTCTTAAAGCAGTGATGTATTTAAAATACTATATCAATGAGATTACACCAATATCATAAGAAATACCCAAGTCTCATGTAATTAAATCACTTATTTAAGGACATTGGTCAACTAGCTTTTAAATTTAACCACTGCAGTGCAGTATTTCAAATACTATGTCAATGAGAATATAAGAATTAACACAGGAAATGCATGAACTCATTAAAAATATCATTTATATATAGACTGGATAAACTAGCTTTAAAGAATAGTGCTGTAATTGAGATTTATCACAGCGTATCTTAAAATCACTTAATGACGTCGTTCATCTATGCTTTTTTGCACAAATATCCTATATGAGGATATATAGATAGATGTGTGTAGACTAGCACAGCGTGCAATTTCACATATGTATGTCACTCAAAACTCTTGGTCACTGCATTCAGGTACTGAATGAAGCAGTGGACAAACTGAATCATGCTTTCTTTACATTCGTAGCTGCAGAAACAGAAACTCCGGAAAGAGAATTGGATTTCGGTTATAAATTACAAAATAGCACTTGAAACTGCAAAATCTTATACAGCTTTTCGGAAGGCGAATTTGTTAAACAGCGTTGCTGACGAAAGTGCGGACAATTCTAGTATGTCATTATGCATGTTTACAATAACTATTGTTTCTAAAGAAAAACCAAGTAATCACACAATTGTGTTATTCGATTTAAGCATTCTATTAGATATTATATCAATCCAATCTCCTTATACAATGATTTAAAACCCAATAACTGCAAACAACCCACAGATTAATACTAATAGTTGCTAATCTCAAAATTCTGTATACCGGTAAACATCAAAATGCTCCTTTTATGCAGCTTTGACAAGGTTTATAACATAAATTCCATGCATAATCTGTTTTTCATTTAATTGTTCATAACAATGTTAATATGAGATATTGGCGGCGCTTTGAATGCCGGTTAGATGAATAATTTCAAATTAACATGGAATAATGAGTCCCCCTCTGTGATGTACTACACCTCCCTTTAAAAATCACACTCAATTTAGCTAAATGTATCCTTCTAATACCTACAAGGAGTTATATAAATATATAATGAAGGTTAATCTCCATTAACCACATAAGTAGATCGAGAAATAAGCATTTATAATCATAGTTTGTAGAACAGTCATGTGAATTAAAAACAAGGATTTTTAAAGCAGGTCTTTATGCGAGACGTTTTAAATTTTATACTCTTTGCATGACCAGGATGAAACGAATTGCGAATTACCGCTTAGACAAGTACAAGTATTAGAAAATTCAACCCAACAACAAAGAATATCCTGGAAATAGTTAATGCCGTAACAAACTTTATTTGAAATAAATTGTGTGATTTATATGTTTTGGGGTTCTATTTATATGTATACCGCATTTCACATCTAAGATCATATCGGCGGCTTCGCCTTTGGAACAATTGCTCATTATGAGTGATGTTCACTCGTTAACTATTGTTAATCTTGTTAACAAGATCGTAATATGTGTTAATCTTTGTTTTTTCTTACTAAATATTAAATTCACATACGTACACACACATTTGCAATCTCAATCATACTTCCAGACTCTAGAGAGGTTTGGGAATAATCCGGGCTAAAGGAAAATTCCCACTCTCCAACCGGGAATCGAACTCGGGACCTCTGAATTTGGAAACTAGCATAGGCAGGTCATCTATATTTTTGTGCAGTAATACTTTATCTACCTCTTATGGTTTACCAATTAAGCTAAAGTCATTAAAATTTAATATGTCTTTACAGGATATTTCCAAAAAGTATAATACTTACATTTTATTTGCTATTATGTAAATATCTTAAACATGTGGTACTTTAATCAAAATTGTTACAACATTTTTGGGAAAATCAAGGATAACTAAAATGTTTCCACGTAATGGGTAGCTGGGGTGGGTAGCTTTTTTTGAAAATCTTCGCGTCACATCCTTGAAAGACGCTGAACTTACATACCCAGTTTGGTATTTAAGCGACTTTTCATTTTTGCTGTTCACATACGCTAAAACACGAACCGTTTTCCAAAAATCCGCTCTTTTGATTTCAGGGATATCTCTCGATATAGAATTTTATGGTGGAATGCAATTTTTCCTCCGCTTAATATAGATAAGCAGCAATGAAAGTGAAAAGAATTACAAATAAGCAATTGTATTGCTATAATATATAAAAATGTGTACAAGTCTGGATATTGTGACTTTGTCCAGTTTTCACTGTCATTCGCTAATGTAATATAGTTAGATTGTCTTTGTCAGTTCACTTTTCTTTGCAACGTAGCGGCGTAAAGAAATACTCGCGAAACAGTTTATTCTTTCTTCCGCTTCATTCGCCTGGGGAGTTTAATGCCTGACCTAATATCTCGCAGTAGAAGCACTCAGTATGCCACCACTATCGTCGCAACCTCACTCGGAGAACGTACTGAATAACCAGTACCTTATATCGTCTCAGAAGTGCACTTGCTTACTGATTACCTCTGAACACGCCAGCTTATATAGCCGTTGGAATGTTTCTAAAAACATTCTAGAATGATCTGGAGGGGGGAAAGGGAAAGTTGCAAAATGTTGTGGTTATCTGTCGATAGCACTTCAGGTGCTACCGCGTCTACTTATCTCTATTTATCTCTCCAACTGCCCGGTCGGTTGGCACGAACCTACCCATACGTTTGCGCCATAGTTGCTTCGTCACAATATGCATTATTATTATTATTATTATTATTATTATTATTATTATTATTAATATAATTATTCAAATAGTATTTCGAACAATCACGTAAGATTTGTTTCACTTTTCAGATAAATTCTAGTTTTATTTCGGCTGACATTAACCAAATCTCCTGAATTATGTCTATCCACACTAAATATGCACAAAATATTGAACATTAATAAAAATAAACACGTGTTCTAAACAAGGTATTATTCAACTCTTGCTAAAAAAAAAACACTTGACTTCATATTAGCCCTAAGCACGTTACGCAACAATTTCGACCTCTGTCATGCTTTTACATACCTCTGCTCCTCTCCTAAAGGTGTGATGAACCCTCTCTAAGAAAATCTTCCATTTTAAGCAGCCGCGAACTTTATGACTGTAATCTTGTATAAGTAATCCTTTCACAAGCTTCTTATAGTTTCAGCTGTTTATAGCTAAGAAATAATTCAAAACGAAGCTGGAAGTTTTCGCATGATTGAAATTAAGCATGCAAGTTCAATAAACTAAGCAACAGTACACAATGAACTTTCATACTTTTTGTTCAATGCTGTTTACGAGATAGCAATTTTAGACACCAGCCGCTCTTTAAGAGTTTCTCTTGCGTAAGTTCTCTCTTTTTCTGTTGGCAAGATGCAAATGTTAACATATTGTTGTAGATGAAACGGATCTATGTGTTTCCTTTTAAAGAAGTCGAGTTTATAAAACCCAGCTTCCTGAAGTCTTGTTTTTGTATTACTTGGTAAAAATAGCCGCATCTGCTCAATTAAGTAAACTGCAGATATATAAGTAAATATAAAACGCTGACCTGCTTAAAAGCAAAATCGTTGCTTACAAGATGTTCTTAAACTCAATAAAAAGGAAAGCAAAGAAACATATAACATCATGCTAGCGTTAATCTCTTCCGTCCTTAACGTTACACTCCTTCAAGCGTGACACACCCACCTTAACGCATAGACCATGACGTAATATATAAAACTTCACTTAAATTTTTTTTGGGGAGAGTAGAATAAAACCATAATTTCAAATACTTCCTCGCTATTTTTCGATATAAACTCCAAGTACAACTACAGAAAGAGAATGAGGCAGTAATTCATTTTTCACTTCCCATTTAAAAAATTAACAAACTTAGTTTACTTGCATTGTAATTATATTTCCATTTATGGCACGTTTTAACATTTAAAACTGAAATGTTGTTAAAAGAGTTTCAACAGACTAACAATTTTAATTCTTAAATATCGCACAATTATATTAAAAGGTTTTCTTTCCTAACCTTCAGGTTCTTCACAAAATATCATTTAGCAGAGTAAAACATGAAACAAACTGATGATGTAGAAACCTATATTATAGAAGAATGGAAATGTTGAACTCCACTGCGCCTTCAAATTAAGCTCTTCGGCAATAAAAAGTGTCTTGTTCACCGACACAGCGTCTATACCACTTTTGGCACAATTCAGCATCCACAGAGCACGCACCACATAGGTTCACCTCCGCCCCTTAATGGCTTACTATACTCCATGCAGGTAGGACAGAGAAGTTGCCTGTTTAATCCTAAATATCATATACATCAGTAGTGGCGAAAGCGCGACTCGCGAGGCACTGTGACTCGCAGGCGCAACTCCTTTTCTAGCCGTCTATTAATTTGTTTTCCATGTGCTGCTGAGTGGTGTAGTGCGTGTTGCATATTTGGTGACTCGAGAGAGAAAGGTATTTTCACCACCCTTGTTATACATTAATTGAAGGATTTTTTCCCACTACGTGCAGGCAATAGAAGATACCTAAATAGAATAGTAAAATGAGGAAAAACTCGTATTTTTACTTTCTCTATGACGTACATAGTAGGTAGAGAAGATATTGCATTCCGCCCAAATATTCAGCATCGAGATTTTAGTGGAAACTACATGTTTTGAAGTTTCTGAATAAAAAGAAAGGTTTTTACGAGTAGAAAAATGTGCCTGTGTGTGTCTGTGAACAGCATGTCGTCCTCCGTAGTATAGTGGTTACCATGCTAGCCTCTAGTTCCCGAGGTTGCGGGTTCAAATCCGGCGGAGGGCGATGGATTTTTTCGGGTGTAAAAATCCTTAGCATGACTTTGTTGGGAAGGGAAGTAAAGCCTGTGGTCCCGTGTCCTAGATTTACGGCATGTAAAAGAACCTCAAGCCTGATTAAGAGGCTTGTGAGCAAAATTTCCGTCTTTCACGCCCAGTATAGAATGGGACGCTAAGGACCATAGCAGTTAAAGAGCGTCAATAATAAAAACTCAATTTCTTTTGTAAACAGCATAACTAAAAACGAAAAGTCGGATAAATACCAAAATTAATATTTAGGTTCAGCACCTTCCAAAGATGCGACACGAAGATTTTCAAGAAGATCCTTAGCCCCAACCCACGGTTTCCCTGAAACATTTTACGAACATTTTTATATCCTAAAAATAGCTGAAACAATTTTGATTATAATACCATTTATTAAAGATATTTTCATAACAAAATATATATCTCGAACTTTTTGGGAATAGCCTGTAAAGTCCGCTTCATTCAGAAGGAATTTTGTATAATCTTGTATAACTGGTGAACTTCATGCAATAGAAAAGAAAGTACTGCACAAAAAGTGTAAGCATATTTAAAGATATAATTTATTCCAAATATGTTTCTTTGGAATAAGCCTTTTGAGAAATATCTGTCATTAATGACTCGAATTGTTCATTATTTGATCATTATCTTAAAGTTCTGTCAACATTCAGTTGTTTTGGCGATTGCATGGAAACAGTACCCAATTTTGAGGCCAGCATATAGCGTCCAGTTATTAAGCATTTCAATATCGCTGTTTTCTTTGCATCTATAAGGAAATGGTAATGTAGTTATTTCTGCAAAGGCTTATTTGGATTAAAAGGTGATAGATAGAAAAATAAGCTTTGATACGGAAGTTTATACCCATTAATAAACGATATAGGGTAGAGAAAGTCATGTGAGTGTAACACATCAGATGTTTTTTGTAACTCTTCTGGTACATTTTCGCATTTTACTTTGGGTATAATTGAGAAGAAGCACGCTTGGCAACATCAGGCTTCATCTTAACGGATTTTAAAAATCGTTTTTAACCATGTGGAAATGACTTAGAAATTGCGACCTCTAACATCATTAAAATGTAGCAAATAACCATCGTTTAGCATACAGAAACTTGTTATTATGCATGAAATGACTTCATCACCATTAAGATTTGCTGTAGTACAGCGAATAACAGTGAAAACGGTGTTGTTGCTTCGGTACGAATCATGTAAATACTCGTACTGCATAATTACGCGTTGCAAAATGCGTGTGCTATACAGAAAGAAGCAGGGAGCAGGGAGCAAGAGCTCCACGTGGCGAGACCCAGGTATATTTAAACAGATAATTAAGGCCCTCATAGCATGGGGACTATATTATGTTTGATGCTACGAATGAACTTTCATCATGAAATGCTAACGTACAAATACAACAATTAGAAATGTATGAGCAATGAGTGAGTTGAAGAGAGAGCTAATTTCATCAATCAACCCAGTAAGCAGAGACTAAAGGTCATTTATTAGTGCATTACATTTAGCATTAGGTAACCGGACAATAGATCACTCATTGCAGCATTAATATAATTGATGGAGAGACAGTATCGTGTCAAAACCCCCTTTCTATACCTACGTCATTTCAAGCCAAAACATGAAAAGGATTAAAAGTCAAACAGAAACGCAGTTCATACTGATTTAGTACAAATTCCCTGCAGTACTAATTCAAATTTTAGTAAACAGAGTAACACATGTAAGATTATGACTTATTAGACATGCAAGACTGAACATGCAATTCATTTTCCATTTTTATGGTTGAGTAATTCGAATAACTTATTAGTTTTCCCCACTGTAGCGTTCCTTGCCGAGTATGGACTGCAATTATACTCTCTGTTTTTCTTGTGTTATTTACCACTTTGTGGGAAAATGTGTGATCTGTTGCATTCACATCACTTTCTCTGCTCGCTCTTTTATGAACTATTCTTACAAAAGCTTATTCCACTATCTCTTCATGTAAACTCAAATAAAGATTTGTAGAAATGGTTATAATACATATTTGCTTGTAGGTGCAGAGATAATAAGAAAAAACAGCAGGCTAAGTTATGGTGAATTTTTTTAAAACGGGTCGCTATGTGTGGCTTTGAAATTCCATAATGCCCACGAGAAAAAGCGAAGAGCGACTTTGGAATTGATAATACTTTGCAAAGTATTTAATGATTAAAACCAAAAACAAGGAATACCTCGGAAATCGTTAATGCCACAAAACGTTTTATTGGACATAAATTGCTTGCTTTAAAGAGAGCTATATTGTTTGTGTAGTAAACGTTTGTTAACCTCTCACGCTTAATAATTACACGAAAGTCATTCTGAATAAAGAGGACTTCAGAAGCTGTTTCCAGAAAATTCAATGCATTTAATTTTCCATGAAAATATCTTAAACATATGATTTTTTAGAAAAATCCTAAAGCCATTTTGACAAAATCAAAACTAACGAAAAATTTTCCACGTAAAGGATAGTTTGGAGTGGAGGATTTTCTTTAAAATCTTCATGCCGTATCCTTGGAAGATCCTGAATATAAATAACAAGTTTCATTCTTAACTGACTTTTGGTTTTTTATTATGCTGTTTACAAATACACGCACACACACACACACACACACACACACACACACACACAGACATAGATGAGCGCGCGCTCACACACATGGAACTTTTTCTGAAAATGCTATATTTGGCTCCAGGGGGCCTCAAAATACATATTTTCAGTCAAATCGACACCAAATTTTTCGATACAATACAGTCCAGTCTTACTATGCACTGCTCGTTAACATGAATGGATTTTCTTGTTATCTAAGGATGAACGTACATTGGTACCATTCGAACGCATCCAGTTTATAATGCCAAGTTTTCATGCATATCTTTTCGTGGATAATGTTGAAGTGATGTTCGTTATTTTACATCCTTGGAATTATTATTCAATAATTGGACTGTTGCATTATATAATAAACTACCAAAAGCAGAAATCAATCGGTTGTACACAAATAGGTCTTATAACGCTGCGTCAACCCTGTTTGTAGTGATACTTGTATTACGCTGCCGCATTGTAGTTCAGTGTGCATTAGTTTGTTTAAAATCTGCATTCCATCATGTTTAATTGTCAGGTCAGTTGATACTTAAATGTTACATTTTCTGAGTTTAAACCTGTTTCGTAGCATACTTTTAACGCTAGTGCGCATCGACGAAATTAAACTCCTAGAGCGACAGCCGCTAGGGTACAAGCCTAACTGCATGGCCGCTGCATTCTCTGCGTCCGTCCATAGAGGGCATAAGCGGCAGAGAGTAAAATTGGGGCGGCATGTAATCGTCATTCAGAATCCTGCCGCTCTCTTTAGCGGGGTTTTCCAGGGCATTAGTGTTTGCTTATCAATGGAACGCTTGTTGGTTCACAAGGACCTCATGAAGCTGACTACATTCCGTTTTGGATTTCCTAGCGTAACAAAACTCCCATGCCAATATTGCAAATCCAACCGGTGTCTCGTAATCCGCAGACAATTATGCCTACATATCACCAAGGGGCGGTCTTGCAGCAGCTATTTTTTCTATTATCTTCCTCTATATATGCGATATCAGCAGTTTATAGCCCTGCAACCGGTTTATTTGGAAAACTAATATCACACTGATTCCAGGTGGCGAACGTTCGCTGAAAAATTAGCAAACGTTCATAAAAAGTAGCTCAATACAAACAATACTATCTTTGCATAATACAGATATATGTTTGCATTGTAACGAATTTAAGCAGCGATTGGACAACAGTTTTGGTTTTAAACAGCGCATAGAATAATTTTTTAAAATGCTCTTTAATTTTGAAAGATACAGCTAAATTTATATGATAATAACAATAATAAGAAGAAGAAAATAAGGCCGAAAAATAATAAAAAATGTGCATATTAAGAAGCTTGCTTTCTAAAATTGAAGTAGCATAGCAGAGGTATATTTACTGCAAATATCGTAAGTAAAATGTAGCATAGGAAGTTTGGACTTAAGGTTCAACAGATCTAAAGCTGAATTACTACTTAATTTTCTAACTTCTGTAATGGTTATCAAATCTCGATAAGTCTCTAATAAATCGTAATCATGTAAACGCATAAATTAAATCTGTATACCGAATTTGAAATAAAGGGGTTCATTAGTTTAAATTTCATTAAACAATTTGCAGTTTTTAAGCGTGCATTAAAATGCTGGGTCTTAAACTTTGTGAAATTATGTGTTATGCCTGTTTTTCATTTTGGAGTGAAGATTTTGAAATGAACTATGAAAATAATGAATAAGAGGAAACACATGTTTATTGCATTACGGTGCCAATTTTTTCATGTTTTTACATCTTAATAACCTTAACCAAGGCTAAATTAATTTATTACAACATGGCAAATATACCTTGTTGACAATTGTTTAGGGACATTTATACCAAGTTTCAGTAAAATCAGATAAAAATATTGACTCTGAACAACTTGAACATGGAAAAACGTGTTCTGAGAAAAATAAATTTTCTAAAAGGAAAACGTGCAAAAAGTGAATTCACGTGCTCAAAATTGCCATGAAACATCTATGTATCCTCTTCCTTCCTACTCCTGTCTCCCTCCTTAGACAGTTCCGTTACTTGATATGCCCTTTGAGCGTTTCAATTTTTTTTCAGATATTTTCCACCCACTTGACAATTTTCCTTTCCTGTGACGCCCCTTATATACAATTTGGGCTACCTCACTTAGTTCACCATTATAATAGTAATTTTTGCATTTTCACATTCTATCACACCATTTCTCACAGCAATTTCAACTTTATACATTGACGCAAGTTGTGTTTAGAACATTTAGCACAAACAATAGAGTGAGCTCTTTCATTAGCACCTGTGTAAAACCCCGCATACATCTGGGTAAGAGTGCCGGCTCTCGTAGCCGTGGTCGCTGGAGTGTATAGCTCCGACGCTCCGCCAAGCTGAGGGTCACGGGTTGGAGTTCCGCCATGGGCATGGGTGTTTGTGTGTATGTGTATTGCGGTAATGAGCGGTAACGAAGAACGGTAAAACACAGTATCAAACTGAGTAAAACAAGGGAAATTAAAAAAAAGAGTAGGCCTAAAATTGGTACAAGTAAGTAATTCTTGGTTGACGCTTCATGGGTAGACTGATGTCTCGTTCTCTGATGGCTCTGAGGTATAAAAGTACCAGGAATCATACCAATGAGACAGAACTTAAGATTTTGGATCATATCAGTTGACATACAATGATGTAAAGCGCTATATATTCTTATCATTACCATCACATTAGGTATCCCACTTACACTTGTAGCTTTGTAGTAATTAGTAAGAACCTCAAACGTGTGTTCATTTAACTTTCCCACAGCTCGCCAAACAACCGTCATATCTTTTGACTCCCACTCCTTCACTAAAGTTCTCAGTGCTGTAACCGTTCAATTTGCAACATGGATTAGTAAACATTTTTCTTTATCATTTTGGCAGGTGTTATGTTAGAATCACCGTCAGAGAGTATGGTACTATACTTAAGCTTAAATTATCTCTCATACAGAGACCACAGTCGTTCTGCTGCAACCATTTCCACAGAATCAGAGAAACTTCATTATTTTTTTAATTCCTCGTGCTTTTTGTGATTTCTAATTGTAAGCCAGAATGAAAAACTGGGTAGTTCTCAACCAAATCTGCAGTAGCATATGAACCCATAACAGAATTAGGACGGAACTTAAAAAGCAATTACAAGATAAGTAAAATATCGATTACAATACCTACACTATGTGTCATGTTACACTATAATATGACAAAGCATTGCGAATGATATCTTTATTAACATTTGTAGATCACGTGCTACATGAAGCTGTCTTACTGTGACCGGGAGAGGATTTCTGCTTCATGTTGAGTATTTTCTTTGGTTATTGTCTGAACATGGTTTTGATATATTCTCAGTTTTACGCCAACAATAGCACAGCACACCCGCGGCATTACTAAGAACGCCTGGAATTATTTTCTGATTCACTTCAAATGGAGATGTTTGGTTGTGGCATTATATCAGATGTATTTTCCAGTAAACATGCGAACCATGTGCAATTCGAGAAACTTTTA
Source organism: Deroplatys truncata (assembly GCA_030765065.1). Taxonomy (NCBI): domain Eukaryota; kingdom Metazoa; phylum Arthropoda; class Insecta; order Mantodea; family Mantidae; genus Deroplatys; species Deroplatys truncata. The sequence continues at coordinate 203,040,712 of CM060981.1, read as the reverse complement.
AACGCTTTCATTGGATGGTAGTATCCAAGTAGCTGTAATCAAGGCTGCACATGAATGCGATGGGTAAATTTGAGTAAGTGAGAAAGAAATGAAACTTCTGTAAGCGGTGCATCATGCCCGCTCCGTAGGGGATTTAAAAGCCTCACGCACTATAATTTAAATGTGACCTTAGGGCTTAGGAACGTGGTAGTGTATGCAAAAATTAAACTAAATTCTTTCATAAATAGTTTAAGGAGTGTTTTAGTGCGAACAAAAAAAACTTATTTCACTATTTCAATGCTACTCTCCTATTGCATCTTTTAGTCTAGTAACTGTCGCCCAAAATTATTCCCCGTCAGTTGAAATATCCCCATATATTGTTTTCCAGTCCATTTGTTTTCAATTGTATTTTACCTACCGTTACCCGTCAGTTGGAATATCCCAATATAATATTATAATCCAATACATTTGTTTTCTACTATATTTGACCTATCTGAAATTTGTCATGTGCGAATTCCAGAGGGATTTCCGAAAAACTGGGGTGACTTAGACTAATGCATACAGGTGGACTGGAATTGTTCAGTTACTTTAAAACATCAATATTACTGAGTATTGTAGTAAGAAGTTCTTTCTATGTTCGTTTTAGAAATTGACAATCACTTGTACAACAAACGCAGGTGTCTTAAAATTATTTCACTATAGGACTCAATGAAAAAATCAGTATATGTTACAACTACAAAAGAGGTCATAACAGTAATCAATACTTATGTATCACTCTTACAACACACACTAATTCCTAATTTAAGATTACTGTAATACATTATCGTCGTTGAAAAACGAAGTGAAGTGAAGGGGTTAAATCAATTATCTACCTTCCTGCATCTGCACTATCAACTGCTCCACTGCAACTCTGCTAACACTGGTGATAATGAAATAAGTCAGTCCCGCTAGGTCATGAAAATTTGTGCAATATACTTCTTATAGGTACTTCGTTTCTCACAGTCAAGCTGGTGGTTAAATAAGGCTGGATCTACTGTAATAGTTTTTCATTGGGATGAAGACCATTTACTGTCGTTATTAATACCAGTTTCCCCAAAATTCAAATAATAAAGAAGCAGTCCAAAACTACTACCACAAAACGTTGTGTATCCCAAAAAGTCGCAAATAGCGCAAAGGTAAAAATCAGTTACTACTTACAATTTCCAATGGCTTAATTGGCTTCTTGTTGTCCAATCTGGCAACTTTTCTCTGATTTTGTGCAACTAGTAGAGAACGGAGTTTTGGAAGGCATGCTTGGTCCTAACCTCTGGCAATAGTAAACTTGAGCGCTTCCATTTGAATGGCGTCCGAAATCACTTCTCACCTGAGTTTGGTGAGTTTCGGTTAAATGAGCTAGGAGAAGCCTGGCCCTTTGGTCCTTAGCCGCACCATCGAGCATTCAAAAAGCTAAAAGTATTTACGTTTTAAAGGAAATATTGTAAATGCAAATATAAAACGTCTGATTCGTACGCTCATACGAATTCCTTTACCAATTATAAGTTCACGTATATAACATATATTATAGTAATCATATAAAATGCTTTTATTTTCAGTTTGTATTTTCTATCACGAATGTTTGTTTAGTAATTATTTATAATTAAAGTGCAGGCACGCATCGTGCGGATCGAGCTTGAATGTACTGATGAATAAATCCCGAAACATAGTTAGGAATTCTTGCGGAAGAAAGAATATAAAAAATCTGATGTGTTACACTCACATGACTTTCTCTACTCTTGTACAATCTATTTTTACAAACGCCTATTCTCCATATGCTTCATGTTAATCAAGATATCGAGATGTCAATCTTATTGGTAATTTTCTTGTAGATGCAAGGGGAATATGGTAGGTTATAAGCGATAGTCAAATATTTTAACGCAGGTTGCTATGTGGCGCATTTCATTCTCTTTGCATGTCCAGGACATAAAAAAAATGAATAATGAATTTGAGAAAAAGTATAAGTATTGAAATATTTAAGGAAATAACAAGCAATATCTCGAAAACGGTTCACTCAACAAAAGAAATGTATATGACATAAGTTGTGTATTTTAACGCGATCTACATTTTTTGTGTAGTAAAATTCTGTCTATCTCTTACGGTTTACCAGTTATGCAAAAGTCGTTCACAGTGAAGAATACTTTTGGAGACATTCCCAGAAAATTCGAGATATACATTTCATTTCTCATGACATTATCTTAAACATATAATATTTTCATCAAAATCGTTAGAGCCATTTTTGAGAAAATTCAAATTTTCGAAAAACGTTCCATGTAAAGGGTAGTCTGGGGTGGAGGGATTTTCTTGAAAACCTTCGTGTCGCATCCCTGGAAGATACTGAACCTAAATACCAAGTTTGGTGTTTATCCGACTGTTCGTTTTTGAGTTATGCTGTTCACAGACACACACACACACACACACAGACACACAGAGACACACACACACAGACACACACACGGACATGTTTCCAAAAATGCTTTTTTTGGATTCAGGAGGTCTCAAAACATGTATTTCCGCTGAAATCTCGGTATCGAATTTTTGGGTGGAATGCAATACTTCCCCTACTTACTATACGTAGTAGAGAAAGTAAAAATGTAGGACCTGGAACTTAGAGCATATTCTGTAAGATAGGCAGATATACATAGATAATGATGACTAAAACAACTATTTAACACAAAGTGTGTGTTTTAAAAGCGTTCTCATACATCTCGTACATCTTTTCAGCCAGTGCGCTAGCTTCGCAGTTATACAAAATGATGCAAAATCAATCGGAATCGACAGGACTTCACAAAATATTCGCAGAAATTGAATATGTGTACTTTATTATTTATGCGAGTTTCTCAAATATATGGTATTTTAATCAAAACCGTTATTTCAGTTTTAAAAGCAATAAAAATAATACTTTTGGATAGTAAAAGTTTTATAAGTCTACTACTGTTAGAGATGATATAATTTGACATAAGCGACTTCAATTACTATCCAGCAGCTGTAGTCTTCCGTGGTTTAGTGATTACATGCAAGTCTCTAGTTCCTGAGGTCACGGGTTCAAACCCGGCGGAGAGCGATGACTTCTTTTTCGGGCGTAAATATCCTTAGCATGGCTTCCTTCGGAAGGGAAGTAAAGTCGATGGTCTCATGTCGTAGGTTGACACGTTAAAGAACCTTAAGCCTAATAAAGAGGCCTCTGAGCAAAATTACCGTTCTTTCCCGCCCAATATAGAATGGGACGCTAAAAACCACAGCAGTTAAACAGCGTCCATAAATAAAAATCAGTTTTAATTAGATGTAGAGCGTTAAGATGAACTATATTTAAAGACAATGACTAAAATTATAAGCATAATACATTCATAAAACCCGTAGTTCATTTTAGCAAAGTAATATACGAGGGTTGGAACATAAATAGTGGCAACACTGCTGTAGAGACGCTATGCAACAGAATCTAATATTGTCGCTGATAGCACTCATTAGTTACATAACTACCTTACCTCAGAGCAAATGGACTCTCCCTTCCCACTTCACCTGCGTGCGCACAGTCGAGAGAAACAGAGTCACTTGTGAGCTAGCGGTCTAACGTAGTGTTGTTATGTTTTCGAAACAGGAACAACGGAGTTGGATCAAGATTGAATGTGCCAGAAGTCCTACAGCACGACAGTGTCATTAATGTCTTCGAGAGGCTTGCGGGAATCTGCATTGCCTTACAGAACAGTGGCACGTTGGGTAAAAGCCTTCAACGATGGTCGGCAAACTGTGGCAGACATGCATCGCGCAGGTCATCCTAGCGTCAGCATAAAGCACAAGCTGTGGCTGATTTGTTCGGTAAATGGGACTGGGAAGTGCTGTACCATCCACCATACTCCCCGGACTTAAGTCCTTGTGACTTTGATTTGATTCCAAAGATGAAGGAACCACTTCGTGGCATTCGCTTCAGAACTGTTTTCATCAGACAGTAGACCGCTCCATTCGCACTATCAACACATTAGGCTCTGCTAAAGCTATACTACGATTTCCACGTCGCTGGCAACGGGTTATACACAATACTGGTGACTACATTGAAGGGTAGTAAAGGTTGCTAACATGTAACTCTTTTGTATCGGCTGTAAATAAATAGTTCCCACTATTTAAGTTCCAACCCTCGTAAAACGCTTATTTCAACAGTTTTCCTATGCAGACAAATATCTTATTATACATTGCGAAATGTGTTCTATTTTCGTTTCCTTTGAAACTTAGTGTTAGTGGCAACCATTTTTCTATACGTCAACGATATGCGAAGAAAGGGAATGGTTTTGTGTATTCAATTTTTTGCCTCAAAGCTTCAACATGAATAAAGTGAGCCACGGGCTAGTGTTTAATAGAAGCTTCTAGTGTAGGTAAATCTACCTGGTCATGGATAGATTTGGGCAGATTTCGTGCAATGGATGAATTGAAATGTATATTAGAATGATTATGCAGAGTTACGAGTTGAATAAAGCTTTAAACTGCTGACAGTGGCTTTTTTGTAATTATACACTCACAGAAAGTCAATAGCTTTAATAACTGTCGGCCGACTTGGGCAAAATTACACACATTAAATACAGCTCCGTCGATATTATTATTATTATAATTATTATTATTATTATTGTTGTTGTAGTTGTGGTTGGTTATGATGATGGTGATGATTTTATATTTACTCTGAAGCTATTATCAGAGTTTTAGAATTTTAATAATCACAATAATAACCTAAGTACAGTCTACTTGTCACAAATTAATTGTAAAGCAGTGAGCAATGGGACTCTCTAGAAAACAGATGGAGTTACCAGAGAACCCCGTTCTCAAGTAATAGGCATGCTGTGTGGTATCCTCTAGCCCCTCCACTATTCTTACCTAACTGCGTGCGCAACGGTAGCACATCACAGACCGTTCTGTACCCATTACTATATATCTTAATAGCAATTCTCTGGAGAAGTAAAGCGGAACAATTTTTCTATGCGATTCAGAATAATAACGAAAATTTTGTGCATAGCAATGAAAGCAAAACGCAAAAAGAGAGAAAATAACCTTGTTTTCTCAAAACCTGTGTGTACACTATTCTTTTAGCATCTCATACAGAGCACACTTTAGAACCTATGTACTAACGTGGCATATATATTCTTAAGTAGTTGGCATCAATCTATCAACGCTCAAACCATTAACAATACAAAAAGACATAAACAACAGCGCCCAAGGGTCACAGACAGGTATATAACAATCAGTCTAAGTGGTGTCTGCAATCGTCAACAGACTGTAGAAGGGATGGGGTTTATTGTCTGCGATGTCTCTGCCTATAATCCTGTAACAGTTCAACTTCATTTCCTTCCTTAATGCTTAGAAATTCCTATGCCTGGTTGTAACTACACAAAATTATAAGTCAGGATTATATCGGATAAACTTACATAATACTTGGGTACCACAACAGAGAACAGCACCAATTAACTTTGGGTTACATATAACTTTTACACTAGCCAGATATTGCTGATAATTCTGTGGTATTTTCTTTCTTTTAAAGATTCAGTGGTATTAAATGTATCCATTTCTGTGCTAAGCTATCTATATACATATTAACTTTATGTAATATTTTCTCTTTTTTACCGTTCTTAAAGTTATACATAAGTCAACGCTATCCACACATAAGTCTGAAAAACAATACCTTTGCACAATTTTTAATATATACGGGCTTTCATTTCAAAAACTTTTCCAGTCTAAATTACAATTTGTTTAAATTAAATTTAATTTAAACAAATTCACGTCAACTTAGATATTGAGGGGGAAGCTTAAAACTGCATTTTAGGTTCCATACCCTCATCCCCAGCTACCCTCATTTGAGATTTTAAATGGCACCTCTATATTTTTATACTTAAATGTGAAAGAGTATTCAATTGTTTGTTCATCTCGTTCATTTATTTTACATCATTTACCTGGAAACCTGACAAGAAACACAAGCGTATTAGACTAAATCAAATATTCAGAATGTAGTCCGTTGTTGGCTAAACAGTAATTCAGTCTATTTTGATACTCCTCGTGAACTCTTTGGTGTATTTCGTTATTAATCGGATTACATTCTTGGGTTACTCTGTTTCTCAGTTCTTGAATATTCTAAGGCGTAGCAGTATAAACAACTGATTTCAAATGACCCCATAGAAAGAAGTCAAGCGACATCAAGTCCGGAGATCTCGTCGGCCATTCTACAGCACCTCCGCTACCAATCCATTTTCCTGTAAATCTTCTATCCAGCTATTGTCGCATGGATACTGTATAGTATGGGGGAGCTCCGTCCTATTGAAAATGCAAACTTTGTTCATCCAACGCCAGGTTTCCTTCGCTGACTTGGATTTTTAGCGACAGTATGATTAGTGGACGAATTACATTTTCTAATATGTTCAGATACAATTCTCCAGTTAGGTTTTCTTCAATGGAAATCGGTCTAACAATATCATCCCACATAATTCCAGTCCACACATAGATCTTCTGCAGAAACTGAGTATTATCTGTACGAAACACATGAGGATTTTCATTGTCACACTACCTACAATTGTGTTTGCTGACAAACCCATTTAAGAAAAATCTTGCTTCATCAGTAAAACAAATATTTTGTATCAAATTTGGACCATTCCTCCATTCTCTGAGACGTACCCTTCACCAAATCCTACCCTTATATCAAAATCATCTTTGCTGAGCTGTTGGTGAATGTGAATTTTTTAGGGAAAAATTATTCATTTTCAGCACTTTATGTATGGAACCAATCGAAATGTTTATTATAGCAGAAACTTTTGGAATAGATGTGGTGAGTTCAATATTGAAATCCTCTAATATTTTAATCTGCGAAATTTCATCGAGTTTTCTATGTTGTTTATTTACTTTATTGTACATAGAACCAGTTTCCTCAAATTTATGTGGATCTATGACATATTCGTGACTTACGATTTTCTTCGAATGTCTCTTGTTTAAAACAGTAGTAGTTCTGCGGGCACAACGGTTTTCAGCTCAATAAGTAAATATGATTTCTATTCTCTCTTGAATGGAATAAACCATTTTACAAACATTTAATGCCCAAGAAATTTTCAAAACGGTCTTCCACAATAACAAAAATCCAGGCTGTTAGGCAACGATTTAAAACAAAGTATGTAAAATGAATGAATGAGATGAATAAACAATTGAATAATTTGTCATATTTAAGTGTAAAAATATGGGGACCCCATTTGAAATTTTGAAGTGTGTGTAGCTGGGGTGAGGGGGTGAAAACTAAAATGCAATTAAGACCAACTTTAAGCTTTCCCCTAAATATCTAAGTTGACGTGTTTTTTTGTTTAAGTTACATTAAATTTAAATAAATTGTTGACTGGAAAGTTTTGAAATGAAGGCCATGTATGATAAACTATTCTCCTGTATCCACAAGTTGCAATCTTGTCTTCAGTGCATATTGCATCAACATTCAAACTGCTTCTAAATCTATGATCCTTACTCTAATCGATTATTAATAGGAAGTAAAATTAATATGAATTGGAGTGCCAAGTCGAAGTAAAATAAAGGTGTGGTTTGGGATAATGTGGGTCAGATGAGGTGTTGGTGTAACCGCTAGCTCCTGGTGGATGCTCTCAAGATCTGGTAGAAACAGATGCTGTGAACAATGAAATACTGTTTAAATTTACCTCGCCTCTCATATAGTTGGTATGGAAAATTTATTTTAGTGTGGTAGAATTGAATTATAGGCGGATAATTTGTATTCCTTAATTGTTGTGAATGCTACCGAGAGTGCAACGCGTAGCATAATGTTTACATGTTTCTTTGGGTCCGTTATATTTTTAGATATACTTAAACTCTTAGTCCTGAAAATATTGAATTTTACCTCAGGATTCCGTGTTTGAAAGGTAAGATGTTTATTATTTAAATAATAAATTGAATAAATCAATTATCACTTATCACTTATATTATACTTTTCAATTTGCTTTAACGACGAACAGTATGTGGTACTTGAATCAAATATTTATTTCCATTTATGCTTTAATTTCTTGTATACTCTGTTTGTATTACAATAATAAATTCTTTGTTATTTATGGTGAAAAAATTTGGTTCTTCGCGTAGCGAATTATTACATTTCTTTCGCTTTCCCTTCCTCAGTGAAAAGTTTTATAGCTTGGAATAGGGTAACACATTAATAATACTAGTAATAATAATAATATATTACAAACTTAGAGTATATAAGACACATTTCTACTTAAATTCTTGCTTTTTGTTATACATTTTGTATTATCAATTTTTTTGTGAAGCCAATATTTGTCGTTCACTTCATTAAACGTATTTTCAACGTTGTTCAATTTCTAATCTCTCTGTGTAGTAATAAATACAATTGTAATTAATAATTTAAAATATGCAAATTCTCAAGGCAAAATTGATGACCCAAATGATATTTTTAAAACAATAACACAATAATTGTGATACGAAATTTCTACACAAATATACAATAAATTAAACTCCTTATCCACTCCGTTGGATTTCCGTTTTAGCATTCCTTAGCAAGTTTTGGAATTTATTTTCGATCTTTTTAATAATATCTGCTTCAGATGCGTTGCAAGATTTCGATTAAACAATCAAATGTAGGGGGGAAAATAAAAATCAGTGAAGTGTAAATAAAGTAATGTGAAGCAAAGGGCAAGCTGTTAAGCTTTACACCAGCAAGCTGCAAGAAATGTCTTATACCCTTGAGAGGAAACAACTAATTTTCTTTACAGAGATTTATTGGTCATTTAGCGTTGCTGCCCCAACATCCCAAAGTAAAAGGTCTTCAGCAGCAACAAAAGTAATGGCAATGTGAGGCTGAACATTTTTCCTTGACTCTAAAGTCGTTTTTCTGCTCAGTGTAAATGGCCTTACCCACCTCCGTGATTACAGCAATTTATAACAAGTTTCTTGTGTTCAGAGCTCCATTGGAGCAGTGGTCATACCGACCCGCAGTTACAACTGCAATAACATCATCCGGAATTGAATCTCTACTAGAAGCTCCATCATCCATTCATTTTCTACACTGTCACCGATACGGATGTGCTTTTAAAGTTACTTGCACTTCCAGTATGGGTAGCAACTAAGTTTAATTAGTTTTCCAAATATGTAGAGTAATTCTTGCAGAGAAGGCAACACAGACGGTTGCCGTCGTAATTGAGGTATAAACCAATAACAAGATGTAGTGCTATTTCAGCAGCATAAAAACTGTGTGTAGAGTGATTGAATTACACGTCTTCTGCTCTATGAGTATCTTGAAGTGCAGAACTGAGCCAACTCTTCAAATTCCTCAATCTATTTATTCTCTCTGTCTATATTCACTCACGTATTATTTGTCAATTGAATGTGTAGAGCCAAAGTACGAAAATAATTTGGATGAAGAAGGCACAATAACTTTTCTGCATTATTCTTCAGTTTGTAGGGGAAAAGTGGCGTGACAAAAGTGTTAGTTTAAAAGAAGTTTAGTTATCAGTTTCCGTTGTTAAACTTCTCCCTCTATTTCTGATGTCATACGCGAGTTTACAGATTCGTGGACAGAGTTTACATACGCAGTCACAACATACATCGCTTACACATAATGGAAGGGATGTAGATTCATCCTTTTATCAGAAGGAGGTTTCAGCGAGTACTTTAAAAACGTTTAGAACTACCTTATTCTATACTTCAATAATTTATAACAAACTTGTTTGAAGAGTAAGAGACATGCGGAAGCCGCGATTTCCCTGCAGGTGGGTGAGACAATCCGAGTTTGGATAGCATGCGTATCTCTACCCCACAGTGCGTAAATACTACGTGGTGTTCCTGAACCTGCCCTGTATGCACTGCACTACGGAACTAATAAATTTTGTATTGGTTACGCAGATGAATCTTTGTCATATCTTATATATATGCCTATATTTGTCCAGTGAACCATTTCCGAGATATTCCTTGTTATTTGTTTGAATTTTCCAATAATTATGTTTTTTCTCAAATGGGAATTCATTATTTTTGTTTATGTCTGGGCATTCAAAGAGAATGCATAGCAACCAGCTATTAAAAGATTTGACTATCGCTTAAAACCTACCATATTCCCCTTGCACCTGCAAGAAAATTAGCAATAAGATTAACATTTTGATATCTCGATTAACATGAAGTAGATGGAGAATAAGCGTTTGTAAAAATAGCTTGTACAAGAATAAAGAAAGCCATGTGGGTGCAGCATATAAGATTTTATTTCATGAAAACAGGTAAAATCGAATGCATCTCTTTCAAGTGTGAAAAAAATAAAGATATTAAAATAATTATTTCATATTAAGCATTTATTCATATGCCCTTACTAAAACAAATTGCTGGTTTTAGCTATCAGATACAAAACTGAAACTACATTGCTGCATACCTAACTTTGGGTGCTAGACAAATCTTCTAAGTGATACTTTGGATGCTTTTTCATGATTCGTTTCTCAATATGCCAGTTTTATAGTATTTGATACCATTAAGGTGTTAGCGCTCTCAAGACTATGCTTTCAAACCTGTTTTTATTAATCTAAATCGCGGTTTAAAATTCTATTTTATTTTAACAGATTGTAATAAATATGATTTTATAAAGTTTGAGACTGTTCAGGAAAAACTTTGTTTAAGTAACTGCAGTAAATTGGCTTTTGATTTCTTGCCAGTCATTCCCGGATGTTGAAGTAAGCAGAGTTTAGATGACATGTGGTTTAGGGCAAAAGATAACTTCATGCCCGACTCGTGGGTGAGTTACGTAATTTCTGTTGGCAGCTTACGACAGTGACTAGCTAGGCACCAATCAGCACTTAGTCGGGTATTTAAACTTAGGGATTTTTGATAGCTCTCTCGACCAACCACGTGCCTAGCAGGAATTTTTGCTGTCCCGTTTCTTACATTTAGGTGTTAATTTACAATTTCGACGTAGGCGCTAGGCCTGATGAAGACGAATCGCGGACCTCCTCTGCCGCATAAATATATTCATCAGGTGTGTAATTCTTTCTTTCTGAAATGTAGTTTAGGTTATATAAGACAAATTAAATATTATAAAGTTTGAGAACAGAAGTTACATGTCTTTAACGGCACCCTCTTACCCTCTTTCCAGCTACCGCAACCTGTAACCCTCTCTAGGTCATCCTGTGCTACGTTCCCCCATCCTTTACGTGACTGATGAGGGCGCTGATGCCGTCGTCTCCGCTGTGCTTACGTCACACGATTATATTTAAGCATAGCGTATAGAAGGAGCAGACTACTCTACTTTTGTTTTCACATGAATTCAGTACATGCAAAAAGTAGTTTATAATACAAAAACTGACCCTCGATTCCACATTTTGCATGTAACTAAGTGGGTATCTTAATAACTGACTGCGTAATGTGTAATACAAAGAATTTCTAAGCAAATATGAGTATCGCATCCAAATTAAAGCCACTACAAGTATCAGTTTTATTATGAATAGGATGATATAAAAGATATATTTCTGAAATGACAAATGGTAAATGCAATTGTGTAAGTGTACCACATCTGATTTTTATTTCATGTACCACTTGCATATGATAGGTAGAGGAATAACTATATTCCACTATAAATTCCATATTAAGATTTAGCGGAAATACAGGCTTTGAGGTTCCATGAATAAAAGACATTAGAAACATAATTATCAGTGTGTTCTGCCTGTCCGTAAAATACATAACTCAAGGACCAAAAGGCAGATAAATATCATGTTTCATGCTTGAGTCATACGTCGTTTAAGAAGCACAGTCGAAGATTATAATGAAAATCATCCTATAGAAAAAAAACTGTTGTTTTACCTTAGGGATTTTTATTGAAATATCGGAAATTTTGCAATATGATACTATGTTTTGATGATTATTTAGATATCCTGTGCGTAATTTCTCATTCTTATTAAATAAAAGAAGCTGTTAAAATCTTAAGGGATCAAAGCAAACTTAGCAGAGAAAAATGTAGAGCTGAATGTAATACACTGCTTGTGTAAAGTGTTCTTAGCATTAGCACTTGATATATCCCTGTTTTATGCTTACATTTTCACAAGATATAAAGGAAAGTGTTTGAAAATCTACAATCTTATTTTTCTTTTCTCTCGCTGAGCTTGCTTCTAACAAAGACCAATTCGTGATATAAGTAATTAAATGTGTTTCCCTACGCTACACATAAGCAGTACCTTGCTTCTAGGATTGAAATCATTACTATGTAAACATACATTGTAAATAATTTATATTGATATATCACTAACCTAGAGAAAGAGAAAGCATTGTGTTTCACCTAGAAGTTCGATATTGAAATCTCTACCAAGTTGAAATCATAATTTCAGGGAGTTCAGGGAGCCAAGTGTTGAGGCTCCTTGAAGCCACAAAAAAGGTCTATACGTGCGTTGAGAATTAAAGCACACTATTCTCGAAGATACGAGATGCAAATTTTTATAAACATTTCCAAATTGGGGACACAATTAATTAGCTTCCCAATAATTATTACAAATAGTGGGGTATCGGGAAAAAGAGTTAGGAATATAGGAAAACTACGAATATTTAAACACGGAAAATAACTTTGCTAGCCGATTTTGTCTTTGTACATCTTAAACAAGGACCAGCTAATAACTGTATACTTGGTTATATTATTGCCTTAACCCACTCCTAATTAATAGTTGATAGAGATAGATTTAACTTGCAGCATCTTCAAACACGAGACAGCAGTCGGTAGAACATTGAACCAAAGATAAACAGAAGGCCAGATGAGCACCCACGCTAAACTTACCTTAATCAGAGTGGCATTTACCGACCCTGCCACAAATGCTTCGGTGATTTTGTATTTAAGAAAAGTTGATCTAACGACTTTTATTATAATACCATATATTTAAGATATATATATATATATATATGAAGAATAAAATGTTTAATTTGACTTTTGTGTAATAGTCTGTAAATTGCTTTTAATTCGGAAGGGATTTTGTGTAAACCTGTAAGCAAATGGCAAACTACAAGATGTAAACAAAAACTTACTGCATAGAAATGTAGATCTCTTTAAAACATGCAATTTATTTAATAACTTTTTTGTAGCATTAGCCATTTCAGGAAGATCAATTGCTATTGGTTTCATTTTTCCGAATTTTTGAAAGCCCGTATTTCGATTAATATGAAGTATTATTTACTTTTGTAAGAATACTTAGTAGAAACCATATAAGAATAAAGACAGTGGACAGAGAAAGTCATATGAATTTAGTACATAAGGTTTTATTAGCGTAAAACATAAGATATGTTTGCAAATCTGTAACAGTTAGGTGAGAGAAATTTGAATAACCGAAATTTTTGTTCTCATCTGTAGACGCTGTTTCCAATCGGCACCACTTTTAACAATAGGCAACCTAACTGACAGCACGGGGAAAGTGAAGATGACTGTTTCATCATTACGTTGAATAACTGTTTGAGTCATATTGTTTAAACGCGTTCTGGTATAGAATTAATTACCATTCTTTATCATTGTTTGGGTATATTAGTTTTAGTTTAAAAGCTTGAATTACTCACACAATCACACTCCCAAACACACTTCCAATCTCTTGGGGAAATGGAAAAACCCTAACTAAAAAAAATCATTCCTAGCTGAAGTCAAACCTGTTTAAATTTCAACGGAATTTATAGTATATTTGTGTGCAATTTTCCATGGAGAGACTGAATGTGTAACTTCAATGTATGCAGCGTTTGCCTTTTTCAGAGGAAATATATTTGCCGATAAGATATGCGGAATGGCATTTTGCAGCAGGACAGAAATTCCTTCCTAAAGTGCACGCATTGTCGTATTTCGAGTGGCTGGTGCAAATGTCAACGCCAATAGACGGAGTAATTACAGTTGCGGTTCTCACAACAGGTAGGCAATGACGTGACTCAACACTTCCTCATTTCCCTAACAGATGTGTTGGCAGCCTAACTTTCGTAGGACGTCTGTAATTTGTTGCTAGAATGTCGTATGTCACCAGAGTTACAAGTGCTAACCGCATCAGATATTCAGGGCTAGAAATTATGCCAGTGACTTCCTATACCAATTTCTAACTTTGAACCGTTCATAGCAGCTGGAATCTTGACCTTCGTTATTCAGGTCTCAGGAGTCGTGCTATTTTTGTCATAAGTGTACATTAAAGTTTTGTTCCGTCTAAATTTTAGCTAGAATCATCACTCACTCAGTTAGGTTAACAAGGATGTCCTCCTGATGACTCAACAGAGCGAACCCTTACTAAACGTGGTTTCATGTTGCTTTCCGTTTAGATTGGCGTGTTGTGATGTAAACAAACCGACGCGGACGTATGACTGGCTAATGGTGCACAGGGTACGAAATCCTTTAATTAAAACAGAATGTGTAGCAGGTAATGTATGTTATTAAAACAGAATGTGTAGCTGGTAATGTATGTTATTAAAACAGAATGTGTAGCAGGTAATGTATGTTATTAAAACAGAATGTGTAGCTGGTAATGTATGTTATTAAAACAGAATGTGTAGCAGGTAATGTATGTTATTAAAACAGAATGTGTAGCTGGTAATGTATGTTATTAAAACAGAATGTGTAGCTGGTAATGTATGTTATTAAAACAGAATGTGTAGCAGGTAATGTATGTTATTAAAACAGAATGTGTAGCAGGTAATGTATGTTATTAAAACAGAATGTGTAGCTGGTAATGTATGTTATTAAAACAGAATGTGTAGCAGGTAATGTATGTTATTAAAACAGAATGTGTAGCTGGTAATGTATGTTATTAAAACAGAATGTGTAGCTGGTAATGTATGTTATTAAAACAGAATGTGTAGCAGGTAATGTATGTTATTAAAACAGAATGTGTAGCAGGTAATGTATGTTATTAAAACAGAATGTGTAGCTGGTAATGTATGTTATTAAAACAGAATGTGTAGCAGGTAATGTATGTTATTAAAACAGAATGTGTAGCAGGTAATGTATGTTATTAAAACAGAATGTGTAGCTGGTAATGTATGTTGTTTTGAATTTGTGTCTTGCTTGGTGAAAGAACGGTTTATAGTGATCATGGTTATCTTATAAATAGTCGTTAGCTTATCATTGCCTTGACCATCCGTCCCGTACTTTTCAGACATATCTATCATTTTAATTTAAAGTAGAATAGTCTTTACGTTGTTTGCACCACACTTTGGGCACCAAACTTAAGGTAGTTGCAGCCCCACGTACGGTACAAATTTAAAGTAGTTGCAACCATGTGTGATACACGGTTTCCGGTGGCCTTCGCCCCAAGTACACTTTTCCGGTGACTTTCGCCCCCACGTTTAAAAATCAACGGTGTAATTTTAATGTTTATTTAAATATTATATTTGTATGCCTCGGCTGCGTCAGTATTTTTGCAGAAACACGTATCTCTTAGCAGGGGTGGTGTGGCTAAAGAATGAAGGCTTACACAAATTATAGTGGTATTTAACTTCATTTTATTAATATTTCACACGATTAAATAACACTTCACTGATATATCATACTATAGCGCTGTGAGATTATTTATTAATTTCACTTTTTAGCATGTAAACTTTATTTTTATTCTCGCCGTAATGACGTTTTATGTCTCGCACTTTACCTGTAGTGTCCGGCTGGGAACGCTGTCTTCTAGCGTCTGCCTTTTACCGCCTGAATTTGCAAATTTCATCTATTTCAAGTCTGTGATTGGCTAATCCTACTCCAATAGAATACATTTATTTAACTTTCAACTTTTCTGGTTTTTGATTGGCTATTTACAAACTGTTTTAAATATTACATTATTGTTCCAAGAACTACTAGTAGCATTATTAAACTTTCTAATTTATTGTTGTCTCTCGATTACCTCATTGGTAGCAAATTTCGGCTTCTATTCCCACAGCTCCTACATTGTAAAATCACGTAATACATTCACATAACATTATTATACGTATACATAATATAAACATAATGCAATGGCTGTTACATACATTTTAGATATTATTACATACACATATTGCTTTTAAGGCGGGCTGTTATTATATTTTATATTATATAATCAGACTGATACCATTTAAATGTTAAAAATACTGCCTCAAATTGCCGCTTTTAGACATATTTAAAAATTATGTTGTTTTTGGTTTGTCTTTTAAATTTTTTTTAGATATTTTCTGAAAGACTCCTGAAAAAAAGAAACATAACCTTTTTATTATAACACTTCCTATTTTTCACTGTCACTATTTATGCAACACGGTTTTCACTACACTCGCGTAACATAGTAATTTACATTTTCTGCCACATGTTTGATACTTTTAAGGTCAACGACCTGGTGTAAGGTCAATGATGTGGTAAAGTTTGTTTATTCACTAACAGCGCCAATATTAAGTTTTATATGTGCTAGATATTTAACACTTATTAGGCATATTAACACTTGTTACCCTTTCTTTACAACTTATTTCTTAAACATACTTATATTTCTAACAATTTTCTAAGTATTTATATCTTATACATTATAAATGTAGTTGCTATTCAGATTTCTTATGTCTTTCTCATTAACAATGGATTTTCTTCTATTACATCAGTTTATTTATACTCTCTTTTTTCTTATTTTGACAATTGGTAACTTTTAGTAAAAATGTTGTTATACATTTTTAAATTACATTGCTTTCCCCTTTTATGTTCAGTTGCTTTATTTTCTTTTTCTTTTTTTCTTGTTTTTCTTTTTCCTCTTGTGCCACACATAACCTGCATACCTTATAAGATAATCTGTCGTTGATAAGTTGTCATCTTTACTATATTGTGAAAAATTTAGGCTTGCCCTAATCTTATGTTGCGCAGTAGTATTCCAAAGCTTATTCATAAATAAAACTCTAAATGTATCAAAATTCATTTCAATATTTGGTAGCATATGTGACCATTCTAAGGTTTTGTTATAGAACCATTTTCTAGCAAGTGTAATTTTTACTGCTTCAGGAACATTTTTCAATTTAAAATTTTGTACTAGATCATGAATAAATTGTACTGGACTTGAGGAAGCATTAAAATAAGGTAATTACTTCTGTACATGGCGGGCAGATGCCAGCTTCGACACATGCCAACAAAGGCCTTAGTGCCAGGCCACTGTACCTATGTTTCTGCTTGTGCCGGACAGATTGCATTAGGGTGCCCTCCAGTCTACCTGCTTTCATTATCTGTGGAAAGATGGCAGAGTATTCTCTATTACTATGTATTCTCATCTTTACTATTGTTTTAGACCTAAGGTGAAAACTTGGGTTCGTGTTAAATATTTTGTTTTAAATGCAGTCCGTGAAATTCAATGTTAAGTTACGCGAACAATACCTGCGTATCTCAATTTCCTATCATTTAATTCATCAATATGTATGAAAATGATTATATATCAATAATTACACGCTAATCAGTCCCTTATAACTCAGTAGGAATATATTATTCTGTGATTAAAATTAAAAAAACAGATTATGGGTAAATTGTACAGTCATCTATACTAATATTATAAAGAGAGAAACTTTATATTTAGAATAATTTCAAACCTTACAATAACTCAACGGATTTTTAAGGTGTTTCATTCTTTAAATGCCATTTTCTTTCTGATGGGCATGGGCCATAAAGCACCTTATAATTTCAATCCATAAATTATTAGAAGACTAGCAAGACTTTACAAAGCTTTCATTGAGAATGCCACGAAGTAGAAATTTGTTGCTGCACTCCACAGAGAACGCTGTAAAAACAAACATCGGTTACAGTATATTCTAAGCAATATACATAGCTGGATCATAATGTAACACTTGTGCAAACAGAACACAAAATTTACAAAGTAACAATCGATTATGTTTATATCCGCATGGGTCGTATTTTTTATATTTATTCATTTAATTGACCTTTATTAAATACTGCACATATATATGTAATAAAAATGCCGAACCTTTAAATAGCGTTATTCTGATTCTATAGATGGATGCACTGAAGCTTTAAGGATGTCAAAATTGCTAACTATCTCATATATGGAAGTTTTGCTTTATTACCTTTGTACTTATCACATTTAAGGGCACGTTATTGTATAAAGGGAGAATCTGCTAACAATAGAAATCAATGAAACGAAGCATTCTCAGTTTAAGACTGAGAAGATTATTTTTCTCGATGGTGGCAGACATGTGTCTATTCTAAAGAAAGTAACCTGGTATCCTGGGACGCGGAATCGTCATATTCACCAACTTAATCACTATTTCGTTGTGCATGTTTCTGAATTGTGTAAAAATATGTGGCTTTTATGTTATTAAATAATTGTTAGACCAAAAAGAAGGAATAAAGTTTTAAAATATCACCCAGTTCAATTATCTAAAAATTACTCCACCATTCCGATCGATGATTTTTCCACCGTCAAAGGGTATTTATAGGCGTTGGAGCATTTCCAGAACTTGGAAAATTGTCGCGGGGAGGTTAAGGAATTCAGAAGTTCCGCCGATGTTTCACATCCTTTTGCGGGAATATTGGGGTATTTCAGCCGTTACTAGTCGGGGCTGTACGGAATTATAATTATAGGGGGGAGTAAAGGGGAGTATTTAGCATAGAATTTCTCTAGATCACTGTACAATAATTTCGTAAAGAACGGGGCGAAATAAATGAAATTGATTAATTCGCCATTCAAGTTTAAATACCTAACCGTGCTATAGGTAATAAAATAAACACCACGTGTAATATAACTAGTAAAACAAATAAGATCCAGATGTTTGCTGTGGAAACTGGAGTTTCAAATCTTCTTTTGCTTTGGTAAGAGTGTATATATTAACATTTAGAAACAATCAAGTGTTAGAAAGCTCATATAACAGCTTCTAGCTACTGTAATGAATTTAAACTCAGTAGTATTCAAGTAATTTAATGAAAAACATCTCAAGCATCAAATAAAATTGGAAATGAAAAAGTGATATAAATTTATACAATGTGCGCAAACTTCAAGGAGTACACAAAATACGGATAATATTTTAAAGAAAATTCAAATAAGCAGGTGGCTTTATACTGGTCGTTTGCTTTCAGAGGTTATTTTGATGAGATTGTAAATATTTGATTGCAGTACTTGCCTTTCATTTATTTTTATATTATTCATTACATGATTATTATGTCACAGCACAAGCAGAAATTACATCTTACTACCACCACCACCACCACCACCACCACCACCACTAACACTAACACTACCACTACCACCAACACTACCACTACCACCACTACTACTACTACCACCACCACTACTACTACCACCACCACTACTACTACTACCACCACCACTACTACTACCACCACCACCACTACTACTACCACCACCACTACTACTACTACTACTACCACCACCACCACCACCACTACTACTACTACCACCACTACTACTACTACCACTACTACTACTACCACTACTACTACCACTACCACTACCACTACCACTACTACTACTACCACTACCACTACTACCACTACCACTACTACCACTACTACTACTACTAGTTTAACTTTGTCTTACACGATAGTACCCGTATTCGTACCATGGAATAGTGTTATCTTATTAACATTGTATGTACGAGGTCGGATCGAAAAGTAACGCACAATAATTTTTTTCTGCCTTGGTATTGCAGCTGGAATGCAAGATATAGTTTGAAGTTTTCACTACAGAGGGTTTTTTGTTTCATGTGCAGCTCTAGCGATAGAAGCGTGAACTGCACAACAAAGATGCATGATACTGTTACTGTCGTCCACGTGTGAAGAGCAGAGAGCTGTGGTTTGATATTTGTGGGCCAAAGAGCATAAACCGAGTGATATTCACAGATGCATACGTGGGGTGTATGGGGATGATTGTATGGACCGTAGCAATGTCTCCAGGTGGTGTGCATTCTTCCTAGAGGGCCGTGTGAACCTTAGTAATTCGCCACGCTCCGGGAGGCCGGTAACAGCTGCAACCCCGCAGTGTCAGAGGCATTGAGGCGGCAATTTTGAACGACCGACGTCTGCAACTGCGAACCTTATTGCAACAGTTCAACGTTTCCTATAGTGCAGTGTACGATATTGTTCATGGAACGTTGAAATTTTGTAACGTTAGTGCTCGCTGGGTGCCTAAGAATCTGACAAACAACCACAAGGGCCAGCGAATTATGAAGAGCTTGGATTACCTAACGTGGAATCGTCACTGGTGATGAGTCGTGGGCATACCACTACACGCCCGAAACCAAGCAGGCATGTATGGAGTGGAAACATGCTGGTTCCCCAGTGAAGAAAAAATTAAAAGTGTGAGGAAAGTGCTTGTGACGTTGTTCTGGGATATGCATGATGTTGTATTGGTGGACTTTACTGAACACGGGACCACTGTGAATGCTGCAGCTTACATGAAAACTTTGGTAAAGTTGCGTCATGCCCTTCGTGACAACGCAACATGAATGCTGACGATGTCAAAATTCTTCCTGACAATGCTCGCCCCATGTTGCTGCTGCTGTTCTTCAGAAAATCACCAAATTTGGTTGAGAGGTGCTTCAACATCCACCATATAGTCCAGACCTTGCACCATCGGAATTTCATCTGTCTGATCCCATGAAGAAATTCCTGGCCGGCCAACGCTTTACGATAGATGTGGAAGTGAAATCAGCAGTCCGCAGATGGCTATACTCCAAGGAAACGGACTTCTACGAACAGGGTATATTGAAACTGGTATCACGACGGAAGAAATGGTTTGAGAAACTTGGTGACTATGTCGGAAAGTAGATAAAAGGTGTTGGTTTTTTATGATTTTTTTGTTTTTTGTTTTAACTATTAAGCTTTTCTGTAAAAAAAATATTGTGCGTTACATTTCGATCCGCACTCGTATTATATGAGCAAGATGATCTTACGAAACTTACATCTTACTCATCCTGCAAACCTGTAAGGCTCCGGAGCTGGATTTTAAGATTGCAAATAAGCAATATTCTTATCTAACCAAGGCTTCATAGAAGTTCTTACAAGCATTGGCTGCATCTTTGCATATTAACAATTTTACCGAACATCTTTTGAAATTCTTCAGATTCCTTTTGGACAAGGATCTGGGTAGCGTGAACTCCTTATTAATTGTTGATTCCCCTTTCTTGTTTCAGGTGGGCTTCGAGGCTGTGCAGTGCCAGTCGGTGTCTTACTGATTGCTCATTTGCTTGCTCATTGTACGGTCCTTCTCGGTCAGATGTTGCCTTGTTTGACTTACTTAAGGGTGTTGAGTTCTTCCTCATATAGAGGGAAACCTCTGCGGTTCCTTCACTTCAACCATTCCTCCTGGGGGGGGGTGGTAGCCACAAAGATCCGCCTTGGGTCGAGGTGAGCGAGGTTTCCCTCTTCGTTACCTTGTTATAATCATAGTAAATCGAGTTTTAATAACGGAAACAGGCACTAACTGAAAGCTAAACAATTACGTGCAGTAACCGTTAAAGGATGCCTTAGTTACGCCAAAGGAAGAAAACAGAATTCAAATAAAATTCTTCCTACAATTTTTCTACTAATCATTTTTACATAGGCTGGTATATCTGAATCAGGTGAAATATGTTGTATATTAATTAGTACTGAATTTATATTTTAAATAACTCACACAGTTTAATGCAGAGTCAGCAAATCCATTATATATGATTTATTACAGGCGTATGATGTATCACCGTTTCGATGTACATTTTGTAAGCAAATGCGGTGGTGGTTTCTTACAGACCTCAAATTTCCTGTCCCTCCATTTTGTTCCATTCATCATTTCATTCATCCTTCATCCGTTGGTTTCTTTCAGGGTCGGAAGTGTCGGCGATGGTGTTTAGGTATAGCGTGGCAGGTGAAAAAGGATGCTCTGTGTGAACTCTCTCCGTCCCTCGGCTTTCGGTTGGCTGCCGGGGTATCCGAACCACCTCTGTGTGGGGCGAGGTGCCCGAGTCAGTCCGTCTGCCGAGGTGTGTATATCTGGAACTTAGGGACACTGTCATTGTTGTACCGCCACTCCTGGACCCGGCCGCCCGGTGTCTCCTCTCAACTCAACCTTCCTTCCGGGGACGCCCCCTCGTGGAGCGTAGTTACAATATCCATTCTGCATCGGTACCGAGTCCCCTCCGTAACGCCAGGTTTAAGAATAAGTGAAGTCGCGTATGAGAGAAGCGCAATTAACATAGTTCATATTCTTTTGCGTGCGACATTTACGGAATAAACGGAGAGCCTAAATCATGTTATAGTTATGACAGTGTTCCCTTATAGGGAAGAAACCGTGATGTAGCTGCCTCCTCAAAATCTGGTAACATGCTTGCCCCAAGCTGCGCTATGAATAACGTACGATTAGAAACGTATACTTCTTATTGTGTTAGTAATGCTGTTCAGTACGGATTCAAAGTAAAGTATGTTAATTCATCTAGAATAATGTAAGTTCAACAACATATGTACATGTGAAAGTTTGCAGAAAGACTTTTTGGGAATAATAGAGGCTGAGCTCCTTGCACAGGTCCTTCAGTGGGGGGTTATGAAGTACGCATTATCTGATATATTTTCAGTTAAAAGCATTAATACTAGAAATAAATCATCTTGTAACTCATGAACGTAAACGTTTACAAGTGTATCTGTGTAGGAATTATTGACTTTCCTGTATTACAAAGGTTCAAATAATAACAACAATAACAATCTAGAATTGGCAATAACAGAAACAGGAAAGGAAACGCTATTCGATATGAATAAAGGTCATAAATAATGGAACCGAAGATGGCCAAGAAAGAAATAAAAAGAGGCAATATAGGAAATAGACAAAAAGAAGGAAATAAAAAAACACTAAGGTAGAAAGCTCCCGGCATAGCAAAGCCGTGACAAGAGGAAATGTCCGTACATATTGTTGGCAAACACCCGCAGGGGTCGTCTGTCCCTTCTGCAACCTCTAAATAAAAGAGTTTGGCTCACATATCTGTGAATTGCATGTACGCGGTCCGCAAAGGAAATGTAGGTTTCAGCTGATGAAGTAAAGCAGTATTGTTGGGCTCTCTTTGTAAGATGGAAATTCATTATTATTATTATTACTATTACTATTATTATTATTATTATTATTATTGTTTGGCTATTCATATGCTGAAGCTTCATTAATTGTTTATTAGTCGAGAGTAGAGCAAAGCGGCTGAAGCCGGAACAGGTTCTTAGAACCTAACCACTGAATTAAAATTATTATTATTATTATTATTATTATTATTACTATTATTAAAACACAACATAAGATTTTCAAGCTTTCAGTATGAACAAGGTATTCTTTTAAATCTAGCGTCTCATTTCATTTCATTTCATTCGCCCAACCTGAATGCTCTTTGGTGTTATTCAGGAAATGCCTTGTTGGATATAACATGACATTAATTTTAGGGATGTACTTTTATGTTACAATTGGAAGGTACAGTAGTTAATACGATGATTTGTTCCTCGTGTATCAATAATAATCATCATCATCTAACGTTTGTCTTGGTAATGTAACATGAATATATACAACTAAAATGTATTCCTAAATGTGATGTACACAGAGATGTCGGAAAGCATAGTCTCTAATTTAAACAATTCTAACAATCAAAGTAACAGAGAAAAGTTTCTAATTGTTTATATACTGGAAGAAAAAGCATGTTATAGCTATGATGTAGTAAGATTTGCAATAATTGTTTAGAAATTGCCTAAGTTATTTTTCTGACCGAAGGAAAAACTTCAGTCAGGAATTTATCACACGCTTTTACTGCTCTTCTTCGTTAACGTCTCAGAAATTAATTTATCCGTCAGGTTAAATAAAATGTGAATAACATTTAGGTACCATGTTAAAGTTCCTCCACTAAATACAAGTAAAATAATTTATAAAAACAGCCCAATTTAAAAGATATGAAGATAAGGTCAAATGACAGAAAGCAGCAGAACACGTAAAATGTAAAATAAATTTTTTCTTCTGGGTATTGAAAATAAGAATAGGTAAGTTAGTAATTTAAACTGGGAACGAATACTTATCTGTAGTCGCTGTATAATATTTCTGTACTGTTATATGTTACATTAGAGAAATTTTACTGTTTAGCTACGGTTATAAATATAGTACTTCCATAAGTTTCACTATTGTTAAAGCAGAACATGCAGTTGTATTCTTGTTAAATAACTTTAAAAGTTAGCAGCTGCGCTTGCAGATTTATGATACTCTTCGGAATGAGAAAACATGGTAATGATGTTTTTGTTGTATAAAATACTTCTTGGAAACTTAGTGAAACAGTATTGAGAAAAACATTTCTGTCCTACATCTATTCTTAAATACAGCTGAACGAAAACAGGAAGATACATGCAACAAAAATAGCCTAAACATCATTTTATTAGATACGCTATAGGATAAAAAGTGCATTTTATTCACAGGTATTGATACAATAATAGCTGTGGACATTCGCAAAGAAATTATAGAATTTCAACAAAGCCTTGCTGTGAGGCCTTGTTGGTGTTGGAAGTGGAAGCACTCACCACGTTGCGAACAAACTTCCAAAGAAGGAAGAAGCACTAGTTATAAAGAAATTACGGAATGCTCTTCAACAACAGCTCATTTTCATCTCGAATCCCTTCTCCATTTCGCCATTAAAAACTTCTTTGGAGTTTCCTTGCTTTTGTACTCGGTAAAAACCCTTCTTCATTTTAAATAACCGGGTGTTCATCCATGTAGGTTTCTAAGCAGTCCCCTAAGAAACATTATTTTGAATGGAGACCAAAACGAATCTTGAATGAGCTAAAATCAATTATACTAAGCGTAAATCTGACAAGAAAAAACAATAATATTCAGAAATGGATTTAGCTTTACTAAATTATGTGACAGAGATCTTGCATAAGTGGAATTTGTTTCTTGACATTATGGTAACGAGTTGTAGATCGATGTTTACATAATGTCAGCATAGACTTGTGAAATAGCGAAACAAATATTCAGAGTTTCGGTTTTCATTATCGATTTGTCAATGACCGTTTCATCAATGAAATTAAGGAGCTGTTCGTAAAGACTCGCCAATTCCCACTTCCTTGTGTGGCTTGAATAAAACTAATATCCAACATGATTTTCGGCACATTGAGAAAAAGAGGAATCCCCTGATTTGGTACTGAAGATGTAAGTAATGCATTGACATTTTAGTTGCTTTGCAACCATGTGAGTTATATATGCGTTTGACGTTTACGCATGGAGTGGATTGGTGGTATATCTTGATTGCTCTTTGCAGAAGGGTGTGTGCCTTATCGATTTTTGTTTATTAAGTTACCTGCTTTTGATTCAAGAGCCCACAGCGCTGTTACTGGATCTTTATGTCAGAGCTTTGTGAACCTGGTATATATGCTTCCCGTTTTAACTGATTGCTTATTTAAATTCTTCTTAACCATTTTTAGTGGTCTCTTATTGGACTTTTCCATTAATTTTCTACAATTTCACCGTAACTAACGGTCTACTAGATATAGTCATGTATGTGTATTTAACCATTTAGTGACTTTTGTACACTAAAATTATGCGCAGCTGAGTGAAAAAAACTCTGAACTTTGTGCTACGATCGTGAATAGGCTATCGAGATACAAAGTAGGTTAATACATGGCTCATATTTGTTTTGGTAACTGAATAGTTAAAACGATCGCTTTTCATCCATGAGGTATTTGGTTCACACAGATTTGCAGATTTTCTTTTGTGTTTCTTGAGTAATATTGCTGTTGGTTACTTCAGAGTGCTAGAACAAGTTCTTAGATCATTAAGAACAGCCATATCTGTTTCCATCCACCTTTTTAAAGTTCTTAATACACTTCATCTGGAGTTTATATATCTTAACCGGATTATATAGCATGCCATTTCTAAGAGAATAATCAGCCAAAAACGAAACAAAATAATGGAATTTACTATTTTATTAATGTTTTCCTTCTTTCTTTATATGCCAGGTTGCATCTCGTTTGACACCATTTCTTTGGTAACTGATACGGATTTATTATTAGAGAATGCAGTATTGAGCATTCTATTTACTTCTACGAGTGCGCAGACAGCTTTTAACCATGGGGGGTGCACACTCAAGGACGTTGAAAGAAGTTAGTGTCATTATAGCAATAAATATAAAATATAAATCTCAATTGTGACCTTCGGTCAAGTGTAGGTAATTAAGAATGTGTTCGAAACATTCAAATTTAACAATTACTGTAACACCCTGAAAGTAAATCGACTTTCACACGCGAATAACGGTCATGCCACTCAATACCAGGATTGCTACCGGAGCGGAATACGAACATCAACCCGTCCCCCTGTTTTGTTTTTCGGTTTGTCTACCGTTCAAGAGGCTTCTAATCTATCAGCACAGTGTCGCCGTAAAGTCTGATCACCCCAAACACACAAACTTACAGGAAGGAAAGAGAAGAATGGCACCCAGTGTTACAAAATGGCATGCTTGCTCTATACCATCGACAACCGCAAGCTAACCATCTGATACGGGAGATTCTCGGCATCAGAGCCTTCGAATTGCCCTACAGCCTTGAAGTGTGAATTTTAAGCGGTCCATTATTTGTTGCTGTATCTCCACATAAGTCAGCTAAAGTTGTTGATTTTGCCCAGAGCTAAAATCAAATAGCCAGATTGTCTAGATGTACCGAAGCAACCTTAGTTAGTGCATTATACTTGAGGATAAGCTTTAATGATTACCTCATCCTACTAGTCTTATACGGTCATGTAATTCCGCCATAACAATACAACACTGTAGAACTTGACAACACTTCTTTATTTTCAGGAATGGAGTGACGCACTCCATTGTCTTATGTCATTATTTCCAGGAATAGAGAATAGAGGTGAGTTTGCACATTTCTGAAACTATGGGCTTTAAAGCTTATCCACAAGCATAACTTTGCGGTTTGCCAGTTCAGAAATACCTGAAAGTTACTCAAAGGGACTGTCGAGCGTGCATTAGAAAGTTTGTGTTGTGACCACATAAACTACCGACAGGTCTGTCTACAGCTTTGAAGATGACGGAGGCAAAAACTGTTGTAACGTAGCACTAAGTATGATCAGGGATGCGTAGAAAGTCACTACACTTTCAAGCACAATATCTGGGTATGTAAAGCGTTTTCGAAATACATTTAACAAGAATAGAAATTAGGAACTGGTTTAACATTATAGAATAATTAATATAAAAATAATGACGATTGATAATTTTGTGGGTAAATAACATACGTAGGTGCGGTATGTATATACCAACTGCCCCACATCAGCCGTCCTAGTAGAAGTTAGTTTATACGGATAGCGGGGATAACAAAAGGTTTGTCTAAGCAGAACTGTAAAGTGAACTCCATACGGACAGAGAAGCGACCGCTAAGTGAAAGACCAATGCATGAAAACGAATACTTTAACTCTATTATTGATCCCAGAGCTCATTCGGTAGAGAAATTACCTGCTATAAAAAGTGCTCCGAGTTCCAATTCCCGGCTGGGCTCCAGAAAGTTGTCTTTAAATAAAAATATTTCACGGTATGTCCATGGTCTGGTGCTAGAATGTGTGAGTACCCATGTGTGTGTGTATGTATGTGGGGGTAGGTGTAATCGATTATTCAATAAGCAATTCTCTCATTAACAAGAATTTAGGATTGCCGCTTGATGTAAACTTGAGCACACATGTTAACTCATTTAGTTCCATGATAGGTAACCTACAATCGGTACAACTATATGACAACAATTGATGCCACAAAGTTAACAAGATTAAGATCAATTCTATTTTTATTATATTTATGCAACGTTAAATCAATATTAATCAGTTTGTATTAATGCGTTATTCATAATAAGCGTGTGCAAAAACATGACCGACCCTTTGTGGACAAATTGATGCAAGGGCCTCTCAGGCCTACGTTCTACCTGGAATGCATAATTTCTTAATATTTTTCTGCACACACAAAAAAAGAAAGAAAACCTACGCAGAAGGCACATGCGGCGACTGAAAATATTCAGAACACAGCCTTGGAGCCTCAAGTTCATTTTGGTGCGTCTCCACAGACCGTAACCATATTATCTGTATGTTCGTGATTGGTGAACGATACATTTTGTCTGAATGTCCTGGTTCTAACTGCATGCGACCAGTGACGTTATCAGTACAAAACTTCCACATAAACAACACTACATCAGTGACCTTTCGCTTTGTACCTGCACTGTCCCTTTGAACAGCAGTGATGCGGCAACTTATTTTATATCTATGTATGCGAGAAACATAAAACTGCAAAGCACGGCTTGTTTGGCCACAGTGCATTTTTACTTATACTTCCCATACTGCTGTTGTTTCTCACAGGTATTATAATAAATTATTACAAATGTGAGTTTTATTACAGTTCTTGATAAAAGCGATTTCACATCTTGAAGTACAAGGCTATCATTATTGCAATCGCAGAGAAAATCTAAAGCACACTATCTTATTCCAAAGGAAGGGACGTAGCATTTTACATAAGTAAAATTAAGTCTATCTTGTAATTTTGCACCCACATACGCATTCAGTTCTTCAAGTTCGCTTGATTTTCAAGTAGTAGTTAGATTCTTGCAGAAATCATAGCAATCTGTATCAAAAGCATCTAAGGAACACAATGTCCTGTTTTATCAAGGAATGAAACTTTTGTGCTAAGAGCATGTTTGAAATTTACCTCACAAATTCAATTCTTTGAAGCAAGCTTTTGTGTAGATTAGTGAACTTATAATTTTTTCTACCATGTAAGCATTCGTCTATCTCGTGTCGTTTTTCACTGAATTAGAAAAAAAAATACGAGTGTAGAGATATTTTTCTGAAAATTCAAGAAAAACGTTTTATACTTTATGTAATATCTTAAACCTCCAATATTTGAATCAAAACAGCGTTTTTCAGAAAAAAGAGTACTTATTCAAGCAGGTTGGAGTGCTTAGATTTTTCTGAAAATCCTCGTCTGGCATCCTTAAGCAGTATTTGACTCAAGAATCAAGTTGGGTGTTTATACAGGTTTGCGGTTGACGCAGCCAGGCTACGTCCTCCATCAATGAAGCAATACCTTTGCCTCACGATTGCTGCGTTTCTCCTCCTAGTTCTTTTTTTATACTTTGCCACGGCTGCTCAAGCATGAGATCTTAATCTCTGGGTATGCGTGGATGTGTACAGAGAAACACGAACGCTTTCTTGTAACACTTTTATTCACCATTAAAATAAAACTTAAAGTCTGCCGATCACTTTTAAATGCATACGATGCTACTGTGTCTTTACCAAGACCGAAGATTATTAACTACAGCTGAACGTTCTACCCTCTTGCATGTTCGCCGCCAATGTTCACAACTCGACGAGAATGTCGTCCCGCCTTCACCGATCGCTCAGGACGGAATGATATCAGGTTTTGCTAGACAGTAATTTCTCCACCTATCATAGTTAAAGTAACTATCTACAAGTAGTATAGGTAAGCCGTAGTGAAATATACAGTGAAAATATAACATTCATGAACACTCAAATGTTAAAAAAAACGGCACATAAATTCTGTTTCAAGAGCTTGAACTGCAAATAGTGAAAACGGAATAGGACAAGACACCCATAAAGCCTTCTCGCTAAGGACTTTTAAGTTTGCACTAATACAAAATGCGCTAATGCGCTAATGCTTTTCCTGGCTGACTCGTTATGAATTGTCGGTTTATAATTTTTACCTCAGATGGTATCTGAAATAGAATTTCTTCACCACACGACCGGAGACCTGTACACTCGAAATAATAACAGCAATAATAAAAAGAGCGATATTCTACGAGAATCAAGTTGTTCTAGCATCTATGAGCATACTGTCATGGAAAAGACATTCCACTGGCAAATGATTACATCGAACGAAATGGAAGGCATTTAAAGGGGTATTTTAAAAATATTTCTTTTATATATTACAAGTCGCTATTACAGCATCTCGTAAATCACTATGGCAAGTATAATGTTACCATAATCACAAATACGTCCGAGCGTCCCTCCATTCATACATCCCGTCCATGAAGCCAATCCAGCCACCCATTCGTACAACGCACATAAATTTATTTGAGAAACACATTAATTTTAAAGAAACTATATCTCGTACAGGAACACGGTGAGATGGTTTGCAGCAAATTCTCAGCTAAATATGCACCTTACCTAACATAATGATGTCTTTGTTCCCTTCAAAGTATCTCCGTTGGGACATCATGTAGCAATTCCTCCCCTTTTCAACACAACCGACAAAGCATTGTTTAGGCATAGCGTCGTGTGCCTCACTTGCTTCCAACTTTCGCATAGACTATATGTTTTCCTCTTACTAATATACGTAGCCAAATATTGACTACAAATGAAAGCCAAATACAGTGTAACTATAAAACAATTGGAGTTTTTGATGTGGAGATCGTAACTGGGAATAGTGGTACTGTATTTTACACAAATTCCGCATTTTAATACAGCAGTAGTGTAATACGGCAATTTTCTTATACTAGCCATCACGGATATTTAAAAAGCGTATATCTAGCAATTAGCACACTCTGGATAGCACATTATTTATTTCCAGATGTGTAATTTTAAGTGCGGTTGTATTATTTGTTATTTTTATGACTACCTGTAGCCAAAGTATCAGCAGTCATCATCATCATGTTCAACTTCCGGTGCCTTGTTCCAGTCTCATGGAAGAGAATTGTTCAATCCATCTCTTGCGGCGACCTACACTCCTTCTGCCTCAAGGTCTATAGATCATTAATAGTTTTGGGGCACGGTCTAGCGACATTCTTCCCGCGTGCTCTTTCCAAATAAACACTTTGATGTGTAGGTATTGCAATATAAATAATTAAAATCCCAAGACTTGAGGCAGTATTTTTAACACTTAAATGATTTCAGTCTAATTACACAACATCAAAAAATAACAGCCCGCGTTAAAGCAATATGTGTATAAATAATATATAAAATGTATGTAACAATCATTGCATTAGGCTTATATTATTTTCTACATGTATAATAATGTTATGTGAATATATTACACAATTTAATAATGTAGGAGCTGTGAGAATAGAGGCCTAAAGTTGCTAACAATCAGGTAACAATGAGGTAACCTTGAGACAACAATAAATTGGAAAGTTTATGCTACTGGTAATTCTTGTAACGATAATGTAATACTTAAAACAGTTTATAAATAGCCAGTCAAAAACTAAAAAAAGCTTAAGTTAAATAAAAGTATTCTATTGGAGTAGGATTAGTCAATCAGAGACTTGAAATAAAGAAATTCACAAATTTAAGCGGTAAACACCAGTCACTAGTAGACAGTGTTCCAACCAACGGCAACGTTCCTGAGCAGTTAAATACGTATTCAGTGTGAGATATATAAAATTCATTACGGTGTGAATAATATAAAGTTCACGTGTTAAAAAGAACAAGTAATAATAATCTCACAGCTCTCTATAGCAGTGAAGTGTTATTTATTCGTGTGAAGGATTAATAAAAGGAGTGAAGCAAAAGTTATAATTTGTGTAAGCCTACATTCTTTAGCCGCATCACCCCCTGCTAAGAGATACATGTTTCTACAAATTAATACTGACGCAGCCGAGGCAAACATAAATATATATATATAATATTTAAAGGAACATTAAAATACAAAGTTGATTTTTAAACGTGGGGGTGAAGGCCACCGGAAACTTTGTACCATACGTGGGGCAGTTACTTCATCAATTTGGCTCCCCAACAGTGGAACTACAATACAACATACTCCAAATTGGCACCTAAACGTGGGGCTAATAACGTAAACAATTTACCTCCTTCAGACTGGGAAACAACTATAGATCCAGAATGATCACAACTAGTTGACCTCGTATGCCGATAATGCTTAATTCTGTTGTACACGTAAATTTTTTCAATTATTTCAGATATCCATCTTTTTTACTTTCTCTACCACGTACATAGTAGGTAGAGAAGGTGTTGCATTCCACCCAAAAATTGGATTCCGAAATTTCACGGAAAAACGTGTTTTGAGGCCCCATGAATACAAATTAGCTACTTTGGAAACATCTGTGTGTATCTTTGTGTGTCTGTTAACAGTATAACTAAAAAAACGAAAAGTTGGATAACTACTAAATGTGGTATTTGAGCTCAGTATCTTGCAAGGTTGCGACATGAATATTTTCAAGAAAGTCCCCCCATCCCCAAATACCCTTACATGGAACGTTTTTGAAAGTTTTGATTTTCTAAAAATGGCTTTAACGATTTTGATTGAAATCCATATATTAAATATGTTTACATGGCAAATAAACTACACAAAATGCAGATCTCCTTAAACCACATTTATTTCAAATAAGTCATTTTGGCATATTCCATTTATGAGAAAACCATTATTAAAGGTTGGAATTGTTAATTTCTTTTTTACTATTTATGGTCCTTTCAGCATTGAGTTGTTTCTCGCGATTGCATGGAAACAGTGTTGAATTTTAAGGGCAGCATATGCCTCCAGTTCTTAAACATTTGACTATTGCTGTCTCTTTGTATCTATAAGAAATGTGTAATGTAGCTATATACTAAATATAAAAATAAGCGTTAGTAAGAATAGTTTGTACACTTACTAATAAGCGAGAGGTTAGAGAAAGTCATGTGAATCTATCACATCAGATCTTTTTCCTAGAATATAACTAAACTGTAACAATTCTCAGAACGTCATCACAGCAGCTTCCAGCCTCTGTAACTGTTTGTTAGTAAGTGACCAACATTCTGACATTCCTC
The DNA here is from genome assembly GCA_030765065.1 of Deroplatys truncata. Taxonomy (NCBI): domain Eukaryota; kingdom Metazoa; phylum Arthropoda; class Insecta; order Mantodea; family Mantidae; genus Deroplatys; species Deroplatys truncata. The sequence goes on along the minus strand of CM060981.1, from coordinate 203,008,019 downwards.
TTTATTTTTTATGTTTTCATTTAGACACAAGATCCTATGGAATATTGCGTGCAATGTAGTCAAGGTCTATCAAGAACTAAGGTACAGCACTCTTAGGGGGCACGTGCGAGGGGATAACGTGAAGTCTCGACTGCTTTCAATGTATCTAGCATAAAGTTAAACGCAACAACTTTGAAAAAGCAAAGTTTAAAAGTATCGAAACGGTATCGAAGGTTTATATCAAAGTATTAAACATACTTTTATATCACCTAATTTCAAGAGTACCGAAGTATTGACGGTATCGAGATCCCATCCTACTTAAAAGTAATTCAGCAATTCTAAGATTGCCTCAAAGCTTGTTGTTATTATTATTATTATTATTATTAAAATTAAAATTATATTATTATTATTTCGCTTATCGATAATATTCCCGAAGCGTTTCCATACATTGCTTCTTTCGGTTTAATGTTCTAACTCATAAATTTCTTCATTTAATTTTAATAAAACATTTTCACTTGCAACAATCTACTCCATTCGGACTATCACGCGAAGTTTACCTGCGGCAACAACGCTAGTGTTGCAAGCAGACTGAGCCTTCCCCTTTCGTCTGGTCACTCTGGGCTTTCGAACAGCAAATGATACACAAACACGTTCACTGTACCATACGTAATGGACTGAAAGGGGGGCCGCGTTAGAAATCTGATATACACAAGCACGTTTCTGTTCGAAGGCATGAACGGTACAAATTAATAAGCAAAATTTGTTTGACATACCGCTGCTCTATTTGAGAGTTATTGGGAGAAACGTTCGCCGAAACTTACAATATCTTGGGCCCGTAGGGAAGCCGTATTGTCTGCTTACCACAAGCTATTTTCGGACAAGTCAGATAGATGTACGGTTTATCAGCATTGTTTTGCGGTACAGAGACCATAAGCGAATACCTGCAAATACCGTAACATACCGATCGCGCTGACAAGCAAAGTGAAAGACGTAGATGACAAAATATTAATGAACAATGTTAATTTTTTTTTTCACCTTACATATATTGGGTAAAACTGCGAAATGGAGATCTGAGAATGACATGATGCCGGAACATTAAAAAAACACAGGTTACCAGATCTGTATCGAAGTGAAGGAGAGGAAAAATTGTCATGGATAGGCAAAGGAAAATACTTCTCCAAGTTAGACCTAACCGCATCATAATTATTTGTAAGCTGAACTTCAGACATCACACGCCCTTCTTGTTTAACGGAAAGAAATACCAAATTCGCAGATGTCCATTATTACTCATTCCGGGAACGGATTCCTAAGAGTAATTAGTACCATATTTGGAGATGCGACAACGGAATTGTTTATTTAATAACGCAGGCGAGCTTATTATATTCCACAAATATTTCAACGAACCCCTAGAACATTTATAACTTATTTTTAAACTACTGAGAATTAGTGGAGTGACACTTAATATTGAAAAGTGTGATTTCTGTGTCAGAGAAGCAGAGCTTCCAACCTATGGAACTTTAGATTGGGGAATGGCACCTAACATAAGCTGAAGCCAGAGAAAAGCATCATCCACCTAAGAACGTGAAATAATCGTAAAGCTTTGTGAAAATATTAAATTACCAACAAACGTTATTCGTTGACACGCAGAGGAAATAGAACCGCTAAGAGAACTACTGAGGAAAGATAAAACTACAAATTTGGGTTCGGGTATTCCATCGACTTAAAAAAACTATTTGCTAATTTGGTTTCTACCAGGGCAGTGCAGAGAAAGATTGCCATAAGAGATAAGCGTCGATGTCTCACCCTATCGTTAAAATATGGGAGCCTATTGGAGCGACGAACCAATAACAACGAACTGAGTTTCATTGCAAGAATGAAATATCCATGAAGCACAACTTGTTAAACCGAGATGAAAATAGGGGCCATTTATCTCTCCGTAGAGAAATTTCGTCTATATATACGCAATATACTGGAAAAGGTATATACCAAGGAAAGGTAAAAATATTTACGACCGTTTAAGATATCCATACAAACCTTGTAAACCTGCTAGCACGAAAATATCATGATACATCAACGAGATACTCATAATGATGTAGATATTATGCATATCCCTGGCAAAGAAAACACGTTTGCTGACTTACTGTTTAGCATTAACCACAATGTAACAATTTTAGAAAGTGTTGCACGTCCGCGGAAACAGATGACGATAATGAAGATTGACACACCGGGCAGTAGGAGTTTGGTGAAAGTTTGAAGCGCATAGCAGAGTATCAAGAAGAATATGCAAAATTAGTCAACATAATAGGCAGAGCATTAGAAATACATGGAGCAAAAGGGAGAAGATTCGTTCCGAGAAAGCGGAAGCGAGATACAAAGATTGAAAATTACTTGCCGAAAGACCTTTAGGATGACCTGATAGACGCTTATTATCATATAGCGCTAGCACATTTCGGCTCAGTTTCCACCGTGTTAACAATTGTAGAAGCTTTATCTCGTAAATTGCCAAAATATAATTGGATATCTGTATGAATTTTCATAAAATCCGAAGCAAAACTAACAAGCGGGCAGATTGTAAAGTGAGAAGGTTTGTTATACAATCAAACTGACATGGAAAGAAACAAGAAACAACAAAAACAGTTTGGATAATTCTCATACATTGAACAGTGGTATAATATTTGATACTGCAATGACACTCAGGCTGGTGAGGAAGGTATTCAACCTTTAAACTGCTAGAAACGTTACACAGATGTTTGCAGAATACGGAATACCCGCAATTTGATGTATTATTATAAAATGTACCTACAAATGCAATATACGAAAATGAGTGTAGATTTTGACCACAATTTCCTTTTATTTGCCATTGTATTAATCTGGATTAAACTCATAGCGTTAATGCAACTCTAAGTTTCTGAGTTGGAGCTATGTTTTTCTGCCAAGGACACAACCCGTGCTGAAAAATCTGGCCAACTGCGGGGCAGTGTCGTATCCGTGTTGGTTGTTCCGGCAAGTTGGAAGATATGTTGCTGCTTTAAGATAAACGCATCGAAACATGACGTGTTCCTAATAGTAGCAGTTTTCGACATGCTAATGGTTAAAATATAATGGGTAGAGCATTATAAATGAATTTGTTTGCGTGAATTTATCATGTAACTAGAGATTTTATTACTATTATTAGATTTTACAAAAGCATATTAAAATCGTATGCAGGTTTGGTAGACATTGTACAGCGGTCAGAGTTATGAAATCTTATTCACATGTTAGCACTTGCTACGACACCCACTGGTTTGACGTGTTATATTGCCAAATTGAATAATATTAAGGAAGTTTGGGAGTCTTTCTCGAAATGTTTTAGACTACAGGAAACTTAAGCATACTTGAAGTGTTAACCTCCATAGAGCATAAAAATACTGTATTTTAACGTTTCTGGTTATCTCATAATGTATTTTTTTTTTACTAATAATGGTCATCAACAACTTCCTCCACACCGTAGCGGTGCCTAGCTCTTGGCAATCTTAAGATTTACCCAATTCCACTCCGACCGAATGTTATGGCTTCCAGCATGTTATCGCACGTAATCTGCGGCTGCCAGCAGATGAGTTGCTATTGTGCTGTGAATACTGACGTGTGCGTGAAGTAACAGCAATGTACTCAAGAGAGGAGCGTGTCTTTCTATGGGAAACATTTTTTCTGAGGTTACACTGAGAAAGTGAACAAAAAAATGTTGCTAAGCTGACTAACTCAAAACTACCGCATCGAGATAATGTGCGTGATTTAATTAATAGATTTAGGGAGACCGGCTCCGAGTAGGATGCTGTGAGAAGTGGTAGACTGAGTGTACTAACAGAATAAAAACTGACAGATATATCGGACATAGTGCTTAAAGATCCACAGAAATCAATTAAATTCACCCAATAATGCGTTACTGTTCCGCACACAAGGCAGTAAAAAAAATTCAGTTTGTATCCACATAAAGTGACCGTCGTCCACGAGTTAATATTCGCGGGAATAGTGTGCTGTATTGTGAATGGTTTCAGAGATTTACTGTAGGTCATGGAATTGACGTGTTACATAGGACATCTTTTTACTGATGAAGCTTGGTTTCACTTATCCCGATGCATAAATTCACAAAATTCACGAATATGGTGTACTAAAAATCCAAATGTCATTCAGGAGACCGCTTTACATTCGGAGAAAATTGGAGTATAGTGCACGACCTCTCGCTCGCAGATTATTGGGCCAATTTTTTCCGCAGCTCAGTTAATTCCGATGTTTACTGCTCGGATATTCTTTCTCTCTTTATTCACAGCTAAATGAAATGGGGTGAGCGGTGCAGGTTTTCAGCAAGACAACGCCACTGCTCATCTCACATCACTCTATGGGGCTGATAGTGGAATTTGGGGGGGGGAGTGGTTTCTCAAGGTCTGTGGCCTCCACCGTCGCTTGACCTAACCCATCCCGGTTATTTTCTCTGAGGATTCGCTAAAGCTTCGGTCTACAAGGATAACTCCAAAACTATTGATGAGCTGAAAATAGCTATTACAGATTTACATTACAGCTGTAATTGAAAGAGACGAAAGAGACTTCAATTGCAGTATTTCAAAATAAATTAAAGCGAGTGATTCTGTGTCTTAACATTTTTATCATCCTTAAACAGTTAGTTTCATATTATTTATATACATTATCTTTCATGAATGACATACGTGAACCTAGCAGATTTCGCGGAAGTTATAACCACATGCTCGCGGCACCATTGCTGCCACCGGAATTCCCGTCTTGCTTACTCGAGAGATGCGGAGCGACTTATCGATGAGTTCAGTTTTGAGTCTGTGATTATGATGAAAATGATCATTGCTTATAAGTATTTAAAAGTTTTTATATCCATTTCTAATTATATTAATGCAGTAAATGGTAATAGTTTTCTGTTTATGGCAATCTCTCGTTAACGGATTCCTCACTACTACTGAATTTGAGGCCGAACGTTGAAATATAAACCTATATATCCCTTTAGTTTATTCGGCCAGCTATATAAACTGTTGTCATTAATATTCTCAGACAGGGAGAACATACAATGACACTCATAATATTAGGCGAATTTATTTCGCTGGAGAGCGCTAGACTTTTTATCACGTAGGTGGGGTTTGGAATCAATATGTGACTTTTGCAAGCGAAAGTAATTAACCCATGTTTTCCTAAAATGTGGTGCTTTACGGCATCATTATTATTGTGCGCGTCTGTCTGAGATAACTAAATATTCCACATTAGAAAAAAAATTAGCCAACTCTGTGAATGGGTTGTTAGATCGATTGGTTGATATTGCTGGAATCATGTGTTCCATTTTCAGACTTACTAAGGGAAATTGTTTCTACATAGGACCATTCTCATGGTGACTTTTAGCCTAAGTCCCTTCAGTCTCATGGCCCAATTTGGCACATTATTCGCTTATTTTTGTTCCAGAAGAAACGGAGGGCGTTGTAAATGCATATCTACCATAGGATTTTAATGAATGTAAGTAAATAATGCAAACGCGCGCTCGGCGCCACCGCCGGCCCTTAGGGCCTCCCGGCCCGATACCTCGGCGGGGTCTACAACGGACCGTGGGAATAATAAGGAGCGTAGAATAATAGAACAATAGGCAGCGTGGAATATAACTCTCTATTTGCCGCTTTCTGGTTCCGGAACCTTAGTATCAGTGGGTTCTAGAAGGATCTTTTCTCCAAAGTTCCGCTTTATATGCGAGTCCTACATAAGGAACTGCTGTCGGTAGGACGAGTCAATGTTGAATTGAGTCGCGTGTGGAGTTTTGTTAGAAGTGACAGGCAAGTGGTCAGTACAGTTTAATTGAGAATTGTAACGCAGCAGTCAGTTGTGATTTGATTAGTTGTGTTATATTCGAATGTAATTCAAGTGAAACTTTTGTGTTACGTTAAGTGACTTATAATAAATAAGTGTGTTTTCACATAAGTAGTGTTCTCATTTGTTACATTGGTGTCAGTTCTACAAAAATTATTGGCCAAAATGGAGAAAATATAGACGGAAATAACATCCGATGTAGAGAATATGGAGACAAAAATTTAATCCGAAATGGACAAGATAGAAGGTGAGATCACGGCAGAGAAGAAAGACCTAGAAGTGCTCGGCAGGAAATTGAAAGAGCTTGGCGAAAGCGTTAACGTCTTGGAAGACGTTGGGGAGGGGCTTGGCGTCCTAGAAGGAAGAGTCGACGGCGGCGCGAAAGAACTGAACCCCATGTGGAACAAATGCTCAGCGAAAGACTTGAAGATCGCCTGGACTCAACGCAACATTTGCGCGCATCAAGCCACTCAAATACAACGGAACGTCAACTTTTAACGTCTACCACCGAGAATTCGTCATTGTCCCTGCCCATAACTGATGGACAGCAGAGGAGGAGGCCACGAAGCTAATAGCCAGTCTCCAGGGATAAGGAGCCAAAATTCTGAATGCGAGTCCAACAGTGAACGGTGTACGGAGACATCTGAGAGGCCCTCATATATAGTTTCGGGAACCATTTTTTCGCCTCAGCCTATCCAATGAATCAAGTCAAAGCTGCAAAAGCCAGGGGTAATGCTGCAGGAACTCACCCTGGAACTCACAGCTAGTGAATAAAACTTTAGTGGACCTCTTGCATAGTTACTATTTCAGAAAGCTGCCTACGGCTTTGTCGACGGAGTGCGTAAAGCCGAGATACAAGAGTGTCTGAATTTCAGCGATTACAAGCTTATCCACGAGGAGTCAACGGCCGCGCTGAGGATGGAAGCGACCAAGGTAGCAGCTTCGAAGGTCGGAAGTATTCGATACGATGGAGACAGAGGATCAACCCAAGGACGTCGACGAAGATTTCTAAGTGATGTGGGTTGGGAGTGTGGTGAGGAAGCTAATAAAAGACTGTACACGCAAATTCGACGAGCAGGTGGTAAAACAATGAGCACCGGCGTGGCGAGAGACATATCGGGGCCGTTTTCACCACCCCCCTTGAGTGACGCTGCGTGCCTTGGACAGAAGAATGGATGACAGTCGGGTCGCACTCGGCTAGATAAAGAGAAGCTGTGTCGGGTACTAGTCGACACAGGTGCAGCCGTGATCATAATCAGACCCGATGTGACGGAGGCCTTGCCGTCGAGGAAACCAAATCGGCCCTTTAAACTAGTGACGGTGTTGGGCGATACCTGGTCTGTGGAGATGGAAGCCCTGCTAGAGTTGTCCCTAGGACGCAGCATCGTAAGGTTGTGAGCGGTTGTCGATGGGGTGACTGAAAATGTGATACTGGGCCAGGAAGTCCTCAGGAGCCACGAAGGGACTCGGCCAAGTCTTGAGACTCGGCCAAGATGATGAAGTGACTCGCTGGGAGGAAGTGGCTATGTAACTGCCGAATCAGTCGTACACCAATTACCATATACTGGTCGGAACTGAGTTATGGTAATGCGAGCCAGCGGCGAGTGTATTGCCGTACGACGGAAACTAAAAATTAAATTGAGTTTATTTTATGGACGCTCTTTAACTTCTGTGGTCTTTAGCGTCCCATTCTATATTGGGAGTGAAAAACCGGAAATTTTGCTCAGAGGCCTCTTTATCAGGATTGAGGTTACTTTACGTGCCGTAAATCTACGACACGGGACTACAGGTTTTACTTCCCTTTCGAAGGAAGCCATGCTACGGATCTTTGCGCCTGAAACAATCCATCACCCTCCGCCTGGTTTTAACCCACGACCTCGGGAATTAGAGGCCAGCATGGTAACCACTACACCACGGAGAATGACCCCACACGACGGAACCGAGAAACCAGATTTAGGGCTCCAGCGAGAAGACTTGTTGAAAAAGGGCGACCGACCTCTGACTTCAGCATAACTAAAATGTCTGGTAGCTCCTTAGTCAATACCAGTCCGCTTTAGTCAAGGGACGGCAATTAAGGCCACACTAAACGTCGCATCACATCGACACCGGATATATTCTGCCAATCCAGCAACCACAAAGACATGTTACTCTTTTTTAAAGTTTTATTTGTGGACGCTTATTAACTGCTGTGGTCCTTAGCACCCCATTCTATATTGGGCCTGATAGGTCAGTAATTTAGCTCAGGAGCTCTTTATCAGGCTTGAAGTTCCTTTACCCGTAAATCTATGACACAGGACCACCTGCTTTACTTTCCTTCCATAGGAAGCCATACTAAAGATTTTTACGCCCGAAAAAATCCTTCGCCCTCCGCCGGTTTTGAACCCGTGACTTCAAGAACTAGAGGCTAGCATGGTAACCACTACACCATGGAGGACGACGACATATTACGCTGGTGAAGCAAGCGGAGATACGAGACATGCTGGAAGACATGAGAACTAGGGGCATCATCGAAGAGTTTCTACAGCCCATGGTGTTGCCCTGTGGTCTTAGTGATGAAGAAGAACGTCAAGCTACGATTCTACGAGGAACATAGGAAGTTGATCGCTCCCACCGGAAAGAACTGTTTTCCTTAACCCGAATTGACGATGCTCTAGATATGCTAACTGGTGCTCAGTGTCTCTCGGCCTTGGAACTGAAATCGGAATATGGGATGAGACAAGGAAAAGACCGCTCACTCGATAGGGCAAAGAGTTTTGTAGCTTACCGTTATGTCCTTTGACCTCTGCAACGTGCCAGCATTTATCAATGCCTGATGCAATCCATGAAGAGAGGATTGACAAACTGTACTTGGACGGCATCATCGTCTTTGCCAGTACTTTCGATGATCATCAAGGGTACCTGACTAAGGCATTGCAGAGATGGAAACAGATAACCTGAAACTTAATGCGAAGAAGTGCCAACTCTTCTGCAAAAAGTTAATTATTTGGGCCACATAGTCCCAAAAACTGTGTGGCCACTGATCAGGAGAAGGCCCGGGATATGAGAGATTGGCTTTGCCCGAAAGATAAACGAGAATAGCGCAATTTTATAGGCCTATGCAGCTACTACCTCCGGTTCGTCAGAGGTTTCTCCAATATCGCTAAACCTCTCACTCGTCTGACTGTGGAGGCACTCCAATGCGGATGCCAGGTCAAGAAGACCCGAGGGAGTGCATATAGTTCACTAGGGTGGAGGAGAAGGAGCATGCTGCAACTATCCGCGTGATTTCGTCGGAGTCTACAGATGGATGGGATAGTCTGAGGAGAGTACAGCTGACAGACTCCTGAGAGAAGTGAAGGCAAGAATTACGCCGAGCCTGAAGGACATCGCATACAGGAGTATTGTGTTCAAATCCGACTGGGCCCAATGGAACTCCCTGAGGCGTGTTGTTCAGAGTATGGGAGTTACCGGACCGGAAGACCCGGAGAGAGAAATTATTCTTCATCAAAGTATGGTGCCGTAAGTTCCGGAGGAGTATATGCGGGAATATCTGGGGGTGATTGACAACCGAACCGAACGATTGACAAGTTCCGACAATACTGTTGGTTGAGTCAACGGAGGTACTGAGGGGTGGTGCCGCTGATGCCATGTTTGTGCGTCAAATCGATGCCCATAAAGTAGGATCCGGGGTTGCACGCAGAAGTACTACGTGGGAGCACCATTCGGGCTGAGAGGTGGTGCCGCCAATGTCATATTTGTGCGGCAAGTCGCGGTCCATAGATTAGGAGCCGGAGTCGCATGCATCAGTGCTACGTGGGAGCGCCATACGAACTCGTCTCATCGATATAGCTGTATCGCTCCCCGTATCCGACAGAAGTAAGAGGTATCTGTTGGTGGTCATGGATTACTTCAGCATGTGGCCGGGGATATACGCCATTCCTAACTAGGAAGCTAAGACGATCGCGGATTGCCTGTGGAAGAAGTGTTCTCGGATTTGAGGTACCGTTAGAGCTACATACGAGCAGGGCACATACTTCGAGTCGAACCTTATGAGGGAAGCGCCGGTGTAAAGGACTCATGCAACGTTTCTCCAACCGCAGTCAGACTTAATGGTCGGGTAGTACTTCAAGACCCAGAATAGCATTTGAGGAAGTTGTTGAATAACCACCAAGGGAACTAGGATCTCAATGCGCCGCTTTTCTTGTTAGCCTAGCGCTCGTCGACTCACGGCACTACGGGGTGACACCAGCTAGTCTTCGGAAGGGACCTGCGTCTTCCATGCGACCTGAAGTTCGGGAGCTTCCCCGGGGTGGGACAACCAGCAGTCGATTACATGGAGTACCTGTGGACCGTCTTAACGACGTGCATGAAATGGCCGGTCAGCACATACAGGTAGCGAGCGACCGGATAAAGTCCCGTTACGAGCGCCAGGCCAACAATCAAGGTCTCCAGCAAAGCAATTCGGTGTGGCTAAGTCGCCCCACCCGGACAAGGGGCGTTGTCTCAAGTTGAAACAACCATGGCAAGAGCGTATTGCATGGTGAAGAGGTTCAATGATGTAGTCTGCTGCATCCAAAGTTTTCCCCAAGGGAATAAGCTGGTGGTACACCAAGACCGTCTAGCCCGCTACGTTAGGGCTAGTTGGGACGACCAGCCCTGAGGAGGGAGCAGTGTGACCGCGGGCGGCACTACCTGCGGCCGGAGGTAATGCCTTCCGGCCCGATACCTGCGACGGGCTGTCGGAACAATAGCGAACACGGAAACAATAGAACAATTACCAGCCTGGAATAAAAGCTTCTTTATGTGCTGTATCCTTATTCCAGAACCTTCGTTTCGGCGTGTTCTTGTAGGATGTTTTTCACCAAATTCCACTTTGTATGCGAGGCGTAGGTATAAGGGACTGCTATCGGTAGGACGAGTCATGTTGAACTGAGTCGAATGTTGAGTTCCGTTAGAAGTGACAGTGCAAGTGAATGGAGCACTTTTAATTGAGAGTTGTGACTCAACAGTCATTTGTGATTTGATTCCACGGATGAGTTGTCTTATATTCGAGTGTATGCGAAAGTCAAGTGTAACGTTTGTGTTGCGTTGAGTGCATTATGATAAATAAAAAGTATTTTCGTAGTAACTGGTGTTCTCATTTGTTAGAATAATTTTCACTATGATGAAGTATTTGAATGTATAAAAGATTATAACCGTGCAAAATGCTGATATTATTAAAGTTATAATTTAAAGTATCACTTTATATTCTGCGATATAACCAACTTCAAAAGATTTTGAATAAAGCTCTTCATTTTCGAAACTAAAAGAATTCAGGAAGAACTCAAAAGCACTTAACAAGTTCACATGAATGAGGTTCAGACTAAGTTTATAAATTTACGTTATATACGTACTGTGGCAATTATTTCAGGCTAATGAATTGCTAATGATAACAGGAAACTAACCGTAAAATGTGCTTCTTAAGCATTTGACACATTAAAATAAGATATTCTCTACTCCATTTAAACACATTTCCAGACTGAATGTTTATTTTAATTTAAACAGATACAAACTTTGCTTCTTGGAAATTAATTTCCTTTAATTTTCATTCACCTTCCACCCATAGGGCGATTTTGTTATTGCACGTAAAGCTACAGTTGCACTGTAATGGTGGATTTCAGTGTCGATATGTCGTTAACTATTTTCCTCAGATTCATGCTAAATGCACCATTGATTCAGTTAGGAAGATATTTGTGGTACAGTCTTTTTCCACAAAGCCAACTAGATATAACAATTTACATAATTTTAAAGTGTAGAATAAATTCTTTTTGAATCAGCACACAAATTTAAGACTTCCTAAGGGGATAGCAATCACCCTGCCATGCTAAAACACAGATGAAATGGAATTATTTCGACTACATTCAATGTATATAAAAGCATGCATATTGTCAATTAGACTTACCCAAACGTCTTATCGAGAAGGTTTCATCTAATGTGGTACTCACCTGAAAAAATAAAAGCAATTTAGCACAAAGTGGTCATTAATTATCCTGAGAATGACGGTGCTACAAAACAAAGGGCTGCGAATGGTGCTTTCACAGGCACAATATTATACTAGGTTAATGGCCCGTAAAACTATAATTCACAACCAACAAGAGAAAGCTTTTAAAAGTTTAATAAATCCAAGGTTTTCTGGTTCTGGGATTTTTAAGCTTTCCGAAAGCATAACCTTTAATAATTCTTACAGTGCATGTAGTAATTTAGGGTACACTAGACTTATTGAAGGAATTATTTAGATCAAGATTGTAAATTCAAAAGTCCATTCCCAAGCTTCATTTTCACTAGGAAACGGTCTCTAGGAATTCTGAATGTAATAAACAAAGCTTGTTAATTTCTAACAAAATAGAACATTTTAGTGAAATTCCTACTGAATTATAATTAAAGTTAAGGAAAATGCAGCTTAAATCTAGGCATTTGTATAATAACAAATATATGAATTTTGAAAATTATTTGAGAGGAAATTCTATGTTTAGAATTAATGAAACATTACTAATGAAAATGAAATCTTGCTTAGTTTGGAAGGTGTGATTATAATTATTTCTAATGCCACTATGTGTCAAATATTACATGCTAAAGTATAGGTATATTGGCGGTTACGAAATGTAAAAATTAGAAACTTCGGTTTCTGAAGAGGTCATCGGTTGCTAATAAATACTTGATACCAATTAAATATATATTTTTGTATCACAATATATTTGAAAAATTCCATACATTGAATGCACTAAAAATAGTTTGTTTTGTTGTGTTACCATTTAAATCGTTCACATACATGCCGGCATAAATAAAATCTTAATTGTCGCATAGTACACTTATTTGCAATTATGTAACATTGTATCTAAGCAATAAATATGCAGTCAGAAAATAGTGTGCCATAAAATATTTTAACACAATGGGCTAAATAACTTATTATATTTGTACCCAATAATATTCTACGGCTTAAGTGCAGTTTGAACTTCTTGCATTCTAAAACTGGCTAGTGTATGCTGATACCATTAAAATTAGTTTTGTTTATTGAATAACTCAATCAGACATTTTAGAAAATTCAGTGCCACGACCGTCACTCGGACCAAGAATATTCAGTTTTTGTGGCGTTGCTCTACCGTTTAGCTATCGTGAGGAAATTCCCATATGCACATTGCACCTTTTATTTCATGCGTGTTAACCAGAAAAGCCGATCTCAATGGCCATTCGCATATTACAAGTGCCTACCATTTTTTTTTATATCCGGCTTTTTACTTTTAACCAGAAGCTGAAGATATGTGGTTACAGTCCCGCCCGAGACATACAACTTCACAAGTCTGTATTAGTTTTTCAAGTTCACATACGCAGCTAGTGTGAGAGAACACCTACGTCTTTAACGTAGTGTTCATATTATAAAGCCCCTTGGGAATATACGAATATATTAAGATAATGTAACTATAACGTAGATCTTCCAATTCAGAAAAACTTAAACAACTTACTTTAATTTCAGCGTTTATATCCGATATCAAGTCCGAGAAGAGCATTAATACTCATCTCACCTGCGCTAAACAGATGGGCAGATGGCCTCACCTCCTATGATTGTTTATTATACTCTCGATTAAAACACAGTGTCCTATAACGTGTTCCTTATTTAAAGCAGAACAATATGTTATACAGGTGTATTTGGAAATGACAGGTTTTCCTGACTAATGCGCAGTTGTTAAACGTATACATTTCCCAGAACCAATTGCATTTCGGTGCCTGTTAACTGAATGACCGAGCGGGAAGGCTTGGGCAATAACGACTGTGGTCTCCACTCGGGAGGTCTTGGGATCGACTTCCGCGGTCAACCTTGCTGACTGATGGGTTTTTCTCGGGTTTACCCCAGGTCGCTAGGCGAGTGCTGGGAATGTTTATTACATCGCCCGAATTTCCTGTCCCTTCATTTCACCTCCATTCTCAATTAACTTCACCTTTCATCTTCTTGGTCTGTTCCAGGGTTGGAAGTGTCGACGGGAGTCTCGGCGTTGCATAGAAGGGGAAAAGGATGCTCTATGTAACCCTTCGTTCCCCAGAATGGGGGCGTTCTCCGACTCCCGAGTCCCCCTTAGGGATGTGCAAGCCTGCAGGGGGAGCCAGTTGCACCAGTTGCAATCCGGAGAGTTTCAATCTGTAAAAGGAACGGACCCTGCCATCTGCCCTGTCGTACCTCCTGGTCCATCCGCCATCTATCTCCTTCGCATTACCGCTCCCTCCCGGTGGCACCCCATCAGGGGCATAGGCAAAAAAGGCTTGTAGTTCTACGTACTAAATCCCCATCCGCACCTAGTCCTACTCCTACTCCTAACTGAATAGGAATTGCAGGCACGACATTTCCAATATTTGAGTCCAGAAGTATGCTACCACCATTATCGCTGCTGCCAAGGAATCTAGATGTTTTGTTTCTAGACATTAGGCGAATATGTCTCATATGGATCGTTTATAGAGGCAGGTGTCAAGATAACCGAATATCGCAATACTGAACATTCGAATGAAAATGTTTGACATTTTGAAACGCAATATAACTCTATATAATACGAATTTATGCAAGTACACAGTAAGTATGAAAACCATTTATAACGGATTCTCATGAAATTTCCGAGAAACTTAAAATATTGATAAGTAATTATAGTATAATTATTATGGACATTTCTTGAAGCAACTTTGCATTTGTTTGTATGCTAGTTTTTGTAAAATTTGAATATATATAGTGTATAAAAGTTTCTGTATTAGTTTCTATTGCGTTACTGTGAACCATATCCCCCGCTGCCTTTCAAATTAAATGTGGTGTGAAGTAGTTATTTACGCAAATGCTATAAATAATTATGTATTTCTTTACGAATGAAACGTTAAGCTTCGATGAGTAGCCGAAGTAGTAGTCTTATTTTCAGTTATTTGAATTTACAGCATTTGAGAATAAGGTAAGTTGCACTAAAATACATTGCAATGTTATGCCGTAAATATCACCTTGTGTAACTATTCAAAATATTTACAATACTAAAGGGCGACGTAAAATGAAAAAGAAATCTTTTAAATTTCTATTTGTACACTACTAAGGTGTTATATATTTTTAATCTAGACTTTTACAATGTTAGATTTTTAATGTCATATCGGCAACAATGTAGCGCAGAAAATGGCTGCTAAAGCACTAAGACTACATTTTCTTTATTGGTTTTAGTTTGGAAGTAAGTAATTTCCTTATAGTGCCCTACAAAAAGGTAGAGGACATTCTGTTTCTTTATACTTCTGAAAATTTTTGGCTGCAATGAAACTTCCATTTGAAACGTAGGAGTTAATACAAATCACAGACAGAATAATTACAAAAATAGAAATGATTAATGCATCATTCTATAATTAGTAAAAATATTATTGCTACTGTTCTAAGCGCGGTCATCACTACAATTCCTATTTTATAAAGAATTACTTGAAATTGGAAAAAAGTGTTTGACATAAAAGTAATTGAGCAATATTTATTTTGAATATTGTATGCTTGAAGACTGCTCAATTTTCTTGATAAATATACTATGATGGATCCTGACCAACATGGTTTTAGATCAGGTAAATCTACTACTACTGCTATTTATTCTGTGTTCAGAGAAATTTTGCTCTTTTTTTATTCTAGTGAATGGCCTGTTGGATTTTTTCTTATCTTAGTAGAGCGTTCGATTGCGTTAATCATGATTTGATGCTTGCTAAATTGGAATATTATGGTATACGTGGCGTAATTTTAACCTGGTTTAATTATTGATTGAAAAATAGACCTGAATATGTTCACATTAACCATACAGCTGACTCTTTTAGAAATGTTTATAATTATAATATTGTTGATATTAATATTGGTGTTTCTCAGGGTTCCATTCTTGGTCCTCTGTTGTTTCTGTTGTTTGTGAATGATTTACCTGGTCAAGAAATATTGTTTTTTTAACTATGTATGCTGACGATACTACTGTGATTGTTAAAGATTGCAATATGACAGATTCGCAAGTGAAGTGTAAGGAATTACTCAGGGATCTCAAAACCTGTTCTAATAATAATATGCTTTACCTGAATGTTAATAAAACTGGTTTTGTTCATTTTCATATGTATCAGAAAAGGAATCATGAGCAATTAAGTATTAATATATTTGATCAGAATATACGCTGTCTTCAGCACACTAAATTCTTAGGTATTAGGTTTGATGAACATCTATCTTCGCAACCCCATTGTATTGAATTAACTAAAACATTAAATGTTTGTTGTTACCAATTAAGGATTTTGTGATCCTGTCTGAACGCTAAGGCTGTACTCTTGTTTTATTTTGCACATGTTGAATCTCGGATGGCATATGGTGTTTGTTTTTTGGGGTCAGGAGCCATGATGCAGCCGGTTTTTATTATCCAAAAGCGCATAATACGATGTATTGCTGGCATTGATAGTGGGGTAAGCTGTAAGGATTAATTTCTTAGTTTTAATATATTGGCTGTATACGGATTATATATTTATAAAATAATGGAGATGATATTTATTAACGGAGATTACTTTCTTAGAAGTGTCGATGTTCATACGCATAATTTTAACATTCTAATGCATCACTCGACGAAATTCAATAGGTATCCTATGGTCTATGGTTTGAAATTGCTTAATTCTTTGCCTGTTAATATTAAACCTACAGCTAACTTAAGTATTTCAAAAGTAACCTTAAGAGAATTTTAATTAAAACGTGCCCTTATGATTTGCATGAACCTAATTTTAAGTTGTAATTTTAAGACTTCTTTTATGGCTTACTACATATACAACATAAAATGTCCAACCATCCATCCGTCCGTCCATCCATCAGTCCGTCCATCAATCCATCCGTCCGTCCGTCTATCTATTAAACTGCATTAAGCGGGCATAGCAGACGTATTTCTATGTTTCTAACTATGAACCAGTTACTAACATAGACTGGGGAGGCGATTACACATCTTAGACCAACTGTAGAGTTACTATGTGTGTCATGTCCGAAGGGAACTAGCACGATGCCAAAAACACACCTTCATATTAAGTATAGAAAAAAATATAGAGGTTATAGGGGGACGAGTATATGAAATAAACCTATCTGTTTAATTTAAATGCACCAAGATCCACAGAAAAACACCGTGCTATGACTTCGTCATTTATTTGACTTTAAATAAATATAATTAAGACTTAACTTAATCTTAATCCTTTAGTCTTAATCAGCTTAGTCTTAGCTATTTTTTCAAAAAATCTATTTGTATAACGTAGTATTATTTGTATTTTATAATGTACCGCTGTTGCCTTTCTCACATGTTATACTCTATTGGAAATTATTAGTGGAAATGTAAGGAGCATTGATATGGCACAAAGGATGTCTTAATAAATAAATCAAATGGATTGACTTTAGAATTAGGTATTATTACTTTCACTTCCACTTATGTATCCTATTTGGAGGAAATGCTGAATACGAGATCGAGATTCATTGTAAATAACGCCTTGAGATCCCCGATTGAAAATGCTTCTTTAGAAAGAGGTATGTTTGTGTGTGTATGTGCGCGCGTGTATGTGTGTCTGAACAAAATAAGTCAAAAACGAAAAGTGGAGTAAATATCAGCATTTTCCAAGGATGAGCGTAACGGCTTTTAGGTAAATTTCCAATGCTAAACCATTGTTAAAATGGGAGATTTTTATTATTTCTTTATTCCCTCAAAAGATAACCTTAACGATTTTGATTCAAATAGCATATGCTTAAGATATCTGCATGACTTATAAAATACATTCTGAAATAATTAGCAAATAGCATGTGAAACAATTTTCACTCTAAATGAAATTAGTAAAATATTATTTAAGTGACAAACCATGAGAGTAAACAAAAGCTTACTGCTTGAAAAAACTGGGGCTTATAAAATATAAAATTTATGTCAAATAACTTTTTTTAGCATTAACTGGTTTTGGAAACAATCTTTATTACAGCTTTAAATTTCCCAAGTTTTAATTCTCAGACGGCATCTTTAAAGTGTCTTAGAAAATGTTAGATTATTATTTTATTCATGTGTTTATTAATAAAGACTAATAAAAAACTGACTGACGATATGCCAGCAGTTGAGGTTTATCCTCTATAGTGTACAGGTCCATATTCTAAGTCAGAATTACCAAGTGTAATGGCCGAGGCTCGCAGCTAGTAAACGGCTTTTTTATTTCCTTTCTTTCTTTTTCATTGTTTCCTCAGTTGCTAGGTAAACCCAGATTGTATATTTACTGTCATTTGTCAGTGTTACACTTACAAAAAAAAGTAATAAAAACAAATACAGGCAGACGACTGTACAAATAAGGTCATGTGAATAGCTCACCATTACAAAATGTATGCTCAAAGAACGAACAACATTTCCACGATCCAAAAGTACACATTTCGTCAAAACCCAATAGCAACAAATTAGATGCCACAGGAAGGCAACCACTCAGCTAAGGCGATATCTCTAACACAGGCCTGGCGAAGAGTGCACCCAAAGTGTGGTGCCATTCCCCTATTTCGTCTCCCTTAGTGCACCAAAGCGTAGCGATGGGTTAGTTGCGGAGCTGCAGTAGCATGTGTTGGTATGTTTCTCAAAACAAGCAGTGATGGCTTCATCTTCTACTTCAACAAAGACTCCAAAACGAATTCTCTCCAGTGAGCTGGAAAACGGGTACTGTTTTATTCTAAAAGACAACAAGGCTGTATGCCTAATTTCACAACAATTGCAGCTTGTTAACACTTTATTATCAGAGGACACTTTGTATCCAAGCATAAATGTTCGCATAGAGACGATAAATTATCGAAGAACTGAAGCCAAAAGTAAAACGTGGCCAAAGTGTTGCATGTTCCTCTGTTGTAAACATCACTGGGGCTGTGCGCGCTTGCTTTAAGATTGCAAGGGACATTTCAGGATAAATAAAACTTTTTAAAATACGAGTTTGTGAAGAAATGTCCACTAACAGCTGCAGAAGAGTGCAACTGGCCGTTTTCATTAGGGAGATTGAATTTAATTTTCTTGAGGACTTCCTATATATGGCGACTTCAAAAGATCGCACAAGCAGATAAAATCTTTTTGAAGAGTGTCTAATTACAATTAACAAATTTTAGCTTCCATTAGAGAATTTAGTTATGTTGGGACAGATGGAGCGTCCTCTATGGTAGGGCGGGAAATTGGATTTGTAGGTAAATTAAGAAAGTACTAACAGAGAAAGGGCTGCCAGTAGTTTTCCACACAGTTAATGTGATCTCATGGGGACTTCTTCTCATGCAATTCCAATAATTTCTTCAGAATAGTGGTTCTGATTATCCTGACTAAGTTGGCTTAGTAAAAGGAATATCTGAAGCGCCTTTTTACTTGCGTAAATAAATTGAGGAGTTTTTGAAAATCAAACAATTATAAATTCCCAAAGGATCTAATTAAGAATGGATATTTGTAAACTTGACTTCAGATTTGAATGATCTGAACCTCAGTTTACAAGGAAAGGAAGACTTAATTGCTAATCCATTGGATAACGTGAAAGCATTCATTGCTAAGCTTACACTGTGGAGTCGTCAAATTTACTAGGAGGATTTGTGTCAATTTTAAAATCTGGATAATGATGTACTCTTGACAATGATAGTGCTCTGAACACGAAATATAAATCTCTAATAGAGGATCTTCGCAAAGAATTTGATATGAGATTTGCGGATCTAAAGACCGTGCATTATGAACGGCGGCTTTTCAACAATCCCTTTTCTTTTCAGCCATCATAAACAAATGGTGCAATTAGAGTTAATAAATTCACAAAATAACCCTCCTATAAGAACACCTGGCCTGTTGGGTCTGGAGTTATATAATGCTATAGTCAATGCTATAAACCTTGTTTCCGAACCTTGCCGATTTGCATGTCCTCTATAGCAACATGTGTATATAAACGTGTCTTTTTCAAACTCAACAATATAAAAACAGTCGAACGTGCCAGTATTACTGATAAGAAATTGCTGTCTGTGTTACGTTTGTGTACCGCATACATGGAGCCCGACTTTGGGAAACTTCTGGAAAGTAAAAAATGCCAACGAGCAAAAGAAAATCTATGAATGGGAGAAAGAACTGCCAAGAAATAGAAGGATTTGTGCTGCATTTTCATTATATCTTATGCAATTATATTGCGATTATAATGTTCAGTAAAACTGTTTGTTGGGCAAAAGCTAAATCTGATTGTTGATGTTTCATTAAATCGATTTATTTGTTTAGTTTTAATATTTGTATTGTCAATAATATTTTTATTTGATTCTCTTATGTATTACTATTAGGAGCAATATTCATTTTATTTATATATGTTACTTCAAGTAAATGATAACAATACTAATACAGCATTAAAATTGTTGTTATGTAACATCACTTAAAAGAAAATGTATCCAAACCTGCCTGTATACTTAGCCCACAACTGCTAGAGAAAATCGATTCCACTTGGTGCGTGTGTATGTGTATGTGCTACTGCAGGTAAGGAGGGAAGAAATAACTGTTCACCCGTTTAGCTCCGAACTTGTGAAAAATGTATCTTAAGGAAATATGAAAATCTCGGATAATTTTTGTGCAAATACCATAATATATAGGGAATTATGTGCAGCTACATAAGTACAAAAATCCATGTAAGCAGAAAATACCAGATTTTTATATTTGATAAATTTAATTGCATCTGTTGTATAACACTTTATTTATTTTCAGTTTATATACAGTTCTGGTTTACTTTCCGAAAAAGTATAAAACTACAAACTACTTAGATTTAGGTATGTAACAAAGCAAAACTTAGGGCTTTATCAATCGTCTGCATTTATCGCTCCTGTTCAGTGTAACGTCAATTACTAAAGTAAAAATATTTTTTGAGTAATGTATATATGCTACGCTGTGTTCTTTCTTATGTGAAACACTGCATATTAAAAACATTTTGTCTGGGAACTATGTTGGGTTTGGAAGCTAATCTAGCAATCATTGCTTCTGTTACTATAAGATTTATATCTACCTAAGCTACGACATAATGTACCTACATGAAAGGGAGTAGAGAGCAAAGCTGTTTTGGAAGATGCTTTTTAGTGAATGGGATCATACGATTTGCATTCACTTGCCAACTGCCGAGGTTTTCACGGCAGTCTGCACTTTCTTTTACAGTTTATCATTCTTTGCAAATCGAATCGTGATTCAAATTCATTTATGTATATCGAAATTGACAAGTAAATTTTGTTTATTTTCAAGCCAAAATTTCAATGAATGGATGGGATATTAACAGTGTGTTTTTTCATCGTGCCGCCATACAACATGGTTAGAAGCTTCAGAAAAGTTGTACTCTGCAATAGCAAAACCGCATATTAAAACAAAAAAACAAAATTAACTTCAGAGAGTCCCCTAATGCCTTCTGAAATAAAGTTAACCGGGTTTGTTTGAACAGACATCAGGGAAATGTGATCAGCTGAAAAAAATTATTCCATTCCCTTTTACACGGACGTATTTTTATATCTCTATCCATCCCTTACTGTAACCAAAACAAGCGGGCAACGGATTATGTCTCTCGTACCGTCAGCATTAGCTCTGGGGCTTCAATTACCATAACGGGGATGGAGGCGGCAAAGATGACGTGTTGGAGGAATGCATTAAAATTCATTGAAAGTTGAAACCTCGTCCCTGTCTAAGCAAAGGGGCAGGGGGGAATGAGTGCGCACGCCCCACAGCGTTGCTGATGCAACTAGAGTAGGAACCTACACACTATTTACTGTTAAAACAGGTAGCAAATGTTTGAAACGGAATTGAACGAGATCTGTGTACTTCTGCCGCACTTTAACTGTAGCTTTGAATTCATTTCTCTCGTCAGGGTTAACTTTCTTACCAAATGCAAACTTCAAAATACATTTAGAATATTTAAATTTAATTCTTTACTGCTCTTGGCTTATATAAAACGGCACATCAAGTTTTGACCGGAAGCATTCTGTAGCTCACTGAACTCAAACAGGAGCATCTATTGAAGGTATTTGTGTACGAATGTTTGTGTTTGTGTCTCTGTAAAATACATAACTCCAAACTGAATAGTTGTATGAATACCAAAAATCGAACTTAAGCAGAATTTTTTTAACATTGGCGATGTACAACTTCAGGGGTAACAAATTACTTTTTTGAATTAATTTTACTTTCTCCATTACTTATCTGTAATACGTAGAGGAATTAGTGCTTTCCAGCAAAAGATTGCATATATAACGATATTTCATCGGAAATATTCATTTATATAAGAAAAGTATTTGTATATATGTGTGTGTGTGTGCGTTTGACTGAGAACAGCATACCCAGAAAGGAAATGTTTGATAAATACAAAAACTGGAATTGAAGTTCAGCAATTTCTAAGGATGCGGCACGAAGATTTTTAAGAAAATCCTTCTACCTGAACTACACTTTACATGGAAAAAACTTAATAAATTTTTTATTTTATCAAAACTGGCTCTAAGGAATTTGTTTAAAATACAAGACCTTTAAGATATTTGCATAAAAAGTTAAATGCATGTTTTGAAATTTTCGGCGAGGACCTCAGAGCTTACCGAGCCTCAGAGTGGTCTAAATCGTAATTCATTTTTTATCTTTTCTTGTTGCCATGCAAAGAGAACGGAATTTTAAGCCTATCGCATAATGACCCACTTTTAAAAGGTGTCACTATAACTTTTTGCCTACTGTATTGTCCTTATACCTACAACGAAATGTATAAGAGAATCATGTTTGCAAATACTAGTATTTATCTCAGTTAACATGAAGCAGATATAGAAATGGGCTTTTATGTGAGTAATTTATAGAAGAGTGGGTAGAGAAGGACATGCGACTCTAACGCATCAGATGTCTTTGCATATAAGAAATATATTTGCAGTCTATTTCATTCATACGACAAAACAACGAGATGCAGAAATAATATCTATCTATAATATTGGATGTTAACCACACACAATTTAATTATAGGATGATAACTGTGCATATATAAGTGTAAAACCATTATCAAGTAATTATGCGTTCCCTAATCTGGGAAATAGAAAGAAAAAGCGCAGCTTTAATATTTCGTCAAGCGACTAACTTTGAATTAGTTTGGTTTAAAGATAAACTGTTTTCTTTCAAAGGGCTTGCAGTTTTATTGGTAGTGTTACATTCGACCTTTGGTTTTGGGGTTAGCGTTTGCTAGTTTCATATTTTAATAGTCGGTACTAATGACGCAATGTGCGGCAAGGCGTTGAATTGTTTCTAAACAGAACTTGGGTAGAAATTACTTTTAATGCATATGGTTTATAATAATAACAATGCTATTCATAACTGATCTTATACCTGTGTTTGTGAGCGAGCGAGTGACTTGGAACAGCATAACTCTAAAACGATAATTTTAATGAATACCATACTTGTTATTTAAGTTCAGTAGCTTACAAAGAACGAGTAGGGTTTATATTTGTTATGCATATAACTGCATCTCGTTTAGATCGTCTCTACCTCACTCCTAACTTATGTCACGTTTTACTCAGAACTCAAGAAGTACCACTTACATTTAGTGATCATCATGCTTTTAGCTGCAGTTTAAGACAGTTTCCCACGATTCGCAATTTTGGAACCGGATATTGGAAATTGAATTCTTCCTTGTTATTTGGTTAGGACATATGGAGGTGTTTTCAGCCAAACCGGTAGTTGTTGCTACTCAGTTTTACAGGGCGCCGCAAAAGATGGTGTGGTGAACAGAAAGAGGAAAATCGGCCATTCTGTACATTTTTCGTAAGAAAGCCAAATTTTCGAGTCAAATAAAGGAGAAAGACAATGGAATTTTACTACTCTGTTATGCAAAGCCTCTATGACAAACAACAGTCCGGCAGCATGGTGACTACGAAAATGCATGCCATCAGAGATCTGATACAGCGGAAGCAAGGAGTACATTTACTGGGAGCTCATATTCAGAGTCAAACAGAGAGAGTCACCGTGAAAGATCGTTCTTCCTTTTATCAATTAACAAAGGAATGGGGACAAAGCGCGAGTAAATTCATCTCGTCCGTAACAGTAGATGACCATGTCTACACCACTAACAGAGAAATTCTACGCAGGTGGAGCAATTTTATAGAACTATCATCGGTGTTTTCCGATCATTAAAGATAAGCTGTTAGCAGTTATGAATGAGTTTCTAGCGATAGTCTGTGAAAAATGCGTAGTTTTACGATGGAATTATTATTCAGGTTGCCGAAGCTGAACGCAGCGAGAAGCATATCTGAATATCATCCTATCACACTGCTCAATACCGATTGCAAGATATTGATGAAGCCTTTATTACATAGACTGCAATCATTATTTGATACACACATATAAGTAAGATGCAGTCTGCTCTGTATCCTAGAAGGAACATCCATCAAACACTAACAGCTACACAAGTGTTGTGTAATGTTTTCTCACTGACTACTTTCCTACAAGGCGTTCTGTGAGACATATGTTTGGAGCCTTTCATCAGAGTAGTACATCAGCTTTTACTTGGTATTCAAATAACTAGTTGTTCGTTAGGCTCCGTGCGTATGCAGATAACATTACTGTTGTAGTCTGATGATGACCTGTAGAAATTGGATGCCTATGTCCACAACTTGGTTGCGCTCTCTCTCTAGCTTGCAGTAAATTGCAACAAATCGAAGGTTTTGTTTTTGGGCAGTTCGGTTGGACCGAGCAGGACTTATGGTATGGAATTAGTACACTTCACTAAGATACTTGGGAACACCTTTACTACTTCGCTGCAAAAAATGACACAGTTGAATTGAGATACCAAAATTAATAAGTTACATCACCGTTTATGTGATGCAAAAGTCAGAAACTTAGATCTAGTACGACGAGTTTGCATATCCACACTTATGGTACGAATACCTTGTGGTACTGGCTGCTGTTTTACCCATTGAATCTTGGTATTCTAAAATGATTGAGAGGATTATTGGAGATTACCTATGGTATGGAAAATATTATAGTGTCGCATGACCGCAACTTCGATTATGTATAGCTAAAGGTGGTGAAACGGCAACTCTAGGCCGAGCCCGAGAACTGTAATTATAGATAATTTATTAATTAATTTTTATTGATGTTAAATCATGCTACGTACATATCTTTTTCTTTTTACTGCTTGTATAGTTTAAGAAGGATGATTTAACGTTATGTATGTATCTAGGTTACTAATATTAGAAGAGTTATAAATGGTTTAATGTAAATAATTTAAGCGTAATGTTAAAATACTGTCCACGACGAAATGTTTTAGCTACAGGAATACTGTTATCGAAGGCAGAAGATCTAGTTTTACGACGTCTCTCTGGTCGCAGGGGTATTGTTAATACAGCGAGGGTGTAGCGCTTTTGTCCCTTTATTTGATAATTCGCCGTGACCAAGTGAGAGAGACAGATAGCTTAACGGTAAATTTAGGAAAAGCCGCGATTTACGTTAAACTTGGACCAATGAGATCCCTGTAAGTTTATTCGAAATAGTGAGACGCGTCGAGTGGCGCTAAAAATGGACCAATAGGAAAGGAAGCAGCCCCAGAAGCCTGCGACTATAAATGGATCTGTTAGGAGTAAATTTGGGGCATTTCATTTTGGCATTTTGTCATGTGTGGGTAGGGAGAGATACTGCAGAATGTTTAAGAGATATCGCGCCAAAAGGGAATAGAGACAGTTTTCGAAACAGACATTAGAATCGCTACTAATAAAGAGATGAGGAGCATATCTAAACTTCGCGTCCTATCCGCGCCGTGTTTCAACAACGGCGGACAGTATTTTAACGGCGGCAATATCAGTGTTGTGTACTACGTGGGTTAGTTAAATAAAAAGAAACGGCAGTGTCATCTTTTCATAACCAAAGCAGGTCTATGTCTTCTTATATCACCACCAGCGATCGACGCTTCCTTTACCAAGGATAAGTCCATGCTCCCATATAGTTTAAAGAAAATTACTGCAGCTAGCCGAGGATAAAATTTCAGAGAACCAGCACACTGCGAGCATTTGGAGCCAACATGGAGGATGCAGCAAGGGACAGGAGGAGGTGACTGCCGCAGTGGCATGCAGTTAGTCCTCGTTTCTATACAATGTGCAACACTGCTGGCCAAAACAATAGCAGTGCGCTGTGTAATCAAGGTGACCCATTTGAAAGTAGCTTATTACAACATTTCTGGTTCACCAAATGAAACTGTAGTAATCTTCCATGTTTTCTACGTTCGGTGCTGGATCGCTTAAATGAATCCCCGAAGAGAATTTGCGATCAACTACCACCAAATATTTTTACTGTCTATGGTTTGTAAACTAGGATATTGTACCACATCCTCATCAGAAATGTATTCAGTTACCCTGGATAAGAACCTGGAAATATTTTAAATTTTTTTACATTAGTACCTCTTGAAAAGCTTCAGCTTTCGACGTTCTGAGCGAGTTACTCCGTACTATCGATAGACAACAGCGACATGGCATTGCAATATCTAATCTCTGCAAGACTTGCCATAAAACTGAAGGTATTATTCATGTCGTTGGCTACTGCAGAGGCGCTGATGATCTCTGGAACTGAGTCATTGTCCTTGAGGGGCAAGTTATCCCATCGACAGTGGAAGATCTGGTTACACCCCAACTGGCCACGTCCTCTGTCCTGTCGACGGCAGGATTCGTCTGGATGATAATGGGCACGACGCAGTGGATACTCACTACCGCTGGTGTAGCGGTAATACCCTAATATTTGAAGTCTCTGGTCTACGACAGACCTTAGGGAGCATTATTGGAGATGTCTCCAGGAAGTACGCCTAAGGTCTCCGGTATGCAAGATAATCTTATGGCTTCCAAAACTTCCACTGTGGGACTTCTGCTCGGAAAACAAGGGGGAAAATGTAGTATGATGAAATTCGAATCCTGTATTGCGTGAAATGTAATTTAATAATGTTCTTCACTTGTAAAAATTTACTATAAGATGTTGAATTAAAAAAATGACAAATCGTATTTACAAATTTGCAGAATTATTTGATATATTTTATGTGACTTTCTTTACCACGTACCTAGTAGGTAGGGATGGTATTGCATTTCACCCAAAAATTAGATACCACAAATACATTTTTCAGACCCTTTGAATCCAAACCAAAATTTTAGAAAAAGGTCAGTGTGTATTTGTGAGTGTCTTAAGTGCCCTTTACATTGAAGATTTTTCGAATGTTTTTAAAAAATGGCTCTAACAAATTTGATTAAAATGTCATACATTAAAGATACTTACATTACAAATAAAACGTATATCTTGAATTTTCTGGGAACAGCCCGTGAAGTCCTTTTCATTCTAGAAGACATTTTTTATATTCCTGTATAACTGGTAAACGTTAAGCGATAGACGAAAACGTACTACAAAAAATAGATCTCTTTAAAGCATACGGTTTATATCAAATAAATTATTTGTGGTATAAGCCATTTCTGAGATATCCTTATTAAAGTTTCCAATTGTTCATTTCTTGGTAATTCTCCTAAAGTACTGTCAACATTCGCAATTGCATGGAAACAGTATGAAATTTTAAAACCAAGATATGGCGTCCAGTTATTAAAACATTTGATATAGTTTTTCTCTTTGTATCTGTAACGAAATGCGCAATGTAGCTATTTCTACATGTTTGGATTATTTTGGATGTTTAAGTTTTAAATGTTTTGATTAAAATGAAGTAGACAGAAAAATAAGCTATCATAAGAATAGTGTGTATACCCACTAACAGAGAAATGTATCACATAAGATTTTTAGGTCTATTTTGCTGTCTGAGCACGTTCCTCATTTTATTATGGCGTATGTTCATAAATTTTATCTTTCCGCGATTATTCTCCTGCATCTATCTAATCAATGTGTGATGTGCCGTTTGGAATTTTCCATTGTAGAAAAACATTGGGTTGTCCGTTAGGTTGAACCGGTGATAGTCTCGCATATCCTTCAAGCATTATTAGGATGCTCGCTGTTATGGGAAATACTTGTTTCAGTCTCTGGGATACATTAGGAACATACATTTTTCTCTTCACCTTTTGTTCTACTTTGTGTTCGTTGTCCCATTTTTTCCCAAACTTTGCTCCCTTATTTATTTCCGTAAGACACTCAACAGAAATATTTTGGATAGCTCTACTTCTTTGTTAGTTGTAGCCTTTTTTACAAGTTGATCTTGGTTTCGTTGACTCCTATCCCTACATATGAGCTTCGACCCACAATAGCTTCTACTCTCAGTCTTATCTTTTTAGTACAATCATTTGCTGTGTTGTTTCTTCTATTGATTTTCTGTGATCTTGTCGAATAATGGAGTGAATCCGAAGTGACTTTACTACCTCTGTATAGTGAGAACTTTTTGATTACTCGAGTTCCACGAGTTTAACTTTTTCCAGTCGGTTAGGCATTGTGTTATAACCGAACCCCAACTCAGTCAGGAAACTTAGTCATATCACTCTATCGTTGTTATAACCTCTTATTTTAAACAAAATTTTAATGTCACCAAATTGTTGGACATACAAAATAGGATGCCGAACAAAAAAGTTCATTCACATTTTTGTGACTGCCTCAATAATCCCTACTAACCATAACTGAAATATTAATTTTTTTGCAAAAGCAGCCATTGAAGAAACTAAATGTTCACGTGTTCTCTTTTGTGCGGTACAACTTAGAGAAATATGATGCTAATCTTCTAGATCCGAGTTTTATGTTTACAGTGCAACGAAGTACTGAATGATATTGCTTTTGTTACCGAAAAATTGTGTACTATAAACCATACTTTTATTAAGATAATGAGATATATATTCAATGCAGGCTATTGCTATAGTTTTAAAACTACTGTTGTATTAACTCAGGCTTAAAATATATGTACTCGTACATACAGGATTATTGTAAAGCCAGTTTCCAGTTCATATCTTATGAATTTGTAGTAGCATTACAAATATGATTTGGAGCTTTTTCGAAAACTTCCTGGACTTCTTGTTAATGAAAGCTGCTGCGCTTCCTCGTTTTCTATTCATTTTGGAATACCCAATTGCTTTCTATCGCTAATTGAATCAATATTCTCATATTTGTTCACTACTTATAAAATTATTTTAAAATACACGATTCATTCGTCAGTCCCTGTAACGTTGAGAATATTTCTAACATTATATGTGCATATTTCCTAGTGCATTTATAATAGCGCTGCAAGAGGCCAATTTAATCTGCTTAAGTAGTTCATGGATATAAGGACTAACTATAGGTTACTGATTGTAATTTTGAAATAAAATTTCAAGGTGGATTTAAGCAATCTAATAAATATTGTTAAAATTATATATAATACCATTGTAAACTTTATTAAACTATATATACTTATTCTTAAACACCACTGTTTAAGGCAGTGTAGTTCGTTTTTCATAGAACTAAAAAGCAAATATATTCAAAACCCTAATTGCTAATACCTACAGAATATAGAGCTATCGCAAAATGGGATATTATTTAAAAGAAAAAGGTAAAAATTACGTTTTCTGGGCCATTGGTTGCACTGTTTGATTATATAAAGAAATTTACTTTCGTTACATGCTACCCAATTGAGAATGCCAATAGTAGTATTTACAGTACATGATTCTATACATTCTCATACATTTTGCATGATAGTTTCAAACTGTGAATTACTTAGTCTTCCCATTTGGTGCACAAATGCAACAAGAATACAGTGTTGCTAGATTGTATAACTATTTAGCTGTAAGGATTTGCTACAGATTCGTTTCTAGAGGAAAAGTTCAGATATTTTATTCACATTTTCACAAGAATCTTAACTTTATTTCTTTTTGGCCTGATGCAAATTTAAATGTTATCACGTGACCGTAGAAGTGACCTAGCATATCTGATCAGGAGCATCTAGAATTATTACGCTTATTTTTTAGTATTTTCTGGCATTTTCAGAGCAGCAGATCTGCAATTTTTGGGAATATTTTGGGATGTTCGGTATTCTGTCATTTTAATAAGCTTAAAATAATAAAATCTTTCTTCAGGTATAAGGACATCCATGGTATACATGGATCAGAAGAGGTCAGAAAACTATAACTGATTATGTTCTAACAAATGATAAACTAGTACCACAAGTATCAGACACAAGAGTGTAAAGGAAATAGCATATACACTCAGGCCATTATATGCTGCTCAGTAAAATAAAATAGGAAAAGGTGGCGCCGAAATAAATAGAGAAAACACACCAAAGAGAAAATGTACACGCTCAAAGACCATTTATTAAATGAGCACCACATACGGGAGATTAGAGACAAGAGTATAGACCAATGAGCACCGAGTCTCGTTAATTTACAGTGAAGAGATTAAGTTCTGCACAAGAGAAACAACTGTAAATGGAAAAGAGGCCTCTATATATGGAATGATAATATAGCTCAACTAAGCAAAATAAAGTAGCATATCTTAAATTTCTTACAAGAAAACCCAGCATTGATAGAGATAACTAAAAACCTGAAATGTGCTTTAGTGAAGCGAGAAACACGAAAATTACAGCGACATAGCTGGGATGGACACACAAGTGGTGTACTCGTTTCCATGGAGTGCAAGCAATTGCTTATAAAATAATGAATAGTCTAAATAATAATGAGGAATAATAATGTTACTTCTGAAGAGGATTTGATTAAATTTTTAAGTAGCAGGAATCGTGAAGCATCTAAAGCAAATGAAAATCATTAATATATTGCTGAAGACCCAATTACTACTAAAGAATTAAATACTATATTAGACTTATTTAAAACAGAAAATATCCTGGTAATGATGCAATGAATATTGAAATTTCAAAGTATGCTTCAAAAAGCTAGGCGGACAGTTTTAGACATATTAAATATATGCTGGTACGCTGTTAAAATATCTGAGTAATAGGGACAAGGGGTTGTCAAATTTAAAAAAGGGTGACAAGAAATATTGTAATAATTATAGAGGAATTAGCTTATTGAATACAGGATATAAAATGTTGGCCAAAATCCTGGCTAGGTGGTTAAATGCAAACTCTGAATATATGTTAGCAGAAGAAGAGCATTGATTTAGAAAATGATCTTTTTCTGATAGTGCTTTTTGGCGTTCAACAATTTATACAAAATATAAGAGAGTTTAATTTAAAGATCCATATGTTTATACACTACGTTAAGGCCCTCTATAAGGTACTCCGTGATAAATGATGGTGCATTATGGGAAATCAATCACTTTCACTTAACACTAATGATAAGGGAAGTTTATAAAGACACAGTCATCAACATTGATAGAAGAAGGTATAAAGGTTTAAAATAGAAACAGTTAATTTAGGAGTACGACAGGTTTGCCCACTGGAACCAACAGTGTTTAATACAATAGATGCTGCTGTAGCAGAATGGCAAGCTCAGCTAAGAAACAATTTTAAAGTAAGTAAAATTATTTGAGATATCGTTTTATTTGGGGATGATCAAGTTCTTTTGCGGAAACTGAAAACCAACTACAGCTGTCACGTTATAAGCTTAGCAAATTAGCGTTACAATATAGTTTAAGAATTTCAATTTTAAAACTGAATACATTGCCTTAAAAGGTAAATACAACAGAATTTAAAACACAAGGATGAAAAACAAAGCCATTGAAGAACTTCAAAGATTTTACTATTTAGGATGTAAAATCTCTCCTATCTACCAAGATGATACTGCACATATAATACACAACTATCAGAAATTATTTGGAACGATTAAAAGAACTTTGAAAAACAAGTTTAGAAGGGAAAACATAATTAAATTTTACAAAATAATGGCATTATGGTATTAATGTATGGATCAAAAAGCTGAGCAATGAATCCAAAAATAAGACAATGATTCGCAATGCTGAAATTAAATTCTTACACTCTGTGCCTGGATATTCCCTAGGATACTAAGTGCGGAACGATATTATACCTGATAAGCTACGCAACAACTGACTTAAACACATATTTCATTGAAATAAAAAAAATGGTTTAAACACATATTAACAATGACGCAGCTAGATGCTTTTGGGCCAAACGAAAAGTATTGGTGGACCACGACTTCGATGGGAAGACGAACTGAGTCTGAACGGACCGGTACAGCTGGGCAGTATTTTTAACACTTAAATCATTTCAGTCTAATTATGTAAATATAAATTCAATAATAGCCCACCTTAAAGCAATAGGTGTATGTAACAATATATAAAAAATGTATGTTACAGTAGTTGTATATGTTTGTATTATTGTATCCATGTGTAATAATATTATGTGACTATATTACGTAATTTAATAATGTAGGAGCTGTGAGAATAATTGGTTAAAAGTTACTAACAATGAGGCAAAAAAGAGGTGACCTTGAGGCAATAATGCATTTTAAAGTTTAAATGCTACTAGTCATTATTGCAGCAACAATAATGTAAATTTTGAGACAGTTTAAAAATAACCAATCAACAACCAGAAAAAGGTTTAGTTAAATGAAGGTATTCTGTTGGGCTAGGAATAGCCAATCGGAGACTTGAAATACAAAAATTTACAAGTTTAGGCGGTTGAAATCAGTTCAGTTGGTTGCAGACAGCGTTACTAACCAGACACAAAAAGTGTCCTCAAGAGATTTAATACACATTCGTGTGAGACGAAAAATAGTTTACGTTTTAAAAGGTGCAAATAATTAATAAAATAATCCCACAGCTCTCTCTCTCTCTATACCAGTGAAATGTTATTCAAATCGTATCAAGCATTAATAAAAGGAGTGAAGTAAATTATAATCTGTGTAAGCCTACATTCTTAGTCACACCACAATCCTGCTAAGAGAAAAGTGTCTCTAACAATAATACTGACGCAGCCGAAGAAAACATAAATATACAATATTTAAAGAAGTAGTTAAATTACAAAGTTAATATTTTGTTAAACTTGGGGCAAAGGCCACCTGAAAGAACATTTGGGGCGAAGGCTACCGGAAACTGTTTACTATACGTGCGGTTGCAACTACTACAAGTTCGGCTCCCCAACATTTGAAATACAACACAACTCGTACTTCAAATCGGCTTTTCCATACGTGAAACAATAAATCTTTCTCACAGCCCACCATCTAGACGAAGAAGAAGAAGAAGATGATAATGGTTGTATGTTGGCTAGGCTGATACATTTTATAAATACGATGAAGCAGGCCAGAAGCCATCTAGATATGTTTGTTAATAGGCATAGCGTTTCATTTTTACAAGAATGACCCAAGGTATCAATTTCGTGATATTTTTGTACTTAACATTCAAAATTTTGATGTTTCCCTATAAATATGCCATATAGGCTAGCTAAAGTTTGTTCCTACTCTATGTGTGTAGACAAAAGGAAATTTATTGTTAACATGGAGGAACATTATTACCTTTAATTGTTCACAATTGGACTATAACTATATTAGGCCGAATAATTTTATGCAGAACAGAGGTTAAGTTAATTGGCATTCTTTTATAGGCCCAATTTTTGCGTTTTATGTTACTTAAGTGGTCCTTATCCAGTTTTCCTCGGAGTAACTAAAAAAGTATTCATAAAATTTTCATTAAATAACGCTGCCTAGAAAACTGTTTTATTTACAACCATAACAAAAAACACAACACAGCTAAACAGCTTCAAGGGCGAGAAATACAGACTTATCAAATTCAGTGCATTAAACAAGAACTTCCTCTTTAAGAGACGCTGTGTATGATATTCATTTGTTTATGCTCAATACGGGCCCTATCACTAAGCCTCACAGTATATTTTCATTTTCATTTCGTAAAAACCTTTATTATGATTTTTTATTATTCGTTGTAAATAAAATCGTGTACCCAACTTGTGGAACGTGGGATTTTTATGCTCGTGGGATTTTCATCACGAATGACGTAATGAAAACATTTCCACACATAAAAAGATTCCATTTCTGCCACAAGCTGCGTAAATGACTATTGTCGCATTCATTTACTTCCATTTTCACGCTTAAATTTTTTTTTAAATTGTATTACACATAAAAGGTTTCATATCCTGAAATTTTATTCTAACATCCTCAAACTTTAAATAGTATTTATTTCATAAGGAATTAATAAAAATGTGTGAAATGATTTTTTTAATTTTATTTCTGAGGAAGCATTGCTGAAACAATTTTATATTTACTCTGATTATCTTCTGGGCTTGTTTTAGTTGCAGCTAGTGAATCATTCTCAGCCCTACTTTCCTCATATTGTGGGATATACTTAAGAAATGGTTATACATATATCTGCCAAATAAATATTTCAGTGTATTTCATATATTTATACAGTCGTGAACATCAAAGATGCATAGACATAATCGACAGATAAAATAATAATTACATATAAATTTACAAAATAATTAAAATAATTGTATAAAATAGTTGTGTAAACACATATAGATAAGACTGTAGTAAACTTTATAGAAAGGATTGCAGTCAGCCAGGGTCGTAAAACACAATCAAATCTGTTAAAACTGACACTGTGCCTCTGGAGGCAAACGATTGAACATATTCAAAATAGCGATCTGAAACTATTTTTTTGCGTTCTTCTAGTTCTAAAACTTGGTACATTAATCTCATAATTATACCAGTTGGATAATGGTGATTTTAGAACTGAAATACATTATGTATATTTTGTGTTTACATAAGTTAAATATATATATATATATAAATTTTGTAACTGTTAATACTCCTTCATTGATGAACAGTGGTTTACAATGTGCATTATATGGAGTATCCATTAGATATGGATTGCCTTCTTCTGCAAAACTAAAATTTTGGAGATACCCTAATAGTTCCCCCATATGAGAATACTATAAGACATAATATTATTAAAACTAGTAATAAGCATTTTTTAAAAGTTCCTTATGAACAAAAACTTTTAATTGTCTTAATAAATAGATTACTCTAGACACTCTGATGCAGAATGCAGAAATATGGTGTTCTCATGTTATTTTGGAGTCCCAATAATTTAGCGCTATCTAGGTTGTGTAAGTTTTTTAAAGAAAGAAAAAAAACATGCTAGGTTTTGATGCCTTAATTCCGAAACCATCCGCTTGGAAACAATTGGTTACCGGCTCAAAAGTCAGATCCAGTATCATATTTAGATCAAGCATATTCTTCCTGGTTTCTTATAGTGTGGTATCATGAGCAAACTGCAGTTCCTTAGTGGCAATATTTTAAGGAAAATGATTTATCATTACAATAAATAAAAGCCGAGACAGGGTAGATCCCTGTGGCACATGTCAACTTAACTAGATCTGAAACGTTTTTATTGTAAAAGATCCTTAGGGATCGATTAACTAAATAAACTTTCAACTAAGGCCAGTTCTTTGCTTCTGATGCTATAGAAATGAAGTTTGCTGATGAGTAACTTTTGTGGTACACAATAGAAAGCCTTGAATAAGTCACATAAAATTGAACTTGTATTGTTATTATCATCTTCAAAACTATTGATAACTGAGATAAAAAGGTCTATTGCATCTAGAGTAGACAATCCTTTCCTAAAACCATACTGAGAACCTGTAAGTAGGCTATTGCTTTCAAAGTACTTTCATTACTAATTCGATTACTTTTGAAAAAAATGGCCGGATGAAATAGGATTCTGTCAGGTCTTTTTGGACTACCTTTTTAAAATATGGGTATAGCTTTAGCTGCATTTAGTGAGCCAAGACGCACTCCAGTGGTTAGGCAATCATTTATAAATGAGTATGTAAAAGGCTCAACAACGTAGGTAATCTCTGATATCCAAGATATCTTTACAATTTGAACTCTTAGATCTATGCACTAGATGCAATGTGTCATTAGAAGACACAAGTCTCCAAGAAAAACAGTTGTTTCTGACTTTCTGATGACGTAAGAAAGCTAATGCATAGATGCTGGATTGGTTTACCATTTACTTATGTGGTCACCGGAAGAAATGGAATAGTGAGAAAGTCCTCTGGCTGTAGCCCAAAACGTTCTTTATACCCCTTGTTAGATCAAGTTCTATTTATTACTTCCCATACTGCTTTGGTTTATTTGCATCCTTATCAATGTCGGTCAGATTATATTTCAACTTTGACTTTTCAGTTGAGATCTGTAATGCTTTTTTGCACGTTATCTAAATTCTTAAGTTCAGTTATATTCATTCAGGTTATAACGGGAGGTCCATTGCACGTAGCTTGATACTCTGTTTACGTATTCTTTTTGAACACATAATTCCTCTGTATAGACTCTCTAATGAGATTTACTTTACTGGTTTCAGATTTTCTGGTAATTTTTCTAATAGGAAAAATAAGATAAAATTCTTTATAAATCAAGATAAAAGCAGCATCGAAGCTGCAATAATCTGTAGGGAGGTAATATTACTAGAAACAAAATTACTTTGACTTTGTTTCCATGTATGTTTGCTTCTTCTAAGGTTAATATTATTATTATAATTATTATTATTATTATTATTATTTAATGTTTTTAAAAGAATATATAACATCCTGTAAATTATTTCACATTAAAATGGCTTCACCATGCTTGCTTTCTATACCACTTACCTACGGTAATTAGAGGAAGCATGCATTCCGCTCAAACATTCAATACGGATATTTCACCAGAAATACAGCTGAATTAATAAAAAGCATTTTTATAAAAATATATTTGTGATCTCTGTATGTGTGTGTATATGTGTGTGTATGAACAGCGTAAATCGAAAACCAAAAGTCGGTTAAATATCAAACGTTGTATTTAAGTTCGCATCTTCCAACCTGAAAATCCACGCATCCGAAAATACCTTTAAATGAACAGGAAAAAAACAGCTCTAACGACTTTGATTAAAATACCATATGTTTAAGACATTTGCATGGAAATAAAATGAATACCTGGAACTTCTGAATGATATTTGTATAACTGGAAAATCGTAAGGCATATACAATATTTCATTAAAAGACTCTTTAAAAGACACAATTTATATCAAATACTATTGTCGTGGTGAGCCTTTTCCTAGGTAATAGCAAATTTTTAAAATAAATTTTACGAATTACTTAGAAATAAAAAAGCGCTGCGTGTTGTTTCTCTCCAGAGGTATGGTTAAATATTTACTTTGGCATTCACTTTGGAATTTATTTTAGTTTACCTTAGTTTGCATTGTAGATAAGCATAAACTGGTTTATGGGCTGCAGTATAACTGAATTTTCTTAAAATTTTAGAAATACTTTGAAAATGTTCTGTAGGAACACAAATCACTGATGACTATTGAAATAAATTGGCGTTTTTCGCTCAATTTACTCATTATAGTTTTCATTGTTTCCTATACAATACGTAAATCACTCCACATGCCACGATTTTCTTGCAATTTACAAGTTTTGGGAAATACTTCAGAAAGGTTTATGAAGAAATTTGTAACACAAGTTTTTCTGTAGAAGACACTGTTGCTGAATGGAAGGTATTAATGCTTTGTTTAGCTTTTACTTACATTTGTTTTTTGACATACTTGGATAACATTTAAAATGTTCCACACGATGCAATTTCCTCCAAATCTTTTTAAATCTGAAACCTGCTTAAGAAGAGATTAATTAAATCAATCACTATAGTAGGCCTTTTATATATGATATACATCTCTAAATTCAGTTTAATTAGTTTAATAAGTTTTAAATGTATATTGAATTTGCATCCTGTAAGCTTATAACTTTTTTGAGAGACAAAAATTTTGCGTAAGAACTTATTGCAACAATTATTAAAACCTTTTACCTTTAATCAATTAGTATATTGTATCTTATTTTTTAATTTAAATTTGTACATCGTGTAAAGAATTTGCCTGTTTAGCATAATTTGCCTGTTTAATAATACTATTATTAAAATGTAAGAATGTTGAAAAAAAAACAGTCGGCGATTTAATTTTCAGATTGTTTTCTTCAACATTACAGACTTGGACATTTTACTCATGCATTCCCTTAATAACTACGATAATGTTATACTGAAGATCAGATAAACGTTAACTGTTTCACGCGGTTTACTGTAAAAGGTCATTCTACTTCCACAACCATCAAATCCTGGACCTTACTACTGATTACGCTCATTAATCATCTGTTTGAAGCATTCGTAATAGGACATGAATGCTGAATAAGTAAACAAGTGAAAGGTGTTTGAACACGCATCAATTTTCATGTCTACAATAATTAACATGCGGACGAACAGCTGAATGAAAAATGAATGTGGTGCAAGAAGCCTGCTATTGTTATAGAACGACCAGACCATCTTGTAATTACCCTGCCATTAGCGGTGTTTACAAGCAATAACCCTGACTGACTGTGATGAATTATTAAAGCAAACCCTCCCCACTTACAAAGTTACATGTAATGGGGGAGCAGTGATCACGCAAACCTGCCACTTTCGTTTCACTGCAGTCCCTAGGTTCTTTACCCAGGTTATTGTTACTAGAAAATCTTGGTACTTTAACTCAAAACATTATTTCACTTTGAAACGTCAAAGGGTAACGAGTTAAAAAGCAAGCGATCTGCCACAGTTATTACAAGATTGAATGACATAAGACTTCTTGTATGTGAAACAGGAACACAGCAATAAGGCATTTCGGCTAAAACCTAGAAAATAGAGAACAGTGCTTCTTGAGTGAAAATACAAAGCCATAGATTTTTGTAAACTAGAAAGACTAAAAAAGAAAAGCTGCTCTTTTTTGTCTTGAGTCAAATATTTGGTTTAAATATAGGAATAATGGGCAAACATTTTGTAACCTTTTACAATAATTTTCTTTGCATAAAAATGATACAAATAATAAAATTTACCAAAATTTAATTAATCCCTTTGTAAGTTTACGTTAAAGAAACGTGAATGATTTCGATTACTTTCCCATTTGGTCCTATTATGACTCCTTTTTGGGGAAGTTTAATTAGAATGCTAAATACCCTCAAGTGAAACTTAATCACTTCAGTCACACTTGATTAATATGGTAACAAACACACATATGCACAAAACAAATATTTAAAATACTTAATTCCTTGCTTCACAGTAATCTGTTGTATTTATGCCGAGTTATTAATATTAGGTATTTACAAATAAAAGGAATTATTAGTGGCGTTTTGCTTACAATTTTATTCTTACATAAGAAGGACTTGCAGCCTCACTCGTGTTATCTCGTACTCTCTCTCTTTTCTATCTCTCTCCCTTATTCTATCTCTCTCATTTCGGTTCAGCAAATGTATCCTAAATCATATACAAAATATTTTTATGTAGTATGAGCATAATTAAAGTATAAGATATGTACACTTATAATACTTTAGTGTTTAATAAACGTGTGAAACAAACTAAGACAGAATTGCGGATGAAGGTTAACTTCCTGAAGTATAGACAGTGGATTTGATTTATGCTTTTAAGTACTTTAATGCATTTGTACGTAGCAGCGTAAATTTCTTAAAACTAAAGATGTCCTAAGAATTTATTCTTTCAGACAAGGGTTAAGGACATTTTATTGAAATTTTGGATGTAAAACTTTAAACTACAGACCGCATCTCCATTTTGAATTCCAAGCAACAGTATTTTCTAGGTGATAAGATGTATTAGCCATATAACCGTGTTTAGTTGCATTCAAATAATGGATAATGCGTAGGTTAATCCTTAATATATTAAATTTTAACAGAGAAAAATATATAATTAAATTTATTATTATACACTAAAGTATTTTCTTACAAGTAGACAGATTCCATTTATAAGCTGAATTTTTTCTCGATCTTCAATATCTTTTATAATAAATTTGTTAATAATAACTATTGCTATGAAACGTATTTCACAGATATAAACAACGAAAAATATTTACAAATTTATTTATTTATTTTGAGCCAGGCTAGGATACCTTCTCCTTGGGAAATACTAATTAAAATGCCGCACAATATTTTTCCCTATATAGAATAAGTTTCATAGTAATCACCTTAGTCTCCCCCTCTCTCTCACACACATGCTTAAAATATACTTTTTTTATATTTATCACATCGTTACTTTGTTTTTTCCTGTTTTCGGTTCTCTTTGTGCTTTGCAGATACGCCAAAAAAAGTATTGACATGAACATAACCAATGCCTGCTGTGGGATTAGAACCTGCAGTCCCCTGCGCGAAGGAACACTAACGGCAAACGCGCTAGCGATCATGGCCTCAATGAGCGGTAACACGAGTTGTTTATCCAAAATGTAGGATTAGTGAACATTTTTATTCATATTTATTATACCTATAGATTTCCTTTCAAATTCATGAAATCCTTAGCCATATCAGGCGTCTACAAGCATTAGGTTTTTATTTATAGGAAATGCTGTCTATTTCATGCATTTTACAAACGAATTTTCACATTAGTTGCACCGGAGAAAGACCTCGGCTTGACCTCACCTGGAAGCACCGAGACAGTTCACGAAGGAAGTGGGTGTCAGTTGAGCCCGAAAATCTACATTTCATCATTTGCGCTCCATCCACTGCACTGTAAACACATCAATTTGTGTGCGAAGTTTTCTGCGGAAAACAAGTCAGCTCGCCGACAAGGCAGAGAAATTTAATATGTGGCATCATAAAATGTAATGTACGGTAACATGATTATACTTGTTTTTCACAGCAAATAT
This sequence comes from Deroplatys truncata, assembly GCA_030765065.1. Classification (NCBI taxonomy): domain Eukaryota; kingdom Metazoa; phylum Arthropoda; class Insecta; order Mantodea; family Mantidae; genus Deroplatys; species Deroplatys truncata. The sequence continues at coordinate 202,967,628 of CM060981.1, read as the reverse complement.
AACGGCGCTTGGACTGTAGAAATGTTTCATTCCATATTGCAAGTATAAGTAATGTTTTTCTGTGTTTTTGCAACGGCTTGTGTTGTTATACTACAGCACGATATAAAATGTGAAAAGGGCTAAAAAAACTCCAGCTAAAATTATTGAACCCGAAATTGGAGCTTCTACATGTGCCGCGTTAATTTTATTATCTTTTGTTTTTTTAATTAGAAGATATACATTATTAGATTTTTTATTATCAAATAAGTATTTGATTGTTATTTTTGGTATGTTAAAATGAAGTATAGGGACCAAAAGTAAGCGCGTTTAAGATTTCTGGATAGTATAAGTGAATTACTCCAGATATGTAGAAAGAATTCCTTCGTACTCTGAAGCCCCACCTCCTAAAGAGAATCTTGTCAAAAGAAAGTAATACTACTCAGAAGGAATGGGGTATTCTAGATTTTCTTCATTGTTGATGTGATATAACATTCTTAATGTATTTTAAAGTTTCAGGTTTTGATATATGCTGTTAACGTTGCTAACACATAACTGTTTATTTACTTTTCAACTGGAACTTTTCTTGTGTAATTGTATTAATTTTTCAAAAAAAAGATAACTTTTAAATGTTACAGAAATATTGAGTGTTTTTATAGGAGTATACAAAACGAAAGTACATGCGGATAGGAATCTCTGGTTAAACTAGTTTCTTTAGATTCAAACAATATTTGGAATAATTTTGTCTGTTTTTTCTGAAGGACGTATGTTGTCGGTTAGTTCATTTCAGATATTCAGTTTAAATTAAATCAAAATGCTTTACTTTTTCAGAAAAAGGCGTATTATTTAATCATTCATTGCATTTAATACTTGATTCAGCCATGAGTGTTTGGAGATTTTCATTCATGTACAAAATTCAACATCTATAAACCGAGCAAAGTGGGAATGCAGAAGTTTTAATTTATATTCTAAAAATGTTGAGAAAATGACATAATTTTACTTCAGGTTATCAAAATAATTAACTTTCGATATTTAAATGTATACACTGAAGGGTTACAGTATTTTCAAAGGAATTTATTGATAATAATGTGAAAAACTAGTTCAAAACTACTTTGCTGTATGAAAGACTGTATGATCAAGAACACGATACATTTATTATATACTGATATTTTATATATTTCGTTTCATATTGTACATACGATTCATTTTTAAAGAGAAAATAATATCATTGAGATTGGAAATGTATAATGAAGTTATTTCTGAAAACTGTCATCTCTATTAACATGAAATAGATAAAACAGTAGGCTTTAATAAGAATTGTTTTTACAAGGGGTATAGGATGCTACATTTGCCTAGATTGTTACATCTAGGTGAGTGTAACACATCAGATTTATTAAAGTGTTCTCCCTATTCAGCTGTTTCTCGAGATAAACTGAAAAGAGTGTATAATTTCAAAGCCATCGTATAACGACATCCTTTTTAAAGACTTGACTATCGCTTCGGCTTTTACGTATAATGAAATGTGTAATTACAGTACATATTTCTGCAAGAATGGTCTGGATTAAAATTAAATGCATATAAAAGTAAGATTTGCAGGTATGGTTTATAGAAGCTATGTCAAATTACACGGCCGTGACTAGAGAAAGTAATGCAAATGTAACACATTCAGCCTTATCTAGCTGAATGTATGATTTTAGATGTATCAGGTTGCCTGAGTCAATTGGGTACTTTTAATAATTATATTTTTTGTTTAAAACTCTGATATTTGAGCTTTTATGTTTTCTATATGCACCAGGACGCTTTACTTGCTAATGGCGTTCATGAATCGAACTCTGGTAGAATATATTGATTAGTTGTAGACGTAAGGCAGAAACGTTGCTGATACATCAGGGGTTTAGATTAGAAATCTGGTTCTCCAAAGCAGTGTTGATTTGAAAATACATCTGAGAAGTAGTACCTGCAGCTCATTGTAAGAAGCAAAATGGAATAGAGGGGCATAGTGTTCTGTGCTTATAAACCGAAAGTTGAAGCGCTACCAGGCACTCATTGCAATAAAACACATTTTAAGTACATTTATGACGCCTTAAGTTGCAATTTAAAATACCACTATCTTAATGATGCGCTACGGTTGTATCCTTTCGCAGTTTTACTACGCGTATTCCGGTTATTTATTCCGGCATTGCGTGTGCGTTTAGATATTTCACGACATAATGGGGATAAGGTACCTAAAGACTGTAATCAGTTCGTAGTTTTGCATGTAGAAACATAAAAGTAATCGTCCAAAGTTATAGTTTATGTCTTTGCATATCTGTAGAATGCAAGAAGAGTGAAGGAGTGCGATATCTGCAGTGGCGTACACTGCATGACTGCAGGACTTTCACACCCGATCTTGGATTTCGTTTTTCTTTTTTAAATAATGTTTAACGCCCGTCTTACTACATACGGCAAACAAATTTAATCGTGGGAAAGGAAATTAAGGAAGGAAGCATTCTTGCGTTAGAGTACTTCTCCGGCATTTACCAGTTACGAGGACTAAGGAAAATTTGAAAAAAAAAGGTGCTGTCAGAGAGTACAGGAGGGGTTGAAACCGGGAAATTCCCTTCATAGGCCGTGTCTTAACGACCTCGCCTACCGGTGGATAATTTTTTAATGCTTAACATAAAATGTCACAGCATACTCTAAATCCTCACCCATGCAAAATGACTGCCATATACTAGTTGGACTAAGTTCAGATCAGTGATGCAGCCAAGAACATACATGTAAACTGTGGGTAGCGGATGTAATTTAAAGGTACCCTAGGATTTAATATTTATGAAAATTGGTACATATAATAAATGCTTTGGAATAGATTCTAGAAGGAGCTTATCGTTGAGCGGTTTTCTTTTTCATTTATTTTCTTCTTTTATTTTTCCCCTTTCTTTTTGGGATTGATGGTCCTGTTTCACGGACAAAACGCAGTTTTAAATGATGTTACCTTATTTAAGTAAATGTGAGTAATTATACAAAAACTACTGATTGGAACGATAGCAGTATTTCGCGATACTATAAAAAACTGTAAAGGCGATTGTTTGTTCTCTGAATTTATTTTGCGGTCCGTATTACGTACATAAATCAGTATTAAATTATGTTACCTTTTTTAAGTACATGTAAATAATTATACAAAAACTACTGATTGGAACAATAGCAGTATTTCTCGAAACTCGATGCTCCATTTATAAAAAAAAAACTGTAAAGGTAATTTCTTGTTCTCTGAATTATGTTCTTATTAGCAGTTTTCTGTGTATAAATGCATGTAATCAGTTTTGTATTCCATAGTAATTCCAAAATTGTTCCTGTTTGACATTCTCCAATCAGCAGCAATGTTTTTATCTCATCCATATCCCATATTCTTAGTCAAGACAAATAATAATAATAATAATAATAATAATAATAATAATAATAATAATAATGATAATAGTAACAACAATTTCTTAGCTTTCTTTTATATGTGACCATAGTTTGTGCTGAAAACTTTCCTTTAAAGGATTTTCTATGCATAGAAATGCAAATACGAGCAATTTTTCTTTATTCTGCTTTCTCGAAAACATAAACATATATTTTACATTAAACTCAAACAACTAAAAAGCATGTATGTACTACATCAGTTTACCAATATTCACAACTACAGCATAACACACACACACATATATATATATTTATTTATTTATTTTTTCTTCATCCGATAATAAATAATTAGCCTATAACATTCGGAAGCATAGTAAGTTTGTGGATTAAGCTTCTCCACTAACCACCCTCATACGTTACTACACACATGTTTAATACAAAAGATTAACTAGCGTAAACACAAACAGATGGATGGAAAGAACCAATATTTTCATGCGCTGTATATCTCACGGCTTAAGTTTTGATTTGTTTTTGCAGGATTCACAGATTTTGGATACCAGAGTGGGTAAATGTATGGCTGAGTCACCAAGCCAGGGTATTGCAGAAACATGATTTAGTGCGTCAGCTAAATTAACTTCATTCACATCTTCGTTAATGCTGCATGTTGCAAGAGTACCTCTACTCCATCCCTCATTGTTTTGCATGTTTTCATTTATGCTCAAGAGTCTATGGAATGACGCATTCATTCATCCAAAGGAAACGCAGATAAGGTCTATCAAGAACTATAGTCCAAAACTCTTTGGAGACACGTGCGAGACACTAACGTGAAGTCTGACTCCTTTCATTCCTTATCTAACATAAATCTAAACTAACCAACCTTCAATAATGCAAAAATTAAAAATGTAAAAGTGTCGAAAAAAGAATCAAATGTTTATCTCAAAGTATTAGGCATACTTTATTAGGCATACGATACCAACTAATATGGAGGTCCCAGCTCTAATAAAAACCGTTTTACAATTTCAGTTTAAAATGTTCAAAATGTTCCCGGTAATGAAATTTTCATTAAATATATAACGATTTTCAGTTATGCTCAGGAACATATTTTCATACCTACATGTTAAAAATTTGAGCGGTTATTAAAAAATTATAAAGTACTAGGTTGTTTACCCGAGGTTAAACGGGTGGCTGTAAACCTCAAATGACAATTTCATTAATTTCATTTAAATCCCCGCGTATTTTTTATGAAGCTACTGTAAAATAGTCTAGATGACTTTTAAGGTGCATTCTCCCCTCTATACTCTCCCCTTATCGTACAACCACGTGACATTCCTAATAATGAGTAATTCTGCACTGTCTAGTGGTGCCTTCTCTAATAATTAGTCGAGTCATCCTTTTCCCCCTGGACTCTTCATATAAGTCCCACTGTCTGCACGTAATGAAATAACATCTAAAGCCCATATTCATGGTCTGGGGTAGTATTTCTGCCTCACATTCAAGAGGTTCAGAATTCGAATTAGGATAGGGTGAATTGTCTGGGAAAGGTTTATTTCCGGGGTTTACCTTGTCCTTGTCCTGAGAAAGGAATGTCGTAAAATTTCACATAATGTCATTTTCTAAAAATTACTCGACCATTCCGATGGTCCCTAAAGGCTTCCATCGCTAAAGGGACTATGCTGCATTTCCGTAACTTGAAGACTACCGGGAGAAGGTTAAGGAAGTGAGAAATTCCGCCGGAATTCTACTGATCGTCGCAGATAAAGTGTGTATAGCAATGAGTGGGTGTGTAGGTACGTGTGTTTGCATTTTCGTGCATGCAATGGCATCCTGTTTTACGTACACAGTTCTTGATTATTCGCATGTGAATGTATACGTAATTTTAAGCAATCTCTTTTCTCGTCATCACTTATGATAACCATGTTTCATTATGTAACTAAATAAAATCCGGTTTTGCACAATATCTCCACGGAAAAAAATTAATGGCAGCGTAATGTAAAGCTAAAGTACATTATACATTTTACTCTCAAGGAGGGTGCATTTACTAGACATTATTGGGATCATCTGTCCCATCTAAATATACAACTTAAAAAAACCAACGTTTTGCACAATTTCTCCATAAAAAAAGCACTTTTAATTGCAGCATAATGTAAAACTGAAGTAAAATACTCTTTTGACTTCATAGAGGACACGCTTACTAGAAATTATTTTAATAATCTGTCCATTCTCCATTCATTCACTGTCTAACCTCATCTTATGTAGGACTTACACCCCTCAGGACTTTAAAGGCGGGTGCCTGGGGTCAGAGGCCCGTCGAGGAGCAGACACTCATGGAGCAGACAGAATGTTCAGGATGGGTGATCAGCCCGATGCCTGGTATGGGATGAAGGAAGTAGATGAAACGAAATGACGACGAAGTGGGTGAAAGGAAAGATGATGGAGCAGTTGGTGGAATGAATTGCGGGGGAAACCGGAGAACCCGGAGAAAACCCTCCCAGACGCCGCTTTGTCCAGCATAAATCCCACATGTGGGTCCCTGGGATTGAATCCGGGCCGCCTTGGTGATAGGCGAGCGGTCTAAACCACTCGGCCACGGCGCCCCCCCCCAATCTCCATTGTTGTTCAATTTGACTTAGCCCCCTAGGCACTCTACACGCAAATGTTCCCACATTTCTTCCCCAAGTCTGGCTCTACGCCCAAATGTTCCCACATTTCGTGACAGTGTTCCCAGAGGGCGACTCTGGTTCTTCTTTGTTCTTCAAATCTGAACCATTCTGGCAAACAAGTTCTCGATGATGTTCGAGTTCTGGTGACTTAGGCGGCCAGTCAAGATCGAGAATATCGGGGTGCTCAAGAAATTCCGTACCGCGCAGAAGTTGTGTACTGAACTGTTTTCCTGCACTATATGAATAACAGGCACTTCATCTGCAGGGTAGACTGTCCGCACACAGGAGTTAACAATATACCTAGGATATTCACATACTCCTGAGCAGCAGCACTAATCACCCCAAGAGTGAATATGTGATGTGATGATTTCGCCTGTAGAAATTCTGGAAGCGTTCGATAATCATCAGGCATCCAACACTTCATTTGGTCATTAGGTTCAGAACAAAAGCTTATTTGTCCATCCATATTACAGTTTCCCATGCTTCTCGAGTTGTCGTAATCTCCTGCAGCGCGAATTCTACGCACAGCTCTTTAAAAGAAGGACAATGTTTTGAACAATGCGAACCATTAATAACAACACTTCGCAGGCTATTTCCAGATATTGCGACATATTGGTTTTTGTTTGTCATGTGAAGACCTTTAATGTATGACGTTGAATCAAAATCGATAAAATTGTTTTTAATAAATAAAAAAATTCGAAAAGTGTTCATGTAAAGTGTAGTTTACTATTGGGGAATTTTCTTGAAAAGCTTCGTGTTGCATCTTTGGAAGATAACATACTTAAATACCAAGTTTGGTATTTATCCGACTTTTCATTTTTGTTTTATGCAATTCACAGACATATAGACATACACACAAACACACCTACCTTTTTCTAAAAATTATTTTTGTTTATTCGAAGACCTCAGAACATGTATTTCCAGTGAAATCTATATCGAATTTTTGGGTGGAATGTAATATCTTCTGTACCTACGTACAATGTACGTGGTAGAGAAAGTAAAAATCTGATAATGGCAGTAAGAATATTAATTTCTGTACTCTCTAACGTCTAGTGGGTATACAAACTATTCTTGTAAAAATTTATTTTTCTATCTACTTCATTTTAATCGAGATAAATCTTTGCAGAAACAGCTACATTACATATTTAATTTGGGGAATAAAGGGAATAGCAGTAGTTCAAATGCTTGCTGTTTCAGAGTGGTAAGTATCGGCAGGAGTCTCAGCGTTGTATGTCAGGGGAAGAGGATGCCCAGGAATGTGGGCGGTCTGCAAGTCTTGGGCCCCTCAGTGGGATGTGCAAGCCTGCAAGGTGAACGGGAGCTGCCAGTTGGTATCCAAGAAGTTTCAATCTTGGAAAGGAAGGGACCCTGCCCTCTCACCTGTCATGCCTCCTGATCCGTCCACCCTCTTTATCTTTTCACCTCACCCCTTCCTCCCGGGGGCGCCCCGTTACGGTCCTAGGCGTAAAGGATCTACATAGGTCGAGGTACTAAGTCCCCCTCCGCTCCTAGTCCTAGTCCTAATTGTCAAATACAGACAGAAATGGACGAGACGAAGAGTGTCATCAGAAGAACGAACTCCTAGACAAGCCTTCAACTATAAACCTACAAGACGACGATCAGTCGGACGACCAAGGAAACGATGGTAAATGTAAGAATGGAACAGACTTCGACTTAAACCGTTACTGCAAGAAGAAGAAAGAAAGAATATTAGGATCCTTATTCCTTCATATTTCTGCTTTTGAAAAATGATGCTATTGATATTATCTACTTCACAATTAATTTTGATTTGTTAATATTATAAATGAATGTTGTTTGTGAAAACTATTTAAGTTTAACGCATTATTACGGATTCCATTTTTACCGGCCACCTAGAAAATTTACACATTTCTCATTCCTTCATAATTTATTTATTTGCGGCTAAGTCTGATTATTTAATTGGAAATCGCAGTGCAGCATTAGAAGCTAGACTTCTAACAAACATTGTACAAAATCGTTTGATTAGCCCTTTAAATGTTTAAAACATAAAATAAAACAAAAACTCTATTCAATATTTCTTACCTTTCAATGAATATAATAAATATTACTAATAATATTTATTGTTATTATTAAATTATCATTCTTTATTGTTATTTTATTTTACGTTTAGTACTTTATTTAAATCTTTATGTTAATGTGTAAATCTCACGCAGATGTTTAAAAACTATGTTGAAATGTTGTATGCCCACACAGAATACGCCACTGAATGTGTGTGTAAAAAGAGGTTCGGTCGAGAGTATGCAGTAGTGTGTGAAAGAGAGAGCAGCGCCGGCCAATCTGAATTATATCTGCTTCCTGGTTAGCTTCATCCCTCCTCTTTCTCACAAAACTGAATAAAGAAAGAAAAGTCTCTGTTTTTTCTCATCTGGAAACGCTCCACTCTGATTAGAAATGCTATTTTAACCATAGAGTTCAAGCTCTACCACTGCTCGTAGCTACAGTGTTTCGAAATAAAGTCCAGAGGTACAAACTATAATATGTAATTTGATTTTAAAATCCTAGTAAAACCATTTTTTAAGAAATTCACAAAAAAAACATACATTAACAACTAAAGCCAATCAGATCTGCATCACAACTGTCTGACTCGAAACTGACAAAAACGCTAGCTAGTTTATATTGCTTGCAATATGCACATTGCCAACAATTGCATAGAAAAGCTTCAGTGAACAGAATAAGACTGTAGTAACTCTAGTTTCCCTTACACATAAGCTTGAGATAAGTCAGTAATTGTAAAACTGGTGAAAACAACGTGCAGAACGTGACAAACAGAATGAGTAGTACCAAGTTGGTTAAAATTTCGAAACGCAAAAGCAAATTATTAATGGTAAGAGCCTCAAGATATGTAGGGTTAATCTCATATCTTAATATTTGGTTTTGCACTATCGAATTTTCGTTTATCTTTAACTTTCTTTCAGTTGCGTGAAATATTTCACACAAAATTAAAAAACTAGGTTTTACTCAGTGTATGATCATCTCAAATATGTTGATTTACTATTTTAGATCATATGTAGTATTATGTATATATTTCAGCGTTAAGACATACATTGAAAATATGTTTACTTTGCATATTACATTTCCATGCACAAAACTTTTGGTATACAATAAATTTTATGTGCCTTAAAATACATATAATGAATTTAATAAAACGCAAAATACGCGTACAATAGTAACATCTTACTCAGGGAATAAAGTTATGAGTACAAGCATTTAAGTAATCCAGAATGTTGTTAGTTTTCCTGTATTGTTCGTAATTCAGTGAAATATTCTGTGGCAACCTATGTACTCTGCTGTGATGCTCTCTCTCTCGACCCTTTATCCTTCCCCGTGCATTCAATTCTATGAATATCCGGTGAACATCTTCCTGTTTTTTTTTAATTTCCCTTAAGAATGAATATAAGAGGGTGAACTTTCCCACCATTACAGCAAAGCGACCATGCCAGCCTTCCACAAGATTATTAGTTCTTGGTTTATTGTTAACTGCAATAAGATACCACATGCCGGTCTTCCTTTGACGTAAGTGATATTGAAGTATTGCATGATGTCAACTGTAATTCCAAATTTAACATTAACATTTCAAACATCAATTCCAAACATCATAAAGTTTGCTAAAAGCAGCAGTGACATCTTCAGTTTATACAAACGCAAAACTCAAAAGCTGAATTACACCATTCATCAAAATTCTGTCTTCAGCATCGTCAAGATCCGCCTGAAGTCCTCTAGTTTGCACTGTATAGTACATACTAAACCCAAGGTGATAGATGCACAGTCTGTTTGTTGGAGCAGGGAAAACCGTTTGGTGGCTATAATTATTTCCAGCTCAAAATCACTGATTTGGGGATGAAGGATAATATTGATGTTTGTATAATAATCGCGTACTCCTGATAGATAATAAAAGTGGGTACACATCCGGTAAAGCATTCTCGCTCTATAAAACATGCATTGTGAAATATTGAACAAAAATATTGAGTGGTGCTTTAAAAGTGCCGTTCATAAACAGATATCACATTCACCTAATCGATGTAGATCTTCAGTAGCAGTATACACTAATATTTTATTTTCAATGTCTCCTCATAAGTTGTTGTATAAGAGAAATCTTAGCAAACTCTCGTGTATGAAAATCACTCTGACTCACTAAGCAGTTAACACACATGCATATCCATAATTATCTTATTATATTTCAAATGTGTATATATTGATATATGTTATAACACCAAGATAGATATTGTAAAGCACTTATCACATTTATTTACACCTCTGTCCATTATAACCAAAGTTATACACATACAGCCCACCTGAGGCATTATGGGAACTTCTCTATCGCTGTCAACATAGCTCAGGTTTGAGTACTAAACCGCAAAGCATAACTGAGGGATATTTTTTATAAGTGGAGGTGTGCGGCCCTTTAACAGCTCCCATTTCAAAATAGCGCAGGTTTATCCTATATGTGTCGTCGCGAAAAAGGGTGGGTGGGTAAGATGATTTCGATTGGACAACATCTAGTGTTTAAGTCCATCCTTTTTCATTCTGGATTACTGTGGATGCGCTCTGTCCTCGATTTCGTAAGTCCTTTTTATGTAAAACATTTATTTCCATATTGGGGAGTGGTACCGAAATCCTTCGCCTCTATTGCTTACTGTAAACTCTTCCGCCAGTTCTGCCAAATCTGACTTTTTTCGCTTGGTGGAAGACCAGACTGTCTATAACTATCATTGTACGGGTCACTGCTTCCCGTTCTGGTAAATGTGGTAGTATACCTCTGACAAGCTCCTCCTTAGATTTCTAGACGGTGGTTATTCTGGATCGTCCATAGTTTGCCGAGAGATGTCAAACACCATCGTTTTGCTGGTATTGCCTCAGGATTCGACGCATGATCATGCTCAGTGTGTTTAAAAACACTGTGGATGACTTTTAGTAATAGTTCTGTCTCTACACGTCCCTTTGTAACAGACAAGCACGTTTCGCCCGCCCATAATACAAATTCCCTGCATAAGATGGCTGAAAACGGGATATAAATGTGCGTATTGATTCACAGAACATTTTATTGAAGACAGCAGTCTTCACGGTTGCTAGAAAGCAACAAATATACTGCAAAATTTACGAAACTAAAGTCAAGATATCATCTTGTAGAAAACAAATATACCAGAAAATTCAACGAACTACCTTAATTGAAATAAAATTAGTATTATTACTATGAACACTTTACACAATATTATATTACACAAACTGCAATATGCTAAGCTGAGTATGCGAAATAACATAACAATTTTGGGTAAGCTAAACATTGAGCCATTGTTGGCTCGTTTTTTAATTCGTCTCTCGTCTCACCAGGCCAGTGGTGGTTAAACTAGTGGTCATCGGCGTTACTGGCCTAGCCATGTGTTACGCCTGCGAACAAGACGACGCAACCAGGATGGGTGGCTAGCTGAATCCGCTAGAAGCAGTGCATTTCTCTACGATAGATGACGGACTGCTCCCCCAATGTGTGGCATTAGTGCTGAGTTACGTGTCATCACGTGATCTTACTCTTCGCAAGTCAGGCCAAGAAGCGTGTGGCAGACATTGTCATTCATTTTAAATTTGCAAGAGGAACAAAGGCTTTCAAAGCATATTACAACTATGTTAAACCGATGTAAAACTTATAGAGTGTCATTGAATGGTTAACATTGAGGTTATAGCTGAAAGAATTGACTATAATTTCTTTGCACTGTTTAAACCTTGTTTGGCTTTTTTACTATTTGCATGAGTGAACCACTTTTTTATTTTATTTTGAAGAGTGTGCAGGTACCACCTTAGGTTAGTAAAACTAAAATTAATGGGTCCAGCACGCAATTATTCGTGGGCATTACACATTTTGAGAATCAAAACTAATACTTCTAAATAGCTTCACTTATATAAATGTAGTTGGTAACATGGATGATTCATGGACATTTAAAAACTGCTGAAGGGATAACAAATTCAGTAGGTGAAATAATAGTAAATGGAAATATAATTATGCTAAAGTTGAGTTAGTCAAATGTTCGTACGGCAACGGCAACCCTTGAATACCAAATGAAATGGAATCATATATATATATATATATATCTTAAAAGACATTTTCAGGAAGTAAAATATTGTGATATTCCTTCCAAGTAAGAGGAAGTTGAATAGAGGACATTTTTCTAAGAATATTTTAATCAATCCTCCGCTGATGTTTGAGCTTAATTTAATTTGATACCAGGGCAACATTTTATTTATGAGCCGTGCTGACTTCATATTCACAAGGACACAGATATTCTCACACATGCACACAAAAAGCAAAAACACTTTTGTAAAACAAATATCTTTTTGAACTCAGGAGGTGTCACAACGGGTGTTTAAGATAAAATCCGGATATGACAATTTTTAATCCAATGCAATATATATGTATAGTCATTCCACAAATGATGATGCGTAGTTAATATGAATTGCCAGACGCAAAATGCGCCTTATATACATTCTATGTTTGTAATTTTTGGGTTGTGTAAGTTTTAACGAATTCCGCCTTCAGGGAACTCAGAAAATAATTATTGAATTCAATAATATTTAGAGCCAGCCAACTCCGTTACATATGATGTAGTATAGTCGTGTGACGTAAAATCGTTTCAAGGATTTGGAAGGGTGGAATAGGTTTTGTATCTTACAACTAAGTAGATAAAATGTACAATATACACTATCACGCTAACCCTACGCAAACAGAATCTCCGATATGGCTTTGCTTCATCAATCTTATATTTCTCATTGAGCTCGTCAACTATAAGCCGAGAGGAAAAAATAAAATTTCTCACTGACGTCGCACAGTCCTCAGTTGGCTGACAGATATCCACAGTGATGGCACCTTTCAAAGTTCAAGGTAAACTTTGCACCGTATTTTGGGCAGTATAAAGTAATATCAGAACCTCCAAATGAGGATATTCGCCTCGCCTACGTGGTGTGAGAGTAACGTGTCTGCCTCACATTCAAGAGGGCAAGTTCAAATACCAGAATTACGTAAATTAAATAGATAAGCTTCTTTGAGAGGTTTTTCCTTGTCCCATCTCCATTATATGAGTAACTCTAAACCCCGGGTTCATTTGAACATTATCTCATCCACTTCATTCATTCGTTCACCATACTATATGATCTATCTTTTAAATGACAAACTTAGAAAGCAACCTCCGTACCAGCATTTTTTATATATAAATACGGAAAAGGTTACATAAAGAAGGACATGTTAAAATACGAAATAAACCAATCAGTTGAAATTTGTTGTAAAACAACTAAAGTTTCCAAAATATCTTGGTTTATTAATCTCTGCAAAACAAAATTTTCACCTTCTCCAAACTTTAGTTCATTCAGGAACATTTATGGATTTTTCACATTGTGCAGGTATAGGGTCCTTCAACAAGAGTGTCCTATCTTTGAACTTAAATAAGACACGTTCTATAAATGATAGAGGTTTATTTCTTTTTTTTTTTTGAACATAATGTCATTACGTGTGGAAGTGACCGCCGCGAATTCGTTGGGTTGCGCGTATACGCTTAACCCAATTTTCAATGACAGCAGAACGTAAATTAGGTCCAACTTCACGAATAACACGCGTGATGTTATTCATAAGATCATTTACTGTTTCTGGCTTGTTGACAGAAACTCGAGGTTTAACATAACCCTACAAGAAGTAATTCATCGGCGATAAATCACATGACCTCGGGGACCAGTTAACATCACCACCACGGGAAATGATGAAACCTCTGAACTTCTCCTTCAATAGATCGATTGTTTCGAGAGCAGTATGACATGTGGCACCATCGTGCTGGAACCAGATGTTACCATCCAATTGAGGACAAAAATAGTCCCTTATAAGACCCTGGTATCTTTCTCCATTAACAGTTAGAGCTTCTCCATCTTCATCTTGGAAAAAATATGGACCATTGATTCCACCGTACCAAAATCCACACCACACAGTAACCTTTTGGGGATAAAGTGGTCGTTCTTTGCATTGGATTGTGATTGCTCCAATAGCGGACATTTTATTTGTTAACACAACCATCCATCCATCCAAAAGTGGGCTTCGTCGCTGAAGAAGATTTTTCGACAAAAATCCGGGTCAGCTTCCAATTGCTCCATAGCCCAATCAGCAAATACACGGCACAACCTATGGTCATTGGGCTTTAGTTCTTGAGCTAACACCATTTTGTGAGCGTGAAACTTCAATTCCAGATGCAGAATTCGCGAAGTCGGCGAAAGCCCCAATTCTTGCGCTCGACGAGCAATTGATTCGTTTCCGTTCTTGCGTACTCTCACGAACGGCGACTATGTTTTGTTGGTGCGCTTACGTCGATTACGTACAGGCGTTCTTTGATCGCTGACAGAACCACTTCTTTCAAATGTATCGATCAAACGCCGAATTGTTCTCTTGCAGGGACGATTATGCACACCGTAAACATCACGCTATACACGGAAGGTTTGGCGAACAGATGATCCATTTTGATAATAAATTTTCACAATTTCTACGTGTTGCTGAATGCTGTAACGTTCCATGGCTATTTATCAATAACAACTGCAACCACATGAAAAAATGACTGTTGTAACTCAATAATAACGGCAGCCACCACATGTTAAATATAGGACACGCTTGCTTAAAGATCCTTTATAATATTTTCCTAATGCGAAAGCAATAGTATTACGCTATTTTATCTATTAACAAACACACTGTTTACTAAAACAAACGAAAGAAGAAACGATTTACTTCTATAACATGAGTGCACGACATTGGCTGTAACACGTTACCTTTTCTTGGACAATTTCGAGAACAGACAATATTTTGATATGGAAAAAAAGTAAGGGGGACAGCATATGGAGTGTAGCAGGATAGTCATTTCGCGAAATTGAATTCTTTGTGTCACATCTTGAAACTTTTCCTGGAATCCTTCTTGTTCTCTTACTCAAGAATCCACAGTATTTCAGTCGGTATGAAAACACACGCCATTCTTGGGAAGGATACGTAGTGCATAGAATGTTTCCATTTTAAAGAAATAATAAAAGTTTTCTTATGTTTCAGATATTCACATTCCTTTTCATGGCGAGGCAGAAAAAATTGAAATTTTGTGTTTTGTGGAACTTGTGTCATATGATTAACAACATACCATGTGCTTCAAGCTATTTTTTAGCCTTTGCAAAAAGTGAGCTACCTTTTAATGCTTGGAAAAACTCACTAGTTATAAGAAGGGATAAAACAACATCTAAATAAGGACTACAACCACGTTTAGTTAATTTTGTGGAGAATGTCTTTTAATTGAAGAATGAAACAGAAACTTCGTTTATAGAACGACTTTCTCTATTTATATAGATGCTTTAACTACGTTGGCCACTCGATGGCTTTGAAGAGAAACAATTACTTGGTGTCACCTTTGTTATGTATACATATGACTTAGATTGCTTAGTTAGAAACACATTCTAACCATTTTCGTATTCAGGCTGCGGGGTCGAGGGGTAGAGAATGCTTCTAATTAAATTAATATTTCCCCGTTTCACAGAACTATACAACTTTTGGGTGTAGAAGTCGGTATACCGACCACTCGACTGCACAGGCATTGTCACTTTATTGTAACCCTAAATCTGTCCTAAGCATTATTCACTATAATATATTTTCTTTATTGCTCAATAATGTATTTATAATTATACTATCAAGAGGCAAGTGCAATATCCAGGAATGCCAAAATATCAACAATGTTTGCCAAAGTACTAAATACATGTTGTAATACAAAAATATATTTTAATAAAGAGCTTATAACAGATTTATATAATTAATTTGAAAAAAAGAAAAAGCATTCGGGTTAAATTAGTCCATATTAATTGTAACACCACGGCACCAAGTGAACTGTAATGAATCAACCATGAAACGCTTATACTGAGAAAACACAAACAATCACTGATTGCCTGGAAACGAATTAATAGTTGTATACTTTCTGGTACATTTATGTATAATTTCTGTCAGCTATTATTTTTTCGTAGAATGAGAATATACCTTCTTATTATAACATTTAATGCGATGAATCTGTTTCGCGCTATGTTTGGTGGCTTAATATTTGCTAGTATGTTACCGATATTTTCACCAAGTCCTAGGCTCACATGACAGAGTGTATAGTGCAAAGCATTCTTTCCAGCTGTAAATATATTTTGGTTGAAAGAGATTTTGAAATGTCCATGCAACTGCAACCAATTGTTCCCTCACATCTGCTATATATCGCAGTTTCCCTGAAAAACTGTCTCGACACAATATCTGGAAAGCACTGTTCACTTGTAATGAATATATTGAAAAAGAGACAAAAATTGGGCAAAATATGAAAGTAAAACCCAGTTTTAAAGACTAACAAATCAAAACTCTATAGAATATGTATTTTTTATGTAATATAACCATTTAGCATGCGAATTGAACGCCGCATAAAGCATATAACAACATTTCTTCTACAATCATCCTATAAACTATAGGTTGCCAAAGAAAAGAATACCAACAGCGATTTCAACAGCCATAACATAACATAACATGCTCTGGGGTTGTCTACTTTCTAACCAACGAGGAAAATTATACAAAACAATAACAGAAATTAAAATATTACAACAATGCATTAAAATTAAAAAGATATATTCAACGATAGAAGTATAGAAGACTATGCATATGTGAACAAAAGAGGAAACATGGAATGAAATTATATAAGTAAACTAACCCAGAGATTTACCAAATTATGGGATAAATATAGATTTCTAAATATATACTTTGAATCTTTGAGTGCTGCTATAGCAGAAGCATATAATTTATATTTTTAGTGTCAAAGTTTCTAAGTAAGTAAATCAACAGGCGAGGAAGGGTACCTCAGACACCAATCATCAACATTTAACCTCAGTTGACTCCATGTGGTATTTATTTGAAGAAATATGCTGTTGGTCTGTAGATGTTCTTCTTCTCTTCCTCCACTTCTATAGGTTGGTTTTCGTGATCCTCAAATTTGATAGTGGGATCTATGATATAACTGAGAGGAAGTGGGTTTAAAGGCTGTTATGTCTATTCTACGGTTACTGCTTTCGTTGGAGAGATCATGCACTTCCTGAAAGACAGTAAAGCCATTTCCTCTTAAGGCATTCCCCAATATAGATCTTAACTATGCGTAATCTATACGTACCCAAAAGCATAGAAAGTGGCCTCGCACCCTCGATAAACTTATCTAAAAATTACCCACAAACATTGATTTTACTTGGCGATTTCAGCAGCCATAACATAACATGCTCTGGGGTTGTCTACTTTCTAACCAACGAGGAAAATTGTCGAATATGTTATCAACATATTCGATTTAGTAAATTTAATTCATCTGTGCAACTCACTTAAACGTAGCTTATAGTACTTTCAGCAATGTAGATCTAACCTTATGTACCGCTGGTGTTGCACCTCTACTAGAATGGCAGGTGCACTCACACCCTATGGGAAGTGACCACTTCCCAATTATTATTAATTCTGAGTATACTCCTCCTCAGATTATACCTCAACTGGAAACTGGGCAAAGCAAACTGGTCTCAGTTCAGGGAGCTAGTTAGAGCTTCATTGGAGAAACCACTTGAACCTGATAAATTCTCCCAAACAAATATGGACTCAACAGTTGCAGCATTCTATGGATGTCATCACTAACAGCGCCAAGTTATGCATTCCTATCAGTCACTCATCCTGTCGACCACGACTAGATACATGGTGGAATGAAAGTTGGCAAACAAATCCTAAACAAAAACACAGAGCCTACTATCGACTTAAACGAAACTCCAATATGTAAACCAAACTGGAATTCCAACTCATACGCGCAGTGCTCTTAGAGAAATTAAAAGAAGTAAGAAGGAATCATGGGTCACATATACATCGTCTCTCACTAACAAGATTTCTCAGACAGAGTTTTGGCACAAAATACAAGCTTACTGTAGGACTCGTCGACCTTTTTTATATCACATCTTCGTTCTGCTAACTCAACAGCTCCTATAACTGATCCTCAGTTAACTGTTGATACCCTCACTTCCACTTCTCTGAAATATCTAGAAAAATAACTCTAAATCAGTATTTAATCAACATAAATATTACCTAGAAAATTTGGACACGTCGTTATTCTTTGATACCGACCAAATTTCCAACAACATCTTTACTTTGGCAGAACTTTAAGAAGCACTTAAACATTGTAACAGCAAAAACCCGGATTGGATAACATTCCCTATGAATTCATGAAACAAATTTCAAAATGGTTTAACGTATCTTTTACACATATGCAACCACCTCTGGGTCAATAAACATTTCCCAGATCAATGGCATATATAAATCACTGTACCCATCCCTAAACCCAACAAAGGTCATACTTTACCTGAGAACCTTCGTTCTATTTTCCTAATTTGTACTATGTGCAAACATCTGGAAAAAATCATCTTTAAACGGCTTCGATGCTATCTAAAGAGTAATATTTTTTTGACAAAACTCAAAGTGGTTTCCGACAAGGCCATTCAACTTTTGACAATCTTATCATCGAGAATTTGAAATCTGCAATACCTTCACCAACAATCAACGCCTAATTATAGTTAATCTTGATATAAACAAGGCCTACGGCACAGTGTGGCCATCCCACATCTTCCGCACATTTCAGGACTACCAGATAGGAGGAAGGATGTTAGCCTTCATACACAACTTCCTTCAAAACCGGTGCTTCAAAGCCAGAGCCAACTGTTTTTCTAAGTACTATGCCCTGGAAAATGGAGTCCCTCAGGGCTCACTTAAGTTAACGTTATTCTTTGTAGCCATCAATACTGTATTTTCCTGCATCAAATATCCAGTCAAAGGTGTATTATTTGTTGATGATCTCACCTTGCTTTGCAAATGCAAGGCAATTGAAACACCACAAAAATTACTTAACAACTGCTTACAACAACTCCCGAACCGGAACCACCTCAAAGATTTAAATTTCGCATCAAAAAGTAAGCGCATAGTCTTCTTCGAAGCTCGCAAACACTTACGGAATACAAATGTTATCATCGATTAATATCAAATCACTACAGTCAATGCAATTCGCCTTCTTGCTGTAGTCTTCGACCGGAAACTCACCTGGATTCTTCATCTTAAACTCCTTAAAGCTCACTGTAGTCAACGACTCGATATACTGAAAGTTTTGATAGCAAGATCATGGGGAGCTGAGTTCAGTGTATTACTACTCGCTTATAAATCTACCATACAACCTAAACTGGACTACGCATCTATAGGTTACAATTCATAAAGTCCCACAGCTCTTAAAATTCTAGATTCAATCCAGTCTTTGGCATTAAGAATTGCTTTAGGAGCGTTTCACACCAGCACCATAGAGAATCCACAAATTGTAGCTAACTTACCTGCGCTGCAAATTAGAAGGATAATCTTAAGTTTATCATATGCATCACATACTGTAACCAGAACATCATTCTAGTCCACTCTTACTATTCCCAATCAACAATATACGAAATGTCACAGAATCAGCACAAAAGTCACATTTTTCCACTCATCTCTCAGCATAACTCAAGGAATTTAACTTTACTCTGCCTAATACGTTCCCTTGTTTCATAAACTCATGTTATACATCACGGGGACTCACATACACTTTTATTAACACATAACTGGCTAGACAAGAAATCTTAAAAAATAGTGTTTCTTATAAACGTCTGTTTAACGAATTGTGTACATTTTAATCAACACACACTCATATATTCACTGGTGGATCCAGACTTGATAATCATATTGGATGTGTAGCGGTATTCCCTGATTACGCCATGCAATATAGACTTCCTAATTATTTTTCTGTTTATTCTTGTGAATTGTTCACAATTCAACTTTCATTGGAATATGTACTTCAAAAAGATAAACTACATAATTACATAATATTTTCCAACTCGTTGAATGCTTTAACAGTCCTTCAACAAACCTCAAACCCTCAAAATATTGTTTAAGAACTCAGAACTCAATACTATCTCTGGTAAATCATCACAATTCGCCTGGACTCTGTCTCAGGTCGGAATTCTGAGAAATGAATCAGCTGATCAGGCACCCAAAGAAGCCACCAAATGCCCCCTCAGAACTTTATCAACTTCATCAAAATGCTTGATTAATCAATGGAGACAAACATGGATAGCCACATTCAGAAGCAATTTACACAATGCCTGCATTTTCGAGTCCAAACTTCAAGACTATAATTTCAACTGCAAAGACCAAGTAGTATTAACTCGAATACTATAGGACATACATCTATAGTGCACAAACATCTCCTCAACTGTGACCCTCTTCCTATGTGCGACTTCTACAGATCCAAACTCAAACAGTTCATCATGTCGTTTCAGCCTAACGTCGCTATGTACAACACAGAGAAAGATGTGACATTCCCAAGAGCTTACCAGATGCCCTAAGTACCGCACAACAAAGAAATTTAAACTTTATGAAAAAACGAAGTTGTATAACAATGTATAGCACGCTTCCCTGAAGAATTTAATGTTGTATGTCCTATTGCTGCTTTAAAATCCTGTATTTTCATTGTAATCATAATCTGTATTCTAAAGTAGTCGCGATATGACTTTATAGTTGAAGCGACAATAAAAGAATATATATATCTTATACTCTTGTGGTGAGTTGCGTAGTAGTTCACCTTAACGGCAAGCTTCTAGGACGTGTCCAAGAGTTTCGAACTCTCTGTGACATCGCCGACAGAAGTTATACAAAGTGATGAACAACGCACAGCTGATTTGCTGTCATCTTAATGCCTTCCTTCCATTCTCCGCAAGTCAGACCTCTGTGATCTCTAATCCCTTTATTGCCTATTTTTACAAAGCTCATTCTTATATCCACCTATTGGCATATAATCCCTTTGTAATTCAATACTCCTTGCGTGATCACGACAAAAAACGAACAGCGACATACCACCTGAAAATGTATAGGGGAAGGTGGGGCAAGAGTGCCATGTTAAGGTCCAAACACTATTTTCTTCCTCTAAACAGAATCATACGTATTTTTCCCCCGTATATAAGATAAGCTATCATTACACAAGAACATGATAAAGTATTAAGACAGACTCTCACAAACATTCTGAGATATTTTTATTTACATAAAGAAACGTCAGCTGACACTCTTGCCCCATAGGCTGGGGTAAGAGTGTCACATACATTGAACAAACTGAGACATCATTATTCCCTACAAATATCACAAATAAAGGTTCCTTTCGCGTCATTAAAGTCTGTACAATCTGTATGAGACATTCCTTTGCATTCCTGACACTGAATCATTGGCTCATCAGGTGGATCTGATAACCTTTCTTGGAAAATTAAGCAAAAGTAGACATCGTCTTTTTTCTGGTCTTCAGTAGTTCTCTGTGACGTTGCAGTATCACACCTTGGTTTCTTCTTCTGTATCTTTGATTTTAACAGAACCTTTGTAGTAGTTGAGCGATTAGTACAAGCTTGTTTGCTTTCAAGCATCTTTTATGTGGGCTGCTGGTCAGGATAACCGATTTATCAGGTTTTCTTCCTCTTAGGGTTGGAGTTTTAGGAAAAGGTCTTCTATGAATTGGAAGTGGGGAAATAGTTTCAATGCTGGAATTTTGGAAACAGGTTTAATTTTATCTGCTTCCTTTTCATCAACGAAGTAAAAGCTTTCCCTCGAAGTAGAAGCTATAGGAATGAACTCCTTTGCCTTCCTTCTCTTATCATTCTCTAGGGGCAGGATGCTTGAATCTTCGGTATTTTCACTATCCATTTTTCTCTGTATTTATGATTTATAAATTTTGTTACAATGAATTGTTTGTACTATGTTCACAGTACGGGGTAAGAGTGTCACTCTGGCACTCTTGCCCCAGAGTCAGCTGACACTTTTGCTCCCAGCTGCACGGGATTATATCTGGTGACACCATGGAGTGGCGGCTGCATACACTACTAACTCTTCGCGTGCAATTGGATTCTCATAAGTGGGGTTAAGCCATAATAACTAAGATATACCAGAAACTACCTTACCTAGGAATAAATTGGGTTTCCTGTCATGGAAATATAAGATCACAATTATGAAAAAGTACTTTATTATACAAGAAAAACAATAAATTTCTAGAGCTGCTGTAATGCACAGCCCAACAAACATGCCATCTAACTCAGTGTACCCAACCTTGCAACAAAGTCACTAAGCCCATATTTTTGCACTCAAAGGGGGGTGACACTCTTACCCGATATGGCACTCTTGCCCCACCTTCCCCTAAGTATTTGACAATTCAAACTATAACAAATAATATCTCGGAAATAGTTAACGACACAACAATTTTGAGATAACTAGGTCTATATTCTTTTAGAATAAGATTTTGTCTATCTCTTATAGTTTACCAGTTGTACAGAAGTCATTCAGAATGTAGAGGACCTCATAGGCTAGGCTATTCGCAGAAAATTAAGACATACGTTTGATTTGTTATGCAAATATTTTAAACAAAATTGTTAAAGCCATTTCTTAGAAAATAAAACATAGTGAAATGTTGTCCACGTAAAGGATAGTTTATGGTGAGGGGGATTTTCTTGAAACTGTTGTGTCGCATTCTTGTAAGATGCTGAGCTTACATACAAAGTTTAGTGTTTAAGCGACTTCTCATTTTTGTTAGCACATAAACACACGTACCTATTTCTAATTTTTTTATTCAGGGGCTCAAAACTTCTATTTCCGTTGAAATTTCGGTATGGAATTTTTGGGATAGAATGCAGTACTTCCTCTACTTGCTATAGGTAAACAGTAGGAAAAGTAAAAAGTCTTGTTCTCACAGCGCCATCAGCCTTCGGTCAGATTAGAGCACGATATTTTGCTTGTTTCGAATAATGACAATTGTGATAATCAGGATATTCTGTAACTTTCTGGTCAAGAAAATTGTTACCGGTATTCTTACGGCTAACAGCGAGCTTGAACAACTTCGGTGGTATTTAGTATTCTGGACTGCGCTGGATATCGCGGCATTTGTTGTCCTCCATTTTGTTAAGCACCCAAAGCAACTATTGTAATTGTAAATTTGTACGGTTGGGATGCCTGTTTTTGTTTTTCCACTGCTCTCGGCGCAGCAATATAAAATACAGCACACTGTGATTACTATGCGATTGGAGATGGAAAGAAAACGTCCTCTTAAAACCACTCCGGAACAGTGTAAAATATACATTGAATATTGTAGGAAGAATTCTATTATGAAAACTAGGAGGCTCACTCCAGCTACTGATCCAAAAGAATTAATATGAGTACTAGTACATGTTAAATATGCTTTTTCTATGTTTATATCTCTTTTCATTTAGCTCGAAGGAAATCACTTTGCGCATTTTAACCAAATAGCGTCTGCTGGAGTGGGAGAGTGAAAGTTATAGGTTAAAAGTGGGCATCTGATTTATGCATATTTAGTTTATTTACTTGTGATACACATTTGCAATATGTTACATGTTCTTCTATATAAAGCTTATATAGCGGACATAATTCTTATTTGCGGTGTTGCAGCATATTTCATCACTTTTCCACACATTGAGCATATAATACATGCATTTTTAAGTTTTCAGTTTTAAAATTGGTACTTTAAATACATTTGTGACCAAATAATAAATTCCTCAGAAACTATGGAGAAAGTATTTGAAAAGCATCCTGGCTGTATTCAAGGCACATTTAGAGTTTTAGCTGAAGTCACACACACACACACACACACACACACACACACACAACCAACTCGAATATGTGATTACATGAGGCAAACATAAACATATATGTAATATATATATACATATATATATGTTTCTTTAAATATTGCATATATATGTTTATGTTTGCCTCGGCTGTGTCAGTATTAATTTGTAGAATCATGCATCTCTAAGCAGCGGGTGATGCGGCTAAAGAATGTAGGCTTACACAAATTATAATTTTTACTTCACTCTTTTTATTAATCCTTGACCGGATTAAATAAAGAAACAATGAAATACAAAGTTGATTCCTAAACGTTGGTGCGAAGGCCACTGGAAAGTAAACTTGGGGCGAAGATGAAGTAGGTTTATTTATTTTTAAGAGGAGTTGCATTTTATTTCGACTGTTGGGGAGCAGAAGTTGAAGTATTTGCAACCGCATGTATGGTAAAAGTTTTCCGGTAGCCTTCGCCCCAAATTTAAAAATATTAAGTTTGTAATTTTTACTGTTTCTTAAAATATTATATATTTATATTTGCCTCGACTGCGTCAGTATTATTGTTAGAGACATGGATTTCTTTGCAGGGAGTAGTGCGGCTAAGAATGTAAGCCTACACAGATTATAATTTGTACTTTACTCCATTTATTAATTCTTTAAAGGATTAAAATAATACTTCACTGATATAGAGAGCTGTGAGAATATTTATTAATTACTTGCACTTTTTAACACGTAAAATTTATAATATTCTCGCCGTGATGAATTTTATATGTCTCACACTGAATACGTACCGAGCGAACGAACTGCTCAGGTACGTTGCCTTCTAGCGACTGGTGTTTACCGCTTAAATTTGTAAATTGTTCTATTTCACGTCTCCGATTGGCTAATTTTACTCCAACAGAATACTTTTATTTAATTTTAAGATTTTCTAGTTTTTGATTGATTATTTATAAACTGTTTTAGAATATTACATTATTGTGCCAAAAATTGCTAGCAGCATTATTAAACTTTCCAATTCACTATTGCCTCAAGGTTAACTCATTGTTACCTCAATGTTAGCAACCTTCGGCTTATATTATCACAGCTCCTATATTGTTAAATCACCTAATACATTCACATAACATTATTATACATGTACATAATAATATAAATATAATACAATGACAGTTACACACATTTTATGCTATTTATATACATATTGCTTTAAGGCGGGCTGTTATTATATTTTATATTATAGAATCACACTCAAATCATTTAAGGGTTAAAAATACTGCCTTAGTTTATAATTCATTGGACGTTCATTCTAATAAATAATTTTAAAATGTTAAAATATATTATGAATAGCTATTTTTCCTTATAAACATATATTGCTTGCTTGTGGCGATTCCATTCTATTGAACTGCGTTATTAAACACCAACCTTTCCATAAAACAGTTTTGCTACATTTCTCATTATGAATGAAGGAATGGCACCAGAAAGTGTGACTATATGAAAACATATATTCGGTCATCTGTCCAGCAGCGTTCCTGAAATGGAATTATGGCAAAATTTAACAGCCGTACATTAATGACACATTGTATATGTAAATAGAAATTACACTCTGAACATATAAGGGAAGCTTATGCTTTGAACATATGAAATAAAAAGGGCTAAATCAGAGAACAGAATATCCTACTAACTATGCTACCGTGCTGATTATGAATATGGACTGTCAAGATGTAGTTAATGGACTTCTTTACTTTTTCCATGTTTTATTTCATTTTTTCTGCTGTTATTTGTACTCAGGCATGCCAAGACACAACTAAAAACTTAAATAAATGTTCATATATCTATAAACCCAAATGTAATTTCGACGTGAGCTATCCTATAGTATGTTTCCATGTCTCAGAATAGCACTGTAAATTGATGTTTTATATGTAACATTCATATGACTTTCTCTACCAGCTAGTAACTCAAAGCTCACCCGTTTACCTAAAACAAGGGCTTTGTTTGTGTGCATTTAGCGGAGACAGTGTATCATGGCTTAAATTGACATTTGATGATCAGGAAGCCTTCCTCGAATTTATAATACATTTAATATATTACCTATTGTCCCCTTAGAACAATTGTTCTTGGTTCAAATGGATATCCATGAGTTCATGTGATATCAGTAATTGCTTAACTAAAGCTGCTATACTGAAGCCAGTATGCAAAAAGCTTCCTAAGATTTCGGCTAATAAACAAAATGTCCTAACCTGCATTTACCGGACAGCATTGTTCCTTGTAAATTTGGATCTCGAGAAGGAATTGGACCTACTTAAAGCTTAATTAAAATACTACGTTTATGCACTGGAATTTAGTTTTATAATCGTAAACCCGGAACTTTATTAAATAACGTTACAGTATTTAAATGAAGGAAGGAAATTTTATACATCTATAAATAACGCATGTTCAAGTCTATACTCTATAAAGTTATTAAAATTCCTTATATAAATTGAAAAATAAATTTCATATATATAATTATGTATGAAAATCATCTCATTTCAACCTTAATTTAGAAATAACTTAACAAAATTCCAAGGCAATAATTTTAAAATGTAACTTACTTTCGTTCCATTTGAAATAGTTTATATTTAATGAAGCATAATTTTATTATTAAAAACGGAAATATAGTAATTCCTTTTACGCACCTTAAAGTTCATAATATCTCAAAAACAAAATACCAACCCAACTTTTAACAGTAATTTTATTAGCACTGGAAAATGGAATATAGTATACTGAATATGAATTAAAGCTTGAAAAAATGGACAAATATCTGGAGAAAGAAGAGAAAAGCAAACTTTTTATAATCCAAGAAAACACATATCGCCTATACAGCTGCAGCTACTCGGCCTCCTGTGTAAATAATCGATTAACCTGATTTTACACTTAACGAAATAAAACTACAAGGTTTCAATAACTCAGTATAAACTTCAAGTTATGTATCTGCTTATATGTCTGTCCTTAATGCTGGTCCACTCAGAGATTATATAGTATGCTCTTTGCAAAACTGATAGCCCGTTTTGTGAGCATTCCAGATTTACCATCCCGCTTACAAATTCCAGTTAAAGATGAAGTTGTGCTTCGAGATCCCTTTCAGCAACAACTGACATACAGAGTGTACAGAGCAAATAGCGTGGCTATCGAGGTTTTGGGGATGTGGTTGTGGCACGATATGAATAAATACCCAAAGTGTACATATATCCGCATATGAGCAAAATGTAAACAAATGCCTCAGTAATATCTCGACTAAAATGCAGGAAGTAAAATGGGTATTCACTATCACATAAAGCACGGGGGAAGTTTGTTGTACGAAGTAATCTGTCTAGCTTGTAAGGGAAGAGTTGTATTTGAGTTGATTCACAAACTTGTAACCATATGTGTTAATATCCAGGGATTATTTATTTCTTCGTTTATATCAGAAAATTTCTCATTCTCTTACATAAGTATCGCAAATATAAAGGTAGAAGTATGTGTGACTTTAGAGAAATGTATATAGGGAAGCTAATACTGAAAATAACATCCGCATTAAAAGGCATATTTCATCTACTCGCAGAGGCATATGTGATTGTTTTAATATTTATTATTTGATATGTACAAAAATGAAAACCGAATCTCGTGATGGTTAGTATAAGCCAGATTTGAGCTGTTTTTACAGTCTTCCATTAGGTGTGCAAAGGGCGCTGGGAATTTGTCGCTTTCGCCAAACTAGCAACTGTCTTCTGCCACTTGTTCATTGCTAGCTGCGATAAGTTAAAACTTGGCCCGAGTGAAGTATACTGTTGTCTTCTGAAAAGCGAGGGTTCATAGCTTTCGTTTGATGCAAACATTGAAACAGTTGCCCAGGTATCTCCTCATAATCTCAATCTAAGTAGTTTTAAGATGATTAAGTTCATTATTTGGTGTTTGGAGGATTTGAAGCCTGAGAAAATTTATATAATCTAATGTAATTGAAATTTGTTTAGCAGAAATTATTTTCGTTTATTATTGTAAATGAAACTAAAATAATAATAATAATACTAATAATAATAATAATGATAATAATAATAATAATAATAATATTATTATTATTATTATTATTATGTTTACTGTATTTGTTGATGAATTCTAAGCTTTTAAAGAAGCCCAAGTATCTATACAGTTGCACAAGTCATAATTAATCATGTTTTATTGTATACTTTTGAATTTTCATCTTAAATTACTCGCAAGTTATTAAGCATAACGTTGAGGCTTAAAATGCATAAACAGCTCATAAATACGGCATAAGCATTATCTGAAGCAAAAAAGTCTCGTAAATCAATGGCGAGCGAGCTAAATAATAGATGCAAATAAATGTATGCAATAGCACTTCACATAGAAGCCATAAATATGCACGTAGAATATTGTTTTAATTCAATAATTCTGTCACATTATTTGTATACGTGCATTAAGTTTGAAAGCTGAATCAGAATGAAAAATTCAAAGCCGCGACCGGGATTAGAACTGCTCGTCGGTACATCTAAATTTAAGTGTTATTCAACATGTCAATATTGTTTATGTAACTAAATATACTGGAAACAATAAGGTATTTCTTTAATGTCGTTTGTTTACATTAGTTCATGGTTAGCAAAGTTGGTAACAGAAGCTAAGTGATCAAAAGGTCACTTCTGCAAGAAACGTGGAAAAGTACGCATGGTTCAGTTGCTAATAATTTCAAAACATTGCAGCTTTATTAAGCTCAGATAATTTTCAAAGCTAATAAGTAAGACGAAGATCTGGTAGCCGCGAATGCACATGAACTTAAAATGATTAAATCGCTAAACATAATAAATAAGCAAACAATTAACCAGCTTCAGTTGAGAAAGGAAGCTATAAAGTTATTGATACTGAATATGTAATAATCATACAAAATAAAGCGCTATTATTTTGCAATTTAAATTAAAGGAATATGATTGGTTTCATTCACATGACTTACCCTATGACTATCGCTTTTATCACTTATTTTTCTGGCTACTTCATGTTAATCGAGATAATCCTTTGCATAAGCAATTTAGTTACATACTCTGTTGAAGGTAAAAGGTAAAAGGGGAATAGAAGAAACGGAATCGCTAATCAGATGTTTAAAAATTATTTTTTATGTGGACCTAGGAATTCTATGCTGTTTCCATGACATTGCGAGAAATAACAATTGAATAGCAACATCACTTTAAAAACAGACAAATATATTGAAAAATTCAAACCAATAATGACGGATATCTCTAAAGGCTTATGCTACTTATGGGTTATTTGAGAGAAACTGTGTGTTTTAAATACATCTACATGTTTTTGTAAGAAGCTTTTGTCTATCTCTTACAAAATTATAGAACATTCCTCCCGAATGAAGAGGGCTTCATAGACTACTTTCAGAAAATTCAAGATATACACCCTGTTACTGATGCAAATGTCTTAAAATATAGTGTTTTAATCTAACTCTTTAGAGTCATTTTTGAGAAAATCGAAAATTTACGAAAATCTTCCATGTGAACGGTATTTTGAATTTGGGAGGGGCTCTTAAAATCTTCGTATTGTATATATCGAACATTTAATTTTTGGTTTATGCTGTGCACAAACATAAAAGCACGCGAACCTTTTTATAAAAACGTTATTTGTATTCAGCGGGCCTTTTAATGGAATTTCGACATTGAATTTTCTTGTGGAGTGCAAAACTTTCACTATCTACTAGGTACGTAGTGGAGAAAGTAAAGAAAGTCTCAAAACAGGAATTAGCTTTGCTAATTGAGTAAGCAGAACAAAGAAACTAATTTACGACATAACGGTGACACCAAACTACACAACAGAACTACAGGTAATCGCTATAAATGAATTTTCAAATATTTGTAAGAGCGCATTCACCAAAAACTTGTTTACAAATAAAACATCATATTAGCATACAGTGATATACCCTTGTTAAAACTTGTGTCATGCCAAATACAAAGGCTGAAACGTGGCTGAGAACAGAAGGTTGACATTTCGATTAACTTCTGGAGAAATACAATTTACTATGTGGTTTCTACCGCAAACTTGTCATTGGAGTTGCCAGTGAATGAGCAGCGCTCAAACGGGCAAGGCAGCGCAGTTCGCATGCTAACGAACGACAAGCGATGGCATCATGCGAGATGTTCCTTACACTGTTTCTGGCTATTTTTCAATGTTTTGAACAGTTCTAATTAATCTCTCAGAAACTTTTTATCGTGCTTCAAGGTAGTTAGTACACATGAAATGTCAACATTATATTACTCAGCAATTGGATAGCGGAGAACATCGGCTCCAGTTTGTGAAACCAGTAAACATCGCTGTACATCTAAACGTATTTGCCAGTAATGTTAACTCGGAGCTTGTTTTTAAGGAACCAAACTGTTCCATTCTCTGTTATACATTTCCTGCCGATAGGTACCTAACACGTACTCGCCGAAGAAACATGTTCCACTCGCATCCGAAATGGATAATCTAAAAACGCTTTAGCTTTGTTTTCCATGAGTGAGTTTCAGCTACTGTCTTCTAAGCTTAATAAAGTATTAGGTTCTTAGCATCATTAGCATGCAAATAGCAGTTAAGTGGCCTACAGATCAAGCTCCTAAGTTACAAATCTAATGTATGACATACAGGTTCTTCTCTAACCGCATGAAGTTCACAAGAATCCTTTATTCATATAAAATATTATTCTTCTATCACTTTAACCTACTGTCAATGAATATTCATCCTAGAGGTGCCGTAATATTAGTTTACACAAATTAATTAACGCAACATACGGAAATAGCATTTGTTTCTATCACAGTTGGCTTACTTAGCCATGATTTCATCAGGAAAAACAAATAATACCAATTAAAGTGCATATTGATTGTGGACGAAATGTAAACCGAAGAACTTCAAATATATAACAAATATACCGGAAACGGCCAAATCCACAAAAAGGAAATGCTCTGCAAACTTCCATAAGGTAAGTGAGAAGGAGTTAAATGCCACACCAGTATCTCAAACCCATGGTGTTTAACTACCTCTTAAAAACAAAACATCACGAAAGATTATTAGTTGAAAAGATTCCGTAGTGCGAAGAAAATTCTATAAAAATCTTTGCTGAGAGTCCTTCAAGTATCCAGTATGGCAGTTAAAGGAGTTTGCTGTTTGTCTAAAGACATACGTACACATGCACGCATACAGATCTTTATTTTATTTTTTTTATTTTGTATTCAGGGATCTTAAAACACGTACTTACAGCTAAATCCCACTTTTTGGGATACGCAATAATTCTTCAACCATAGGTTAGAAGCAAGCAGTGTAAAAAGCAGCTTTTCAAAATACTTGATAACATATTGCTGATAATCACTGACCACAAACCAACATCTATATAAACTATGGATTCGTTAATTTCATTTACTAATTTGTGATACGTTCCTTCCACAATTCAGGAACGTCACCTGCATCAAACTCATGCACTTTCTCTGGGTAACCAAAGTAATTCGCAATAAATTATGATTACGTCTATAAGCACATCTCTTTACTAACCCTTTTACGCGAAATTCACTGTGCGCAGCAGTTCTACCCTGTTGTTTCATAAGCAGGTCATCCATAATTACAATTTTATGCTCGCATAAACAGCATTAACTATTGATTACACGCATAGGAAGCGCTAGTGTTAATTATACCAGTATGCAAATAAATTAATTTAGGAGGATTATATTATCTTCTTATAAAAGCTGTATTGTGGCTATTCAGCAGTAATAATGGGCTCATAAATTTACATATTCTATACAGTGGCGCATTATCGAATTAATACTTTGGCGTTGAAGTGACTTCCACGTGAATGTTCTGAAAAATGGTGTTAGTGCCTTCGCTGATTTAATTCGCTAAGAAGAGTACTGAGATCAAAAGATTTTAACCTATATTTAATTTATATAAGTAATCACAGCAATGCTAAATGGTTCCATTAATTGAACAAATGATAATAATAATTATCCATAGGCATCTTAAAATTCCCTTAATATTGATTGTACTACACCATAATTTTAATATCTGCGTATCCAACCACTCTCCCCTACTAAAATGGACTCACAATTAAGATATTGTTTATCACTTAGCAGATTAATCATTGATGGAACCGAAATATCCAACAAATAAGAATGTCAAATATGATGTCCTGGAGTTTTCAATGTGCCTTAAGTTAAACGACCCCTATCTCGCAGCTATGACTTCAAATACGCCCGGAGTAAATAAACGTAGCAGTTGATTCTTCAGTACAAACGCCAACGCCATGCTTGAAAGATACAGCGGCATGCTTCTTTTACACATCATCCAACGAGAACCTCATCCGAAAAGCTATGTATTACCTTCAGAAAGCAAATTCGGCTTCTCTCTCTTTGGCCAATATCCTATCCAACAATACTGTCGTTGACATTTAACTCACATAAGCGTATTGGACATTGTAAAATCCAATTGCAGCGTATAACAATAGCCAAGGGAGAGGCTAATGTTTGTTGGTGTAACCTATAGATGACACTACTCCCATTGATGTGTTTATTTATTCTCAGTCTCGATTCGTATGCCAAGCCGAGTGAACGTAATTACGTGCTGTTCTCGCTTGTGCTCGTCGTGTGCAGCTTTGTTTCGAGACTGTACGTTCTGCTTAATTTGATTACGATTGTGCTTTCTTACCTTTGTTCTTCAGTGTTGCTTTTCGTTAGCGTTGTATGCTTTACAAGTGTATACTACTGGTATTTGTGGTCACGGAATCCTCGCAGTGCGATGCGCCAAGGAGGATAATACCACACCACGATGTCAACTTCAGGTTCAAATCTATCACAACCATAACCGCCTGCATGCACATATTTACAATACAACTTCGTGACCCATCGTAACGAATTGTATCTACTGGCAGTTGTTATAACTCGAACTTACAATGAATACAAATGATATTGACGTTGACCTTGAAGAATCTACCACAGCTCACCATGATGTGAAATGTTTCCAAACTTATCCAATGGATGAATACGCTTTTGATGGCTGGCAAAACCTAAGCTGCCTATTCAACAGTCTGCTGCATCGCATTCCACTTTCACATTATCAATACGTAATTAATACTCCAGCCTTACGATGGACGAGTCATTATTCTGTTTTTGCACAGCCTACGGTTTCTGAGATCTCACTTCAACGACTGCATAAACCCCCGCCTGCTTTTTGTCGCTTCCTATTACGTAAACATATTTTCTTCCCTAATATTGGAACTTTAAAGTTCCTTT
The DNA here is from genome assembly GCA_030765065.1 of Deroplatys truncata. Classification (NCBI taxonomy): domain Eukaryota; kingdom Metazoa; phylum Arthropoda; class Insecta; order Mantodea; family Mantidae; genus Deroplatys; species Deroplatys truncata. The sequence continues at coordinate 202,934,599 of CM060981.1, read as the reverse complement.
TCGTGCAACTTGATGAGAAATGACCTCAAACTTGTTATAGATAGTTTTTCATATTTCATTACTATTAAGACCTTTCTCGATAATGTCAAGCGGTCGTTTAGCGGTGCATCCAGCCACTTCAGTCTGCAGATTTCTATCAGCAGATCAGAAATGTGCATGCCAAACGAATTGCGCTCAGCTTATTTGGTACGTAGTTGATACCACAGGTACAAGATAAAGTATAACAAGCAAGCAGGCATTTTAAAGCACCATATCGTAATACAATAGGAGGGAGTTTTTATGCTCAAAATTCAGTATGCAGAACCGAAACGATTCTTCGCCCCGTCCGCGCACACATATTTGGGTTATCATGGTGCACTCCGGCAGATATCAGTAACACACTGGCTACTCATTACGCTGAGCAGTGTCAGGCTCATCCTTCCAACCCTCACTACCTTACTTCCAATCAAAATATAATGACTTCTTTCAGGAATTTTCTTTCTGTATCCCCTCTACAGTCGTTTTCATTAGCACGACTAGCTGAACTGTCTCAACTACTCATACTGTATGATATGTTCATCAAAAAATCTCCAGATCTGACCGCATTCTTGTTGAGCAACTTAAATTTATGTCACAAAACGAATCCGTATGTTTGCTACATCTGTTAAATTTATCTTAATTGGGCTTACTTCCAGCGCAATGGAACATTGCAACGTTTATCCCTATTCATAAAATAGGTAAATCTGCGCATTTCTTTTCCTCCTATCGTCCTCTTAGCCTTCTCTCTATTCTGGGGAAGCTGTATTAGAAACTCACCCTAAGCGACTACGTCCACATCTGAAACCGTACATTCCACATCACCATTTAGCTATTCTAGATAGAAATCAGCAGAATTTCAAGTTGTTAGGATCACCGATGATGTCCGAGGTGGACAATCAATAGGCAATGCTTATTATCTTGAAAGTCTCGAGAGCTATTAATTCGTTTGGCTCGATGACAAACTCTACAAATTACTTAAAAGCAATATTCCTGAATCAATGTTCACCTCGTCGCACCGTATCTCCGATCCAAGAAATGTTCTGTTCTCATCTTAGGTCGCTATTCTTACCCCCGGAAATTCATGGGGACCTGCCACAGGAGTCTCTCTTGGCGCCGTTTTATACAACCACATGTCCCAAAGCAATATAATTACACTCGCAACTTATACAGATGACACAACCATTCTACATTTCCATACTTATCCACCTGGCTCAAGAGTTACATGGCTATCTTGACAGCTTCTATAATATTCTGGAAGCCTGAAGGATAGGTGTAAATTCTGACACTTCTCGCACTCTTAGGTTCTTTCATATGCAGCCAGTAAGGTATGTGTTACAGTTAACTCCTTCCTGTTTCTTGAAGCACCAAATATTTGGGTGCCCATATTGATTCCCGGCTCAGCTGGTATCGTCAAATTCAATATCGTCCCAAGAATATAGACTTCGGAAACACTTCGCTCACTGCTTACTTCTGAACCTATATCTCTTAGGATAAAGCTTGTGCTCTACGATACTGTAATTCTACAACAGGTGTTATATGCTGCTGCTACGTAGAGGGATGTTTCCTACACAAGCCTGAAAGCGCTAGCAAGTAAACACATGTATTTACTTAGAAGGATGACACAGACTTATCAACGGGGATACAGCAACTCATAAGTGCTGGTCATTACCAATATGCAAACCCTTCCTGCTATTCTTGAATGCCCAGTGGGAAAACCACATGACTCTCTATGGTGCCAACGTCATATTACTTTTAGTATGAATGAATGAGTATATTTTTTACATAACGGTATATACACATATTTCTCTATTAATCTACGGGTCTGTAGACCGTACGTGCTGTTATAATGTTATATACCGGGGTGAGGCCAAAAGGTTTTGCAGCTAGAATATTAAATTTAGTTACCCCGGCATAAACATTAGGGGAGGTTAACTGCATTAGCAACGAGAGGACCAGCACCTTATCTGCACATTCTAAAGCATGCGTGGGATATTCATAACAAAATACACATAATTTCAATTAATTGTGATTTATTATGAATTTACCTTGGTGCTACTACATCATTCACAGAAGTTTACAAAGCAGACATTGGAGGGAGATATTCCACACACACGATCCACGCACTCTACATACACAACCTGAAGAGACACACACGACTTACCCACACTTCTAGACTGATGCCACTAGACAAAGAAGCTAGTACCTCTACTTGCCTTCACCCCCCTTTCTCTCTCCACCCCTGGCTAGGAGGTGGGGAGAGATACCGCGTCAGACGAAATTCAAACCCCAATCGAAATAATTATACCCAAGTATATCATGCTACAAAGCAATTATGTGCCCAACGTGACAATGCACACAAATACACGCTACAGGAATATACTGAATAATAAGCAGGATTCATAATAATAATAATAATAATAATAATAATAATAATAATAATAATAATAATAATAAAAGGAAATAAGATAAAATATTCCACTATAAGTAAACGCCATTGCACGAAAAAGTAAAACATATTAAAATAGCATCTTAAATATAAACAACCCCAAAACAGTAAATCATATTCCGATGCATTATCATACCCTATTATAGCATACAAATAGCAGTTAAGAGAATAAATACACACAGCACACTAACAATAAGTGAAAAAATGACATAAACGGAACCAAAACCAACGATTAGCTCCTCCTACACTCCCGCTTCTCTACTGTGAGACTTCTCAGATCTCAGCTGTCTTGTTTTAAGTAAAAATTTACCTATACCTCCGTGTCTTCCCTGCCTGCCAGTAGCGTCCAACATGCCCTTAACTCTTCCTTCGAGGTGGTAATGGTTCGTTGTAAATATTTTTCCACCCAATCCTCCGTAGCCCTAGAGCTTGTCCCATGACTCTTCCTCCTCGCAAATGAGGCAGATTTTCCTACCACTTTCATCAGTAATTTTTATCATCCACCATGCTTCTAGTCTAAGCCATCGGAGCCCGTTTTGATGTATTGCTCCACACCCCACTCAGATCTTACCCCGGACTGTGCTTCTAACGAAACATTTTCCGTGCAATGAGCAGTTGTTTGTTGCCTGTCAATATCACAGAGGCAGTACTTAATTTTTCTCCATGCACTCCGCCTCTTTTCCTGACCTGCCATCTAAATATTGACCATCCTATGATTTCCAAACGCCTCTTTATTTTTGATATCCATGTCGAATTTCCTTCCATTCTCAGCTGTTCACAGTAATCAGGCCGCCCATATTAGCGATAGGTCCCCAAGAACGATTTTCATTCAGTACTTCATTGCTCTGATTTTGCACTCTATCATCCCGCTATGTGCTCCAAATCCTCTCATAATTCCGCAGTTGGCCGTAACCCTCCCTACCCCCAGAATTTCTTTAAAAATCTGGTCTTCACTTGGTCCAAATTCCCTGTTTGTCCCACCCGCATATTTCTGCTCTATATGTCATCGTGGACCTAACTTCGCTCTGCATAGGTATCAAGTAAATTTACGGGGATATCTGGAACCCTGCTAAGTATCCGGAGGGCTTCTGCTGCTTTTACTTTTGCTTGTGTTCCGTGATGTCAACATGTTGCGTCGAATTTCCGTTCATTGCAAACGTGAGTCCTAAGCACACGAAATTTTTAACGTTGGCCATGTCTGCTCCCTCTTATAAAACCAATCATTCTTAAAAGTGAGTGTTTTAGTCTTATTCACATTAACTGTAAGTAGCCATTTTCACAATAGTCCGTTGTAGTCCGTTAATTGTCGTAGAACTCAACACCAAGTCGTCTGTGTGTAAAAGTGCAGGAATTTGCCAATCGTCCATACTGGTGCTTCAATATTTTCCGCTAGTATCACGTCAGTAATATCACCCACAAGGAGATTAAGTAGTAATGGTGATAAAATGCAACCCTGCCTCACGCTGCTGTAGATTACGCAGCTCACGAACATTCTGTTCCTGCCGTACTTTATATAGAACTTCACATTTTGATAGATTGCCTGCAATCATTTTACGTGATATTCTCTTTGTGCGTAATTTATGCCACAATGTACTCTGATTGACAGCTTCAAATGCCTTCTTAAAGTATACAAAAGCGCAATGATCGCTTTTAACGTTTGTCCCGTTCTTAATGTATCTAAATTAAACGCGGCGTCTATGGTGCTGTGCACGCGATGGCATTACTAACCACAACCCCAAACCAGTCTAATCCAGTATTATCATTCAGTGACTCATCCGTAACATTTTGACCCTGTTTCTTGATTATGCATTGCTCCATTAAAGGTCCGTAAGGAGCTGAAAATGAATGACGGTCATCCTGTTTCTGTTTGTCGTCGTCGTCGTTATTTATTGCTTACGCCTAAAGCTATCTTGAGCATGTTTGCTTATCTTCTCATATAACAAACTTTCAATAGGTACTTTTATTACATTAGTCATTATTTCGATTTATATATATAAATAATCAGCAGCGATCGACATGTAATTGTGTATATAAGTTTACCTTGAATTAGTTGATCCACTGTGGAGAAAATGCGCGACAGGAGACTGTTAAATTTGATGCAATAATGATATATTTTTCTTAAGTTACTTAACTTTAGATATCCTACCTTTTATGTTAGTTAATTTTACAATTGCGTTTTAATACATAACTGTTTGTTACAGTACAATGTATTATTCTACTGCCCTTTAACAATATGTGATCTGTATGCCCTCTGTTCCAAAATATACTCTGTGTACAAACTGATTTGCAATGCATTTTCCATTACTCTAAAACTTAATCCCATTCCCAAAAAAATAGTCACGCTACATGCTTTAGATTAGCAAATTATTGAAACAATTCTGCTTGCATTTCCAATTTAGAGAAAATAAGAAATTAAAGAAAAAGTTCTGCTGCGATACATTCACATGACCTTCTCTACCTTCCATAATTTATTAGTGGGTATACAGACTACTCTTACTAAGGCTTATTTTTCTATCTATTACATCTCAATCCAAATAAACCTTAGCAGAAACAGCTACATTACATATTTCATTACCGATTCGAAGGGAACTTCGATAGTCACCTGTTTAACAACTGGATGCTATATGCTGACCTTAAAATTCCATATTGTTTTCATGCAATCGTGAGAAACAGCTGAATGCCGAAAAAACTATAAAGAATGGCCAAATAGTGAACAATTCGAATCTTTAATAAGGTTCGAGTATCTCAGAAATGGCTTAAGTCAAAAAAAGCTTATTTGAAGTAAATTGTGTGTTGTAAAGACATTACATGTTTTGTATATTACGTTTTCGTCTATCGCTTAACGTTTAGCAGTTGTACAAGATTATACAAAATGGCTTCCAACTGATGCGGACTTCACAGGTTATTCCCAGAAGATTAAGATTTACATTTTATTGTTCATTTAAATATCTATAATATATTGTATTTTAATCAAAACCTTAGAAACATTTTTCAGAAAGTCAAAAGTCTGAAAAAATCTTCGTTGTAAAGGGTACTTTAGGGTGGGAGTATTTCTTGAAAATCTTCGTGTCGCATCCTTGGAACTGAATATAAATACAAGGGTTGGTATTTATCCGACTTTTAGTTTTGAGTTATGATGTTCACAGGCACACAAACCACACAATACATACGCACGCACGCATACACACAAGCGGACCTTTTTCAAAAGATGCTTTATTGGATTCAGGGGGCCTTAAAACATGTATTTCCTATGAAATCTCTGTATCGAATTTTTGGATGGAATACAATACTTTCCTTACTTACTATGTGTAGTAGGGGAAGTAAAAAGGGTGCAGGGAGATTGGAATGGAACAGATGTTGGGCAGATATGAGCTTCTAAAATCCACCACCTGATAATGTCAGATAATTGTATTATTGACGGACACAAATTCACGAATTTAGCCACGTTGTTCAAACGCAGAGCTCAATGCGTTTGCCCTTATTTTTCCACGGAGTTGAAAGTTTGTTTATTGCGGTAAGTTGTCTATGATGCTGTGAAATAGTTATGATCACATTCACTCACAATACTGCCCAAAAACTTTGAACATGAGAACGCCTGTGTATTACGTCTCCTGTTCAAATAGAAGCAACAACTTACAATTGCGAATATTCACATGCTACTACAATTATTCAAGTACTATGTGTTTGATATGTATCTATAGTTGGTTAAATTATGGTAACGCGTAATTCATTCTCATTTAAATAAAACTGAAACAATGAATCGGTTGTTACAATATAAATAATCCCTTAGTGATAGGTAGTTTTTCGCTGTTAGAAGGCGGGAGACGGACGTTCATTTCCCGCTCAGCCAAAACATTTTCCTCGTGCTGGGGAATGCAGAACACGGACACAGCTTCGTGAGGTAGCCGAGGTCCAATTGAAAAGCTACTTGATTAAAAAAGTAGTGACTCCCGGTCTGAAAATCACCCCAAAAGGACCAAGAGAGGCGTTCAGCATGCTGACCAGTGGCCACTTTCGATATTGCTCGTTGGGCATGATATACCATACGGATATAGGCGGAGAATACAAATGACACGTGGAAGGTTTTTGGTCATGTGTCTAACGTGACTAAGGGTATATTTTTAATAAAATATTTCTTAGTTTTTGCCCGCAGCTTTGACCGCATGCATATTCGTTTGTATTATGCTAGCATTACTTGCAATTAGTTTCTAAATCACCTAATCAACTATCCGAAACATAAAGAGGAATATTTTTCTTGACATAGAGATCTCAACAATTCAAAAAACAATTTAATTGATAATGCCACCGAAATACGACTTTGAATTTAATTTAGGTATCTTGTAACAAACAGCTGGATAAAAAATAGTCTCATAAAGTAGCGTGTAGCACTACGCACCAAAGTACATTTGGGGCGGAAAAAATGGCCCATATACGAACGAGGGAATTTAAGTTGGTACTAAAATGTGTTGCTCCTTCCTCTCTAACACTAACCATTTTACCTCCCTTCGTTATTACGTTACTACATAATTCTATACACTTCATTCATAAGTTGCTTACGACATCCAAAAACTATAGGTGGAACTAACACTACCAAAGAATATCCTTGTGGTTTGAGCCAGTGTAAGTTAATAATAATGATGATTATATTAATAAGACTGGTGATTATAGTCCATTTATTTAATGAAGCTTTTAGACTGCTACACCTACATCGGCACTGTAATAAATAATAATAATAATAATAATAATAATAATAATAATAATTAATAATAATACTAATAATAAATAATAATACTAATACTAATATATCTCAACTGTAACTCAATACTTATCTAGCAAGTAATTGTTGAAATTAGCAAATACATCGACTAGCGGCAATAATTTTAGACCTCGTTTCCATTTCTACTTCAAAAGAAACGTTTGACATAAATATTTAGCTTGTGCATTTTAGTGCTGCAGGAAACTCATTTTTCACCTAACCCTCCCTATAGTAGCTAATATTATATTTTAACCAAACCGAATAGATTTTATTTTAAATATAGACTCAACTGAAAAATTCTATGTCACAGCAGGGTTTTGAACACATTCTCCCGCTCTCCATGCGGTTGCTCCAACCATTCAGCTATTGTGACAACATGCCAGTGGGGCATTGAATTCCTCAACTGACCCAAGTTGTTTCCCATACAGCCCACCAAGGCATTTCGCTAGAGGTGACAACCTCTGTGGTGACCTACAATCGCAGGTACTTCAGTGCTAGGTGTTTATGTGCTTCTTAAGGTTTTCTTTGTTTATTATTATATATAATTAATTGAAATAATTATACTTTTTAGAGACCTTAACTTGGTCATGGCAAGTTTTTTAATGTAGAGTCAACTGAAAAGTTCAATGCCACAATCGGAATTTAAAAACGGTTCTCCCGCTCTGCGTGTTGCTCTGACCATTGAGCTACTGTGATAACATGCAGTTGACTGCTGTTTTTCAATTGACTCTGTATTAAAAAACTTGCCAAGACCAGGGTAAGGTGCTTTAAAAGGTGTAACTAATTTCAATTAATTTTATATATATACATATAATAAACAGAAAGAATAAAATTATTTAAATGAGATTATGTGTGATTTCTCCTTCGTTTCACACCAAGTATACGTATAATCGCTCATTGATTCTGATTTCTCTTTGGAGATTGTTTGAAGTTAGTCCTAGAGTGACGTAATAAGAGCTGGGTGGAACCTTACTTGGATAGATGACTGCAGAGAGAACTTGCGGAAGGATAATCACTAGGGTTCGGATTTCTAGTTCTTTTTTTTCTTAGCCCGGTTTTATATCGCATAAAAATATTTCCGATATCTATTGAATAAATATTTTTGATAACGTAAATAATATTGCATATTGTACCGCATAAAATGTTTAAAAATCAGTACTTTCACTGTTTATAAAGTTAAGCCAAATTTGGACTACCCAAAAACGTGCTTTTGTAGTAGTTATGACGACTCAGGCAATACATAAGCTCAAGGCCTTTACTAATGATGCGATACTTGCATCATGTGGCATTAGCAACTTCCTCGGAGGCCCTGGGGTAAGCGTATCTCTCTACGTTGCTCTACAATCTACTTCTTGCTATTTGCGTTAATTCTTTTCGTACTTCAATTCCTTGTCCCTTTCAACAAATTACAGCAACTGCTCTACGTTGTGGTTCGGAAGAATAAAGGGAAAAGTAGAATTTTTTTTCTGTAAGGCGTATGAAATCAATATAAAGGCAAATCAACGTTCTCAAGCAACTCAGTACTTAAGTGGATATAAACATATAGCTGGAGTAAACCGTTCAAAAAATCAGCCAACTAGGCAAAACCTTCCTGTGAATCATCTGTTGCTTTTTCCTGCGTATTTTCAGAACCATCAACATTTACAAAATATTCAACAAATATGTATAACGCATTTATTTCTGCAGATATTCTACTGCAAAAAGTAATCCTGCATTTAAGGATTTTCTTCAGAAATATATATTGAGGTATCCTCCAGACTTACCAACGTTACTAAATATTACATGCCTAAGCGTTAGGAGGAAATGCCAAATAGAATTAAAAATCTGTGCGAGAATAAAAAAATGTGGATATTGCTTAATGAAAACAAGTGATAATAGTGGAAAGAAAATTATGAATGTTATAATTGGGGTTATAAAATATGATGAGCTGTTATTTTTTTCATTTTTTATGTTTTTTTTTATTTATTTTATTTTATTTTTTTGTAGCATGTGAAGAAACTTCTGCAATCAATCACTAAATTTTAGCACATATTCTCAATGATACTATGCATATTCTCTGACCAGGGGATTTGAAATATGACATTCTGTTACTGCTACTTCCTGACGCTGCACCTCACATGACTAAACTTGGAGAGGTACTTTCAGTGAACTATCCAAATTATGATCCACCTTACCTGATTGGCGCACGCTCTGCATCGAGTCTGTGTACGCTTTATCCGAATGTAGAGAAATTGATTGCCAATGCAAAAAAAGTTTTCGTGACATCACAATTAAAATACAACATTTAAAAGCGGGGCACCAAATACTCCACTAACTCTCACTCTCGCCATCATTCGTTGGGGTATCCTGGTAGACGCTGTTATGTGCACTTGGCTGCCAAAAAAGTAAGAAATAAATAAAGAAAACGTGCCGATATAATGATCTGTGTGTATTACTATTAGAATTACTAAAGCTGCTCCTCCCCATTCATGGCTCCACTCCACGCCTTACGTACTCTGTATTCACTCTTAGGTTGATCCGCGACCAAACAAAACCCAGGTGACCAGTGCACCGCTATAGAATATAGAATAGAATTTTTAAATCAATTATGGTGAAATAAACATAAATAATATTAAGATGTACTATATTGGAAGTAAAATGCTCAAAGTGTAACATTTTAGTGGCTGGTGGTTCACTTGCCCTTATTTTAGACGTTTACGTCTGGATGTGAATGGTGTATTTTTCTACTTATTCAGGATCACAAAGCCTGTTTTATATTACCGTAACGAATATGAGGCTTGAAATGTCGACAAACAAAGAAACAACTTTTAACGAAGTGATAAAAATTAACAAATATTAGGCGGTGATAAGCAGTCATTATTGCTTAAAAATGTCCTTTTGTGCCATTTTATCGATTAAAAGTAGTATGGCATAGTAATCTAACCTATTGCAATTACACCAGACGTTTTCAATGATCTAGATAAAATCAAAACTCAAGTGGCACTTAATTAACAGATTCAGATCATAAGGCAGTCATAAAGATTATACAGAATAAAATGCGCTAATTGGCTTACTAAAATACTAAACGCCATTTTAAGTTGATTATGCCGTAAACAAATGACGATCGTAGAGTATGCTTTATAGCAGCGTATGGCAAACACAGAAATAAATACTAGGAAATTGATAAAATAAACTAAATGCTAGGGAGATAATAAATAAATGTTAGGAATATTGCCTGGATTCAGACATACCATTTCATAGAGGCAATTCTCAAAATTTCTACCATCCAAAGCAAAACAGAAAGAAAAATACAACATAGCACATAAAATGCAGGTATTAAGAATCGGTTACCTAAGGGTACCCTTGATCTATTTTCGTTAAAAATGTAAGCTGAAGTAACATGATTTGTATATGTGTTTACTCAACATGGTGAAGCCATCTTGTGACGTGATTCATTTGTTCGGTTTGTTAGCTCCATCTGGTGTTAGCAATTTGCGGCAGTATTAGTGTTCGTTTGAAAGAATGCTACTGTTATTTTATTTAATTTTTGTTCACTGTCCTCCGGCTAGCTATAATCTTTTGGTCAAGCACTTCTCTTTATACAGGTTGTGTAAACGGAAAGGAATCTTTTATCCAAAGATAACACTGATGAAGAAATTTGTTTTACACTTTTATTGTCGAAACACAGTCACTATCACATTTACACATTGATCTAGACACTCGCCAAACTGAAACTGTTATAATAACTTCATTACTGATCACTCTTAATTCGCGTACTTCAACTTTTTGTATAATTAACTTTACAACACTTTAGATTTTTCATAATTCTGCTACGCGTAACTTGTGAATCGATAGCCGACATGTAATATTTCTGCTGGACTGACGGACTGAAGGCGACGTGTATCATACAAATATTTTCAACGAACTGACGGGAATGCGACGTGTAGTGTACAAAGAATTTTGCTGAACTGGTAGCGATCTACCTCTGACTTGGCTTTTTATTTATACTCATACACCCCGATATGCCTAAAGATTATAACTGAACTGCAATTGGCTAATAAAACGCGCCAACATTAGCGTCTATTTTTATATCCAATGAAAATTATGAATACATATGCTCTAGGGAAATGTTCCAGAAGATTCTAAAGGAAAACGCGCCAACATTACGTAACTTCCTCGTTTCCAATAATGATAAACAGCTCACCCCCTCGCTGCATTATTGCACGCTATTATTGTCAGTTTCAGTAAGGCAGTATAAACTTACTTCCCAACAATAATTACAATCAACAAACATCTCAAATCAATGTCACATAATAATGCATATTCATACTATAATCACTCTTTACATTTAAATAATTGTGACACAAATTACTGCATCAAAGCATACATTGTAATCCTATAACGGTAAAATAAAATTATACTAGAAATGATAAATTTAACTGTTTAACACGTTATGCCGATAAAAATAACTTAACTTAATTTAATTACTACTATCCGGGCTTGTAAGCCGTGGTCTAGAAGGCATCGTAGATACCGACGTTTCGCCAAGTACAGCACTTGGCATCTTCAGGGTGAAGTGATTCATTGTCTGCGGTGGTCAGAGCCTGAAATGCTATACTTGGGAAACATTGGTATTCACGATGCCTTCTAGACCACGGCCTACATGCCCGGATAGTAGTAATTCAATTATTAGTCGTGACGCCGGCCGATAAAAATAGTTTAACCCAAAATCGCTTCTAAATGATCCCCATAAAAGAATTTTGTTAAGAAAAGCTTCTACCGTGAGGCAGTATCCAATATTCTGTGGTAGCGCACTCCGAATGCAGATAGTATAGGTAGTTATGACGAATAATGTTCGATGGCAAGAAATTGTTATGTGTCGAGTTACCGAATTTGGATAAATAACGTAAGAAGAAGATAAAGTTAGCTGAGTAAAGAGGGAAATACGAATTATTTTGAGCACTATTGCAATACAAGTCATTATCGTGCAACTAATAAAATGTATTCGTATGTATAGACGAAAACTGAACTATTTGAAGAGGAGCTTACTAAGGTTTATAACCGAGACATTAGATATAGATTAGGAGATTAAGATAAAATTTGGAGGTAATAAATGAGCTTATAGTCCTACAGAGAAATAGAAAAAATTAAAAATAACATAGTCGCATAAATGTAAATCTATTGCATTACATTCAGATTTGTTTATAGTTGTGGAAAAATTTTGACTTAATTTGCTAAAACAATTTATCTTCAGCGAGCTCTGTACTTGACTATATTTTGAGACTGAGAGACACATGGAGCACCGTGTTTTGTTGAAGCGGTGCATGTTTAAATTCGTGCAGCGGGAAGAGGCAACTTCTCATTATGTACTCCCATAGTGGAGAAAGACGTTGGCAGTTTCTTGCGGAGGAAGATCAATATAACGTCTCTCATGAGTGTCGTCAACCTTGTCCATGGAGAAACAAATGAAAGTACTTGTTTTTACTCTTAGAACTTTACTAGCATATTTTACCTTATGCAACTCTATGCTGCTCTAGGAAAAAGGTGTAGTTAGCTTCAAGTACTGGTATATCTGCGGTAAGATAAAATATCAGCTATTCCACATCAATCGCTGTTCCAAGTACCGCTTTTTAGTTTAAATGAAAAGTTCGAAAATCAATGTAATGTGTACCTGTATATTTTTATAAGTTTGTAGATAATTTTCCGAATCTAAACTTTCCAGATTATAAAAAGGAGTTTCTCTAAATTCCATTCAAAATTATGCAACAGTAATAAAAAAAACAGAATTATAAAAGAGAACCTTAAACCTAATAATTAAAGGACGTACTTTTATATAAGTAGAGATAATATCAAGCTGTGCTGCTAAAATGTTTCAAATCTGGAAAATGTATTAATGTAATAATTTTATTCGCAGGGAAAGTTCTCAACTATAACACGCATGAGAAGCCGAAAATTTAAACGGGCATGCATTGGGGAGTTACCAACAACTCTAACGGTACTACAACGATACTAACTCACACGAAAGATGTTTTTTGCTTCATTCACAATCCCGCCTTCGGTAGGCCTGTTACTGCTGTTATGTCCCGTCCGTTTTCTCTCTCGCTTACGCGGCAGAAAGTAATACTTTTAAAAATGTAATTATTTTCGTTTGGGTATGTTTAAATAAAAGACTAAAGAAGAGCTTCTTCAATTATTATTGACTAATTCTAAATAAAGAATAGCAAGGTCTTCTTGAACATGCAACAATAAGGTGTAATTCAAAACAGCAAAATTTATGACGCATATCGCTTCCAGTTTTGAGAAAATAATTAAATCGGTTTATTGACAGTGCTTTAATTAACTACAACAATATATATTTGAAGTACATCTTACAAAATAGAAATTTTGTACTCAAGATAGCCTATAACAGCTTCATAGATTATTATTTTTTTTAAGTTCCCTCGTTTTACGCAGTTAATCTTACTGTGTTTTTATTGTTTTCGTTACCGCTTATTACGCAATTATACAACATACAGACACACACACAAACAAACAACCATGCCCAACTCAGGACTCGAACCCGCGACCCTCAGCTTGTTGGAGCGCCGGAGCGGTACCCTCCAGCGACCACGGCTACGAGTGCTGGCAATTGTGGAATGATAATGTTTAGAGTATTATACCCCATATACACTTTGAAGTTATTCTAGCGTTCTGCTTGACTAGGTAAGTCAAGTTGCTTACCACTGCACCAGTACTAGTTAATCGCTATAGTATGCTCAGCCTTCAAAAAGCAAGATACTCATTGGATTTCAGGTCTTCCACACAGAACTTTGCACATAAAAGTGCAACAAAACAATTAAAAATGATACGCAGACACAAATAACAAATGTTTCTTCACAATGACCCTATGTGGGCTCAAGTAGGCAAGCTAATCAAATTAAAAGCTCAGATGTGTTACATTCACATGACTTTCTCTACCCTCTATTGCTTATTAGTGGCTATACAAATTATTTTCACGAAAGTTTATTTCCCTATACTATATTTTAATCCAAATAAACATTTTCGGAAACAGCTACAGTACACATTTCACTATAGACACAAAGGGAACAGCGAGAATTAAATGATTTAGATCTGGACGCTATACACTGGCCTGAAAATTCCATATGCTTTCCATGACAACGCGAAAAATAACTGAAAATTGACAGAACTTCAAAAGAATGGATAGGTTTTGAACAATTGGAACCATTTATAACGGATATCTCGGCAGTGTTTGATTTGACAAACAAAGGGTTATTTGAAATAAATTGTGTGTTTTAGAGAGATCAACATTTTTGTGTAGGGCCTTTTCGTCTATCGCTTAACATTTACCAGTTATACAAGATTATACAAAATCCCTTCCGAATAAAGAGGGCTTCACAGCCTATTTCCAGAAAATGCAAGGCTATACGTCTTATTTTTCATGTAAAATACCTTTAACACATCGTATTTGAATCAAAATCGTTAGAGCCATTTTTCAGAAAATCAAAAAAATTGAAACATTTTCTAGGTAAAGGGTAGTTTAGTATGGGGTGATTATCTTGAAAATCTTTGTGTCGTATCTTTGGTGGGTACTGAACATAAATACCAAATTTGGTAATTATCTGACTCCTCGTTTTTCAACTATGCTGTTCTTACACACATACACACAAGAACCACAAACATACAGTTAAACACAAACACACACACACACACACACTCACGGACCTTTTTCTAAAAATTATTTTGTTGGATTCTGGGGTCTCAAAACATGTATTTTTGGCGAAATCTCGGTGTCAAATTTTTGGGTGGAATGCACCTTCCCTACGTACTATGTAGGTCGTGGAGAAACTAAAATGTAAGAAAATCATCAGATGGAGACTATACGGGGAACATTGAAGCAATTGCTTTCTGAAAGCAATTCTTGTATCTTTAACACAAACATATCTGGTAGTAATCACAATATTGTATTTGTGCACTGAATATAAAGTTTTTCTTGTCTTAAATAAACATTGGAGAAAGTAATAATTTGAAAAAATTAATGAACAAATATATGATTATGAAGATCTAAATAAAAATTTTACTTCATATCTAGAAACAACAAGTCCTTTATTTCCTCGGCGCTTTGTTTGGTTAATTGATTCCTATTATAATTCTTATTAGCTAGCTGATACAGGAACGATCGTCGTCGCAGCCCCGCGATGGTGGCCAGTTTAAAGCACGAATGTGATGCCTTGATGATGCGAAAGTTTGATACTGGAATGTAAATGCCATCTTTTCCCGTTGTCTCCAGCTTTTACTGTTGATTGTACTGCCGGTTGCTCCAAAGGTAGAGCTATGAGTATTTTCCCTCGGGGTACGCGTGGATATATGGTGAAGGACAACAATTTAACTTGACTGTGATATTTATTGTGAACTAAAGTTTGAGTTATTGCAGTGAGTTGCCGACCGTTTGAAATGAAGAAAGATATTGACTGAATTGTAGCACTCGAAACTATAACATTGGAATTATCATACCTGCTAACTTTCGCAGGATCAATTTTATTTCCGCAGTAAAAGAAACTATGAGTAGCTCGTGAGTCGCTAAAATGTTGACCGGCAGGGTCCCTCTAGCCACTACTCACACAAGCGCGTCACTGGGCGTTTAAAATATCAACACAAGCAAGTACCGCTGGTGATACCAGAGAGAGAGAGAGAGAGAGAGAGTAACCTGCCACTTTTCTCTTTCGGTTGCCACTTTTCTATCCTTTTTCGTAGACTTTTTCTAGTCTCTGACAACTACTCTCCATTTCATTATTTATTTTCTAGCTATTTCCCCTTACTTTTAAACATTTCTATCATTCCATTAAATCACTTCCTGAAATTCTTAAATTATTTACTCTTTCTCAATGACTTCACTCTGCCCCTGTCTTCTTTCTTCTGTTTTGCTGCCTGTGTACTTGCGTAGATACCTCCGTTCTGGATTGTCTTCCTTCTTCTCGTGCTGCTGGTTACTCGATTTTATTTTCAGTGCAGCCTCCTCAGCTTCTGATGAACCTCATTTCAAATCCCCATTATGTTGCGCCATTTTGAAGCAGAGTGTGAGATATGCGGCGATGGTGCGACAGTTTGCTAGCTTTTCTCATTGTCTCCAATATCTGATGTTGATTCTGCTACCTATTGCTCTAATGGTAGGGCTATGAGTATCTTCCCTCAGGTTATGCGTGAATGTATTGTGAAGGACCACAGCAGTTTAACTTGACTAGACATTTATTGTGAACTAATATTTGAGTTCTTGAAGTGAGTTGCCGATCTTTGAAATGAAGAAATATATTGACTCTGATTGGAGCACTCGAAACTGTAAGACTGGAATTATTATACCTGCTAATTTCTGCAGGACCAATTAACAGTTTGAAATAGCCGTTTCCGTAATAAAAAAAACTAGACGCGTAACTCATCGTGAGTCGCTAAATGTTGACCTGCAGGATCCTTCACGCTAGCCCCTACTCACACAAGCGCGTCACTGGGCCCTTAAAATATCATACGAGCAAGTATCGTTGGTGGTACCAGAGAGAGAGAGAGAGTAACTAATGTGTGCATAGCTGTGTGTACGAACGTCGATCCGTACCAATGTACCAATGATGGTACCAGAGCAGAGTAACCCTCGGATCTAGATGCACGAACATTTATTAATTTTAACTCCGCTTACATATCACTCCTCACCACATTCTACCTTATACGTTGCCAAATCTCAAAACTCTCAGTATCCGAATGTGAAACTGTTACTAGGAGCTTACCTAAAATTCTTAGAATGTAAGCCGCTTTCTCTTTTCCAGAATTTCCTACATATCTGTGTAACGTATCGAGCTTAACTCTTTGTTCCCAGAAATTCTTAAGCTAATGTGCTCGCTAGCTTGGCTGATATAATGACTTTCGCTGACTTCCTAATTACCTTCATCTTTCCGACAAAAGTTTAAACTCAAACTGGACACATTATACATGATTTATTATACGGAAACTATTTTTGCAGTTATTTCTTTATTTTATTATTGTTTTATTTAATTACTTATATATTCCCGTCAATAAACTACGGCATCATACTCTAAAGCAAGGGTGGCGAAAACACTTCCTTCCGCGAGCCACCAAATATGCCACACGCACTGCAGCATGTGAAAAACAAAGGGACGGTTGCAGAGAGGGAACGGCGTCTGCGAGTCAAAATAACTCGCGGGTCACGTTTTAGCCACCTCTGCTGTAAAGCATTTAGTTTTATTAAAGCTATACATAGATGTAATAATGGTACGATGATTACGAATTAAGCTAAAATATTTTTTGAAATAGAAGTGTTATTCTTTTTATAGTTGTTTGGAGAAGCAAAATTAAAACCAGAGTTAAATTCGTATTGAAGTTTTATTTGATTCCTCGCTCGCAAGTAAACTTTACCAAGCCTATTCAAGCATGGTATAAGGAAGACCATGAAAGGATCAACGCGAAAAGGTATTCTATTTTCTTTATAAACGACACACGTTCTGGTTAGCCATTGGTACACTGACTTCCATTTATGGCGTCCCCGAAGATTTGTGAGGCATCTTGCTGGCCTTCACAGGTAGGTATGAGTAGCAATGGTGAGTAGGTGCATCTTTTATCTTTTCGCGCATGCAGTGGCGTTCTGTTCTACGTGCACAGTAACAGATTATTCACATATGAATGTATAACTTTGAGCAAATAGCTTTACTCTTCATCACTTATAATAACCATGTTAAAATAATATATAACGAAATAAAACCAAATTGTGTGTAGTATCTCCACCAAAAAAAGTTTAATGGCAGCATAACGTAAAACTGAAATATATTTTTACTTTTTGCTCTAGCAGAGGGCACATATACTAGACATTATTGGAGTCATGTGTCCAATCTAAATGTACAACTAAATAAAACACTGTTTTGCACTATTTCTCCATGAAAAAGTATTTTTATTAACAATATAATGTAAAGCTGAGGTATAATATACATTTTATTCTCAAAGAGGACAAATTTACCACGCATTGTTCTAATAATCTGACCAATCTCCATTCTTGTCCATCTAATTTAGCCTCCTAGGCACTGAACGACTCGTTACCCTCTGAAAAACTGTCATGAAGTGTACGAATATAACGCCAGGAGTTCTTCCAGCACCTAAGCTAGAATGTATGTTGGGTGGATTATTGAAATAATGTCTGGTAAATGTATCCAATTTGAGAGTAAAAGGTATGTATTCCAGTTTTACATGATCTTGCCATAAAAATAGTGCAAAACACGATTTATTTAGTTATGTATTTAAACATGGTTATTAGATGTAAGTGAACCGGAGTTGCATACTCATGTGAAATTCATCTTGAATGTTGCGCGTAAAACAGGACGCCATTGCATGCGCGAAAAAGTAAACGCATGCACGCAGTTCCTCCATGCTAACTCAAGGAAAAATTCTTCAGCCCGTCAAGAAAGAGATTGGTATGTTGGGATCTACTGGCTGACCAGAAGAAGTGGCAAACATGTGAGCAATTTCTTGGCTAAAGCGCGCGAAGCTAGGTCAAATTTGTTCAGTTAGTCAAAGGCAATTTATCTCTATTTTGCTTTTCCTTGTTCTTTTTTGTTTTGCTTCTTTTTCTGTTATTTATTTTGTCACCATACCACCATATCTTAAATATGCATATACGGTTAATGACCCATGCACTAAATACTCGTGTAATAACTTCAATAATTTTAATCCAATAAAGATACTTTATCCATCCATCCATCCATCCATCCGTACATCCGTCTGTCCAGTTATCTAGCTATATATCTGTGTGTGTGTCTGTCTATCTATCTATCCACACACTCACCTGTAAAGGCCAGTAGAATATCCTACAAAGCTGCAGGGATGGCATAAATATCACCTTTATGGCATATTTCATATTTAATGTAACGTCACTTATATTCATGCCACTTATTTTTTACAAATTTCTTTCTATTTGTATTTTTAAGCTTATTTTAATGTAGATTGTTTTCTGATTAGTATGTCATGCCTTTTGTGTCGATTATTACTTCAGTCAAGTTTATTACGAATATAAAAAAGTAATGACCTGTTCATACCGGATGAAAGTTTCCTTGAGAATGTGATTCGCATACCATTATAGCCTGTGAACACTTATTTCAGCGGAAAAAGATTAAGTTTTCCCTTGATTACAAATTACACACTAAACCTTACCGAAGTTTATGACAAAGCAGGTACTAAGTTTCTTCCATAAGTAGGTATCTCATTTCGCCATAATTCATTTTGGTATAAACATTATTGCAAACATTGTACGTTATTTTTATTTCCTTTTATTTAAATAAATATAAGTTGGTTTAGTATTTAGTCTTGTTTATTGAATGCTTATATAATTATTTGTTTTGGCTTATATAATTTTCTTAAGTTGCTAAATGGGCACGAATTTCAATTTATTTACTCTAACTGAAGTTTTTTTTGTAACTGTTAAATATAAAACACTTTTTGCTGTAAGTTATAAAAAGCAGACGTTTAAGTTAAAATGTTTGTTTCTTTCAAACTCAAATAAGTTACCTTCGGTCTTATTTGTACTTATTACCCATAAAGCATTCCGCTGAAAGTACATGAAAGAATTGGATCGCAATTAAACAAAACTGGAAAATGTAATACCCTTCTCATAATCCCGTAAACGCTTCGCAGCTACGTTGGTAAAAGCATTCTGTACGTCGAGTGTAAACCATCTCCTCCCTCCTCCAAGGAAGGCTGCTGCGTTTCAAAACGTTGTTTTGACAAATCTGTCAAAGATAGAAGAAATGTCCAGAAAAATCTTCAAAGCCTTCATCGAGATATATTTGTGGTTTAAAGGAGGACATGTACATCCGTTATAACTAATTATGTGTAACTGAAATACTGTTATAAAGCAGAGACGCGTCGTTTCCAATAGCAATGACCAATATTTTGTAATCGTCGGATTTTAATTAACTAAAACTGAATTTTTTAGTAAAATAGATTAATCACGATGGACAAACATCCAGCGTATGGTAAAAGCACTGACAGCTTTATTTTACACCGGCATACATTACATATAGTGTATTTGATGGGGTTTTCTTTCTATAAACCTTGGTGTGTAACGCCCGTGTGGCTACATACGTCAGTACAAGCAGTGGACATCTATTATATAAGAATATAAATTGGGAAACTACGTTTCTTAGGGAAATATTCCAGGTTATAGGCTCCTACGTGGGATTTACCATTTATGAGAACTGAAGAAGGTTTGGAAAATACTTGATGGGATACGAACAATGGCCCTCCCTTTCACGAATGCGGGTTCTAAGGGCATTTACTACGAACAGTTTTTAGTGAGGGAATACTGACTATCTAGTATGAAAATATAGGAAATATTACTTATCTGGGACATATTTTCAGGGGTTTGATTTTAAATTAACGGACACGCCTAAGTTTGAAGAAAGGTGCGTATGTTGTGTCCTTGGCTTTAAAAATATAGAAACAAGGGGATTCTGTGGTTGTAGCGCTGAGCAGTAACCGGACGAGATTCCCGTGAATCATTGAGCAACTTCACAAATTACTTTTTAAAGAAGCAATTAGTGCCGCTCTAACATCATTAAGTCACCCCGTTTTGGAGGCCATTGTCCACTGGCTGTGGTGTATGTATTTTTTATGGCGTTTCGGAAGCTAATGCTCGAAGCATCGTATATCAGTCGTGGGAGCAAATTATTTCTCCTCTCGTTTATTATTTCTGCAGCGTTTTCTTTTTACTAAACTTTCATTTATTGCTATCTGTATGTATGTGGGATTAGTTACAAGTTTCGCATCACCTAAGTACTTTAAAACTGGGTGAGGATCCTGGTCGTTTATAAATTGATCACTACATATAAGTGGCTACTGTTCTAACTTCTGTATTTCGCAATCGCAGAAGCTGTAGAAACGAATTTCCTCTTTCGTTTTTACTTTCTCTACTACGTATAGTAAGTAGGGGAAGTATTGTATTCCACGCAAAAATTTGATACCGAGATTTCACCGGAAATACATGCTTTGAGACCCCTGAATTAAAAAAAAACATTTTTAGAAACATGTCCGTGTGTGTGTCTGTGAACAGCATAACTCAGAAACGAACAGTCGGATAAACACCAAACATGGTATTTAGGTTCAGTATCTTCCAGAGATGCGACTCGAGTGTTTTCAAGAAAATCCCTCCACCCCAGATTACCCTTTACATGGAACATTTTTCGAAAATTTTAATTTTCTCAAAAATGGCTCTAACGAGTTTGATTAAAATATCATATGTTTAAGATATTTTCATCAAAAATGAAATAAATATCTCAAATTTTCTGGGAATGTCTCCAAAAGTGTTCTTCATTGTGAACGACTTTTGCATAACTGGTAAACCATGAGAGATAGACAAAATTTTACTATATAAAAATGTAGATCGCGTTAAAATACACAGTTTATGTCATATACATTGTTGTTGTTGAGTGAACCATTTTTGAGATATTGCTTGTTATTCCCTTAAAGTTTCCAATACTTATACTTTTTCTCAAATTCTTTATTCATTTTTTTATGTCCTGGATATGCGCCACATAGCAAACAGCGCTTAAAATATTTGACTATCGCTTATAACCTACCATATTCCCCTTGCATCTACAAGAAAATTAGCAATAAGATTGACATCTCGATATCTCGATTAACATGAAACATATGGAGAATAAGCGTTTGTAAAAGTAGTTTGTACAAGAGTAGAGAAACTCATGTGAGTGTAACACATCAGATTTTTCTTAATGAGGTTGTAATGTTCCCATGTATATAATCAAGTTCGTCATTTTTTCAAATAATGGTTTGTTAATCTTAAACATTTGAAGGAAATGACACATCGTTTAAGAAGAGCATAATAGGACATTCTTAGGAATAGTAATATATGACAGTGAATTTTATAAAACTGCAATGTATAATCCATTCAAACAACATAAAGAAGCTGCTGAAGAACGTGATAATGATAATATGCATGGAATACAAATTTTGCATTAATATGAAGCAAGAGGGGAATTAAATATTAAAAATTTAGTGGTCATACACCTAAGAATCCAGCACTAGAATATCAGGTGGCGAATTGAAGCGAAAATGATCGAAAACGAGACCAGGCGTGATGCCCTGTATTTACCCAGGAAATTTAAGATATTTTGGAATATAGAAATAAGAAGTCAGCAGTTGAAAGAAAAAGGGTTGTAACTGTGATATTGCAAAGCCACCGATAAAACCAGACAATAATGTATGTTTAAACAACTAGGCTTTGTTACCGAAATCTGGTCTCTCTGCATTATCCTCCAATTTATTCTAGGGCGGGTACTGGTAAAGTTTGGCTCCTCTGATACATGATTTGGATTTTTATACACTAGACACCAGGCATTGCAGACATAATTTTCCATATGTACAGAATGTTCTTAAAATTTATTTATTTAAAACTGCAAATAATATTACACATAAAAATATTTCACAAATGAAAAACAGCCTTATAACTTCGAGAAAATTGTGCATTTCAAGTATACTCAAATAAAAGATAGAAGCGAATAACGTAACCACGAGCATATAGACTTTAGTTTTGCGTGGATGAAGTTACAGTTCAGTACGACATTTTTTCCAAATATTCTCTCTTCCTCCTCTATCCTTTCATATCTCATCGGATGTGACAATGGGTAAACTAACCACAAGTTTAGGTATTTTTCTACATCATTTTTTCACCTTTTTGGTGACTGTAACGATAGTCTCTTAACCTGACAAATGCATCTAATTTCAAGTAAGTACAATATGTAATACATAAATGCAAAATGATTTATTTCTATAGCAGCGACATTCTCTTCATTTTCACCTTATACATAATCACCAATTCTTTCTTAACCCTGTTCTTAAAGACATACAAAAAACGTTTTGTTAAGGAGATGCTGTTGAATTCACTATCCTTCTGGGGTCCATATACACTCCAATATGCAGTAATAACTGGAAAAACCACGGTTGCAGTCGAGGGTTAAAGCATAAATTAAGTTTACTTCAGAGTTGATTTTGGGAATAATTGAGCATCCGTAGTATGAAACTGATGTGTTTTCCTCACATTCAAGCGGTTCCGAGTTTTAATCTCATATTATGTGTCATAATTTAATAAGCTTTTTGTGGCAAAGTTTGCGTTATATGGACTCCCGGGCTCCCTTATATAATCATTTACCCACCGACATGGTCTATCCGGTTACAGTGTGGGCACACATAAAAATAAATATCAATTATAACTGGCATCCTAAATTACATTCTTTTAATGAGTTTACTGTAACAATTCATATTTCTTGTATTTGCATCTAAGTAACAAATGGCTATTCCACAATAAAATATCTGCCAACAGTCTGACTCGCATGCTCTTTTAAGCTCATACTTATTTAAACATTTACGAAATTCTTAGAAAAAAGCAAATTTATACAATTTTCTGTTATTCCTATGAACCTCATTCTCTTAATTGTAAATGAAGAACCTTGCACACTAAAATATATTTAGATCATATTTAGAATTTTTACAAACTTTTAAATAACCCTTTAGAGTAGTGTTGACTTACAAATGAAATTAGGATTTTTTTTAAAATAAGACAAATAGGAACGCTTCCGTCAAATTTCAGTCCGTACACTTAAAAGCAGCGCATATTGTAACACCTCTTATTGACTTAAGCCTAATACAAATTTTCAAGCAGATTAGACTCCTACTTTAAAATATATTTATGGAGTGCGAAACTTCAAAATAGTGGGGTTTAAGGATTAATTAATATTTTATGTCTTTCATACAAATATATTCTGTTTGAATGACGTCCTCCGTGGTGTACTGGTTACCATGCTAGCCTTTAGTTTCCGAGGTCGCGAGTTCAAACCCGGCGCGGGGTGATGGGTTTTTTCGGGTGTAAACAAGCTTAGCATGGTTCCTTTTGGAAGGGAAACAAAGCCGACGGTTCGTGTCGTAGACTTAAAGAACCTCAAGCCTGATAAAGAGGCCTCTGGCAAAATTACCGGTCTTGCACGTTCAATACAGAATGACACGCTAAGGACTACAGTAGTTAAAGAGCATCCATAAATATAAAACACTGAATTCAGTGCTTGAACCAATTGGATAAACGAAGTACCCTACGGAGTGAATTAACTACTTTAAATTCTTTCAGAACCAGCATTATATTGCATGATCCTTAAATATCATTATCATTATCATCCTCATCATCATCACGGCATAAGCCTTTTGGATTGTTCCGTCTTCAAGAAAACTGATCTGCCCACCTTATTTGCGGGCTGTCAACATTGCTTACACCTACAGCTTATATTTTTGTATTATTTGTGGCGTTCGATCTTCATCCATTCTGTTTACATGATTCTACCAACTTTGTCTGTATTAAATTAATATTTCATTTAGACTCTGACCCCCAACTTTCTAACGCCTTTGTTCTTTTTTACTTTCTCTATTACGTAAAGTAAGTAGAGGAAGTATTGCATTCGATCCAAAAATTCGAATCCGAGATTTCACCGGAAATACATGTTTTGAGGTGCCCTTAATCCAAATAAATCATTTCGGCAAACATGTCTGTATGTGTATTTTTGACTGTCTGTCTACGTACAGCATAACGCAGAAACGAAAAGTGGATAAATATCAATCTTCGCATTTGGATTCAACATGTTCCAAAGATGCCACACGAAGGTCTTCAACAAAATCCCCCATAAACTACCTTTATATGAAACATTTTTCAACATTTTTTATTTTATAAAAATGGCTCTATTTTAATTAACATTCCATATATTAAGGATATTTACATGACAAATAAGGTGTACATCTTGAATTTTCGGAGAATAGACTATGAAGTCCTCTTCATTCGGAGGGAATTTTATATAGCCTTGTATAACTGGTAAACGTTAAGCGATAGACGAAAACGTACTACAGAAAAAATGTATATATTTTTAAAACATATAGCTTATTTCAAATAAGTGTTTTTTTAGCTTAAGACGTTTGTGATATATCGTTTTTAAAGGTTCGAATTGTTCATTTCTTGGTCATTCTCTTACAGCCTTTCCACATTCATTGTTTCTCGTGATTGAAAGGAAACGGTATGGTATTTTAAGGCCAAAATATTGCGTCCAGTTCTTAAACATTTAACTGCCGCTCTTCCCCATGCATTAGTAACGAAATGTGTAATGTAGCTTTTTAAGGGTTTATTTGGGTTAAAATGCAGTAGGTAGAAAACTAAGTTTGAGTAAAAATAATATGTGTAACTTCTAATAAACAATATGGGTTAGAGAAATCAGATCACATCAGATTTTTCTATCAAAGAATCTGTAAACTGCCACATATCTCAAAAACCTCATCTTGGCCACCTCTAGATAAATCAGGATAGGCTTTCTTGAATTATGTCATATCACTTGCACTCATGTCTGAGCTAAGTCTTTTCATACCCATTCCTCACCTATTCTTTTTCGGAGTAGGATGTTCTGTAAAATATTTTGAGAGGTTCGCTTCTCTCAAAATGCATTAGCTTAAGGTCTGCACACACAACCCTTTCTCCTTTTTCATTTATATTGTAGTTTTTGCCCTAGGATACTTGCAAAATATTTTAAATCCGTGAAATCAGCAGTAGACATTTCAGCCACTTTGTATGGAGTGCCACTCCTTTTGGCCAGCTGCAGCACCGTTATCCATTGTGAATGATGAGTTATCATTTCACATTTCATGATACTTTTCTGTTCCTTTTCAATAATACCATGTACAGAATAATTTTCATTTTGCCTTTTTTTAGATGCTTTTGCGTAATATAATCAATTCCCATGTGCATAGCTGCATACATGTACAAAGCTGCAATTCTCTTGTTTTTGTTTTGGCCGATGCAATTGTCAGCATAAAATACAAATTTATTCATACCTTTTTTCCGGTTC
Source organism: Deroplatys truncata (assembly GCA_030765065.1). Classification (NCBI taxonomy): domain Eukaryota; kingdom Metazoa; phylum Arthropoda; class Insecta; order Mantodea; family Mantidae; genus Deroplatys; species Deroplatys truncata. The sequence goes on along the minus strand of CM060981.1, from coordinate 202,908,468 downwards.
ATTTGAATGTACTTCATCAGACATGTACTTACTTCGTTAGAATCCCAGTTTGCCAATAAAAGCAAACAGTTGTTTGCAAAGCAAAAGCAAATAGTTGTTAAATCAGATACACTAAAATTAAAGGACGATAGTTTTCTTTTATAATAGAGCCATGAACATTCTCCACAGGGTAGTGGCAGTACTGCTTGATGATCAAAGCAACAAACTGCAGTTTTGCTGTCATCACTATACTGCTTTTTATCCTTCTCTTTCTCTTCTCTGCAGAGTAATTTTCTTTCATGTGTTTTTCATATCCACCTTCAATTTCTTTTCTCTCTTCCTGATTTCTCTGTTTATAATTTATGTAAAGAGTACACTGATTCTTCTTTGGCTTATAAAATGAAGTGTTAAACAACTATCAAAAACTAACATATAGCGGTATTTGTTAGCTGATTGAACACCTTGGGAACACTTTTCTTTATATAGTTGATACATTCGCGAGAATTTAGCGATCCACCAAGATATTCCTTTCTTTCTTTTTTTCTAGATCTGCAGTAATGGGATTCTATTACTTCAAATGAATTTATGTGCTTTATGATTGCCTTTTCTCACCCAGTACGTTCTTATGTTTATAGTTTCCTCTCTTTTCTGCCTCAATCATTCCCTCAATACTCATCTTCTTCCACGTTGTACTTATATACCTGTGACTACACCAAGAGTTTTCAAGAACATTTTCTTACAATTTCGAATACTTTTGTAATTTATTTGAAAATAGTAACTAACATTTTTAGACCGTTCCCTTCCATACTAGATACATGGGTATTTAGGATCTATGACTTTTGGTTGTCTTGTAATGAATTCCCTCTGCAGCTCAATGTTACCCATGTTCCAGAATTTTCCATTTATATCAGAGAGGTAATTTTTTCGGAGTACTTGATGCAGTAATTTGTATCACAAATTACTTAAATGTAAATAATGATTGTAATATGAATATGCATTTTTATGTGACATTGATTTAAGATGTTTGTTGATTGTAATTATTGTTGGGAAGTAAGTTTATACTGCCTTACTGAAACTGACAATAATAGCGCGCAATAATGCAGCGAGGGGGTGAGCTGTTTATCATTATTGGAAACGAGGAAGTTACGTAATGTTGGCGCGTTTTTCCTTGAGAATCTTCTGGAACGTTTCCCTAGAGCATATGTATTCATAATTTTCATTGGATATTAAAATAGACGCTAATGTTGGCGCGTTTTATTAGCCAATTGCAGTTCAGTTATAATCTTTAGGCATATCGGGGAGTGGGAGTATAAATAGAGGCTAGGTTAGAGGTAAAGTCCTTCGGTCCGTCAGTTCATAAAAAATCTTTGTACACTACACGTCGCATTCCCGTCAGTTCGTCGAAAATATTTTGTATGATACACGTCACCTTCAGTCCAGCAGAAATATTACACGTCGGCTATCGATTCGAAAGTTACGCGTATAAGAGTTATGAAGAATCTCCAGTATGGTAAAGTTAATTATACAAAAGGTTGAAGTACGCGAATTAAGAGTGATCAGTAATGAAGTTATTATAACAGTTTCAGTTTGGCGAGTGTCAAGATCAATGTGTAAATGTGATAGTTAACGTGTTCGACAATAAAAGTGTAAAACAAAATTTCTTTCATCAGTGTTATCTTTAGATAAAAGATTCCTTTCCGTTTACACAACCTGTATAAAGAGAAGTGCTCAACCCAAGAAAAAGATAATAGCTAGCCGGAGGACAGTAAACAAAAATTAAATAAAATAGTCGCATTCTTTCAAACGAATACTAATACTGCCGCAAATTGCTAACACCAGATGGAGCTAACAAACCTAACAAATGAATCACGTCACAAGATGGCTTCAACGCGTTGAGTAAACACACATACACAAACAACGTGGGTTATAAACAAACAACATTATAAATTTACCATCCCATACTACAACCTGAATTTTTCTCCACAGCCTAATTTAGATTACTGAGGTGGCATATGATTTCCTTTAGAATTAAACTATTCCTTAACAGAGTTCAATTTGTGTTTTCAAATGTTCCTTTCCCACCTGGAAGAAACCCGTGTTTTTCCTACCACGATGGATTATTCTTTCTCCTCAGGTATCAAGGATGTGTTACTCGAGGCTGTAAAATTAATAAAAAAGGAACCTAAGTTGTAAAAAGTATAGATATATTTATGAATTTAAAGCATTCAATTAAAATACTCAGAATTCTAGGCCAAGGACTTACTCTTATGAACAAAATAATCTAATAAACATTATCGTATTGTTGATGTCAGTGATAACAACAGCTTACTGCTGTGTGTATTCAAGTGTTCAGTATCATCTGTTCATTCTTTGGAATTTATATCCTGCGGAGTTTCGTATAAATCTTGGATTGCCTCACTGATAATCTGAAACGCAGGTTCTATATATTATAAATTATTAAAATATTTTATTTAATATATTTACATTCTTCGTTTTTATTTGTCAGCTACCTGATGTGTTACATTATTTTCTTTCTTCTTATTCTCAGGAATCATTGCATTATCACGGCAGCATTGTTCTGGAACCTATAATGGCCAAAATTATATTACAATTGTTAAATCATCTCGAATTATCTGAAATAAGTTCTTGAAACATTAAGGAATTTATACACAATTGATTAATCATAAGGAAAACCATCACTTTTAAGTTGTTACTAACAACAATCAATATTTGCATTAGCTGTATAGGGGTACCTTTCTAGCCATATAAAATCAGAATTCTAAATTCACCATATAGAGATCCTTGGCTGACATTTTCATTATTTAATGAGTTTTCCTCAGTTCATGGCACGGAAATCAGTTTATAATTTAGTGTGCTAGGCCTATAGCTTATGTATACTATCACTAATTCATTAAAACACTTATCATAAACAATGTAAACTTTAAAATCAAATGTCATGTAAAAATGGGTTATCGGTATTTCAAAAGAGGACAAACAAATGCCTTAAAATAAATAGTACCTGAATAAGGTGGAAGGCACAACTGCTATAGACCTCATTTGTCACACTTGAATTAGTGAGGAAATCATTAAAAAAGTCAGGATCCACTGCCTAAAAGATAGAAAAGATAAGATATATTCAGAAAAGCATTTTAAACAGTATTTAATATAAATAAAGTATTCAAATAATAATAAGTATTATTGCTAGCAAATCATACCTATCTTCAATTCAATCAAAGTTGGAGCAGGGCTGCTTTCTCTGCTTTCATCCAGAATGTCAACATCACCATTAATCAAAAGAACATTTTGCTTCTACCTTGTAGTAAACCATTTTGCAAATGGAAAGGAAATCAAACATTCAATAATATTCAATATATTATTCAATATTGAAACACTCAAGAACTATCAACACCCATTATTGTGGAGTATAGCAAACTCAAATCCATTGTTGATGTAAACGCATTTCGTGATTATTCATCCAAAACTGGCACAATTTAAAATAAATCAATATTGCAATGTAAATATGTTGCTCCAATGGATTTTAAAGTGTTACAACTCAAAAAGTTACACTCTTGCACTGAACTAAGGTCATGTAATGTCCAATACTATAGTTAATTATGTCAAAAAGAGCCATGTTAATGAATATTTAGAGATTCAACAGTTTCACATGATGAAGGGCACTGTATGTAGAGATAACAGTATAAATAATTCAAAACTGCCATTTTTGAGTTGTACCACTCTTGTCTTGAGGTTCACTCTACCTTTCTTTGTTGTGAGCTGAATATATTCCTGCATTGTGCATGCAAGAAGCTTATTTTGAGACTATTTCTATGCATAAATCTATAGTTATTAACGTTTAATGGAACCTAAAGCAGCCTCTTTATATTCTGAGTAGGATATATGTAGGATACATGTGGATATATAAAGCGTAGAAGGAATAATGAGAGTATTACCTGTAAGATATTTTCCTGCGCTTCGGCCATATTGTGATAAGTACTGTAACATTCAGGATTGTTGTATTAAAACCTGAGTGTTGACTCAGTTTGTCTGTAAATAAGTGTACATACATAATTACGTTTTGTACAGATGTTTGTCACAACAAACATGATGTGAGTGAATAGAAGAATAAGCTTTTGATTGAACAACCTACAGAATTGGCATAAAATGGTATTGGTAACTCATAAATATTTGTTTCCAAATATTGAAAAAATATATTTACGTCTGCCGTTTCTACGCTCAACAAGAACGCACCCACAACGTAAAACAAGACAATCATTAAAAACAATCCCTACACACGAGACTACAAGAGAAAATATATGCGCGCGCGTGTACGCGTGTGTGTGTGTTTGTGATGTTTTAAGGTGGTGTTTATTCATAAACTATAGAAAAGACAAGACATACTAATAAACAGGAGACAAATAAGAAAAACGTCTAAGATTCTGAAAGCGATGGCGTTTCAGTTAAATGAAGCATTGATACTAAATTGCATTCATAAATGAGGTGAATGGAGGCCAAATAAGAATAGAAACATTAGTGTATAATATCGCTCACCGTGATACAAATGTAAAACGATTCATTAAGGCTTTAAATGGAAAAAGCAAGATTCCTAAAACGTTAGAAATGGCATATTGTTAAGTAAGGAGTGTTTAATATGCTTCAATATATGATGGACAAACAAATACATCTTACATGAAGAAAATGAAATATGATAATTATGATGGTAGTGGTGAGAATAAAAATAAAATTATCGTTAACAATAATAATAGCAATAATCATTATTATGATGATGTAGAGCAAGGTCAATCATTGAAATATAGAAGTTAATAAAAGGCTTCATTTTTCTAATAATTGACTACATATTAGAAAACGCCAGATGAAAGTTTAGGTTCTCTATGTTATTGAACAGTACTGAAACTGAATGGTTTGTTGAATAGTGTGACGTATGCAGAGATTATAGGACATACGTCTCTCTGGTCACCGGGATTTGAGATGGCAGTTGGAACTTGGGGTAGGGAGAGTTAAGAATCTTTAGGAGGGGATGAGTTGTTTAGCGTCTCTGACGCTTGAGGATAGCGTGGCTTGAGAAAGCGAGTCAGGAGGTAACCTTCGAGCTGTAAGGGTGTGCAACTGCTTTCTCCGTGCCAAGGCATGATGGCCTCGCCTGGCGGACATGTGGGCTAAGAGTGTAAGCACTACGTTATCTATCTTTACCTATTAAATTGTGAGCCATCCATTCTATTGAAGTTTTAATTATGTTAGTGTAGAGTCCCTTCCTTCCTTTAAGCCATGTAACGTTTCGGATTAGTAATATTTTCTGTACTTTCTTTAGCTGCGTCCCTCGTCGTAGCCTCGCCGTGTTAGAAGTTTGATTAATTTTCCGGTACATTCTCTTGCAAGCGAGTAGCTCCCCATCATTTTTGAGAAAATATAAGAAGAGGCTACGACAATTGGTGGAGGCGCCGGGTAAGACGAGCATCCCCACGTTTTACGCCAGATGTTCCAGAGTCACCACAGGAGAGCTGTCGGGCAGCCACTACACTGATGTGGCATAAGGAGCCACTATTTTGGGGGGCAGTCCAAGCCAGCGACTGCCAATCCCGTTGTCATCACCAACGACCTGCAGAAACAACAACACTACAGCCAGGATAAGTCGTCGTTGTGGGTACACTACAAACTTACCCACAAACAGTTCCATCGGACCATCACTCTCAGGTGCAGTGTAGTGTGCGTGTGACAGAGGCAGCGTGGTGTGTGTGCCGGGTGCTCGAGCATAAGTGCTCAATTAACACATTATCCGAAAAGACTCGAGACTCTTAAAAAAGCCTACTTTGATTTCTTTTATATCTTCGTGTGGGTGTTCCATTAACATGTATAAATTTGAGGTTATGAGATATGTGAGAGATATGAGTTAATATTTGCCTCGGTGGAAGTGCGTAAGAGTAACCCCGATGGTGGTAAAGAGAGGAGAAGAGATGAGATGATGTCAGCTTCGGTGGAAGTGCCAAATTGTAACCCCGATAGTTGAAGTGTAAATGTGTTGATTTTTCAGGAGGGCTACATGTACCTGGAAAGTTGATGTGATGATTTCAGAGATTTTGCTTCTTGGTGTTGCTGTAACGTGCCCAGTATAGCGTGTGTGATGTATTCACACGAGTGAGTTAATGTATTGAAGTAAATGCAATGAGAATAATTTTTTTGTGTTTATGCAACAAGTTTATTACCATCTTAGATAGCAAGTTTTAATACCACCTGTTTTCCAGCTTAATTTTGATTCGGAGGATGTGGATGCAACAGTATAATGTCATGCTATTTGTGTCATTCCTGAAATGTTAATGTGCTTTCTTTAAGGTTATGCCTATGTTAGATATTTTTGAATTTGCAGCATGTTAAATGAGACACGTCAGTGAAGATGTTTTGTTTTCGCAGTAATTACTGTCCATGAGATAATTGAAAGTTGAAATAAAGATGATGATGATGATGACTGAACTAATGATGATGATTGAAATACTGATGATTATGATTATGATTGAGATTGAGATGATGATAATAATGAGATGACGAAGATAGTAATGTAGAGGAGAAATTGTATTAGTGACAGTAGAGCATGACAATCGTAGTTGAAAGCATGTCACGTGGTGTAGTTTGAGGATGTACTGTGGATCTATTTTGTAGTTTGTAGTAATGCATACAGTAGTTTTCAGTAGCTAGTTAAGTGAGTGTTGTGCATAATTTGGGCCATGGTCAGTGTGAATGAGTTCATTTCATTGTCATGTGTGATTGTCTTGTAAGTGCACTTATTTTCGTTTGTTAGTGGTACCAGCTGGTCATTAAGAGTTAATATTGGGATCCCAAATATGTTTTTCCTGTCATGTTATTGTATGAAAAAGTCACTGTTACTGATAGAATGCTAATGTATTCTGATTCTGTTCTAATGTTCTATTTGGATTGTGAAGCATTGTGTGTTAAATTTTGGATGGCAACCCCCTATAAAATTTAGTTCTTATGTCAATATGTAGTCATTTTTTCTCTCTCTCTTGGCCCCATGTTAAAAGAATTTTCAGTGCAAACCTTTTTAAGCATTTGAAATATTTGATTGTACATGACATACTGTTTTTTTGTGTGTGATTGTTTGTTAGAGCACCCTTTCTACTGTTTTTTGGTGTTGTTGTAGTTATTTTGCTGATGGCGGAGCTCGAGCGGATAAGACGAGCATCCCCACGTTTTACGCCAGATGTTCCAGAGTCACCACAGGAGAGCTGTCGGGCAGCCACTACACTGCTGTGGCATAAGGAGCCACTATTTTGGGGGCAGTCCAAGCCAGCGACTGCCAATCCCGTTGTCATCACCAACGACCTGCAGAAACAACAACACTACAGCCAGGATAAGTCGTCGTTGTGGGTACACTACAAACTTACCCACAAACAGTTCCATCGGACCATCACTCTCAGGTGCAGTGTAGTGTGCGTGTGACAGAGGCAGCGTGGTGTGTGTGCGTGTGCGGGGTGCTCGAGCATAAGTGCTCAATTAACACATTATCCGAAAAGACTCGAGACTCTTAAAAAAGCCCACTTTGATTTCTTTTATATCTTCGTGTGGGTGTTCCATACACATGTATAAATTTTTCTTTGTATGTCATTTTTGTTTTTGTAATTTTTCTGTGATTATTGTGTCGACGAGGGCGTCGATCTCGGTGGCCAGGGGGAGATGTGACGTATGCAGAGATTATAGGACATACGTCTCTCTGGTCACCAGGATTTAAAATGGCAGTTGGAACTTGGGGTAGGGAGAGTTAAGAATCTTTAGGAGGGGATGAGTTGTTTAGCGTCTCTGACGCTTGAGGATAGCGTGGCTTGAGAAAGCGAGTCAGGAGGTAACCTTCGAACTGTAAGGGTGTGCAACTGCTTTCTCCGTGCCAAGGCATGATGGCCTCGCCTGGCGGACATGTGGGCTAAGAGTGTAAGCACTACGTTATCTATCTTTACCTATTAAATTGTGAGTCATCCATTCTATTGAAGTTTTAATTATGTTAGTGTAGAGTCCTTCCTTTAAGCCATGTAACGTTTCGGATTAGTAATATTTTCTGTACTTTCTTTAGCTGCGTCCCTCGTCGTAGCCTCGCCGTGTTAGAAGTTTGATTAATTTCCCGGTACATTCTCTTACAAGCGAGTAGCTCCCCATCATTTTTGAGAATATATAAGAGGAGGCTACGACAATAGTTATATGAATATATAACATTATTATTCGTACACAACGGGTTTTCAATGAAAGGCATTCCCCTTTCTGCTTAAAAACGTTTGTTTTTCCGTTAGTAATTTATACATGCTTTATAAACCTAATTCAAATGTGTTAAAATGGAAAACACATTTAAAAACCTATACCATTGTACTAAATAGTAATGTTAAAAAATAGCCCCAACTTTTATACGACTTTCTATTAGATCAGTTGTTAAGAACGCCCACGGGTTCGTAAACAAGTTCAACATGCATGTGTTTATAAGGTCACCATAGGCCATTGTGATCGCGGTGTAGATATACGTTCTGTCAGCTGCGTTCAAAATGGGCAAGCAAAAAGAGCGTAGTTGTGATCTTTAAACACGTAATTCTAAATGTGCCATTTAGAGGGTATTCTCTAAGAATAATAGGATAAGTAGTGAATAAACAGCACACTAACATTCAGTACATAATGATTAAATTTAAGGAACAAGATTTTACAAAGGATTTACAAAGAAGACCTAAAGAAAGTAGACTGACTGCACGAAAGGAACGTTTCGTTATAAGCAGAATCCGAGAAAATTCAAAATTAAGTGTTCCCCTTTTATAACATCAGCAGCAAATGTGTCTTGAAAGGAAGATGTCTGACCAAGCTGTTCGTCGTGTCTTATAAAACTACGGATATAAAGATAAAGTCTTATACTGAGATATCAGCTTAGAGCAGAACAGGTTTCGCGGCTCTTAGTCGGCCGTCGGTGCTGCTTGCTATGCGCACTGAGCGGGTGACAGCACGTTCGCAGTAAATATATTGCGGTGTACCGCATAAGTTATTTGTGACAAAGAAACAAAAGGTAAACACTTAAAAAATAAAGGTACTCATATATATCAAGCAGATTTTGAAAGTGCCTCACTTCTTTGTTCAAGCATTTCTGACACCTGCTTATGAAATTGGCCATTATACGCTGCATTTCCCTCTGAGAAATGCATTTTTAAGTTCATCTACAGTGTGTGGATTTGTTTTGTGAACTTTCCCTTTTAACCCACCCCCATAGATAAAAATCACAAGAGGTTAAATTGGGGAAACGTGAAGGTGATATGTAATTAGTGATAACTCTGTTTTAAACCCTTTACAGATTTCCTGTAAGGAGAACTTGTGTGTATGTGCCGTCGCGAAGACCTGCTGGAAGATGGTGTAACTTATTTACCTCTCAGTTAATTGACGAACAAATGGCCGCAAAATGTTATGCACGTTCCTCTTATTATGAACTGTTTCGGCAAAAAATAGGTAGTAGTAATAAATATAATAATAATAAATAATATTATTATTATTATTAATAATAATAATAATAATAATAATAATAATAAGGGCCTGTTATTGGGATCCTGGTGGTTAGGCTTTTCAGCACTCCCATAAAGATTGTTTGTGTATTAATATACTCACTTATAAATATACCTACTTTTCAGGATGCATCCGTAAACAAAAATAGATTAGCGTTCATTTGACCGCATATTTCTGTTTCAAAACCCATTCACAAAATTGCAATCCTTAATGAAGAGTCACCTAGTTTATGTTCTTGCACTACAGTAAATGTTAACTTGAGTAATTTTGTAAACTTTGAACAGAGCCATAGGAAATTTTCATTTGTTGGGAAAGACGTCGAAGTGACTTTCTAGGAGACTTTTCCAGAGCATGTCTCGTGTTATCTAGAGTTTCTTCTGTGAGTAGTGTACTTGGTTTCCTACTTTTCTTTTAAGAAGACTTCCCGTTTCACGTAATTTATTTACTAATCTATGAGCGTAGTTTGACCTGGAACTTTAACATTAAGAAATCCCTCTTGAAATAATCTCCTGATGACACTCCCAGATTCTGTACGGGCACATGAATCATACCTTTGGCGAACAGAATATCGATACCCGAATAGAGGCATTTCACTTAATACTAACAGTATTGTGTCAACTAACAAACACGTGCCACGTCTGCAAGAGTTCAAACTCACACTGAAGCCTCGCACTTCAGCGCCGGTCGGCTAAGCATCGTGAAACCTGTTCTGCTCTATGCTGATCATCTAATATGGTGCAGCAATTGCGTTCTGATTCCACTTGAAAGCACATTAAAACTATTTTCATTCTTCAATTTCAGTCAGCGATTTCTGCCAAGAACTGAAGTTGGTATCACCCATTATATTTTCTACTTCACCATTTCTCTGCTAATAGTGAATACAATTGTTTACTCAGGCTAGGGTGCGGTTACTCCCAGGTGGTTCGGCTAGTTAAAGTAGCGACGAATGCACGTGCTATATTCCCCTTCTCCAATTACAAATACCTACTAAAGTTTCATAGAAAATTAAATGTTCGGAATAATAGTGTTATGTACTGTATACTGTATATGTTTGGAACATGTTCTACAACCTAAAACTGAGCATCGAAATGGTAGCTTAAGGATTTTTTCCTCTAGTTAAGTTTCTAAGAATTTTAAGTATTGTTACATAAGACAATGCTTAAGAAAAATATAGTTCTATTCAATCTATAATCGGTAACAACAGCTTATTCAACATAAACCGTAATTATAGTGGATAAGAGTAGAAAGCTTGCATTTATTATCCAATGGATTAAACATATCCCACGTGCTGTTTAAAATATTGTTGTACTTTCTTAGGCAGTGAAACTTTAGGTAAAGCTAAAAATTACTATAGCTGAAAACTGAACCAATTCATAGAGGTCTGATAGTGAGTCTATGCAGCCAACTGTTTATTCCCTTCATGTCGCGCCTGTAGCCATTGTGTATATAATTCTTATCCGAGATTGATAAGAAATTAATTTAAAAAATAAATATTTTTTGTGAAATAAAAATCTACTGTAACATAACAATTTTGAAAATAGGAACGTTTTATTCTTAAGCAAAAGGAAAAAACTTAAAATGAGAACATAGATATATACAAGAAGAACAAAACGGAAGAGATAAATCCCTGGATGAAGAAAAGAAGATTCAGAGATAAGCATATATGTATGCTCAAGGATTTGGAATTACAAAGGAGGGATAAAAGAACTGAATTGGTGAGATGAAAGAATGGCACAGTATAGGAAGAAAGAGATGGAAAAAGTACTTAAAAAGAGAAGTAGAAGTGCAACATAAAAATGGACGGCCCGCTGGACATGTAGACTTCGCTGGAATGTACTGAAATGAAAAAGAAGAAGGAGCTAGGGATTATTGGAGTCATGGCAAAAGCAGAGATTCGGTGTTCCTTTGTTTGGCTCTCCAAACATCGATCTCGCGGAATGCAAAGGGCCTTGCGAACTTTATGGCCAAGTACAAGATTTCCTTCGATACAAACGGCATTTCATCCTGCACAAAACTTGATTTATTCTTGATTCTGGAGGGGCTGGTTGCTAGGTCCCGAGCCCTTTACCTAAAGGTACTGTTAGTTGCCTTTTCTTTCATAAAGTAGATTTTCATTCAACGGAACTCTTGTTTCTCGTAACGTTGATATATAAATATAAACGTGATTCAACTAACCCCATTCTTACTGCATATAACCTTTCGCTATTGAAACACAGGATTTAGAAGTACATGGCTGTTATAGAAAATATATTTTTACAATAATTTACGTTCAACAATTATCTAACTGCAGTGTTTATGAGTAGACGGATTAAAATTGTGTATTTTGCGATTGTTTGCCAGTTAAATAAATATGTAAATATTTATGTATATTTATAAAAAATGTAATCTAAGATACCTTCATTTACAACATCGCTTTGAAACCAAGGTTTTCATAGAAAGCTTTAATTTTGTAATGCATGTTATTAACTAGGTTTTTTACTCTTTTTCTTGTATGAGGCACTTCCGCCCCAAAATTGACCACAGAATTATTTTTTACACCAATGCACAATTCTGTTGCAGTTGTCTAAAACTGTGTTTGTGTTAAATCTCTTTAACAAAAATGTAATATGAATAATACGGTGTACTTTTCACTTCACCAATGTGAATTCAGTATTGCAATGTCACTTTAATGACGTGATTTAGTTCAACGTTTCCCTCCATTTCACCTACTTGGTCTATTTCAGGGTTGAAAGTGTCGGCTGGAGCCTCGGCGTTACGCGGCCGGGGAACAGTATACTCTGTGTAACCCTGCGTCCCCCAAAATGGGGCGGTCTGAGTCCCGGGCCCCCAGCGGATGTGCAATCCCGCAGGGATTAGGCGAGCCGTTGCACCAACTGCCATCAAGTGTGTTTCAATCTGTGAAACATAGGGACCCAGCCCCCAGCCCTCTGCTCTGCCGTGTCTCCTTGTTCGGCTGCCCTCTGTCTCCTCTCACCTCTCCTCTCCCACCTGGGGGCATCCCGTCAGGGGCTTCAGGCCGAAAGATCTTGGAGGTCGAAGTGCCTAAGTCCCCTTCCGCAGTTAGTCCTAGTGTTTTATTGTAACTTCATATTTCCTCGCGAGTAGCGGTGCAATTAAACGCGCGCGAAGAATCCTCTTCTTCCTTCCGCTTGACTCATCGTTGTCACATAGAACGCACTGTATTACCAGCACTTTATGTCGCATCAAAATCGGGTTCACTAACTCACGCTCGTGTACTTACCAGTGCAATTATATGCAGTGCACTCGCCAAATGTTATAACCTAATGTCTAGTTCAACAGTGGTTGTATAGCATAAGTACCTGGTACCTGACAAGCGTTCTTCAGTTCGAAATGTCTAGAACTTAAGTAAGCGTTTCTTCCATTCATTCTTGGCATTTCAAAACAAAACCATTATTCAGTAAATCCGTGTGTTCTAGGAAACTAAATTGTTGTTTTCGACTGATAATCTAATTATTTTGAAACCAACACCTTTGTGTGAAAACTTCAAACAATTTCCCTCGATTCTAGGTTCAGAATAAAAATAATAGATCACTGATTATCTCGAATTGAAATTTATAAAGTTGTTTATATTATTTTTTTGTTAAGTTTAGGACATGACAGTATTTTCGTAACATTTACTCTTCATATTTTGAAATATGAAGTTGATATTCTTAAAAATTCTCATACTCCGCTTTTAAAAATCGTCCGCAGAGGAACAGAAAGATTTCTCAGTGAAAAGAAAACGGTATATTCAATTCGATTTAATGTTTTTTTTTAAACATTGGTCTACTAAAGTATACTTTCCTTACAAGTAGATAGATTCCATTGTTTGGTTTTGTTTCTCTCCACTGAGAGAGTTCACAGAGTTCTAATCAATATCTCTGTAAATAGGAGGGGAGGGAGAAAGACTGAAAAAACTAAACATATGTCATATTCCTCAAAATAAATGTTGTTTGGAGCCTGCCATTATTATTATTATTATTATTATTATTATTATTATTATTATTAGCATCTCATTTATAATTGACCTATGCAGAGGCACAATAAAGATAGGACAATTTTTAACTGTCACCTCTCTGAGTTCTCGTTGTCACTATTCAACTTTCAGTGGGACTTCACACTGCCACTTCACTAACGTGAATTAGTTTAACTTTCCCGTCACTTCTGTTTGTTCGTGACGTAGTCTCTTCTTCGGGATAATTCACTCGCTAGGGAGTCGAACACAAGACTTCTACAATTTCTGGCTTAGCAGTAGCACTCGACACACATCTCAACAGTTGTCAACAACTCGCTCGGAAAACCGTACTTGATGTCCGAGTAGAAACGCGCTCACCGACTCGCTTACTCACTCACTAACAAACCCAACTGACTGACTCCTTTCGCAGGAATGCTCGCTTATATAACCAATGAAATCTTGCACAGAACATTCTAGAACTATCTGGATACATGTTGTGGAGGCGGGGGAAAGAATCTTCCAGAAGATTCTGATTATCTGTCGATAGCGCTTCTGGTGAAATAATAGTTAAATCAACTGCTGGTCCTGCATGAGCAATTCTGGCTGAAAGGGTGTTTTACGCCGGGGAGCGCTTCTTATGTTTGTTTATCTCCGATACCTGAAGCCGAACTTCCTATAGCTTTGGACCTCAATCTCTGCGTCACAATATCTACATATTCAATACGGACAGAGAACCCGAAGTATAAGCCTAACAAAATTATAAGCACATAAAACGGAGTTAGAAAGCGTATCATAGGGCATAATAGGAAAGCATATCATAAGAAACTTGGGCCGCCGTGGCCGAGTGGTTAGACCGCTCGCCTCCCACCGAGGCGGACCGGGTTCAATCCCAGGGACCTGCATGTGGGATTTGTGGTGGACGAAGCGGCCATCATCACCTTTCCTTTCATCCATTTCGCTCCATCTACTTCCTTCATCCCATATCAGGCATCGGGCTGATCACCCATCCTGGATGCTCTGTCTGATCCATGAGTGTCTGCTCCTCTGACCCCAGGCACCCGCCTGTAAGTCCTGGGGGTGTAAGTCCTACATAAGAGGAGGGTAAACAGATAATGAATGAATTAATATCATAAGAAACTGCAAAGTAAAAGCTTGTCTGTTACATTCACATGACTTTCCCTACCCACTACTGTTATTTGTAACCAACGTCTAGAAACTATTCTTCTAATTTTTCAGTTATGATAATCCATATAATCTTTGCAAAAGTATTTTTTATGCATTCGTTGTTAGAAAGAGGATAGAAGAAACCAAATCGCCAGTGGGATATTTAACAGCAGGTCGTCATATGTTTGCCTTGAAATTCCATACTCCTTCAATGCTATTGTGAAAACAGGCGAATAGCGGCAGACTTTAAAAAGCCTACCAAGTATCGAACAAATTAAACCAATGTTATGGGATATCTCGGAAACAGCCACAAAATGTCAGTTCAAATGAATTGTATATTTTAAAGAAATCTTGTTTCTTTTCTCAGTAATGTTTTATCACTGTGGTATGGTTTAACCGTTATACAACATTATACAAAGTTAATTCCGATCAAAAGGGCTAAGCAGTCTGTTCATATAAAGTTCAAAATATTTTGAAGTTTGTTTGTCATTTAAACTTCTTAAATGTATAGTATTATAATTAAAATCATTAGAGCCGTTTATGGGAAAGTTAAAACTACTGAACATTTTTTCATGTAAAAGGCAGTCGGAGCGGAGGATTTTCTTGAAAGTCTTCATGTCGCATCTTTAGAAGATACTGAACTTATTTACCACATTTTGTTTTTGAGTTTTGTTTTTCATAGACACATATACATTCACGCACACATGGAACTATTTCTAAAAATTCTTTATTAATTATTCGGGACCTCAAAACTTGTATTTCCAATGAAATATCAGTAGCTAAAGTAGAATGCATATTTCCTCTACTTACTATGTACATAATAGAGGAAGTGAAACTACCGTCAAGAAGGGGGCATTACACGGGACTTCACGTTTCATTCTATATTTGGGCGATATTTTTGCCTTGTCATTGATTATACAGTTTCGTGTTTCTTAGGAAAGACTCTTAAAATAATATTAGTTAAAGGCCTCTCTCTCTCTCTCGTGCTCTCGTTTCCCCTGTTTCGTTTGACTTCGCCTTGGCTATATCACTCCTATCATTGACAAATATCTATAGCTCCGCAAGCAATTATCTACCAATATTACTTTCAAATACTCTAAAGCATCTTTCTTCAGATTTTTTTTGCATTCTTGTTTGTTACAAAGTAATGTTTAAACACTGGAAGCAATATCGAGTTTGGGATTTGGAATTGATTTCTAAGCTTAGAAAGTATAAATTCAGCCGAATGATCGATTTTCTGTTAGTCGCTTTAAATCTAACAGCAGAAATAACGGCACTGCATCATCTCTAGTTACGCATGCACGGTAAACATCACATTTTGCAGAACGTTTTTTATTTTAACTTCACTATTAAATTCTGGTGACAACGTTAACCAAGAGGTTAGTGAGGTAAGCTTAACGAAAACGCTTTTCGTATAAAATGCTTATTCTCACCCTCCCTCTCTATCTCCCTCTCCCAGTCTCTCTTGTTTTTGGCCAGGCAAACAGTGGAACGTCTGCTGAAATGTGCGTGTAACACCTACCAATAGCTTTCTTAAATTTTCTGTATAGGTAATAATACTTGAATAACAAAAAGAATGTTCCTATTGACCTCTTAAGCTTAACGCCATAATGCCACTGACAAAAACCCTAATCTGTTATGTCTTATACCGGGTAAAAGGGATATACCAGGTGGCCCAAACAAGCCATTCTTTGAAGTTTTATGTTTCTCCCATACATAGGTGCAAAATAATTTGCCGCATCACTACTGTTCAAAGCGGCAGTGAGATAAAAAGCGAAAGGTCAGTGAGGTGGTGCTGCTTGTGCAGATGTTTACCAGTTTCGAACTAATAAGCGTCGCCTGATCGCCTGCATGCATTTCGAACCAGGTCATTCAGACAAACTGGTAATATTCACCAATAACGAACACACACACACACACACACACACACACACACACACATATGGTTACGATTTGTGCGCAGACGCACCAAATTGCAGCTGAGGCTCCAAAGCTGTTTTGAACATTTTCAGATGCGGCAGCTGTCTTCGTCCCGCGTTTCTTTATTTTTTTAAAGTATACAAATAATATTAAGAAATGATGGATCATTGCAGATGGAACGTCGACCTGAGAGGCCCTTAGATATTCGTCCATCAAGGAGGGCATATTTTAGCACATGTTTATTATGAATAATGCACTAATAGAAAATTATTTAATTCTAACGCAGCTTTAAGGACACTTAAATATAATAAGAATAGAATGTTGTTTAATCTTGTTAACTTTATGGCACAAATTGGTGCCATACAGTTGTACTGATGTAGACTTTCAGGAAAATAAATGACTTAGCACGTGTGCTCAGGTTTGCGTCAAGCGGGAATCCTGAAATCCTGTTAGTGAGCAAATTAGTTATTAAATAGCCGATAACACACCTCCACACACACACACACACACACACACACACACACACACCTGTGTGTTGTCTTGTTAATTTTACGGCGCCAATTGGTGCCATACAGTTGTACTGATTGTAAATTAACTGTCATAGAACTACTATTTAACACGTGTGCTCAGGTTTGCGTCAAGCGCTTA
Organism: Deroplatys truncata; assembly: GCA_030765065.1. NCBI lineage: Eukaryota > Metazoa > Arthropoda > Insecta > Mantodea > Mantidae > Deroplatys > Deroplatys truncata. The sequence continues at coordinate 202,891,256 of CM060981.1, read as the reverse complement.
TCCTGAAATCTTGTTAGTGATCAAATTACTTATTATATAGCTGATAACATCCTCCCACATACACACACACAGGTACTCGCACGTTCAAACAACAGACTTTGGGCATACCGTGAAATGTTTTTCTTTAAAGACAACTTTCTGGAGCCCAGCTGGGAATAGAAAACGGAACACCTCATATAGCCGGCAGTTTCTCTACCGAATGAGCTCTTGGACCAGTGATGGCAGTTAAAATGTTTCTTTCCAAGCGTTGGTCTTTCATTTACCGGTGTCATCTCTTCGGTATGGAGTCCCCTTTTCCAGTTCTGCTTAGTCAAATATTTTGGCATCCGCGCTATCCGGTATAAACTAACTTCAAATAAGATCGGCTTGTGTGGGCCACCTGGTAGATGTCATCCTCTTTGGAGGTGAGTGTGTGTCCATAGACGAACGGAAAATATACCATTTTAGTTTGTGAACGTTTATTTAGATAAAAATAAGTTTTCAGCACATTTTTATTCAATACGGAACGATAAAGCAAGGCCAGTTGGGGTATATGATACAAAACCAACTAATCTTCTCTTTTATTACCTTCACTTACTCCTTAAACGCCTTGTTTTGACAGAGTGTTTTTGTTTTGCACAAATCGAATTGTATTTTACGCTGAAATTACAAACTCGCCACAGCGGATAAAATAAAGAAACGCAAATACACATGCCTCACGCTCTTGTCCACTCGCTATCATGTGTTCATATTTTCTATATAAACATTTCTACCAACATTGTAAGTACTTTATATGTAAACTTAACCAGTTCAAACGTAATTGGTATAATGTAGTCGGCGCAGTCTGCTTTCTTTGCGAGGGGTTATAGGTCTGAATCCCGGTTAAACTCGAGTTTTTTATAGCAAAGAGGGTTTTACGGCATGTCCAGTGTTTGATGTTTGAATTGAATGCGCTTGCCTTGTGTAACCGACTATTTCATATATATATATGGAAATTCATCATAATTTTAGATTATAATCAGCTTTACTATAAAACAGCTAAAATAAACAAAACAAAAAGTATCTGTAAAATCACCTATAAATCAAGCAATTTAGGAGACATATTTCAATTGTGCAGGTAGTGCAAAAAATTGCAGTACCATTTAAGGGGTGCGCAGTTTTTGGAAATAAATATTTCCGAACCGAGGTACCTTGGAATGTCATTTTCCGTATCCAGCATCATTTAAATGGATATGAGAGTTGGCAGGCGAGTGCACGGTTTTGCTCTGTATTCCCCACAGTCAATCACAATATAAACCTCTTTCCTTTTCCAATCTCGTCGCTGCAGTGGTTTGGGAAGTTCTGCAGCTCCACGAGGAAATGGCACATAAAACCGTGCATATGCATGGCTACCAACGTTATAGCACTTTCTTTTCCTCCTGCTAGGAAGAAGGTGCGTTATATGAAATTGTAGCACTGCTGCAACCAAAAAAATTGCCGTTCGCTGCGGTATGGCAGATAATGTGCCTACATTATTGCTCTTCCTGCCAAAGGCTTCCTGAAATTTGCGAAGTCGCAAAAATTCTGCCATTCCAGCAAGAAATACTCTCTTTGGAAGAATTCGGCAATAAAGTTAACAAAAACGGAATGTCTTTGCTGATGCTGTTCCGTTGAATTTAAGAAATTCTGACACCGAGATACTGTGTTCTGTAGTGAATAAGAAAAATACTAAGTTCAAAGGGAGAAGCCAAGATCACTTTATTAACTATGTCTGAAAAAGAAATACTTGCAAAATACAAGGTAATAAAGCGTTTATGCAATGAAGAACTCTCTCTCTCTCTCCCACACACACACACACAGACACGCATATATATATATATATATATATATATATATATATATATATATATATATGCATGCGTGTGTGTATGTCTGTGTTATCTCAATTAGGTACAAACTGAGGTACTGGCTTGCTTCAATTGAAAGTAATTATTTTACTATAGTAGCAATTAGGTTATCAACATTGCCGTTTGTATATAACATTTTCACCACTTCTTTAACTGCAATTCCTCGTAAAGAACACAAGAACTGACAGCATCATCATCGTCATCATCATTCTTATGGTCGCCAGAATATTTTATAAAAAATCGTTATTAAAATCTGAGGATGAACAACAAATGCCGCCTTTGAAGATATAAATAGGCCAAGTTAATCCACACCTAAGTAAAGCATAATCTTGTGGTTTTTCAATTATCAAGCGGGTCAAGTTTATGGATAACGCTTCTGCATGCACAGTTTGAAGTTCAGATCGTAACTTCCACCGGTTTTCGTCGAACATCCCCAATTTCCGAATTTCTCTTTCGTCACTCCATTCACAAATTTGCTAGGATCGAGGTTCAGCACCAGATAATGAATGGATCTAACAGTACGATTTGAAAACCAACGCCCACTTGACGTAGGCGGTATAAAAGTCCCGGTCTTATTATACCTTACCGTTCGAAATAGATGCGTATTACAACATCGGTTTCTACACTGCACAGAGAACTGCAGTACAGAATTTGAAGACAAACCATCTATGGCTTAGGGTGCTCCTGGTGAAGGATGGAATAAAAACCGCCACGTGATTCACCTTATCATATGATTAGTCGACGGTTGTGGAAATCGGTGAAAGCTGTTCTTTTTTTAAATTTATTTATTTATTTATTTACTTATAGTCCCTAAAACATTATAGGTCTTTTAGCGACTTTTACATGGTAAACACAATACATTGAACAGCATGTTATATACTTCTCATTTATGTTTGGAAGACATTAAGAATAACATTGAGTGAAATACATAGTATTGCGGTAGTGGAAGTGATAATACAGTTGCTCAGTGAGATGGTAACTATCTGACGCGATATTTGATGGTTAGTGCAGCAAATAATACGAGTGATTTACAGTTTATTTAGCACTCCAGTATCACTGAGGAAGCTCTTCAACTTAAAATAAGCGGAGGGGTTTTCATTTGCTGTATAGAGTTCAACGGGAATTCCATATCTTTTCCTCTCCAGGTCGATTTGTTGTTATTTTATGACTATTAATTCCATTGTTAAGGTAGCAGAGCAGAATGGACATTTAGTTGTTTCATCTTCATGGGTGGCCAATGCAAATTTTTGTTGTTATGATTTGATCTTGGCGTTTCATGACAATGTAAGGAAAAAGTTTAGTTTCGTTATTCCTAGCTACATTAATTTTGCTGTCGGAGAAGAAAGTCAATGAAATTTCCAATTGTTACATAGAATTTCCTTTAGGTATAACATTAAATCTAGGTGAGGAATTTTAAAGTAGTATTCAATGGAGCTTTGAAGAGCACCTTTTTAGCCATTGAATCGTTTCCCAAGACTCCACTGTTGTGGGCTTTCAAGAAATGGTTTACAAATTACGTGGGAGTCCATACTTTGTCCAAGTCTCCTAATTTTACTTTAAAATACACATAGTATAAACGTTTCACGAATGCAGTTGTTGGCTGCATCTGCCCCTTCATTAAGTACCTCCGACACATGAAACAGAATGAGTCTGGCTTATTCATACATCTTCTTCTAATTCCTGACATACTCGCCATTTTCACTGTAAATAAAAGGTCAGACTTCCACCGCATCCAAGACGTTACTGATTGTCTGGACTAGACAACATTAAGAATTTTACCGTTACCGCAAACTACAAAAATGCAACTCTGCGTTTCATCGTAACAACTCTAACTCTGATATCGGAGAGTTCAATGGAGTGGTGTTCGATTGATAAACAAGCACACGAATAACAAAGCAAACCACCGCCACACTAACAGCAGCTAATTCGATGTTATGGCAAAACTAGATGTGATACAGAAAAACCAATGGTATTTATGAAATCAGGAGACCTCTTTTACTTACAACCACATATCAGATTCTTTGCCGCAAAAATCATGATGGGTAGTGTAATTATTCCTCCATTATTAGTCTGATTATATCCCCGTAACTTACTGTGGTTATTGAACTCGCCCAATAATATAAAAGGTTTCGGTAATTATTACAAGAGTTGTTTTGACAATTCTAATTCTTGACTATGTATATAAACATTACAGATGCATATAGCATGAGGAATAGAGTGCTTATAGCAAAAACGTATAGATCAGATGTAATACAAATTTATTTGTAAGGTAGACTGTTCTTAATGTACGTCACCACTCTTCCACTAGAATGTGAATCATTTAAACCGGTTCTTTGTAAGCAGCGTAAAGATTGGTAAAATTGACTTCTTGTAAATATATGATTTCTGGAGATTATTATTCATTAGTATTTGTAATTCTTCAAATTGGGTTCGAAAAGATTAAAATCGCTTTGCAATGTCACATGAATTATTTTTAATGCATTGTATCGGAAATTCATTCATAACCTGAAGATCCTGTTGTGACTGCTACCAGAAACTTCATTTCAAGTTTGTGACATATTTTTTTTATGTGTCACTCTGCAACAATTTCCTAACTGCAACAATTAGTGAACAATTAGTCTTTTATGTATTTAAGTATTAACTCATGGATATTAGAAGATCCAATTGAGTTTTCAAATAATCTTTTTAGTTGAACAAAGTTGAGTGCATATTCTTCGGGAGACTCCTCTATTAATTTCCTAGCAGGATCGAAAAGATCGTCCAAAATACTGTTTACTCGTACAAATCACAGTATTGCATTTTTTCTCACCATTTAAAAGTTGATCCAAGTTTTAAAGCAGGAGACTCTTCCTCTTCAAAACGTTTTTCATTGAAAGAACTGCTTGTTAGTGAAAGTGGTCTTTTAATTCTTGACATTTGTGTCTGAATACTAGCTATGTTGGTGATTGTCTGTCGGTGTGAGTATTGAAGTTTCCTTTGTTTTGTTGCAGAAATTTACAGTTGTTATATTTGCTATTTCTGAAGCTCCTGTAAGATTATTTTCAAGGTAAAATTTGCTGTTTAAAAAATCCGCAGTATCTGTTTCTGAAAGTTCCGTTCTTTTTTTTGGCGAAAATGTTTGCGGTTATGCTTATTACCAGTACTCGGAAATTTAGTAGAAATTCAGAATCATGTGCCTCCTTTTTGGGGGAGCGGTTTCTTTTGTAGGACAGTGTTTAGCGAAGTGTCCTTAGGCTTTTCCTGAAAACCAATTGGGGCGTCTGTTGAGAAGAAAATTCGGCACTTAGTATTATGTCTATAGATGCTCTGTCAACTTTTCTGATGTAAATATACATATCTCTCCTGAAAATCAAGATGTATATAGATCTGGATTCAAATATTCCTTGTTTAAGGTGGGTTATTGCTAATGCATTTGACATACCTATCTTAGCTAGGTGTCCGTTGGAATCTTTATGCAAATATTAGAGATAATTATTGGTTTGTTATTAGTCAGTAGAGATCTGATGTTAGATCAATGTTACTTATTTTTATCTTTTGGGTTAAGAGGTCAGGATTTCCACTATACTCTTGCTCGCCAAATGCATACAGAATCTTCCATTTGATAATTTAGATAAGAACCTAATTTTTGAGGGATCAGTTAGTTTCCCCTGTGGCCATGTCGTGATTAGCTTCATTAACTATTGCCTGATCCCTGCTAGGTGTCTTGAGCTGTGGAGGCATAACTTTTATTTTTGTTAGTTTGGTGTTCTTTAGAGTGTTTGAGGCTAGAGGTCTTTATTATGTGACGTAAAGATTAAATCAATAAACAGCTTGATTACCTCGATAAGATGGCTTTCAGCAGCAGTTATGAAACACGAAAAACGAAACAACCATGAAAGGTGAACCAGATTGCTTCTAAAATCTTGTATTAGTCCAAATATGTTTGTTTCTTTTGAAGAAGTGGCAGTAATTAACAGTAACTAAATTAATATTTACGTATAAAACGAAATAATATTTAGTGTCAACTTCGATTCTTTGTTACAACAGAAGCATAAAACAAAAGTCCGGTGATAGCTGTTTTGCCTGCCGTTGTACAAGAATCTCGACCTTTTCGGGGGCAAGGACATATAATATGTTTCCTTGACATTATAATTCCAATTACTCTATATTACATTTTGCGGACCAAGATAACAGCTCTTTCCTTATTTGAATTATGGACATAGTAGACTTAAATCATCCTAACTAATAATAGACAAATCCTATACGGTATTCAACCTACGAAGAAGGGGCTTATTGTTCACCTTGTGTGATAGGATTAAATTAAATGTGGAATGGAGCCATTTTGCGACTTCTAGTAGTGGAGTTATAATTGGAATTATAAAAAGCTTTTTACTTCACAAATAATATGTAAGACAAACTGTAATATGTAATGGTTCAAAATTCCACTTTGATGTTCTTTATAAAATGAATATTTCAAGTGAAATTCGAGCGTGTAAATACCTCAGAGTAAACCTCAAACAACACTAGCCCATAAATCAAAACAAATATTTCTGTTTAATAATGAAGTCAAAAGAACACACATTTTCTATAGGTGCTTCATTTATTATTCTTACAAACAGTTCTAAGTTCACAACGATAATCAGAGAAAGCATACTTCCTGGAGCACCACAAATGGAAACCAATCATCAATAAACTTCCATGCAGAGTGTAACAGCTATTCAGTAGGGAAATAGTTCACACCATTTGCATGTCTCAAAAATGTATACAGGGTAGATATTCTACTTCTATTTCTTTCACAAATTGTTTATTTAATCCACCATATATAAGCATGCACTTCAAGGAATAAACCACTATTAATAAGAAAACAAAGGTACACAGGCTTAAATCGATGAGTAGAGCGCAAAATTATTAATAGGAGACTGCAAATGTTTAATGAACTTGGCTGACACAAAGAAAAGTAAGGAAAAAGGACAGATTCTCTGTTGCCGATACTTCAGATCACGCTAGAATGGATGAAATTGTAGCCATCATCTGATGAAGAAATTTACAGTTTCGCTTGACAAAACAAGCTAATATAATGCAGCCTTTGTACAAGATTTGAAAGAGCTACGATTTAATATTCATGGTCCTTCAATTTATATTTGAGAACTTCATCCCAAATTATGCGTAACAATCTACAAATAATTAGCAATTTATATTATCTATTATTCTGAAAATGTAACCTTTCTGTTTGTTTCTCTACAATGTACTTCGGGAACTATTTGCATACTTGTATATAAAATAATCTTCAAATAACTAAATCGATGTAAATAGAACTTTAATGCTTAATTTTATAACTATCTGTATTTCCTTTGAAGTTTTTATATTTTAATTCATTAACTATACGATAGCATTGCTCAAGAATAATTTACGAACTTCCATATTTTCAAATTAAGTTAATTAGAATTTGGAATTCACTTAAACACGTCTTATATACTAGGTCCTAAATTTTATATTCTTACAAAGCGATGTTTTTCCAAGTAATTACTATCGTACGCTGTAGAGTCACCTTAGAATACGGCACTAGAAAGGGTGTGCCATTTCAGAATTTTACAGGTAATTTACCTAAAATTCGATAAGTTTTCTTTGTGTGCATTTATATCGTTTAAAACTTAATTTTCAGGCTATTGGCTTCTAAAACAAATTAGATGTTTGCATGTTATAGCGATTAAAATTTGAATACTTTTCTTTAAATATCCATGTGAGTTATATAAATACCCTGTATTAAATTATCATTAAACCTCCTTGAACAAGTTTTGGTTCTGGAAAATACATCCTTATTTATTTAAAAATCAATAACTGAAATCTCTTACTGGGAGAAAAATGTTATTGTTGTAATTGATTTACCTTTCCAAAGGTGTGTGAAGGATTTCAAAATATCTGGCAGAAACTTCATGGCATAAAACATTTGCATGAGCGAAAGTACTTATTACCTTATTGTGTATAATAAAAAACAAATGTGGGTATTCAAATAGATTGGTCATGTGGTCGTGTAGTCAAATATTGAATTTCTCAATATTTCGATAAAATGTCGGTTGTCCATTCCTTTATAGAATGAGTGATCATATATCCTCTCTTACTTCCGCTGTTTGAGCAGCCGCACGTAACCTCTGTGCATTAAGTGCAGTAATTCAGTCTTATTAACAAAGCAGGAGATGTGGGACAGCTCGAACATTAAATGTGACCCAATCAGAACATTGCCTTCCGTGAGGGATTGCAACACTGCAATCAGGTCCAAGGGTACTCCATCCGAGAACCACAGGATTTCAGAGAGAGTAACCAATTCTCCCCGGGATATGGCGGGTGGAATGTTAATTAGTATCCTTTGAAAGATTAGCAACTCCAATTAGCAGGATGGCATTAACTATATCCTGGTCATTATACGCAACCCTAATTTATAATGTATTCTTCCAACTCTAATTCCTGAGCAATTTCGTTCAAACCTGTGAAACAAAATTAAATTCCTTTTGTATAAAATTGCTCATGTTACTCTATTCAAATTACTGATTTTACGCTCTTGGAAAAAAGTTAAGGGGAAATAAAAATTTTATTTCATATGTAAAGGTTTATTTACGTTTTTAAGCTTTTTCTTTTTCCTTTCTTTTCCTTATTCTTTTCTCTTTTTGCACAATATGTAATTATCAATTCAATCAGCCCCACACAATGTTACCAAAAGATGTGAAATTGTTAAACTACAAGAATATGCTTGCTTCTTATTACTTTCTCTACTACTTACATTTTGAGAGGAAGTATTATATTTCACCCAGAAATGTAATGTCAGATTACACTGAAAATATACGCGCGCGCGTGTATGTGTGTGACTGTAAACAGCATAACTCAAAAATGAAATTTCGGATATATATATATATATCTACTTGTTGTTTAATCCAAGGGACTCCAGGATGTGAATGTAACGCATAAGATAGTTGCCATAACACCTTCCCATCAAAACAACTTTCCAAAGCAAGGTTACTTTTTGAGTGACACTGAATAATAATGGTATCATTTAGAAAGCAGAATTAATTTTTAGTTGTAGCTAAGTGAGTTTAATGAGGACTTAAGATTAAAGGTCCTGACTTACAAGTATAGTACAGAACAGGTGAATGAGGGCTCAAAATAGCGATTAGAATAATAAACACTTGTGTATTAGAGAAATAATAGTGGTTCATACTCTAAATATTCCTCCCACGAGATCTTCCTGTGTAGACAGACAGTTCATTGTAACCAGTGACAGATGCTATTTGGTCCTCGCCGGAGCTTGTGCTTCATGTTCATTCAAAACGCATTGATATTAAATGCACTCATTGCCTTTGTATTTTTTGATTAAATGTTCAACGCACTTCACAAAACAGACATAACTATATTATATCCACGATATTATCCATAGTATAAAAACAGTGGGATAAGAGTGAATCGTCTAATAAGTAAATAAATACATAACAAGGAAGAGGTAAATTAAAACAAACTGCCAGTGTTTTAGACTAAATATTATTTTTACCATCTATACTGGTTGCCTACAGTAAGTAGAGGAAGCATTACATTCTACCCAAAGCATTATTGTCGAAATTTCAACTAAAATTCACATTTTAAGTCCTATGAAGAGAGGAACAACATTTTTAGAAAAATATCGGTGCGTTTGTGTGCTTGTGTGTCCATGTGTCTGTGAACAAAGGGAATCACTCAACAACAAAAAGGTAGTTGAAGATTACACTTTCCATTTAATTTCAGCGTCTGCCAATAATACGGCACGAAGGTTTTCAGAAAAACCAAACCATACCAACTACCGTTATACTAAAAGAATATTTTTATTTTTTCAGAAGTTATTTTTCAGAAGGGCTTTAATTATAATGACCTATAATATAATTGTATTTAATATACTGGCATGATAAATAAAATGTATAAAATCTTTAACCTGGAATAGCCCATGGATGGATTCCCCTTTATTTATTACATTTTATATACTTTTGAACTGTAAGAAAACCTTAAAAGAGAGACAAGTTTTATTGTAAAACTGTAGACATAATTAAAATACACACTTTGCATAAAATAGTTTTTCATAGTGCTAGCCAGTAACGAAATATTATACACTGAAATATTCCATGTTGAGTGTCACTCATCGGACACACTTGAAAGTTTAGGATTCCTAATTTTTTCCAAATTTCGTTTCTTTGCATCGTAAGAGCTTGTTAACATGCAGGTGTTTAAAATAATCAATTTTCAGATGAATACAAGTATAATGAATATATGTGAATTTTTATTTGGTAGGGAAATTCTTGTGAATGCTTCACATCAGATATTTACTTTCTCTACTACTTACCTATAGTAAGTAGAGGAAGTATTGCATTCCACCAAAACATTCTACACCCTTATTTCATCAGAATTATACGTTTTGAGCCTAAATTAAGCAAAACTAATTTTTAGAAAAATATGTGTGTGTATGTGAGTATGAACAGCATAAATACAAAACTAAAAACCAATGAAATGCCAAACTTGTATTTAAGTTTAGCATCTTCCACGAATGCGATACAATATTCTAAAAGATTTCCTACCCCTTGTATAGAAAAATATTAGTTATATTTTATTTTTTCAGTAATGGTTCTAAGGATTTTGATTAAAATATTGTATGTTTAAGATATTTTTATGACAAATAAAATCTTGGTATATCTTGCATTTCCTGGGAATACCCTGTAAAGTACTTTTCGTTTTTATTGAGTTTTGTATGACTGGTATACTACGTAAGAGATAGGTGAAACCTTGCTACACAAAGAATGTACATCTCGTTAAAGTACACAATTTATGTCAAATAACGGTTTTATATCGTTAAGCCTTTCAGAGATTTTCTTTGTTATTGCTTCGAATTTTTAAGTGGTAAGTCACTACTCCTTTTTATGGCAGAGAAAACATCCCAAAACGATGGATTTGACTATCACCTAAGCATTCTCCTTGTACCTGCAACGAAATGTATAATAAAACAGATTTCGCAAATGTGTATCTCGATTAGGATGTAACAGATAGAAGAATAAGCTCCTGTAGAATTGGTTTGTAGAAGAATAAAAGCCATGTGAACGCATCATCAGATTTTTAATATGACCACATTAAAAAGAATATCCTTCGAAAGTAAACGTTTTTTCTTACCGTAGAGCTGTTGCACCACACCAGCTCGCTCCAACTCGGCAGCATAGCAAGTTGACAGTGTGCCGGTATACTACGAAACCTCCGGTAGGTGCCGTGGTCGAGCTCGCTAAGACAACTTAGTTTTGTATTTCGAGTCCTGGTTAAGAATGGGTATTATTGTGTATGTATCTGTGCGTATACGAAAATGTAGATAAACCTGAAAAGGGAGCAAAAACAGAGAAGACCACAGGAGAATTCAAATAATGAGGTTACAGAGAGATTACAAAGTGACCGAAATATACGTCGTACAAACGCTCTATTTGTGTAAATGTTTGTCCAGGAGCCATACGCATAATGTTGTAGTACATGATCATTAACTAAAGATACGTACACACCTAATATTTGTGCATCATTGGGGATTATGCTTTCATAATGACTAATTTTCAAGTTACACAAGACTTAAAATCTCAGTGTGTTATATTCACAGCATTTTCTCTATATATTGTCATTTATTTTATTTCTTGGGCAAATTATTTTTTGTGCAATTATTTATAAACCTACTAAAAGTGGTAGTGGTAGGTGGACGATGAGATAATTACAGCCGAGGGATAGTGAGTGCAGAATATCGAAGCGAGTACATCAATCACTTTTTGTAAGAGACATGTACACAATTCTTAGCATAACTGCATGGAAATCAGGTTTGAATTAATTAAATTATTAAATAAATTTGAAATTCTTAAGATTTATTAAAAATAACCGCAAAGGCTTAGTGATATAACTATCATTCGAGTAGTTGTCCAGTTTTTCAACTGTCACTTCTCTCAGTTCTCACTGTCACTATTTTCATGTGGTTCAACTTTCACTGGGACTCATTTAGTTGACATTGTCACTTTACTAATGTGAACTAGTTCAATTTCCCGGTCACTACAGGTACTTCGTAACGTACCCTCTTCTCCCAGACGGTTTACTCCCTGGGAAGTCGAACGCAAGCCATCTACAATCTGTCGCTCCACTGTATGTCACAGCAATCGTCACCACCTCGCTCAGAGAACTGCATTGATGTCAGCAGCAACGCGTTCACCCACCCTTACGCACCCACTGACCGACTAAGTTGACTGACACCTCTCGCGAGCACACTCGCGTATACAGTCCATGGAATCCTTCACAGAGGATTTTAGAACTATGTGGACACACGTTCTAGAGGCGGGAGAAAAGAAATTTCCATAAGATTCTGGTTGTCAACAGCGCTTATGGTGTTTACGTCGGGTGAGAGTGCGACCTATCATTGTTTATCTCCGACTGTCTGGTGCCGACTTCTCGATAAACTTAGGCCACAGCCGATGCGTCAACTGCTCCCTCCTCAGAGCTTTAGTCCTCGTGGAAAGACAGGGCTATACGAGGTCACCTTTCTGGAATCCGGTAGTGGTTGTCAGACGGTCATATTTATTTTTCATAAGAGTTCCAGCTGTACTATTAAAAAAACTATCGGTTTTTAAGTACTGTTTACTACTACCGTTTACTACAATTACCAGCTTCAGTGGTACCTGGCAGGTGGTGGTTGTATGACAGATTCTCCGATGGCGTCCCAACATCTTCACGTTATACTCGGCAACGTGACGGGAGCCCAGGGCCTGTCACGCAGATGTCACGTTGCTGGCATCAACTCCCCACGTCGCCTCTAAGATGCAACACGGTTTTGTTCCCATCTTGGTGCCCATGGTAGTACTAACATGAGTTTTCCCGAGGACTTCGTTCATCATACTCATCGGAGGCACCAGCTGTTTCACGCGTACTTCTTTCTGCAAACTCCTTTTCTTCAGTACACCGTTCTTGATCACCATGAAGTTCCAACGCGTCGAATAGCCCTTATAGGTACGGCCTGAGGGAGAAAAATCCGCCCACGCCGGTCGCACACCAGATTCTTTATCCTTCAGGATCGCCCTATGTCTCCATTCTCCAGTTGTCCACCCTCCCTCAAGGTCTCCTCGACCTAACCAACTGCTGGCTGCATTGTGACTAGACGTAGGGCTGCAGCACTCATTCATATACTGGTCCAGACGCTTATCCATTGCGTCATCCTCTTGTTTTCTTACCTTTGCCCATCTAGCTGCTTTCCTTGCAGATCTAGTCGCTCTTCAACCGCATTTATGCTATCTTCCATGACCAATTTAGTTCGTTCTAACTCCTTTGCAATGTCGTACTTCATGCCTTTAACTCAGATATTACAGTGCCAATGTGAAAACCTAGTTGGGATTTCATTTTGTCCCTTTCACTATGGATTTTACTTCTAATCTCCTCCATTCCGGACTTCATTCCAGTCTCCAATTTCTCCATTTGTTCTCAATGTCATGAGCAAGCTCGGATTTCATTTTCCCCATTTCAGTCTTCATTTCAGCTCCCATCTCCACCATTCCAAATTTCACCGTCTTCATTTTAGCGCTTTCAATAATGTTTTGAGCATTTCCTCCATCTTGAACCTTTAATCCCACTTCTGACACCAGTGTGACTTTGCCAAGATTTATAACTGTCACTTCTCTCAGTTCTCACAGTCACTGCTTTGATATGGTTTAGCTTTCACTAGGATTTCGCTTGGTTCACATTGTCATTTCACTTTAGTTTCTTCGTGACATAGCCTCTTCCTCCAGTCTGTTTACTCCCTGAGGAGTCGAACACAATACTTCTATAATCTCTCGCTCCGCAGTAGAACTCGCTGCACGCAACACCTCACAACTCGCTCGGAACACCGCACTTGATGTTAAACAGAAATGCGCTCATCAACTCGCTTACTCACCGACCGATTTGAGTGACTGACTCCTCTCGCGAGAACGTTTGCGTGTATACAAATGGAAGCTTCCAGAGAATATTCTGGTAATATTTGGATGCACGTTTTGGAGGCGGGGGAAAGAAACTTCCAGAAGTTTCTGGTTGTCTACCGATAGCGCTTCTGGTGTTTATGACTTTTTTCTTTATCTCCGACTGCCTGGCGCCGACTTCCCGATAACCTTGGGCCATAGCCCCTACGTCTCAATATTGTGTTTAGTAGATGAAGGTATAACCTCACGTTGGCGAGATCTACTGATACCTTTATTGATTTTGTAACATATTATGTTAGCAGCCTAGTCTTAAAGTCCGCTTTTGTTTAACTATAGTCACAGTTTGCTGTTTATCAACAATTTTACAACTAAAAACGCCATCGCCAATGTATAATGATGTATTTAGTTCTAATATGAATAGAAATTGACAGGAGGATTTATGTAAAATAACAGCTGATAAAGCAAAAGAATTATACATTAAGGAATTCGAGTATTTTACAGAATGGGTGACTTTAAACGATGTCAAACCAATAACGGAAGAAGCTATGCTTGCATTTTCTATCACAAGACATGGTCGTTTAAATGGTCTGTTAAGTTGTAGTCGTAAATATATGCTGGACCTGATTCCGCTTTCCATTAAGTCTTTTTGTTTTGCATTTGAAAGCTTTGAAATCGTCGTGTTTGTGGTACTGCTGCTCCAAGTTAAAGCACACAGTGAGGTCGTTGGTGAATGCTAATGTATCACAGTTACTGGGGGTTACTGTACTGCTGATGGGAAATAATCTGAAGTATGTAGCAAAAAAAAGTCGTAATATGTGAAACTAATGAAATTATAATCTTTTTATAGCCTTATAATGTTATTTAAATGTACATTTCTATGATGAAGTGCTGAATGCGTAGGGTAAAGTGGATTTTAAACTGTCTTTACTGTACGTTTGCAGAAATGTTCAACTTTCAAAACAGCAAGTTTATCTCGAAATCGTTTCCATGAATGCGTATCAAAGAGCTTTTTTTTATCTACTTCGTCATTAACGAGCGAGATGGCAACGCGGTAATGTGTTGATCTCGTATTTGGGATGTCCCGCGGTCGATTCCTGTTGAGCCGTCTACTCTGACTTTTTTGCGGGTTTTCCTGATCGATAGGCGAATACTGGTGTGGAATATATAAACCACGAATTTGCCTGATTCCCATTTTCTGTAATTTCATGTGCTTATGCTTCGGAGTGGAAGGTTCAGGAGAGTGGACGGTGGGTGAGGCGTGTGGCGATAAACTTTACTTTAAAGAAGCGCCTACCCTAGCTTTAGTTGTGACGAGACCTTAGAGAGATGACGTGGGGAAACATAGGCCTATGGGGGGGGGTTCACGCCGGCGTCAGGATGTAATATGTGGTGACGTTAGGAACCCGTGTCCGAGCTTGTGGCTCTGAATCTGTTCGCACTGTTGTGTTCCTCGCTTCATCCTTTCCCCCTGACGTTTTCCAGAAGCTAAGGCCGAAATTATTTTCCGCTTGCGATAACCATAACCTCTTGCTTCGCCCTATAGAAATAAACGTTTGCAGAAATCGTTTCATTACGCACTTCATTGCAGGTACAAGGGGGATACAATAGTAAAATCTTCAAAAGGCGGGTGATTATATTCCTGCTTTTATTTTCCATTTAACTTGAAAGACATCGCGAGAAAAAAAACAGTGGTGACATTTAAAACGTATAAGTAATTAGAAACCTCTAACAAAAAATAGTGAATAACTCCGAAATGGCTAATGTCGTGTAAAAATGTACTGGTTATAAGCTATGTATCTTCATAAGATATACATTTGAGATATAGCAAAATTTCGTCTATCGCTTAGCTTAAATAGCTGTATAAAACTGATTCACAATTAAAAGGATTTATAAGCTATCCATAAAAACTTCAGAGTAACATTATATTTGTTATACATATATACAATATCTTAACATGCGGTGCTTTAATCAAAATGGTTAGATACATTTCTGAGCGTATTGGAAATAAACATATATTTTCTATTTAAATAATTATAGTTTTGTTTGGGGAATTTTCTTTAAAATCTTCGTGTTGTATGTTAGGAAGCTGCTGAGAGTAAATAAAAAACTTTGTACGTATCCGATGTTTCATTTCTGAGTTTCGCATGTTAGTGATATTAAATAAACAAGTTAAACTTAAAGTTAAGATTTTCAGTTACATTGAAAATTATTATTGTGCAATTCAATATAATTTGAAATTCATAATATTGTTTGTAATGATTTGTTTTTAAAAGTGTAAATTTAATAAAATTTTGTTTCACAACACATCCGCTTAGCTAAGAGTTCGAAACACGTGCTACAGGTTTTCATTCTCCCATAATTGAAGAAAAATGGTAGGCCATGTTCAAAATGGTCAGTTTTCTTTCAGCAAGTTGGGTGGTGTGCGCACATGTGCCTAAATTAATGCAGCATTTGTTTTCAAACTGAAATTTTCGGCAAAAAGTAAAGAACTTCTATATAATTCTATAATTTGCCCTGTATATTACTTTCTTCTTCGCGATACATTTGTCTGAATACAAGAGTAAACAATCCCAATGGACTTCAGCAACATTTATAATTTAGGGGGAATGGGACATAAGTAAACTACGGTATTATTGAAGGCATCACCGTATTGCACGTACATATTTAAGGATTTTTGTGTATAGTGAAAACGCAATGCTGCATCATGTAATACTTTTCACAACATTCTTCCTGCAGTACTTTCAAACTATTTTACCCTGCCAACAATGCATTTCTAGCTGCCCCGACGAATGTAGGTATAACTCAGGTAAATAATGCCACAGGGTTGCATACATTAAGACAAAACCAAGTTAACGTACGGATGGATGCTGCCAATTTGCAGTTACTGGAATTTCATCACAGACTGTATTTCAAATTATACCTACAGCTTGGGAAAAATTGCCTTTTTGCTTTTTTATGTGAGCTCGTGCACAAATACAAACGAGGATTTCGTGTTAATAAACCAAATGCGATTCCCAAAGCTATAAGTATGCAAATCCGAGAAGATTATGCATTGATTTCCTGGTATTAATTGCGGCGTGGACAGCTGTGGATCTTTTCCCACGTATTAGCTTATAGAGAAAATTTTGTGATGGTGTAGGGAAATCACTATTGGAGTTAAACAGCTTTATTTGTTCGATATTGGCTTTGTGGCCATTTATTGCATATCAGATATGTATTTCTGGGGCTGGAAGTTAACTTTAGGTCATCTGTTTGTTATTTTCGTATTGGAAGCTAAACTAAACAAAAAATTCTCTCAAGGAAATCGTCATTGAAATATAAGACTGGAAAAAATCATGCTATCGGAGTATAAAGAACTACTATTACTCTAATGCTTTATTCAGGATAAGTTACTGTTGCATAAAAGATAAAGTTTGTCCCGTGCACTAAGGATTCAGATACAATTTCATGTCCCATTCCAAGTTGTGTGTATTAAAAGGCACAGACACGAAAAATCTGTTTCGAAACCGATATTACCTTTACTGATTTCGGAGTATCTTTTGGTTTTGTGAATGGATGCATTATATTGTGTGTAATGGAAAACTAAGATATCCATTATATAATAATTAGCAGTCTATTAAAATGAAAGTTCTTACTGAAGTATAGAGCTGTACTACATACAGAAGCTTCACCACGATATATGGTAACAATATCAGACAAGCACAATAGCTCCGCTCTGAAACATGTGGAACCGAATTAAAGTTCAGCAGTATGAGTATATCACTTTGTTTTCTCAGTTGTGTGCTCTTGTTTTTTGCTCCATCAAATGCTGTCAAAATAGAACCATTCTGATAAGGGTACATTATTGCCCAAGTACTTGTGTTCTAAGATTATTAAGCAGGGTAAGAGGTGTGGTTTTACCATATCCAAGAAAGCGATCTCCTGTACACTCAGAAAAAAAGTAAGGTCGCATCAGAATTTATTCCAAAGGGCAAGAAACAGTGAAATCCTCGACCGACCACCAGTCCCAATCCGGAGAATATTTGGAAGGTGGAAGCCCATGCCTCTGAAAATCAGAGCATCATTTCGCTGTAATTAGGGATCTCTGTTACTCCTGTGAACACCATAATCAACCAGGATTTGAATACACAAAAGTGCCATAAGAACCGGGGATATAAGCTGTTGCCTAAACACATTGCAGAACGTGCCACTCACAGCAGAAAGCTGTATGAACGATACCTAGCTGGTGAAAAGTGGATGTTTGTTGCCTTTGTAGATGAGACATGTTTATCTATGTGACTGCAACAAACCCTATCGGTCGCCTATCTATTACTGACTAAGGGGAGAAAAAAAATTTAAAGTTGTTATAAGGAAGCTAACGAAAATTTCCCCAGTGGTTTCATGGTAATAACAACGTACAGTTACAATAGCAAATTAGCCATTCGTCGTGTACATAAAAACGTGAAATAAACTTGGAATAATGTCAGACTAACGTCCTGATACCAATTTTCCATACAGAACTCCCTGCTGCCTGTGGTACAGATGTAAATAAAGTCAGGTTGCATCAGGATAAGGCATCAAGGTATACGTCTGCTTAAACGTACACATTTTTGGAGAACATAGAGAGAAAAATGGGAATACATTTCTTACCCTTCAGCGATATCCATGCAAAGCCATCTGATGCATCACTGATGGAGTTTTGTGCATTTGGGTTATTACTGACAAGAACCCTTGGAAGTAGACGGCCGCAAAATTTGGATGGACTCTGGAAAGCTGCCAGGAGGAATGGAATAAACTGGATATCCCTGTTTTCATAGAAACTTGCTGCAGTGGCAGTTGTGCTCCAGATTGATAGCTCAAGCTAAAGGCTGCCAGATAGAACATCACAGCTTGTGGGGGAGTGGTTTTTTATAAGTAAGGAAGTCTTAAGTTTGTTACCACAGATTGCGAACAACCCTGTGACTCAGTGTGCTTATGTATTTTGGTTACTAAACTAATGACTCATGACTTCCTTAGTATTTTCCTGGACGAATATCGCGTTCCCTTATGTGACATTCCGTAATGAGTACAGTTTTAACAAATAATCCATTTTTCAACTAGCCTTGAATGTCTACGCTACAGACATAATTAATAAACACACCGCTTCCGCTTACTATTTTGTGAGATTCATTATCTGCCTGTATACGCCATGAGTGATCAGTGGCCAACGTTTCAAATTTCCAGTCACATTCTTAGAAAAATTTGCCTGATAAAGAATTTCATTACCCCTTCTGTGGCTAATGAAAAATCTCACTTGTAGGAACACTTGTGTTTTAAAGTTGCAACAGTTTCAGACGACGTCTGATTTCTCGTTGTGGAACCTCGTTTTAGGACACGGTGACAATGTCGTTTCGAATTCCTCTTAGAAATATAGCCAGGTAGTGAAAATGAAAATTCAGAGCTCTATTTCTCCTTAGCAAAAACCGTCCTGCTTCTGCAGCAAATGCGCTTTAGTACACAGTACGTAGCGATAATTTCCCATGAGTAAGCATCAGGATGCCTTTCTCAACGACATTCGACGTGTGCATCAGCAAGTAGCTTTAAATTTCGCCTTATCTGTGATCTCATATCTTGGTTACTTGTCGAGACTGATTTATGGTGGCAAAAGCATACTGAATCTTAACTTACTGCTTCATAAAATTCTCAAAGTGTGGAGCGATGACTCTTGATGAGGACCCAGGCGTGAGAATAAAAATCTTTAGTAATTCTTAAAGACGCAATAGGTATGTTGGAAATGTGCACAGTAGACTGCTTCCACAGATGATGTAAGGGCTACATCCGAAATCGGTCATGGAGTAATAGTTTCTAAAGTCCGAGTAGTATCTCGTATTAATACGAGTTAAATCGTCGAACTATATGCTGCACTATAATCTCTTTTTCCAGTTTAGGAACATAATTGTCTTTCCGAAATACACTAAAGATCAAAAGTATTTTTATATTGCTGGTTTTGTTAAACACCATTATAGCACAGCAAGCTATAACAACCTAATACCCTATTATCTATCCTAATATTATGTAAGGTAAAATGCATAAAACTGCTCTATAATATATTTTCATACTACGTTTCTTTAAGGAAGAATAATACATTATTTTAATATGCCTAAGGCTTGACAAACTTTACGGGCATACTCAACATACAGTGGCTTTGGAACATAAGTGTGCATGTAATTCACAGTGGCTCACACTTAAGCTAACTGCGTAAGTATTGGTTGCCCAGTTTGAATTCACGCCCTCGAAAATATGAGATTTAACGATTTGATCCTTACATATTACAGGATATCAACAATTATAGGAGCTGTAAACGTTAACACAACCATAATTAATATAAAGATAATTTACAAAATCAAACTGAAGTACCTTTATTTGTTGGATATCGTGAAGTGATCGTCACCTAGTATGCGGAAACTACATGTCTGAATTCCGTAGTTTTATAATGTCAACAACACTTACTGCCTCAGCGTCGGAACGTACCATCAACTTACATCACGCCACAGTCAAACTCTTCACAGTATCGGAGATTCAAAGAGGAACGTGAGATGAATGTGAGATTTTGTTAGGTTGCATGGTATATTTCATTATAATGTTATACTCGATGTGTAAACAGTCATCCATAACAACGTTGCATGTAAGCACACTAGATACCTACCAAATAAGACAATTACTCATACGACCATATGCGATGACTTCAATAGCCTTGAATATTGTAGGTATATAAGTACTCGTAACTCAATTAAAATGATTCAAGGAAATTAAAGAAATAGGAATATCTCAATATATTTTTCTCTACGTACAGCTAAACCAGATTTAATGGTAAGTTACCGCGTTTTATGGGAAGCATTATTCAAGTCATACGCAGTCGTAAACTTTCGCGGCAGGGTTCCGAATTATAACTAGTGAATTCTTCCGGGCTAATAAGCTGTGGTCTCTTGGAGTTTTCACATCCAGACGTTTCGTCCACATCTGCGGTGAACATATTCAGTGGCATAGCCTTAATCTTCTGGGCTAAGGTTCAGTCGCAATTGGCTCGTTGGCAGCAACAGCAGCCTTTGATTGGGAGGTGAGGGTTGCAGAAGATCATGCTGACCGCCTCCCTGTCTTTTGCCTGCTCAGGGAGTTTTTCCCTCTACTAGGCCCTGATGGTTATTATATGGAGTCGGTATTTAGGGATATATAAGGGGTGAAGTTTCTTTTTCTTTCTTTCCTCCTTTCTGTTGGTTTGCTAATGGAGGTGTGAGTGTTGCTTTGGATTTCCTAGCAAAATTCTAGGTCGTTTGTAGGTTTCTCCGGGCTCTAGGTCGTACTATCCAAGTTCCCGGATAATTTGGTTGAAGCTGGGGGAAGCTGGTTGAAGAATGGTTTGGATAGGTTGTGGATGTAGTCCTTGACGGAGGGAAAGTGTAGGTCTTTTTTGGGTGGTTGCATTTGGGATGTATCAGGGGAGTTTGTTGCTATGTGTAAATAGTGGGACTGAGAGTTTCTAGCTGACGGAGATTTGCGTGCGACAGTTCCCATACTTGACAGGCGTAGGTGCATACTGGTCGGAGAACTTACTTGAATAGGAGCGGTTTGTTTTGAGGGACATGACTTTCTGTTATAAAATGGATATAACATCGCCATCCTCTTGCTGCCTCCGGTATTCCCTCCATGTCAGCTTTAAGTCCAGAATGAGACCCAGGTATTTTAGGGACGTGGTCTACGACACATCCACCCCTCTAGGCGGACAGGTAAAACATCCGCCGGAATACAGCGGCTGAAGATGATTGCTTGGCTCTTCTGGGGGTGGATGCGTAAACGCCATCGGTTGAACCAGGTGGTTAGCAGGTCCCCATAGTGTTGGATGTGTTTATCTGACAGTTCCTGGCTGGAGGATGACGTCTTTGCAGTATCGTCTGCAAATAAATATATCAAGCAGCATGGTAAAGTGGAAACGGCATTGATGTAAAGGAGAAAGAGTGTGTGTTCCAGGACACAGCCTTGGGATACCCCAGCACATATGGGATGGGAGGAAATTGCAACCTCCTAGGCAACGGAGAAGGTTCTGTTTCTTAGTTAGGGCCGTATAAGATGGATTAATACGGGTGAAACTTGATAGATGAGAAAGCGGAAGAGCAGATCGTCATGCCATGGTCAGTGTTTATACGCAAACTGATCGCACGGTATCGTTTAGGCTGGACTGGTTGATTTGGTTAGTCTGTTGTGCGGCATTTGGCCTCTCCAGCAATATCAGAATTAGAAATAGCAAAATGTCACTTTTTAACAATATAGACGATGTGATAACCCATGTGGCCAATATCTAGCCTAACGTAACTTTAAAACGCAGTAAAAGGGCAAGAAAATAAGAAAAAAATATGAAAATACCTGAATTATTATATTGTTGTAAAATAACTTACCACTCGAGAGTTTTCTAACACCACTGATTTTCAGGATATGCTGTAAACAAACTAATAAAGAACCTTGTATAATAATGACGAAATCCTTAATAGAAATGAATGATTGCATTCTAAAGCTTGCTTACTTAAAAGTTGTCTCCTCTTGCTCTGATGTCTCCTTTGCACTCTCTGGGCATCCTTTCCTTCATAGGTTCGTCAGAAATGTTCCAACATTCCTTTAGTAAATGGTTCCAGGATGCTAGTAAAGGGTTAAATATTTAACTCGCATCCAAATTATGTCAAAGAGACTCAATTGAGCTGCTAGGGCTGTTAAGTCCGCTCTTCGAGGGGACCGTATACCATTTTTCAGTTCGTTCTTTGCTTTTAATCTCTCAGCATACTTTCAGCATAGTAGAGGTATGTGTTTAGGGTTGTCATTTTGTTGGAGTATAAAATTTCGCCAATTGACGCACATGGTTCGGCATTAAGTGTAGAATAGGTGGAGCAAGGGGAAAGACAAAGTAGGGATAAGAGGTAGGCTAGTAGGTAAGTAGGTAAGCAATAGGAAGAGTTGAATGAGGGTGAAAAACGTTTGTATAATAACACCTTTAACAGACAGGAAATTTAACAATAATAACAAAAATCATAGTAATAAGAATAATAACAATAGGTAAGGAAGTTATGGATTAAACGCCTGAGAGCTTTCAGATATATGAATTAGACTCCTCTGAGTTGCAGTTAATGTTGCAGAAATAGTTGAGGCGAGTGTAACCTAAATGGTTAGGCTGACAAAAAACAAGTGCAGTAAGTAGATGTGTTTTACGAAGTTTTTTTATCTTCAGCTTGTTTCACCTTTATGCAATAATAATTAATAAAAACTGCAAATATTGCCATTTGATTATTCGTGCTCTGATAGCACTAGATCAGATTACCAACCGACTCAAATTATATCAGATGTTTACTCTCCCTGTTGTTAGGACTTGCACCACCAGGATTTATAAGCGGGTGCCTGGATCAGGCGCCTGTCGGGGAGCATAGACTATGGATCAGAGAGAACAACAAGGATGGGTGGTCAGCCCGAAGCCTGTATATATAAAACACTTCATCACTTCATAGTGTTTTGCTTAAAATGCGGAAAAGTTAAAATGACAGCAATGAATATATATGAAATTATAATGCCACAAAGTTCTTTTGACATAAATTGCGTATATTAAAATGAACAACATTGCCTTGTTGTATGCTTTATTCTACGTATTTCTTAATGTTTTCCAGTCACATTAAATGTAACGAGTGAAGAGACAATCACAGGTTGTTAAGATGTCCACTTTGTTGGTATATTAATACCTCACTTATGACATTTTAATCATTTTCAGACGGTCAGAGAAATGAAAAGAAAGCCTGCATGTAAAAGTTTGTTTAAGGAAATTTAGGGCTTGCATACCCAAAAGATTGCCCATGACTGCATTTATTCGTCCATGACTTTTAGAGTTAGGCTGTTCACTTACAGACAGACGAACACTTATGTGTGTGAATGCAGGTAACATGTGTTTCCAGTGAATCACAGATGTAGAATGTTTGCTAAATATTTGTCCTTAATTACATAAGTTATATACAAAGTGATAAACACGTTTTAACTCTTGTAGATGTAGTACCCAAATGCTTATAATTGATGATGGTATCAATGATAATCCAATTTTAGACAGTCAGTAGAGTTGAAAGTTTCCCTGTGTCTGATGTAACATTTAGCTAAGAGGAATGCAAATTCTGGGAGGGGAGGTGCACTAAGTCGCGCTGTGGGAGGGTTATCATTAATCACTCTCTGGGGAGTGGCACATCGACCTGATGGATGCGTCCGACAGGAAGAATTGTTTAATGCGAGAAGGCATGGAAAGTAATCGAATTATTTTTACAATCAAACGATTCTTCATCTTCGCTTCGCTGTTTTTCAAATCAATTCATTGGTAAAATCCTCCAATGAAAACCCGGCGTTATTGGAGACTAGTCTAATGAATTCTCATCGATAAACTTCTACAAACTGGATTTGTGTTTGAAATATAAGATTGTGAGTGAATTAAATTCCTGAAAGTAATTAAATTTAAGATGTTAGTTAGGCAATACTGCATATGCCTAGTGGAAGACAAAGTATTCTGAAATTGATATGGATCTGCTATTAAGCAAGGAAATATGTGAAAGTAAGCATGCTATAAAGAGGTCGATTGCAAACAAAGTGTGACGTGTGGTGAAATATTTTCAATTTTGGTTTTAAATTTGCATTTTGAACTTCTCTTTCAAAAATTGATTTCAGAGAATATATAAATTACAAAGCACTGTAAAGTATAAATTACAATAATCTTCAAGTATGCACTTATTTACTATTTAAGTAAACATTTTTCGTGACACAGATCATCATCAACATCCACTAAGCCTTTTAAGGCTTATTCCAGCATCATAGTTTTTCAATCAAAATGTTGAATCCATCTTTTCTTCGCTTACCAACATTCCTTCGGCTTATAATTCAATATAATGCATACAAAATGGTAGGTGTTTGAGAGCAATTGATCTTCAGCTGGAGATGGGATGAAATCACATTCCGGAAACGTTTCTTCCACGTACCTTAATGTTTAAGTGATGGCATTTAAATGATGCGATACAATGTAGCGGGTATCTGGTTGTAACGCGGTTTGCGTTACGGACGTCTGCGTGATGCTGTTCCTATCGTCGCCCTCTCTCCGGTCCTTTTGTGTGAGACTGGATGCTGATGAAACTCCTAGGATGTGTGTAGGTTACAGGAAGTGTATGCCATACCTAACACGCCTATACGCATCTGGTTTCTGCTGTAAAACTGAAGCTAGTGACATTCCTCTTTCTCGGCGTCCCTGTCTTTTCTAGCTTGGAAAATACTACCTTTAAACCTTATTGGTTCCTATATTTACGCAGTTCTGTCGTCCAGCTATACTACGCTAGCATTCAAACTCAGTTTAAATGCCAGGACATTGAAAAGTAACAGTCATTTCAAAAGTGTTTGTGCGTTCGTGTACTTTTAGCACGATTCCTGATTTACCACAGTATGCGTGCCTTTCGTAGTTGGTGGACTTAAACAGAAATTTAGCATTACTCTTTTAAAATTGTACAATCTGCTCGGAGAAGTGTGCATTGCTTCACATTACTTCCTTATTTACATATGATTGACATAAAGACATGATATTATCACCCTCAACATTACATGTAATACCTATGCATGTTATATTTATATATGTATATATATATATGTATATATATATATGATGTGTCGTATAAGTATTATTGCGTATGTGACCTGACTGCCCGGATTGGGTATTGCGCAAGAGTGGAGGGGATAAGCCAGTTAGCATAGCGTTACCACGCCGAGTTAGCGTGGGGTTCAGTCAGTCGAGGCTAGTTACTGTTCGAGGCAAGTTGTTAGTGTGTGCGCGCTACCCATACCAACAGTATGGCGTCCTCACCGACAGATAAGGAAGCAAGGAGGTAATGTAATCCCCTTTTATTAATAAATGTAGTTGCCATCCACTTCCCTTTTAATGTAAATTATTATAGTAGATAGATCCCTTCCCTCATCCACACCATGGGATAATATTTCTGTTAGGAACTTTCTAATATTTTTTATAATTTTTCTCAGCTGCGTCCCCCGTCTGACCTCGTAAATGTGAATTATTAACTTTAAGATCCTCGGTAACCTCATCGCTCTACCCCCCATTGAGCTAGTTTGTTAAGAGGTCACGACAATATGTAAAAGTAAGCACGCTATAAAGAGGTCGGTTGCAAACAGAAAGTACGATATCTGGTAAAATATTTTCAATTTTGGTTTTAAATTTGCATTTTGAGCTTCTCTTTCAAAAATTGATTTGAATTCAGAGAATATATAAATTACAAAGCACTGTAAGTTATAAACTTACATAATCTTCAAGTATGCACTTATTTACCATTTAAGTAAACATTTTTTCTGACACAGATCATCAACATCCAGTAAGCCTTTTAAGGCTTATTCCAGCATCATAGCTTTTCAATCAAAATGTTAATCAATCTTTTCTTCGCTTACCAACATTCCTTTCACCTTTCGGCTTATAATCCAATATACTGAGTATAGTATGGTAAGTGTGCCAGAGCAATTGATCTTCAGCTGGAGATGTGATGAAATCACATTCCGAATACGTTTCTTCCACGTACCTTAATGTTTAAGTGATGGCGTTTAAAGGATGCAATACAATGTAGCGGGTATCTGGTTGTAACGCGGTTTGGAAAGTACTACCTTTAAATCTTATTGGTTCCTATATTTACGCAGTTCTGTCGTCCAGCTATACTACGCTAGCATTCAAACTCAGTTTAAATGCCAGGACATTGAAAAGTAACAGTCATTTCAAAAGCGTTTGTGCGTTCGTGTACTTTTAGCACGATTCCTGATTTACTACAGTATGCGTGCCTTTCGTAGTTGGACTTAAACAGAAATTTAACATTACTCTTTTAAAATTGTACAATCTGCTCGGACAAGTGTGCATTGCTTCACATTACTTTCTTATTTATATATAATTGACATAAAGACATGATATTATCACCCTCAATATTACATGTAATACCTATGAATGTTTTATATATATATATATATATATACGTTACTCATTCTTATGACAATAGATTCTACTGTTTATACTGCTAATCCGTGAGAAACAAATATGTGCAAGATGTATTATTACATAGGGAGGGGGGTTGGTACTGTCTTAACAGCAAGTGTAAAACTTATCACTTTTAATAACGTTTATTATTATTATTATCATTATTATATGGAAGATATAGTATTATGGCTGGAGTTGAATAAAAATATGTAGAGTACAGAACGGGATGTAAAAAGGATAAATATCATGTCGTAAATATGAAAACAAGAAGGGAAGAAACAGAAAACCCTTTGTTTCATGTAAATAATTATATGTTATATTCAAACAAGCAGTTCGTTTCAAGAAAGTAGATGTGTTATACTTTGGGAGCTGTTCACAGATTCTTTCCTTCTATAGTTCTTTTATTAATATTTTAACATGACCTTTTTATTTTAACTTGCACTAACATGTAGGTTATTATTACTGTTATTAGTATTATTATTCTAGCTCCGTTTAACTATTAATATCATTTTCACTAAGGTTACAGATTCACTCTTCGTCTTTCATTTCCGAAGATATATGCACCTATAGTAGAGCTGACCATGCGACTACATTCGTATATTTATATTCAACATATTTAAGCAGTTCATTTTATTCTTGTCATCGAAAAATTACGCGATTGTGTGGACCTGTGAGAAATGTTGGACTCGGAATACTAACGTTGTGATAAATTTCAATTCACTTATTGCTTAACAAGTCATACATAATGTTTCCACCTCTTATTATAATCAAAATAAAGTTCAGGAAAACGTTTCCTCGTATATATGCAAGTACACTCAGTAATGAATCAAATTATAAAACACAATAAGCCTTAATGTCGCTATAGAAGTTCTATTGACGAAATAGGTTTATGAAATGTTACTTAGGCTAATGAAAACATGCCAAAAGCTCATGGAATGATAGATAAGAACTCTCCTGATGTTAGTTCATATAAATATTTGTCTGGTCAGGTCAGAAATTCACGGATTGCACCCCTCCTTCTCTCTCTCTTTTGATATATTATTTTATTGCCTTCTATGTTGCTTAAATTTGAGGAATTGCTTTTAAGCAATTGCTCTACAAAAATAAAAAAGCTCATTAAATACTAAGTTCCACGACCCTCTCCAACAGACATTAGGACTAAACCCAAATTCCGAATATCTGCTTGGAAGCTCACAGTAACTGCCAGTGTTGACTGCCACACAAACACGTGTTAGATGTAGTAAAGAACTTTGAAATTGCTTCCCAAATCTTTATGATGGCCTTTAGCAGTGTTCTTCTATCCCCTTCCTCGCATTCAATTAAACTAATGGCTCTATGAGAACTTGGAGGATTTCCAGCGTTGATTTTTCAGCTGTGTAACAGGTTAAGGGGTAACTGTTTGTGTCACTTGAGCAGTCTCGCATGGGTCTTTAGGAACGTTCCATTCGAGAACAAATGGCATACAGTAAAGAGTGTACGTAGGATGTAGGACATAATTACCGGAAGGGGACACCTAGCCGCTGCGGCCAACTAGATCTATTGTGGCTACACCCCCTTCCGAGAGGCAGGGATGAAATGAAGGAGCCGCAGGACGTCTCAGGTCGTAGGCAGACAAGATCCCAGAGACGCACGGAAGTCCCTATCATTTGTAGTTCAAAACACCCGCACTCTGCCAGTAGACGCGTGGTCCCGTGAGAGGGCGACAAAGCGGCCCTTGCAGGCAGACCAAGGCGGGGAGAAATATTTCCAAAGCACAGCAACCGGCATGATGGTTAGGCATATCTGGTCATTACTAGACCCACTACGGAACCCAGAGACACTGCCTGAAAGACAAATCACAGGAAATGAGGGAAAGGAGAAATCGTGATAGAATACACTACCCCAGCCTTCGCTTAGGAAACCTGAGAAAAACCACGAAAAACCTCATGGTCAGAGTGGGCGTCACCGGAAATCGAACCCGGGACAAGAGTGTACGACAAATAGCGTGAGACCGTGGCCAAATAACAGTTTAGTTGTCAAGTAAGCCTACCTAATTAATCTCAAAACATTTAGACGTACACATTAGGACTAGTTTACGAATAAAGTCCAATGAACAATATGTATGAAACCATAATAATTACTGGATATAGCAATAATAGATTTCTACTAATTTTACATTAGCTAAAAAAGGCTACTGCATCGAAAGATTTGATGTCTGAATTATAGGAAAACGCTTAAGTACAGAAACAAAGGCACCATTTTCAATTAACAGAATACAGAAGTAAATGCTTCGGAAGCAAAAACAAAAACGTAAAGTATTTATATGTGAAATTATTCTGCAAAGCTTTTCGCAAAGGTAATTCCGTTTATTGGGGGAAATTTAATCCTAAGTGAAAAACTTACTTTTCCAGAAAAGAAAGTCCTTCCGTGTGAATACATAGATAAAAAATTACATTGAGTTTTATTTATGGACGCTCTTTTACCAACTATGGTTCTTAGCGTCCCATTCTATATTGGGCGCGAAAGACCGGAAATGTTGCTCAGAGGCCTCTTATCAGGCTTGAAGTTCTTTTACGTGCCGTAAATCTACGACACGGGACCAACGGCTTTACTTCCCTTCCAAAGGAAGCCATGCTAAGTATTTTTACGCCCGAAAAAATCCATCGCCCTCCGCCGGGTTTGAACCCGCGACCTCGGGAACTAGAGGCTAGCACGGTACCACTAGTCCACGGAGGACGACATGAATACATAGAGTATAGGGTAAACAACGAATGGGGACATCTCGCACAATGCTACATACGGGACATTTATTGCGGCTACCACTCCCAGGAGGAACAGATGAAGCAACCACAGGGGGATACAGTTCACAGGCCACAGATGCGCGGAAGTACCTGGTTCGAAGACCCGTCCCACTACTGGAGTTTCTCAGAGACGGCGATGAACGACCTGTCCACCAAGCAGCACTCTAGTGACCACGGAGAATAACTTTTCCTTTGAGCAATTATCCGCGCCATCTGTCCAGCACCACCATACGCCACGAAGTCTTGACCTACACATGGAAGATGAGAAGGAAACGGAATTAAAGGGAAGCGTGGAAAGGAAATTGTTAGTTGAGAAACCACCCTAACATTCGCCTACCGACTAGGGGAACCCACGAAAAATCCAAAGTCAAAGTGAGCGGTCGACGGGAATCAAACCCAGGACATTCCGAATACGAGCCACACACGTTATAGTGGCCATTTTGCTGGCTATGTCAAAACTCTGTTTTAATTTTATATAAAAATTAATTAATGCCATACAAAACCTACTAATCAAAAGGACATCCACACAGAAGATTTGCAGCATCATTCTCTTACCAAAAAGTATTTTATTATGAATGTGTTTTAACACACAGTGCTTTTCACCTTATACTAAACCCTTTCAAAACATTTCCTAAAATACCTGTTTATCAGGCATTATTATTTCATATATAGGTGTGTGAGTGATAATACGGGTTTTAAGGTTTCATATACATTTATATTAATCTGTATTTAAGCATATACAGGGTGGAACATTTAAGCTGAGACTGTACAGTATGTCCAAAACTAAACATTGCAGAAAGGAATGTCTTGAATAAAAGTTGCTTGATATTATGGTGGAAAGTAAATGTCATTAGTTATATTTTATTTGGAGGGTGTTATAATGGTCATTTTAGGGTCAATTTAATATGACCCTAATGGTAGGTTACCATTTAAAGAAAGTAAATTGACCTTAAAATTACCATATCCTGTTTTAAACAGGAAATAAACAGAAATTCCGTTTACTCTATATATCTCATAGCAATAATAACGAATTTATTTATAGCTATCAATTTAATTTCTGATATAACCATATTAACTGCTAATCCAGATTCTCAGGTTAATCAGAATGGTTTTCTTGTGCAGTTAAGTTAACAATTTATTCATTAATCTAAAACTTTTAAAACGCTACTTATGTATGGTAATTTTTATTAAGATCAAATTTATTAGCTATTAACCATGAATGGATTTGAAATAACTGAAGCAGTTTAACAATTTGTTGCCCTTGGATGCATAATACACCTACATAGTGTTAAAGCGCCATGTCAAGATTATTATTTTCCCTTTGAGTCAGACCGTATACTTAAAATAAAATCTGAGTAGCAGAAGACAACTTTGCAACAGTGTTGTAAATAGCACAAGCAATAGCTGGGTTGGAATAGTGAGATTACTTTTTAAGAAAGCGAACATGGGGCTCCTTTGTGTTACTGAAAGAAAGAAGCACAGAAGGAAAGGAAAAAGAAGTAGGAGGAACCAACAAACTAGTTATGTTAGGGGTGTGGTTGAGCAAGATGGGAAAGCTTTTAATAATATTAGTAGTGAAGCTAGAAACATTAATTATGACCATAATTGAACAGTTGAACCACAGTTTGAGCTAAATTATCCTCTAGAGCCAACAGGTCAAAGAAGGCCCGCTAACGCGTATATCCTTTAGTTCACAACTGAAGCCGAGTACTTTAATAGAAAGAGTTAGAACAAACAAGAGAATTTATGTAAACTGAAGAGGCGAACAAATGCATACACAAAGAGTGCACAATGAATTACGCAACTAAAATTGTTAGTAAACTCAGTCCCCCAAAAAATTAAGTGTTGAGATTTCACCGGAAATACATTCAGGCCCCTGAATAAAAGGAAGAAGGTCGTACGCGGAAAAATGTCTCGTGTGTGCGTGTTTGTGTGGAATGATAAATACTTCCTAATTGCATAAAAGCTCTTCATTTTTATTCTAAGCTTAGTTATTGGCTCAAAATGAGGTTTTACCATATATTTTAGGAATTAAAATTCGGCTGCAATGAAGGCTTCTAGCTGAACCACTTCAGAATTTACGCATATTTGCATTGTTAACTCGATAGTATTTCAAATACAACTGTATTATGAATTAATTTGTATGTATATATATATATATATATATATATATAAATTATTGCTAATGATACTATATAAGTAACCAGGGACAGAAAATACCACATAATATTGCAGGTCATTCCTACTTTCTTTTAAAGTCTACACAGCACTGTTAAGACATTAATATAACATTAATGTGAGGTAAATTAATTAGTGGTTAGTGTGTTCCATAAGTAATTCTGCATATATAACTTGATGTAGGAAGCTAGAGCTAAGAGTTATAAGTTCGACTAGTACTATATAATCCCACCGTAATCTAAAATACTCAAAGCGCGACCTTGATCTTGTTTTTCCTGGAATTTTCCTTAATCTGAAAGGAAAGCTAATTTTTCCGATACAAGCATTTCAGACCTTTTTGTGGGTTCATTTCGTCAGTTCTGTACCAATTGTTGATAATTGACGTGTTTTATAACAACCTAAACCTTCAAAGAGGGAACAAGAAATAATAGTAATAGTAATAATAATAATAATAATTAATAATAATATTAATAATAAAGTTTATGAGGATTCATGATACATAACCTTCAATTACATTTTTATGAATCCCTAGTTCTGATTGTGTCCTTGTGTTGCTCTAAGCTGAAGGACAGTCAGGATAGGAATAGGAATGTATAGGAATGAGCCACGTATTTCGTGGAGGTCCTGGTAAAGACATTAGACGGACTTGACTTGCCGCTCCAGTTCCCAATCATCTCCTTGAAATTGGTTTATGTCGAAGTCTAAAGGAGGGTTCACCATGGTAGCTCACCGCAGCATAACGTATGCATCTGGTCCTGTCAAGGAGAAAAGTATTTACGAGAAAAGCAAAAAGTAGTTTTCATTTGCGAGATACCTTTTTTTAACTCACTGTAGAAATCATTCTGCTATGAAACAAACATTATTGGAAGTGCTATAACCGGAGCTGGCAGTTCGCCTTTTTTGTGGGAGTAATACTAAAAATATGACAGACAGCATGTCTGTCTTAAACCACTATAGTTTATATGGCGTCTAAAATGGTTACTGCAAAAGCACACTTTTTCTTTCTACTTCATATTAATCGAAATAAACTTTGTAGAAACAGTTTAATTAAACAATTCGTTGCAGGTACAAAGGGGATACAAGAGGCTGAAATGTTAGTCAAATGTTTAAAAGCAGGTCGCAATATGCTGGCTTTAAAATGTCATATTCTTTCGGTGCAATCGCCGGAAAAATAAACTGAGTGGTGACAGTACTTCAAAAATGAAATGTGTCGCATAAAGTATTGAAAAAATAAAAGTAATAACAACGAATATTTCGGAAACAGCTATTGTCGCGCAAGAAGCCTTTATTCTTATGGTTTAAGTAGTATACAAAGTTGTATGTACAAAATTCACCCTGAATGAAGAGCACTAAACAAACAAAAATAAAAAAACAAAAACAAGGACTTCCTAGGCTACTTGTAGAACATTTAAAAAATATATTTTATTTTTAATAAAGTGTTAAAATGATATGTGGTATTTTAATCTAAATCGCTTGAATCATTGTTGAAAAAAGGCACCAAGCATTTTCCATGTAAAGGATGGTTTAGTGTGTGTAAATTTCCGTGCAAATCTTCGCTTACGTATCCTTGGAATATGTTGAACTCCAATATTGGTTGGTATTTAACCGAGTGTTTTTCTGAACCGCAGGGGAAAAGATTTAAAGTTGCAATAGACCAAGGGTTTAATTCGTGTATTAGCTTTAGAATGGATTCAGCATTATACTCGTATATTTTTATAAAGGATTTGGATTCCAAAATTGAAACATAACGTATGAATATTGACAGTAAGAGGGAAGAGGTATAGAAAAACAGAAAAACACATGGAGAATTTATTTTAAAATTCATAACAGGCAAATGGTAACGTGTAAAGCATCGTATGTATCTAAGTCTTCTTCTTCCAGCATGCTGCAACGGCTTTGCTGTTGGATTGAAGTAGAGGTTGGTCTCACTCCCAAGTTACACAGGGTTTAGCAACGCTGATTTAGAAATAGAGATTCTTATGCTTAAATCGGAATTAAAGGCTTGCTTAAACATTACTGCCGTAGCCTATAGACATTGAAACAAGCTGTTCCTTTCTATATCAGTAAAGGAATTTCATAAATACTTGTTGGATTTAGTAGCTCATTACTTCAGATCGTCCTGGTTACGTTACACTGAGCGTATGTTATGCCTCGAAGTTTAGCGGATGGAGTATATGCGGCATAAAATTTCCACTTTGAATTGCAGGAATTAGCGTGTTTCTCAGCAATTCAGCTAGTGAGAGAAATCCATACTTCTTACAATAAACACTGTAAATTAAAAAAAAAGACTTAAACATATGAAGTAATTAGATGAGAATTCTTCTTTATTAAATGAACAGGATATACCAAATTATATCTCACAAGTTATTGCTCATGCACAAATGTAAAAGTTCGTATATAACGGAGTACATAATTTCGAGTTTTAGTATCATAAATTGCCGATACCAAGGCTATGATTAACATTCATACTTAAAGCCACTATACCAGGTGAGACGCCTGCCCTTACCGATCCAGTTTTATGCAATCCCAATTCATACTCTAACATGAAAACCTCAGGCCCCATGGTATCTAAAGAAATTGTGTAATATGGATATGTTTGGTTTCATACTTAACAAGATGACTAATAAAGCAGATGCTATATTATCGCTTTTAATGCATTTGTAACACAAAGCTGACGTTAAGGAAACATTTTCACAGCTAAAAATGTGTACCGCCATAAGCACATACTCTCTGTTATGTTTTTTTTAAGGTTCCTCATATAAAATACCCTTAATTCTTCACCAGTTTAAAATTCTATAAGTGTTATTCAATCTCAAGCTGATTTATACATAATTTCGAGTGTGTACAGGCAAGCTGTTTCCTGCTTACGCAATAGCGAATGCTTAACTCCTCCCAGAACCCAATTCTACCAGCAAGACTAC
The DNA here is from genome assembly GCA_030765065.1 of Deroplatys truncata. Classification (NCBI taxonomy): domain Eukaryota; kingdom Metazoa; phylum Arthropoda; class Insecta; order Mantodea; family Mantidae; genus Deroplatys; species Deroplatys truncata. The sequence continues at coordinate 202,856,534 of CM060981.1, read as the reverse complement.
ATATTAACTTGATTAGCAAACTCTAGTGCTACTAGATAGCTCAGTTGGAAGAAGTGTATAGTCGTAGAACTTCTGTTTGCAGTAAAAGTGGTTCGAAGTCCTTGGGTGAGCTTATTTCTTTAATGTGTTGAAATATTCATAAATATTCTTGGTTTAAACTAATATTATGTTTCAGAATGATAAACCTTAAATCTATAGTAATAATAAAAATAGTATTGAAACAAAGTAAAGGATGATAAAGGAGCCATAAATAAAAAACATCATTTTTTGTTAACTCATGATACATTATCAAGAATAGGGTAATCACAAAAGCAATATAAACAATATATTGTATCAAAATATGTATGAAAATATGAAAAATAATATAAATTCATACTAGGTGAGCAAATAATTATTGATATTATTTATTTAGTATGGTATAAGAAACAATTGCGATTATTTACAAAGCACTGTCTTGCATCACACTTTCTACACGCAACACTTATTTTTCCTTTTGTCCTGATTGTGCAACTCTTGTGGGGCAGCTTCAACAACAATCAGTTCCAGAGGTAACTCACCAGAGGATGAAAAACACGTTATGGCCTCACTGTCATCGTCTTAATATCAAATTCCGCTCCAGACTTTAATAGCAATGCCAACGACACCATTTTTTCTGCCCTTGACATGAAGTTCTAAATTTATGACTATAAATTACTGTAAGCAAAGCATAGCGGTAATCAATGCCCATTTCCTATATATATTGTGAAAAGAAAGAATCTGAGGTTATCTACATCAGCATCCGAGGTCTTGACAATGTATCTCCAGGGATACATTGGTATGTAAGATAATTATTGTATGCTTATAAAAGCAACATACTAATGTATGATATAAAGAAATAAACATTCAAATGCAATTCCACAACTTATATAAGCAGTTCGAGTTAGATGTATTCCAAAAATATATTTAATTACCTGGAAAGCACATGGTTGATAATTTGAGCAGCCATTTGGATGTCTTCTTAGCTAGGGAGTTAAAATCGCATAAGGGGAGGGCAGCAAACTTTAGACAGTAGCCTTAGAGTGCCACATAGCCAGGGATGTGCATTTACGGTGCATTATTTCCTTGGTGGGAAATTAAAAATACTGTGTCTCTTATAGGATACATTGCCAATTTAAGCTTAATACTGTCTTAATTTGCAGTTAAGTTTATTCTGTAATAGTTTATTATTCTTAAGTTTATTTTTTGTGAATTACAGTTAGACAAGTGTTAAAACGCGGTAGTTGATGTTAATGGAATAAGGATTCTTCAAATTTGATCTCAGACAACAAGCAAATTACATATCACATAATGCTTAGTATGAAATTTGTTAGAGTTCTTCATGCAGTGCACAGAAATGTATTTCGTAATAAATACTACTTACCGTTGGTATGTTATGGTGGCCCTAAGAGGATCCTTTTGTAACAAACATCTACTTATTTAAAGTCACTAGTGATTACCAATGCTCGAACGAAGTAAGTGCTGAAACAGATATTCCTTTTGGTTAATACACACGTGAGTACGCTGTTGCATGGAAATTCCTACTCGGTGTAATATGGTGGGTGTGATGGATCTACAGGCCACTGTAATACGTTGCCAAAGGCCCTCTGGATCTTCTGACTCTTCTACATGAACTAGTTGGTGTTAAAAATGCCAGAAGAAGAGGTCCAGAGGTGTTAGAGAGGGTGATCTGGCTGATCAGGAGACTGATTCTTGACTGCCTATTCAATGACCAGGAATGCCAATTTAAATGATTTCAGACGATTATCACTGCACAGGGTCATCAACCTGTGCAGTGGAGCACCATCATGTTGAAACTATATAATTAATCGCTCTTCCAATGGCACTTTTTCTAGTAGCAAGGGGAGGTCAATATGGAGAAGTTCCAGATAGCGTGCTCCTGTTAAATTCCACTCGAAAAAAACTGGTCCAATAAGATGGTCGCCCTAGTTTCTGTACCAGTCAACACTCCCCACTGCTCTTGGAAAGCTTCCTCCCTTACCAGTGAGGCAATGCTAAAATAATGCATGTTGTGGCGATTTACTGTCCCATCGTTGTGAAATCTCGATTCATCCGAAAACAGGATTCTGGAGACGAACCCCATATCATTTGCCACTCTGCCCGGCATCCATTCACAGTACATCCAAGCTTGGAAATCTCTCCGTGGAGCGTTCGGTGTAGGTGCAAATGATATTGATGAAACTTATTGGCTCGCAATAATCGCACTACAGAACATTGCCTAATGTTTGAAAAACATAATATTTGAACACTAACATGCAGATTATTTCGTATGACATTCAAATTTCGCATTAACACCAGATACCACTGATGCGTCCCTCACAGGAGGCATCCTTGCAAGTGACGATGTTGTACGCAGACGTCTTTCAACATTCTTGGAAAGCTTTTGGTGTTGGTTGCCATCTATTTGGATATCTCCTGGTATAAATGCTGAGCTTGTTGCGCATTCGCACTCGCCTCTCCATAGATATACGCATAAGGAGCATATCAACGTACTCGTCTATTGAATACATAGCAAAGGACCGAATGTATACTGTCACAACTAATTACGCATGAGGAGTGAAGGCAGTCGACATTAAAAACTTCACCTTTACGGTTAATATTGATCAAAATGGCACAGTTTGTTTTTAAGTTATTATACTGATTCCATTACAAAATTTAAACAGCCAACAACTATTTAGATTATGATTTCGTTAAAACCTCGGAGATTCTAAAATTACGCAATTATGTAATCGATTTCCAAACTTATTGAAAAGATAGAAAAAAACCATGAACTACGCGAAGACTTGAAAACACGATAATGGTCACTAATCAGTACAATTCCAGCACAATTAGTACAGTGCAATAAAATATCAGTATAATTCCACTCACCCACTTGGGCGCTTAGTTGAGAGAACCTTCGCGATTAAACCTTAGCTCTTACCTGCCGGACGCTACGCAGGTACCACCTCGCTACTTTGCTTGTATCTTATAACCGTTTGAGTGTTTTAATTCTTTGTTGTGGATTTACCATGATTATTTAACTTGCATAAGTTATTATGCATGTTATTTCAGATGTATGTGTCGTAGTTTATGTCAAAATTGAAATAAACCTTTATTTAATAATCTTCGTGTCTTGAATGTACAGCGTCCATTTTGCATATAGACATGTCTCTAATTTATTTTGGCCTATTCTGCCTCTATTTTCAGCATTCCGCCAGTTTGTTTTACTTAAAAGGTTTTGATACTGAACATATAAGATTGGTCCATTTTATCAGGGGTTTTAATCATTTGAATACACCGTGAGGTAAAAGTTTGTAAAATCTTCTGGAATTGCGGAATCTGCTGTCAGTGAATGAGTCGTGCGTTTTTGAACTGTACTTTAGTGCGGAGTATCTTATGTCCCTTAAACTGCTTTTCCGCTGAATGTTGAGACTTCGTTTATCTAAAAACGCCAGTTAGTAACTTCGTAAGCAAAGAAAATTTAATTAAACCGCAATCGCTGCTTGAAGGAGGACTATCTTCCAAAATCGGTAGGCAGTGGGAGAATACTGTCATGCTTATCGCCACCAAATGCCGCAAAATTTGCCATTTTCCATTCAAAGTGGTTAGCGAGAATGTGGCAAATTGCCTGGTGATGTTTATTGAAATACTGACAGTAGTAGAGTAAATTATTCCAATCCTTCGTAAAAAGGATACAGATTCTACAGTTTCCTGAAGGAAAGTGAAACAGGATCGCATTAGTGTTGTGGAATAGAACTATTAACAGAAGAATTTTTATATCAAGTGCAAGAATATATAAATAAATTATACTGTTAAAAGCTCCTTTTGGACAATGTAGCGGCGTGTTGATACCCAGAAAACTAGCGTGGTGTGTAACACAAGTTGTATGACACGTACCTATTTACGCAGGACGTATGACGCACGTTAGATTACATATCTCTGTAAACGTTTTATAATCACAAAGGTTATTGTTTTGAAAAACCGTGGTTCCCTTAACACTGTTAAAGCTATATCTCATCTTGTATTGTTAAAAGCAATTTGTAATCTTGTAGCAGAATTATTGTCCTTCTGGAAACACGGAGAAGTTTTTAAGTGTGGTATATTTTTATATAAATATATTAAGCAATCAACCTTAAAGGCTTTAATTTTTATTATATCCCCCTCGTTTATATCTACCATATTAAAAGTGCCTTATTTGATATATATTAATTTGGGTGAACTTTTAAATCTCCTTTGTTGTTTTTAATATTTCGTTAACACGTGTTTGTCCTTTGACCTGAAGCTGAATAAAAAGAAGAAAGCCTAGTCATATTCATAAGGGTCACAAGCATATTCTTTGAAAGCAGACAAACATTTTTCATCTGAGATCCCTATCGTAAATTCAGAAAAATCTCTAAATGGACATCCTGATAAATGACAGGAACCGCCCCGTTTTCTGTTTATAGCCTATAAATCGAATCTATATGTCTAAACATGGGAATGTTATTTCAAATTTGAAATTCGAGCTTCTTCTATGCAATGTTATGTTGAAATGTTACATTTTCCGAATACTACCTTCAAAATGCGTTGAACTATAGCTCCAAGCTGCGAGTTCTATTTCAGCGGTGATTCTGCTCTAAAATAGTACAGAACATTTTTTACATTTTCGGCATTGCCTCATAAAGCTATATGTTACTTATGAAGTTGGTTGTTGGATAAAAAATGGCAGCCAATGTTCGGATAGCGGTATTCTCTAAAATATAATGATTCTATCATGCCTCTAACACGGTCAAATGCCGTGGTAGAAATGCCAACAAACAGCAGCCGACGCAACATGCAAATTTTTCCAACAGCTAAATGTAGCATAGTACAAAAGAGGTTGGTATTCCTATTTCTGCAAGATTGAAACTTATTTCCAAGATTTAGCTTAACCTGAAAACTTCTATGGAAGAAAATTGAGAACTAATATCAAGAAATATAATCATGGAGTTGTTGAAATAATATCGTTTATATATTATGGCCACTACTAAACAGTATCATATTAAGTTTTACCATTAATAATAGTAATGTTTATAGTACTCATACAATGACGATTAATGAAATAATAATAATGATAATAATAATAAAAAGAAGAAGAAGTAGAAGAATAAGAATAATAAGAAAAAGGTAAGCTGTACAGTTAAGAAAAAGGAAGAAATTTCAAATAATATAAAAGTATAAAAAATATTATATTACTATTATTTAAAATATCCTGTATATTATTAAATGCATGGATAATGATGACATTGTTTATACCGCACCTTTTCATTTAAATGTATTGCTGTACTTCCCTTCCGATGTGTTACAACAGCTCAGAAAGTAACAAATAAAATAAATGCGTTCGGATATCACAGCCATCGTGTCTAACAGTACGAAAAATGAGTAAACGGAACACACCTTGTTCTTTTTATTCTTATTTGTTTATTCGTTGAATTAGCCCTTAGATATATTTCTACATCAGGTAATTGATTAAGTATATGCCAATGAGAATATTAATTGTGAAGTGTGCGAAATGTGCACGGAATTAAATAATGGATGAACATAAGCTGAACACAGACTAGTATAAGCAAATATTTTTTTTTAAAAAAATGCATGTTATAAAAGTCAAATACTCCGTTACCATACATTTTTCCACAACACAAAGTCAAAATACTTTGGGGAAATACTTCCAGGTATTGCCAATGTTATTATAAAGCTTTTTCTTCATTCCTTTCTTCCTACCTTTTTAGGAAGCTCCTTAGAAACTTTTTACAGAAATCAAGCATTTAAAACGTTCATTATTGAAGAATCAGCTTGGTTTTTGTTCATCCTAGTTCAACTGAGCCCGCCTGCAAATGGAATTTATGGCCTGTTCTTCGGCATGGTTTTCTAGTTAGAAAACGAAACATAGTAATGGTACCTTAGTATGGAGGAAAATTAGACTCCAAAGTGTTATAATAAAGTATAAAATATGATGTTGATCGATCATGTATAGCACACACCTATACTTTGACGCGCATTCGTTATCAAGACAAACATGAAATGCTGGAAAATAGGGTACGTGCGTGTGCGTGTGTGTGTATATGTGTGCGCGCGCGCACGCCCGCTACGGCATGTTGTCCTTCTTAACCCCAAATCACCGTTTCTCATTTCATAAAGTATAACTCAAACAATACATCTCTAATTTTTGTGACTGCAGGCTACTTTGGGAAAATGCCTTTCACTGATTACACTATAATTCCGTGACTAATTTTAAGAACATGGAAAGCTAATTAAACAAATTCTAAGGGGAACGCCTACCCCATAATAAGTAAAGTGGAAACAATCAGCAAACAACAGTGACAGAAAAGCAAATACAACAGGTACACTATCCCTCATCCATGTTATATAGCGAAGAGCTCGCGCCACAAAACACAGGTTTTTGTTTTTTGGCTTTCAGGATTATTACACAAATAAAAACTTTCGCCCTCATAATGATTCACGCACTCAAACACATACACAGATACTGTTCATAGATGCATTGAAATGATAATTGCGAGAGAACATTTAGGAAGAATATGTTTCAGTCCTAAATTAAGGGTAGTTTCTCGACATTTGTCGAGGAAAAGCTAAAAAAAAAGGACGGTCATGGCGGTATTAAAACCGTAAAACTCGGTCCGAAGTCCGTACCTTAACGACCTCGGCCAAACGTACCTGATGATTAAATGTAATTCCAGCATTTTAATTTTTCAATAATTGTTGAAACTCAGTTCAGAAGGAATTAAAATATGTACTTAAATACTTGCTGTATATTCTCTGATTAAATATCTATGTGACAATGGATAATTGGTATTGATATTTTTTTAACTTTATAATTTTAAACGTAACCTATTACGAATCCAATTTGGGCGATATTTTTAATATTATAATAATGGAGTATATAAAATATTTCAACTGTTTTTTTAAATTATAAACATTTTAAAAGTAACAACTTCAGTGTGAAACAATAATTAAGCAGCAATCTGAAGCTATAAGGCTCTTATGGGTGAATCTTTACTTGAAGGAATTTGGTTTTTACCAAGGTAGGTGGAAACATGTTCAAAACTCTTTTCTTCCACGACTGCTTCCTTTTTAAACAATGACTGCTCAACAGTACTTCAAGATGTTTTCATTAGTATTGTCTGCATGCATATTGATGCAGTAATTTGTACCACAAATTATTTCAATGTAAAGAATGATTCTAGTATGAATATGCATTTTTATGTGACATTGATTTGAGATATTTGTTGATTGTAATTATTGTTGAGAAGTAAGTTTATACGGCCTTACTGAAACTGACAATAATAGCGTGCAATAATGCAGCGAGGGGGTGAGCTGTTTATCATTATTGGAAACGAGGAAGTTACGTAATGTTGGCGCGTTTTTCTTTAGAATTTGCTGGAACATTTTCCCTAGAGCATATGTATTCATAATGTTCATTGGATATAAAAATAGACGCTAATGTTGGCACGTTTTAATTAGCCAATAGCAACTCAGTTATAATCTTTAGGCATATCGGGGTGTAGGAGTATAAAAAGGGCTAGGTTAGAGGTAGACCCCGTCAGTTCATCAAAAATCTTTGTACGCTACACGTCGTTTTCAGTCCGTCAGTTCGTAGAAAACATTTGTACGTTACACGTCGTCTTCAGTGCAGCAGAAATATTTGTACAGTACACGTCGGCTATCGATTGTCAAGTTACGCGTAGCAGAGTTATGAAAAATCTAAAGTTTTGTAAAGTTAATTATACAAAAAGTTGAAGTACGCGAATTAAGAATGATCAGTAATGAAGTTATTATAACAGTTTCAGTTTGGCGAGTGTCAAGATCAATGTGTAAATTGTGATAGTGAATGTGTTCGACAATAAAAAGTGTAAAACAAATTCTTTCATCAGTGTTATCTGTGGATAAAAGACTCCTTTCCGTTTACACAACCTGTATAAAGAGAAGTGCTTGACCAAAACGATCATAGCTAGCCGGAGGACAGTGAACCAAAATGAAATAAAATAACAGTAGCATTCTTTCAAACAAAAACTAATACTGCCACAAATTGCTAACAAGATGGAGCTAACAAACCTAACAAAGAATCACGTCACAAAATGGCTTCACCACGTGGAGTAAACACAAATACACAAACATTATAAGTAAAACCGCCGCAATATAGCTATTTCTGGGAATTTTGCACCCAGTGTAATTTACGGTGTATCTTTACCTTATTTTTTAATTTTTAATGTTTTAAATAATTTAATAAGTGAACTAAAACAGTGCTAATATATTTCGTAATAAAGGTAAAAATAAGAAGGTCTATTCATCTTGCGAAATATTTTGCGCATGAAAACAAAAATATTTTGGTTAGTAATGCATCACAGAAACACAATATTTTTTATGTCACTCGGGTGATAAAATGGGCTGCATTTCATCACCCGAGAACTAGAAAACTACAGCCTAGCCTTCGATAAAGAAAGGTTGAAATTGTTTGGAATTATCGAATGCTATACCTAAATTATAAAGTAAACAAAAAAATTTCTTGTATCTAAAAAATGTGCCAGCAAAGTGACAGGGAAAGGGTTTTTCTTCTTCTGGCTTTATATTAACAAAACGGAGCAATGTTTGTAAGAATTTTATCGAGATGAACTGTAAGAATGCAGCAAAATTAAAAGAGTATTTAAATAGTAATTTCAGTTATATTTTTTAAAGAAGATATTGTGAACAATGAAAATAAGTTCAAAAATATATGACACGTTTAAAAGCGTTTATTTTTGTACCTTGTTCTTTCATACAGGTGTAAGAATCCTGTTGAGATATAAAAAAACGTAGAAATGATCCAAAGAAAGCATTTCAAGGGTGAAACAGTATTAAAGTCTATTAATAAGCACATATTTTAAGGATTAAATGAAAATTCACGAGCATAAGTCTATTGGAGCAGATATTTTTTGAAAATAATAATAATGATGATGATAATAGTAATAATAATAATAGTAATAATAATAATAATAATTATGTCACCTTTGCAGAAAAATATGAAAATATGAATTCCTAGCCATTAATCATTCGAAAGAGACATGCAGAGTTTGGTTTGAATTTCGACGTAGTTGTGAAGAAACAAAAGCATAAAAATATACCATAAGTACACAGGCTGAACATCTATGTAACCCTCCAGTGTCCTTAAGTCGGGTAAACACAAAAGTCACAGAAGTCATTAGATTATTGTGAAATAATTGCGATTTACCTGTATCTAAGCTTTGTGGTCCCTTATTCAATGGATATGTCATACCAACTGACGTATCTCCAGCTTTATGTTTCATGCTTTATATACGAAAAATAGATTGTTCGAAAAAATTGCATTTGCATTTAAACGATCACACAGACCGAATTTTCGGCAAAACTTCGACATAATTTTCTTTCCGTTCTCTGTGTTACATGCCGAAGGTATGCTACTCAGATGGTTTGCAATGCTTAATAATTGCTACTTTAGATCTCCTTAAACTCTGCCTACCGCAGCGCGGTCTCCGTATTCTAAGCACTCACACAGGTCCCGGTGTCTTTGAGTTAGAGATGTGGTCAACCACTTAAGTGTGGTTAGGAAGTAAGGATGTAACCTCTATCCAAGAAGAGACCTCGTTCGTCTGAACACGTACCATTTTCTCGCCCTATTCCCTAACTAAAGTACAACTACGTTACGCATTTTTACAGCAAAAGCATACACGCTATATAGCAAGCAACATTGCTTTGGTAAAAAACGACAGCCCATCAAAGATCAAAGCCAATGGCTAGCGGTGACGGTTCACAAAGCTCCGTTGTTTTGTTCAATGTGTTTGCTTTAGCATAAGGTTACGGTCATGCAGTGAGACGAATGGGCACAAATTGACGCAAGTTTGTAACAAAACTTAGCCAAGCTACTAGAAGTTTAAAATATTGTAAATGGTCGCATTCTTTTTATGGCAAACAGTGAACTGCTACAAATCTAAGGAGGTATTGGCAATGTAGAAAAGGTCACTAACATAACGTCCTAAAATATAAGCATAAACCTAACGCCAAGTATTGTTCATTCGTATCGAAAAATGGTAGCGTAAACAGCCAACCGCGTGAGAGCGTGAAACAGCTGAGCTAATCTGGCAGTCTGTGAAGCGACCAACGACAGTACACACAACATAGTATCAAAATGAACAAGAGTCACTTACTTAAAGGACATTAAACTCACAAAAAACATTATCTAACCTCATAATTTGTTTTGCTACGATGTTTAAATTCCCAATGAATCCAGGCCCAGGATGCAGGAATCTGATGTGAAATGGAAAAATGATCAGGTGATAAGGTGTATGGAGATTAGCCCTCTGATTGGCTAGTTTCTTGTGTTTGACATACGCATGAATGCTTGGAGCTTGTTAAGTTTGTAGTCATGTTTATGTCAACATCGGCCAATGTGAACACCTCCGTTAACATAACATAAAAGAAGCTTGCGCTGACGTCATGCTTACGTCTAAATCCCATTATGAAATATCCCTTATTATTACTAAGTTTTGGAAGTAGGTACCCTAAAATGGCAGATTTCAATCTAATTGAATCTAAATTTAGTCCAAACTCTTATATGTAGAATTTCAACTTCATACATGCAAATGCTCGTTTAAGACTGACTTTTTTGAGACTCTCTGTATAAATTAGACTTAATTTAGTACCAATTTCAATCATTTTGAAATGCGTCTACAAAATGTATTTAATTTCTTTACGGGCTTAAAATGTATACTTAGTAAGTGCAACATTTCACGTTTGTTTCATGCGTAAGAATTCGGAATTTACGGAAAGGAAGATAGAAAGACAAATCGACACTAAAGTGTTCTGCAGAGAAAGAAGCTGGTGCTGAAAAGTTGGATATTAATATTTTATGGGATTAATAGAAGAACAACTTGTTCCACGTTGTAGGCCGTTTTGATAAAACTAATATGCATTTTGTTCATTTTGTTATATTCTGTTGGAAGAAAATATGCTTCCTCGGTTACTTAATACCCAAACTCCTTGTTGTATTCTACAATTAAATTAGTTTGTAACCGCCTGCAGATGTCTGTTTTCTGGTCGACAGAAACTGATGGAGTCAGAAAACTGAAGTATGTGTAAATACTTTCACACCGCACCTGCACAGTTATGGTACTGCTTCGGTAGTTAATAACCTTATTTACATAAAATCGCAATAACTTGGTTACCTTCTCCTTTGCTCTAATGATATAGGTGGAACAAAACGGCGTCTGAGGACTAAATCATGCTCCAGACACTGCTGAGTCAGGTAGTCGGCGTCACTTGACATTACAGCCAGACTTAGACAAAGGGCTTCACATCATGGCTGTCGGAAAGTCGAAGAGAGCCGAGCTGTTGAGCCGAATGACCAAAAGTGAGGAACGGTACTGCAGAAGTAAACAAACAATTTTTTTAAGATTTTCTTTGTACCTTACTCTACTGCCACACCTACAATGGAGGAAATAATTATTTCATTTAACTAAAAAAATTTGCACAGAGATTTCATTTGAAATACACTATTTGAGATATTCTGTATAAAGATGGTGCTTAATTATGATCCTGTAAAGAACGGGTTACTTGTCTTTGTAGGTATCAATGAATGAGATGAGTATTATTAATGAATAATTAAATGAGCCATGGGTTCAGAGAGCTTGGAGCTACACAGTGTTTACTTAAGATAAGAGAAAAACCAGAAGAAAAAGGAACCTGATGCTTTACATTCACATTAATTTTTATACCGTCTATCATAAATTAATGGATAAAAAAGCTAAACTTATTGTTCATTGCTGGTGATCTTCATGCCACATTTCCATCTGAGTTTACCTACCCGTAATCTGGGTTTAGAGAGTCTCCTAATTTGAAGGTTCCTTGTTAGCATCTGACTCTGGACGAGTTACCAAAATAAGTATTTTTTACCTTCTCTACCACCTACATAATACGTAGAGAAGTTACTGCATTACACCCAAAATTTACATATTGAGATTTCACCAGAAATACATGTTTTGAGGCCTCCTGAATAAAAAAGCCACTTTTAGAAGAAGGTCCGTGTGCCTGTCTGTGAACAGCATAACTCAAAAAGTCGAATAAGTACAAACTTGATATTTAAGTTCAATATCTTCCAAAGATATAAAGAAGATTTTCAAGAAAATACCCTAACCCAAACTATACTTTGCATGGTACATTTTTCAAAATTTTGTATGTTTAAAAGTAGCTCTAATGATTTTGACTAAAATACCATGTATTAAAGATATTTACATGACAAATAAAATGTACGTCTTGAATTTTCTGGGAATGGCCTGTGAAGTTCGATGAAATTTAGCAGAACTTTGGATAACTAGTAAATGTTAAGCAATAGTTGAAAACGTACTATATAAAAAAAATTCTATATCGTTAAAACATACTCATTCAATTGTCATTTTTTTAAAGTCCTGTCGATTTTAGTTATTTCTCGCAATTGCATGCAAAGAATATGGAATTTTAAGGCCAGCATATAGCGTCCAGTTCTTAAAACATTTGACTATATTTGTTCCCTGTGTATCTGTAACGAAATGTGTAATTTTGCAAAGGTTTATCTCGATTAAAATGAAATAAAATCAGCTTTCGTAAGAATAATCTTTATACGCATTAATGAATTATAGAGGATAGAGAAAATCATGTGAATGTAACACCGATTTTTCTTGTTTTCTTCTTATTCTAAACAGAGAAGCATTAAGTAACTCCAAGCTCTCTGAACCACTGGCTCATTTAATTACTCATTAATGATACTTATCTCCAAGGGTTCCTTCCCCCAAAGTCTGTGAGATCACTTTAAACTATTTAGATCCTTTTCTATGTTACTGGAAACCTTCGGAAAGGAAGTGTCTCATAGGTAATGTAGTAGTTATTGTGATACCGGTACACAATAAAGGCTTAAACAAATAAATCTGAAAGTTAAGAATCAATAAAACAAATCGTAATATTTACAGCAACAACTACAAACCGCAATATTTGGTAGGTGGTGTATTTTATTACTTGGTATTTCAATGTATGTTATCATATCTATCTAAATAGACGAATATAGTAAGTATAATAACGCTGAATCTCCATACCTAACTACAATGTTATAGTTCCTTTTATACATATCCAAAAATTATGATTTGATACGCCACATTATACCCTACAGTATGAATTCTACTTAGCATTACTTTTGGGGGGGCACAGCACACTTAGTTTAATTAACTTCAACTTACAAACTGAGTTAACAATTACAATATGCGATTAAAAATTTAATACATGTGTTTATGTTACCTGCGTTTATTTGCTTCAATATTTTTGTATTATCCAAAATTGTTAAATTCCACTCCAAAAAAGTTACTAATGGCGCAACTTGTGCAATGATTTCCCCTCTCTCCTGCGGTTCCTGCTTATCTCTTTCATTGGTATGTAGATAAAGGAACTACATGTTCACTGGACCATTATCTAAACACTTTGTTTATACAGAACACCTCACGTAGTGCATTTCTGATGAAATGTCCGTGTAATATTTTTGGGTTAAATGAAATATTTCCCATAATGTAGGTGTGTGCAGTAGGATAATGCAAAGAGAAGTCTGGAAAAAGTAATGGTTTGTTTGTGTAATATTTTCTTCGCAGTCATTCGACTGGGCAGTTCGGTTCTCTCCGCCTGCAGTCGTGATGTGAAGCAGTTAGTCTTCGTCCGGTTGTAACGTCAATGGTTGGCGTCAAAGTAGCACCGCGGCGGGAACGTGCAGTCAGCAGAATCGTGTGGGAAGCGACAGCATCGGCGACAGGGAGACAAACGCTGGCTCAAATGTGAAATAAATTCCAGCAAGCTGAATGCCTTCCCGCAGCCCGTCATCTCGGTCTCCCTCATCTGTGAGTATTAGAAGAGGGAGGCCGAGGTTTGTGGATCCGGCTTGCTGCTACTGTCGTGGTCCGTAGACCCAGACATTTGCGGTGTAACACGGCAGATTGTTTTTTATTAAATTCTTTTCAAGCGTCCAAACAATCCCTTATTTTAAACAAATTATCCATTTCTCCGAAACCTTTCATTCCAGAATACTAAAAGAAATTACATGCACACTTGAAAATCCCGAAAGATGTGGATCTACATCTGGATACATATTTTGCATTAGATACATGTATAGAATTATATAGAGGTTATATAGAATAAAATATATAGAACGTTTAAAGCAGCGAAACTGTTAACAGATTTTAAAAGCACTCTACCTCAGTTGGTTAAATGAAAGTACATCTATAGATGCATAAAACATCACTGCGAGATTAGGAGCTACTTTTATTATTTCTGAGGAAAATGGACCATAAACTTGATAAATTTAAGGATTGTGAGACATACCGTTCAAACTACCCTTAATATATGCCTATAACACAATAATACTCGATATCAGAATATATAAAATATTACCTCATACAACAATGTCCTTTCCAAATATGCATTTTATGTCTTTAAAACATTAATAAACTGTAATTATATGTATACAGCGCGTGAGTCTTCTCATTCTGCGAACTGGAAACTCGGCAACCCGCATTTTATAGCCCGCTGATAGGGCTACGGTGATGCTTGTTGCTGAAATACTCTAATAGCACAATGGTTAACATGTTGGAAAAACATAATGAAGGTCGTAAGTTTAAATCACGCCTGCAAATAAGGGAGTTTTTTTATTCATTTCTTGCATTTATTTAAAAAAATTCATTAAAGGATATTCTAACAAGTAACAATATGTGTTTTAATGAAATTCATATAATTAAACTAAATAATGAAACGACAATTCCATGCCAAATTATGATTTCTAATTCAATTTACTAAACATAAAAAGTACCTTCAAGTGGCAGTATTTGAACCCTGGACCTTTACCACTGAAGGCCAACACGCACACTGCTGCAGTACGAGTACAAGTCACTGCACGAACAGCGGTGCAAAGCAGTCATTTCGGCCAAAATTTATACGACACGATGCAGTGGACAGTTTGTACGACGCCGGAACTGCATAACTTCTCAATCCGCAGGCTGAGAAGACTCACTCGAGCTATCCTGTTATAAGCATGTATTGAAAATAACGATACCAAGGCATATTTACAAATATGCATTTGTTGCACCCTCATAAACCACACCACTTCCATCAAATCCATAGGTATGATAAAACCGTTACAGAATTTTTGTGATAATTTTAGGTTTTTAATAAATAATAATTGATACTTATGTGTATAAAAGCCTCTGAGATAAAATATAACGCTTCCTAAATTTCTGTGTGTGGGTTGTGAGTTATTGCTGACTAGTTATATTATTTACATTTTGATAGGATGAATATTTAATATGTTGGACAATGTTTCCGTTAGTGTTATTTGCAATGAAACCCATTACAACGAGAAAAAATATGGCTCTAATCACTGGTAAGGTAACCAAGGCATAAAACTTAGTGTACGTTAACTCCTTTAGTTATGATTTAATTGTTATTAGCACCATAGAGAAGGGATTTTAAAAAATCACATGAAATGCAAGTTGTATAGAAAGAGTAGGAGAGAGGAAGAAAGATGAAGGGAACGGTGGAAAGAGGGGGAAAAGAGGGATAAAAGAGGGTGGAGGAAGAAGGGGAGAGGAAGTTAAGTGAACATGAGAGTGGGGAGAGAAAGAGAAGGACCTCGGCATTTAACGCAATAACGCGAACAGAGCTTCCGACTCTGCTAATCCATAATAAACATTTTACTAGCTAGCTGTTTTGAATTTATGATTGATAAATATTCTGATTCTTCTAGTTTCCATAGAATCTAAATTTATTACACAATTTTGTAACATATCACAGACCTTGACTGATCCGTTGTGCCTGCCTTCTGTATCGGGGATTCGGCCTCCGCATGAGCTGAAGTAAATGTTTCGTTAACCAGAAGGCTTCGTAGCATGCGCAGTGTGGTATGTGATTGTGAGCTTGAGCACTGTAACTGGTTGTTTAATAACCAACTCGCCCTATAGTCACATTTCTGGATGGCACCAATAGATATCTCAAAGTAAAGGAAAGGAAAATTAACAGGCACGTTTGTGTGTTAGATGCTTTTCTAGGAGGTCATATTTCATACTATATACCTGTAGCAGCTCGCGCTAAAGGGCACAAGTGCATTTGAGCTCCCTTTAATTTTGGATCATAAATAGCTTTAAATAATTTCTGCATTAATTGTCAACTCCAAAAATATATATAGAATTTTAGGCGTAAACCTTTAATGTTTCAACACTTGTACACAGGAGAAGTTGTCGGTTTTAAGGGTTTCTAAGGCGAATCTAAGGAAATGACTTTTTCTTCTTATGTGCAGGTATAGCAGGGACTATTTCTGGGGTAAAAGGGAATTATGACGGGCAAAGGATGGCAGGGTATTGCTGGGAGGCCTCACGGACGGCACGCAGAGTTTTTTCTCACATGCGCACTGAGCCTGTCCTCCCTAACGAAATTTCTAAAAGAGGAGCTTCCCTGAGCGATTTGTAATGGGGTCAAGGTTATTTCCTGGAATCAGTATTTGCTCTTTTGCACCAATGGCTTATGTGAAATCCAAACCTTAAGAGGCTTTTCCGCTATAAAGACAAAGAGATAAAAGGATTCAGCAATTTCAAGGCAAGAGATAAAAAGAGCCAACATTATCATAAGCGCAAACTTATATGGTTTAGTGGGAGGAGACTCATGAACTTCATCTATAAATACAGAGGTTACTGTTTGTTGTACTTCTTTAACG
Organism: Deroplatys truncata; assembly: GCA_030765065.1. NCBI lineage: Eukaryota > Metazoa > Arthropoda > Insecta > Mantodea > Mantidae > Deroplatys > Deroplatys truncata. The sequence continues at coordinate 202,839,763 of CM060981.1, read as the reverse complement.
TTAGTTTCTACTATATCTTTTGATAGATTAAAGCCACCTAAGCAAAACAGTGACGTCGCGGACAGTAACGTTATTTAAATATGCTGCGTAATCTTAACATTTTATATTTATTCATGACAATTTTTACTTTCTCTACTACGTATAGTAAGTAGGGGAAGAATTGTATTCCATCCAAAAATTCGATACCGAGATTTCACTGGAAATATATGTTTTGAGACCCCCTGAATCCAAAAAAAGCACTTTTGGAAACATGTCTGTGTGTGTGTGTCTGTCTGTGAACAGCACAACTCAGAAACGAACAGTCGGATAAACACCAAACTTGCTATTTAGGCTCAGTATCTTCCAGAGATGCGACACGAAGGTTCTCAAGAAAATCCCCCCACCCCAGATTACCCTTTACATGGAACATTTTTCGAAAATTTTAATTTTCTCAAAAATGGCTCTAACGATTTGTATTAAAATATCATATGTTTAAGATACTTTCATGACAAATAAAATGTATATTTTGAATTCTCTGGGAATGTCTACAAAAGTATTCTTCATTGTGAACGACTATTGCATAACTGGTAAACCATAAGAGAGAGACAAAATTTTACTAATAAAATGTAGATCGCCATAAAATACACAATTTATGTCATGAACATTTTTTTTGTTGAGAGAACCATTTTCGAGATATTGCTTGTTGTTCCCTTAAATTTTTCAATACTTATTTTCTCAAATGAGAATTCGTTATTTTTTTTGTCTTGGATATGCAAAGAGTATTAATCTAGGCAAAGAGAATGGTGCTGCGCATAGCAACCAGGTATTAACAGATGTGTGTATGCTTAGAGGCTAGGTTATTTTTATATTGCTGTTGCAAATACAAAACAAGGGGAACATAGTTGGCCTTAAGCGGTAGTCAAATATTTTTAGAGCTGGTCACTGTGTGTAAAGTGTAATTCTCTTTGCATGTCAAAAGATCGTTTCTTCAAATGTTTGTCCCGATTAATACGAAATAGACGGGGAATAAGAGTTTGTAAAAATAGTTTGTTCAAGAGTAGAGAAAGTCATGTGAGTGTAACACATCATATTTTGTTATTCAGATTCTGAACAAGGGTACATAGCAAACGAAACTATTAAATACATCTGAAATGTATGAGAGATCTAATCGAAGGCGAATTATTTATTTTGTGGACATTAAGTGTGTAGTTTAGGGTAATTCCGGGAGAGATGGACCCCCTTTTCTGAATTTCCCATATTTCTTTTATTTTTAGTAAGAGTGGTTAAAATGGTAGTCTCTTATGATTATGGTGGCATCAATAAACCATATATAGCTGTATAAATGCAAAAGACGTATAAACAGACTTGTGAATTATGAACAAAGAAATTACGTAGGTGGTCCATCTAACCCATAGCACTCGGGTTAGATGGACCATGGTATCTGGGAGAGATGGACCTGCATAAAATAGGAGGAGGATTAAATAATACATTTGTAATTAGTACGTATGGTATATTGTAAATCATTTATGATGTAGAACAAACATTTATTGTTTTACTGAGTTCATTTTTGAGTATGCTTTTTAGATTTTGACTCTCTCCTCCCACATAAGTCGCACTTCATGCCGTATTTGGTGCAGTTCTCATGAAGCCAACGGGAACACATTGGGCATTGGATCCAGTCTTCATTGCTTTTGGTTGCGTTGTAGTCGTCTCCGCACCCAGCACATTCATTTTCATTCCACTCTTCAAGATCATCGTCACTGTCATCGCACACATCATCATCGTTTAGGGACTCTTCGGAATCTGAATTGTCGCTCACTCTTCTTCTGGTTCTTGGCCTCTTAGTTTTAAGCACATTAGATTTTCCATTAGCTCTACTCTTCTTAGCTTTGCAAAGGATAATATTCTCCTTTGAATTCAATACCTTTGAAACACTTGCTGCCTTACCCCGTAGAGTAGTTTTCTTCTTCAAAGTTGCTATTGGGGAAATGTCATTAAGGAGTTTACTGGGTGTTTGTATTTGGGTCTCCTTGCCTACCTGATTTTCATTAGGGGCGTTATTTTTCACGTAGGAGGTCCCAGGAACTGCCAAGAAATCATCATTTTGAGGACGTGTGGAGCTTGAAGCATCAGTCAAAGGTAAATCATTTACACTTGTAGATACACCCTCATTTCCTGCTGGTTCTTGCTGAGGTGTCACATATGCATATTCTGGAATAGCTAGTCTATTTAAAGGTATTACTCCTGTTGCCTTGAAACCTGACAATGCATTCTCCACTGTAGCTGATTTAGACCAAGCATAGCCTAGTAGTTTACCAAACTGAAGCCTTGTAATCTTCCTCGTAGGGTTGTTAGTCATGTAGGTGTTACATGCAGCGTTGTAGTTACATTTCAGTGACTTGAAAAAAGACCTATCAAGTGGTTGTAAATAATGCGTCGTATGACTCGGCAGGCTAAGCAGAATGATGCCATTGCTGTCAGCATATTCTAGCATTTCCACACAGCTGTATTGTGAAGTGTGCCCATCAAGAATAAGCAACACGTTTCCTGCAGGTTTCCTTGGCACAAAATGAATTTTCAGCCAATCATAAAATAAGTCTGAGTTTATGTAGGCTGATTTTTCATTCATGGCTACTACTGATCCTGGAGGCATGCCATCACTGAACTCCTGTTTCTTATTTTTCCCCTTAAATATACAGTATGGAGGAATGTAGGTTCCCTCTCCACTAAAACAAGCCACTACCGTTATGGTTTCACCCCTTTCACCTGATGTAATAGTGCTTACATTCTTCGAACCTTTAATAGCTATTACATTTCCAGGTTTATTATTTAGTTGTAATCCCGTTTCGTCAACATTAAAAATGTGCACGGGCTTATTAATGAGGTCATTCTCACTCAAAATCCTTTCCAATAGCTCAAAGTATTGAGAAACTACCTCTCGGTTCATCCCAAGGGCTCTGTTCACAGAAACGCCTTCTGATTTCCTTACAGATAAATTAGGATTCCGAGCTAGAAAAGACGTCAACCAATCATAACCTGCTTTCTTACTCTCTACATCAAAAGTATGTTTGATGTTCAATTTTTCAGCCAAATGAAAAGCCATTGACCGAACAGAATCTCGTGACGGAGTAAAACCATGTTCTTGTAGTTTATTTATGTGAAGTACCATTTTTCTTTCATTTTCTTGCCCCAGCACAGATGATGGGCCAAACCGTCCCTTTGAAAAATCGTTGCTTTTTAATCTTCTCTTCAGGGTGGTTTTTGGGATATTGAAATATCTAGCAGCTTCGTTGATTCCCATAAGTTGCTTTTTTACTGCATCCACAGCCTTCTGTAAGTGGTATACACTCCAAGATCCTCTTGTAGAGCCCTGTTTCCTTTTGTAGGTAGTTGGCATTCCTCTAAAAATAATAATAACAATAATAATAAATAAGGCATTTATATATATTTCTCCCTTTATAAACGATTTATCGATACTCACATATATAATATAATATAATATATATAATGTCATTAGTCAATATGTAGACAAATTTTTCTTTATATATTACACTATAACCACTAATGTTTTACCCGAAAAGCATTATATAAACATTAAAGTTATAAAAACTATGGTCCATCTCTCCCGTGAGGACCTGGTCCAACTCTCCCGAATGTCAGGGAGAGATGGACCAGCCTGCCATTTTGCTTCCCTTGGTGCCAGCGTCACCAGAACACGCCATAGAGGTACATTTACTTGTTTTGCGCTTCCTCAGAAGCTTTGGTAAAGGTACGATGTAAAATACTGTGTATAATACTTAACAATATAAATAGTGAAAAAACATTTACATACCTGATTTTAATTATGCAGTATATAAAGCGAAATGCTTCTGCAAAACAAGACAAAAACAACACTGTCATACATTCACATCTGCCATTAGCAGGCGACACTACCGCTAACTCGCTCTAATGGCCGGTTCGAGAAATAATTAGCTGGTCCATCTCTACCAGTGGTCTATCTCTCCCGGAATTACCCTATATTTTGCGTCAACTAAAAATTGAATACTCGTACGTAAAACTACCTTTGGCTGTATTTTTGTGAAAAGTGAAACTACCTTTTTTCGGCCTGATCTGTTTTGCAATGAAGCGTGACAAGTTCATGTTCGTGAATTATGTGCAATGTAATTTTTACAACTTGTGCCTTGCAACTAAAATGTGCAAGAGCCGCCGCTGCTTATTATACAGTAAGCAATGCAGGAAATGCTTTACTAAACAGTTTCATAATATATCGCAAAAATGCATCAGTATTTCTCTTACTTAGATAAACCTCAACTTTTTGTATTTGCAACCTGCTCTTAATAGTCAAAAGTAGCATGTGTCGCAGAATTAGCAGAATTATAACATTTACTTTTAAACAATATTGGAATTTTTAGACATCCATCTATAACTTCACGCTCTAATGCCTATTAATATTAGACCTGAAACTCTAAAATAGTTTTTATCAGTGATGTATGCTGTGTATAACTAGGATAGCTGCGAAGTACAGCAGTTTTAGAAATATTCGCAAAATACTTAAGTTACTATATTTATTCTGGTATCTCCTCATAAGATTTTTTTTGTGTATTTGTACCTCTAAAATGTCTTTTAGTATTTATGTGATGCAGTATCATATAATCTCTTCTGTTACATTGTGTGTCCAATCTTCACAAGGTAAGAAGGACTGAAAGCGGCGAGTGCGTAAACGGCATCATTCACGTGATGTAGTCTACACAGGTCTTCGCTTTCAGGAAGACCAGAGTCAATGCTGAGACTGTTTTCCTTACAGACCGCAGGCTGTTCATTTTGGAGTTTAATTTAGTGTTGGTAGTTTATCTTCATTTGTTTCTAGATGGTAACTACTGACTGATTTTAGTGAGAAACTGTGAACAACTGACGATATATAAACACCGGTATACACCAGTGCAATTCCTCTATAATTTTCTGGTTGCTGAGTGGTGCCCTTACCCTTTAATATTATCTGAATGACTGCTGTTGTCCAAGCTTTAGGATACTACTCTGTGTTAAATAATTTGTTAAAGGCCACCCGCAGAAGGTCTAATATTTCAGGAACTTCTATGGAGCATTTAACAAATTCGCTCGGAATGCCTTCTATTAACATTTATCCTATTTAGGAGTATTGTTTAATAAGGGAGGAAAATGGAACAAACGTCTATCAGTAACTAACTATAAAGCACGAGGGTAGTTAAATGAATTATTACCTACCCTCTCGCGGATACCGGATGTAGCTGTAGATACATTAGAAAACATATATAACTCTATGATAAGGCCGGTTTTGTTATATGGAAGGAAATCTGGAAATGGGAGAAAGGAGAGTTTGTAAATGAAACACAGGTAGCATTTTGGAAAAGAGTTCTTGGAGTTTCACAAGGCACAGCAAATTCGGGGATATTGAGGAAGGTGGGGTGTTATGAAGACACAATACACTGCAAAATAAGAGCAGTGAACTACTAGCAGAGGCTGATGCAAGGAGATAATTCCACACCACGATCCAAATGTTATAAACACCAGCGAGAAAACCTCTATCCTGAAATTTGGGCAGTTGATCTGAAAAGGGGTTTGAGGAGAATAGGAATGGGGTCAGTTTAGTAAAGAGCTGAAACAAATGACAAAAACATATGGAAAGGTGTCAAAAGAAGACTAAGAGACATCAACCAACAGGAAATAGAATCTGATTGTAAAGTTAAAGCTTCTCTAAGTCTATAAAATGAAATAAATTTTAATTGGGGTAAAGAGGCATATATATTTAACTTAGGAAGAAAGAAAAGATCAGGAATGGCATGGTTTAGACTGGGGGGTGGAGGGCGCAGAAAATGACTGACGATTCTGGCAGGAGAATCTGCTCATTCTGTAATTTGGATGAGGACTGGGTATATATTTTGGCGGAATGTGCACAGTGGGAGAACCAGCGAACAATTAAACTCAAAGAAAAATTCTTAAGTCTTTCAAGAAAGAGATTGGTATGTTGGGATCTACTGGCTGACCAGAGGAACTGGTAAAACATGGTCAATTTCTTGACTAAAGTGCGCGAAGCTAGGTCAAATTTTTTCAGTTAGACAAAGGTAATTTGTGTATTTTCCTTATTCTTGTCCTTTTTTGTTTTGTTTTTCCGTTGTTTATTTTGTTACCATACTTGTATCTTAAATATGCATGTACGATCAATGATCCATGTACTAAATACTTGTGTAATAACTTAAATAATTTGAAACTAATAAAGATACCTTATCCATCCATACATCCATCCATCCATCTATAAACACCACCTCTATAAAATGTCTTTAAAATGTTGAACAAAGTGTTAATATGTTAATTCCTCTTTTGGTTGATATTGATTTTTCAAGAACTTACTACCGCTATTACATGCCTGAGAAGTCTCTTTTCCCGTATTCATTGCATCCAACTTAACCTACCCATCTCTGTTACTGTTATTGCAGTCAATAGGCTCAACTCATATTACAGCCATTATCTTTTAATGTTTGTATTATTACAGATATGGAATACAGCAATGCTTTTATTTGAACGTTAACATTTTGGTCTTTCCTCTGTCGTTACATACTTTTAATTCTTAATAGTCATTAAATGGCGCATCATATTAATTTTCACATTAACATACCAAATGACCTTCTGCATCCTAATTTACTGGCGTGAGCCCAAAAAGGAATGACGGCAAGCATTCCCAGTTTTACTTGAAGCATAATATACTATATTTTCCAAACAGACCTGGGACATTTTCCAGGAATAACCAACCGGAGTTAAGGCTCCCTTTAAAGCTGTTCCGCATGAGATATTCGCTGACAGAAGAAGAAAACCAAAAAGATGGAACAAATAGTCATGTTTACGAGAAGAGAACTGCATGTCTTACTAAAGTTAACCATTTTGTCATTAAAATATACGACTGAAAAACAATAATAATCTAATAATAATTCCTTATTATTCGTTTAAATTTTTCGTATCTTTCTTTTCGAATGTGGTATTATTTCATACATAATTCGTCATATTATCCCCATCCATCATTAGCGGAACGGGCTAATAGAAATCTTACAAGTAAATGGATAACTTAATTCTTTTTTTAAAGAAGTTCCCTTGTTCTACCAGTTTATGATACTGTGTTTTTACTGTTTTCGATACCGCCTATAAACGCAACTACACAACATATGCCCATGGTGGAACTCGAACCCGCAATCCTCATCTTGGCGGAGCGCCGGAGCTATACACTCCAGCGACCACCTACGAGGGCCGGCTCATTCAGATGATCATCATCGTTGGGATACCATTTGGCCGATTTTCAATTCACCTTTGGCTCATAAAACTGTATCATTTCGCTTCATGTTTAAGTTTGTTCGTGTTTGTCCTTTGATACATCAATGGTCGTCACATCGTTTACTTCCGGAGTCCATTGGATAGGTTTGGCAGGAGAATTTGGCCACCTTAAACACGGCTTACTAAGTGCTCTTTGATAGGGTACCCACTCACTTTAAATTACTTGATTTAATGCTTGTGAAGAACTATTCATTGGGTGACGCTTCTCCCTCTTTTCTCAGAAACTAGCTCCTTGGTATGTAGATCCCTTTCGCATTATTAGGATTCTTAATGCTATATGTTACAAGATTGTGATGCACGAAGAGTCACTACCGCGCATGTTTCTCATGTCAAACCTGAGAGTCCTGTTGTTGACTAAAGAAACTATTTGTTTTTATACCATACTGTTGCGTTACGCTCGTGTTCTCACCCAAAACTATGGGGGTTTCAATTTGCTGTTTCAGCATACATTTTCCCTGCCGGATATTCCTTTTTCTTTCTTTGTCAATCTTTTTGATTCACCCTTCACCCTTGTTTGTGCACCCTTATTCATTTGCATTTCACTTGTTTTAGGTTCATATACTTAAACCGCGGATCCTTATTCGTATTTTAGTACACACATTATTTTATCAGTATTTGTGCTTGCATTGTGAGATAATTATACAATGGTACCCTAAATGTTAATTATATTGACGGCCGTCACCTCGGTTATTGTAAAAACTTTACTTTGTTAATTATTATCTACCTTCCTTTTATTTTATTTTTCATTTTCATCATCCTGTTTCTGAAATGTTTTTTTTTTTTTTTTTTTATTTTTCGTTGTTATTTTATACTGGGACTTGTTCTCTCGTTCTGTTTATATTTATGCTATGCTGCCCTTCCTCCGCCGTAATGCTTATTGTTTTGCATTGTTATATTATGTGTTCTTGTTATCGAATCTTGATATTCTCTTGTGTTGTTTCAATGCTCAATGTTTGGGAGTGGAGAGGAGTTGTTCCTGGCCTGGGGGGAGTATTGTGCTGTTTTGTCAAACCCTTCTGACAGTCCAGAGTGTTATGACCAAAAGCGGCGATTCTGCCCTAGAATATAGCTTTAGCGACCAGAACCACCGACCCAGCATTAAAACATGGGTAATATAGCAGTTAAGCAAGTGCCTGTGGTCCCTCTTAGGATTATGTTAGAAAAGAAGGCAGAAGTTCACCAGCTTGTCACTTATGGGAAAGGGCAATGCGATCGCCAAGTTCCTCCCCTCCCCAGATGGAAGCAAGCAAGTCAATCGTCGGGAGAGAGAGAGCAGAGACAAAGCCTAGAGGAGCCTAATTGGTAACAGATAGCGCTTCAGCGGGGAATTTGCGAGCAGCGAATTATGGTGTACATCTAATAGTTTCGGATTTATTCTAAATTCAACTTTAGGCTTATCTGAAATATTATAAAAGATCACAAGCTCCCAAAAGTTGTCTGGTTTGACCAGGTAGTCAAGCGCAAACCCCATTCGACTATTGCGGTGATATTCAGTCCTGTCTGTTTTCTTGGCTGCCTTTCAATGATGGATGCCAGCTTGTTGAAGGCACTTTCTTACTGTCGAAATGGAAAAAAGTTAACTATATAGTGTGCCGTAAGCTTGTAGTGGGTCTGAATGAACCGTTTCTGCTAGCATTTACAATTGTAGATTGACTTCTTTAGCAGTTTTACGTGATTGGCCTGATTTCGGGCGTGTGTCTAGGTCATCAGCTGAAATAGTTTAATTCAGTACTTGATCACGAAACTACTGGTTTTCACGATATTTACGATTTCCGTAACTGTGCGTCTTGCTTCCCACAACCCAACAATACGCTCCCGAGTCACCTCGTTTGTATAAGGCATGTTTAGCTGTCACCAGATATGTTTAGGCTGTGAAAGACTGATATAAACTATAAAAACCTATTTCCTCTACGTCTCCCTACTTGAGAGTCCGAGGGAGGACAAGAAAGTGCATTATGGCACGCACAGATGGCCAAACATTCGCTGTAAATTACTTCTTGTGGCTTGTGTACCACGAGAAGTTACAAATTTATCTTATGAAACCCTTAACCTCAAATGGAATTTATTAAGACTATTTTATGAATGAATTGTAAGAAATTATATGAGTAATTTGTTACTTGCGTTGTTTAAATTACAATCACCATTATTTCAATTGTCTGACTACAGCGTACCTACTAAATGAATTAACAATCGAATGTGTTACAGAATGCTAACCAATGTATCAACAGTGGGAATGAGATAATAGTTAACCTCAAAATAAGCTAAAATCAGAACAAAACAAAGACATATTTGTTTCAAGAATATAATTTATTTAAAATTGACAGAAGTAAATCTACAATGTTTATACACACAATTGGATGATGTAGCTTACTAAGCACTGCACACTGAGACTACTGTTTGGTTATATTTCATCATTCCTAACGTCAAATTCGTGGCTTATGAATGGAATAGTCATAACAAAATAAGTTTTAGTGATTACTATTTGTTATACCTACTGTACAGTACACTATACACTGTACGGTAGTGTAGAAAACTAAAGAATTAACCCTGGTTCTTAAAGCAGCACAAATCACTGGTTTATATTTACAAATAACAGTTTTATCAACTTTGTATTATACCTGCTACTTATTATTGCTAATGATGTTTTGGGTGCGAGCCTGTCATATTTTCACAGCCAGGTTGTTATTCCTAGCTTAGTGGTGTAGCCTCACAAAGCTGACCACAGGAGACCTTACTTTTCTACTGGAATTCCTATGCGGAAGAATGTTTCAGCGTTGCCGGGACTCTTTACAACCCGTGTGCAAATTCCAACACGACAAAGCCGGTGGCCAGCCGCCCTAATAAAATGAGCATTTTGTGCCTTTCGTGTGACGTGGGGATTCTCTGTTGCTTGTTTCCTTCCCGTGTTTCTTTTTGGAGGAGGCGCGATATTGTTGAAGTGACCCCGCTTTAAATTTTCTACCGTACAGAGAAAACACAGACAACTAGGAATTATACTGCCCAGAATTTGAAACATGGCTCTGATTATGTAGCCGAAACTTCGTCATCAGGTAGTAGAGGGCTTTATGGATTTTATTGAACCTCTTGCTGCGGAAACGAAATAATTCTACATTGGTTTACTGTTACAATGGCGCCTTTTTAAATGCTTTGCCATGTGAAAAGGTACAGTAAATTGAATTTCTGATTCGCATCGTGAGGTTTGAGCATGCACAATTACTTCCTCCATTCATTAGAAAGCTCGACGCAGCTGTCAGCGATCGTCACTTTGTGTCTCCTTTTGTTAGAGGGCTTCGAAATGTTCAAAAAATCGAATGACCCGCCGACTGTAAAGTCAGATCATTCATTGTTTTTTTGAATGCGAGAATTATTAATTCATCATCAATTGCATGAGGTTTATGGGGAAAAAATAATGAATGGCAACGCCCGGCTACACAAGCCAAACAAATTCAAGATTTAATCGCACCATTTGGTTGGTTATTTGACTACCCTCCCTACAGTCCAAATTTAGCACCAAGCTATCTTCACCTGTTTCTTTATGTGAAGGAATTCTTTGGTGAAACATATTTCAACGACGATGATGTTGTGAAACATGAAGTGTGGACTTGGCTTTCATTACAGGTGGCATCATTCTTTGACGAAGGCATACAGAACCTGGTTTCCCGTTATGATAAGTGCCTGAATAACGGCACTGACTACGTGGAGAACTAGTATAAGATGTAAGGTATGAACCATAATAAAGTATTTGGAAAAATAATGTTCTATTGCTTTTTAAAAAAAATTACGGTACTTACTTTAAAAATACGCCTCGTATTTCGTGGTTCCCCTCAGCAAAATAACCGATTGGATATTTCACTAGCAGAATCCAAATTCTCATTTTTGGAAGTTATTTTATAACAACAGGTTCAAGTAAGCGAAATCCTTTTTCATATAATCACATTGTGTAAAAGTGACATCACTTTTAAGATAGCTCAGAACTGTTGCATAAACATACCACCTGAAGGAATTATGCAACGAAAGAATAATTACATCAGCAAGTATTTTTTGCAACATTTTTCACCTGTAAGCTCTACGCGTACTACATAATATATAAACGTGAATGTTTACTCTTAGAACTTTTTCATGACCCTAAAACAGGTGCTGCGTTGTTAAAATGTCAGGTTTCAGTTTTGTTATTTGTACAGGCAATGTATGATTAGGTACTGTTCCTTTAGGTGACCTGGAACAAATTATTGAAGACGTTAAGGAGGCCAATATGATAGCCTTCTATTCTTGTTGAGAGCGCCATTTGATTTGATATCACTCACGGATGTCAATTTACAGTACAGTATGTTGCGTACAAGACGTCCTGTACGTTTAAAATTACTACTTTGGAAATGTTATTTATTTGTACATAAAAATCAAGCTACATTTTTTAACTGCTCTTAAAGAACATAACTAATTTAACATGAATCAAGTACGCATTTTATTTAATAAAAGGAGATGCTATATAATATATATATATATGTAAGTTTATTTAAGAACGAAAATATGTGGAGTAACAGTTAGATCCAAGGTTACATATGGGACTGAAATGTGTGGATGGTAACAACAGGGGAATATGCACCAAGGGAGGTCCCGACTTTTGAAAGGAATTTCGAGGTAAGGAGGGGAACAACTAACTGAAATAATGAGGGAATTCGGGGTGCATAGTACTATAAAATCAAAGCCGTTATAGAAGAGTGCAAAATCGAACTTTTGAATGAAAGTTGTTCAGGGACAACAATTTCTAAATAGGGCGGTCTGCTACACTAAACAGCTGAGAGAGAAGAAAATTTGACGTGGACATCAAAATTAAAGCAAACTTTGGAAACCATGGAGATCGACAACATTTGAGTAGGTGGTCAGGAAAACAGGTGGAATGTGCAGAGAAGGATTAAGGACCACATTTATAATATTGTTAGGCAAAAGAAAATAAATAATGCGCAATGCACGAAGCTGGTTAAATTGGAAGTACAGTCGGGGCTAAAATCTGAATGCGGTGTGCAGGAATACATCAAAACAGGGACCAGTCTCATTTAGACGGAGCTCGCGTGGCTTAGACTTGGTGCAACAACTCATGAAAATGGTACGAGAATCTGCCTTATTTGGAGGAAGAGGAATCGTGAGTGCATATCTTGCCGGTAAAAAGAAATTGAGCGAAAAATATTTACCAAAATCCTTTACCGCTGCGAATTAAAACAGGGCTTTCTATATTTCTCTTGCCATACACAGCATTAAGTGACGTCACGAGAGTGAGAAAACTCCGCAGGTTAACAGTGTAGCACACATTGAACAAGGAGGCTAGGCACCAATACTCAGCCTTTGGGTTCAGAAGAAAAAATTAGTACACATTAGATGTTTAAATGCAATTGCAACGATAACATTTCCCTTCCGTCATTCCTGTTATTATTCAATTTACAAGTTGAACATTGCAGATCGTAGAATACCTTAATTTCTGTAATCGATTTAGTGATAACGGGTGTACATCACACGAAATATCCTGCTCGTTCCATTTTGCTTGCTACATAAAAGATAATCGTTTTATAATCAGGGTTCATTAACCTAAAGCAGAGGTGGCGAAAACGGACTCGCAAGTCATTTTGACTCGTAAGCGCCGTTCCCTCTCTGCCACAATCCATTTGTTTTTCACATGCTACTGAGAGATACAGTGAGTTGTATATTTGGTGACTCACGAAGGAAGGCATTTTCGCCAACCTTGACCTGAAGTAATCGAAGAAATGGCTAAACAGATAGCATGAATGTAATATCTCAATTAGGCATCCATGGAGTTTTCATGAAAGCACATGGTAACTAACGTTCGCTGTACTTTTATTAGATGTAGTCGTTCTTAAAGTAATTTGTAAGAAAAATGCAGTTATTCTGTACTTTAAATAGTTTTATTTATACTTCTGGACATTTCAGTATTTAAAAGTAATTAAATGTAGGGTTGATCACAAAGCAATTCCAAAATTAGATAATAAATCTTTGTTAAGGTACATTACAAATTCTGAGCACAGGCGGATTTTTCTTTGGTTAGCATCATTTGAATGGATACTATGCTTATGACCTACGGTAATTAATACACGCTTTCTTTGTCGACTGATAAGTAGTCTCATACGCAGAATTCAATTATAATTACTTTTACGTCCAGGAAACCAGGAAAGCAACAAGTTCAGGTCAGTTCATAATTTCAGATAATACCTATATTCTTAGAAAATTCAATACAAATGCAATATATTTTAAATAGAGACTTCTCTTTGTCGAAAACTCTTCCACTAAGCTAACGGCTATCAAGTGCCTATACCTGTGACGTCAGCAGCAAGCATGGTGCTCTTGAGTCTGTCCCAATAAATAAAGATGGCCCTGGTTAAGGGCATGTTAGATGTTACTAGCAGGCAGCGAAGTCGTGAAGGGAAGACGTAAACAAGACCAAGATAGCTGAGATCTGAGAAGGCTGATAGTATTGGAGCGGGGGTGTAAGCAGAGACAATCGTGGCCTAATGGGTGTTGGTCATTTATCCTTATGTTATTTTATGACATTTTCAGGCATTATAGTGCGTTGTATTTTTACGTTTTCTTTAACTGTTCATTGGTAATACAATAGGGCATAACAATGGATTACAATATGGCTTAACATTGTTTTGTAGGTTGTTTTGAATAAACTGCTCTAATTGAATATGTTTTATCTTACTTTTTAGGTGATTTTCTTTTACTAATTGCTTTTTTTTATTTTTATCGTGTTTTGGTCTTGATTTATTATTCTGTGAATTATAAATGGTCTGGTGATTCTACGATTTCTAGTGTATATATGTGTACTTTTGTTTAAATAATTACAATTATTTATTCAAAAGGAAGCTTTATTTTTGTCTCCGCTGTAAAAAAGTAATTGCAGCACACAAAGCACTTATATTATTACGTATAGTTTTTTTATATAATTTAGGAACAGTGTTGTTTTTAGAAAGTATTAATTTTAGAATCTATGTTTATTTGAATATGTCTATTTTTTATTTTGACTTTAGGGACTTACTCGTACGATTTTCCTCAATGTTTTCATTATGTTATCTGTAAAAGAAAATGTGTGATGTGCAACTGACGGTTTTTGGAAATAACCAGCTCAAAAAACGATCAAAATTCCCAAAGGAGGATGTACATTAATTTTTTTGTTTTATATTCTTAGAGATTTGATAGAAGTAAGCTTTTTAACAGCATATGTTCTGGTTTTCAGAGAACTACATCTAAGGGTTTAGATGTGCAACGGCTTGGTTAGCGTAGGCGCTTTTCGTTAAGCCACGCATTAGAAACTCTGCCACAGCAGGATTATGCGGTTGTCATTTCTTATTTTTCCTAACGGTGGAAGGAAACGCGATTTTCCTGTCTGACCCTTGCTCGCTAACGAGAGAACGTGCTACGTGTTCTCCTCCCTGCAAGCTAGTTAAGTGTTAACAAGACATTGTTCTCCTGACATTTAATGAAATGTAAAGAAATAACACGGTAATTAGGGCGATAATTAATGTATCACTCCGCCTCGCTCTAACAGCCGTAATTAAAAAATAATGAGTTCTGGACTTAAATCCTAACCTACCTCCCATTTACACGGTGTCCCACAAATTCAGTAAGAGTGACGGAAATACAGATGACTTTGACGGGATGGCTACTGAAAGCTCCATTAATAAATACAGGCATGAATGTGTTTCTTAAGAGCCAGATGTTTATAAATGACCATGGATCAGACTTTTGGTACGATTGAATCAGAGGTTTAGTAGTTACATGATTTATTTTGCTCCCACTGCATAGAAACCATATAATTGTATTAAATATGACATTTCATGTTGAAGATCTATATAGATGTATAATTCATGCATTAATATTTTAACACTGTACTATTTTATCTCAGAATTTCATTTGTAAGTTCTTTGAGAAATTGGTTGTGCTTATCCCAAATCTTTTACCATGAATTTTTCTTTATGAAATTACGCAAAATGTATACAATACTAAAGTTGAGAGTAGAATAAAACAAATATGTTCCTGCAATATGTATTCTTATGCAGTCGTTAAGCATGTTTTGTTGTAGTATTACATTTTTCTTCAGTAAGTTGGTTACATGTAGTTCGAAAAACAGCTGAAGAACTACAAAGCTTTATATTTGTTCTAATATTTAAATTTGGAAACAAATAAAATGTGCTAACATGTAAAATAACACATTTTTCATTTAGATCAGAACATCTCTAAGCTATCCATAATCCCAAAGTTTGAAATATGATACATATTGAAACTAATATAAACGTGCTTAGGTAAAAAAGAGCAAAACTTTGCTATAGCTTGAATGGTGTTTTTATTTTATTTCTCGAAGTTTGCCATTGAAATCTCATATTCCTTAATGATTAAACACATCTTATTCAAGTATTTTCATGATGAAGAATTTTTTGTGTGCATGTATAAAGGACGCTTTGCCCCAGCTTTGGGCAATGTGATCCCTAAAAAGCAGAAGATCTTATTACTGAATGATTAAATCCTAATTGCACCAAAACCTCCTTTAAGTAATTTTATCACACTGAAATAATGTAAATACTTTTTCATTTCTAATATAATATTTTCTATACGATCTCCCTCCACCCAGGAAAATAATGTGGTGCTTTGTACCAAGTATCTCTTTATCTCCAGTTACCTCTTGAAGAGAGTTCGTAACTCTTCTCCTCAATATAATTCTGAGAACACCGAACAGTTTGCTGGCTTTTTATGTATATCTCACCCACTTAGTACACTTAATTGCCTCACGCGTTTTAGCGGAGCCTAGCTCTGTTGTGGTTTTGTGTGGTCGATTTTCAGAAATTTTGTGTAATATCTATATTGTAACACAGTTTCACCTCTTTAAATATATCTGCAGCAAAGACATCTCTCCAAATAAGAAGTAGAGACCACTTTACTCCTGCTCTCTGATTTAATGAAAGAAAGCCTGTTGGAAGACTCCCATTTGTAGGTTTCAGCTCCTTGAAACTTGTGACAAAATTTGTAATTTTTCAGAATAATATCATTATAATATCTCTGAATAACAGGACATAAAATGAAACGAAAGAAAAGGCATAATTTCTATAACATCTTTATAATATGAACTTTTCTCTACAGGCTAACCCCAAGTACATCAGCAAACATTCATGGAATGCAAGGACACAGAAGCAGTTTGGAATTACACACGTAGACAACAGTACTATCTGGCGAGCTTAGCATAGCGTATCAGTTCACTCAGTGAATATTATAGAACGGGTTTCCCACAAATACAGAGCGATGGCTAGACCTTTCTGTACATTTACTATACAGAGAGATTATAAATTAAGGTCAGTAATTTGTGGACGAAAGATATTAAGTTAAAGGTAGGAAAAACTTATAAAAAGTATTATCGGAGAACAAAAAATTTTCAAAAGACATCTATTAAATTATAATCAAACATAGACAAGTACGCTGTATTTGAACTTGTATTAAATGAAGTTCTCTATCACTATTTGTTACTGTAATTTGTTCTCATTCTGAGTATATTAATTAAGCGATTCTCTTGAGAATCTCATTGAATGGACTTTTTGTGTAAAACAAGCTTCTGTTTTTCAGGACTTGGTTGTGAATGATGTTAAAGGTTGTGATTCCCGGTAGATATTAAGGTATTGAACATCAACAGTTTTGCTGTGGAAGAAATGTTCCTCTCCAAAGAGGAATATCGGTACCCAAACGTTGACTCCAATGCCACTTCAGAAACAGAAAAGGAGAGGGGGAGAGAACGAGAGAGAAAGAAGGAGAGAAACTTCTGGTCAAAGTAATTAGCTTGAATGCTGTATATTCCGACGTTAAATTGATGCCGATTGCTGCTCATGCAATACTCTTCGTTTGTCATAAACTATACAGGTAATATTTTTCATACAGAATAAGACTTTTAGAACTAAGTGTATAAAAGCATGTTAAACAAATTGATTTACAATAGATATAATGCTAAGCATGTATGCATAACTTTTGGTAAATACCTCAGCCATAAAATACCGTTACAAGTCCCTAATTCATCAGGAAGTTCTTACAAGAAAATAATTTGTAGCAATAAATTCCTAGTGTTTGCGTATGAAGGTAGATAAATATCTACTAACGTTCCATAAATGTGTAGTGGTCATTTATTTTAATATGATTCAAAACAAAGTCTCGGATGCGAAGTATAATTACATATGCAAGAAGAGGCAACTTAATTTAATAAATTCTTATTCTTTTACCAAAGATTAGTACTAGGTTATATCGTAAACTATCCTTGCACTTGGGACGGAAGTTATGTTGATACTTCAAAAGCAGTAAAAAGGAAACCGAAAACCGATACCAAAATACGGTAGCCATAAACAAAGGTATACGAAATATAACACCATTAATGAAACCGTAATCGAATTTCGAGAGAGCGCTAAAATGGTAGGTAAGTAACTTCTATATATAGATAAATTTACTTTAATTGCCCCGAGTTCCATTTTAAATGCCACATCCATTCTTTTCTTTGGAACAGAAACCTGCGCTGCTGAATTTAGTAGTTCTGTTGTTTGTTTTTTTTATTTATTTTTTCTTGCGTTTGTATAAAATGAATGCTGCTGTTCTTTCCTTATTCTGTTAGCGCGTCACCTTTATCACGCTCTATTTAATTAGAGAGATCTCTGCATCTGTGTTTTTGTGCCAAACGAACCGTGTCGTTTATTAACTGAGAACTACTTCCTAGATGAGCAGATGTTCAGATTTATGACTACTTTATATCTTTCGTATTTCGCCATTCCGCCGTATAGAATAAGGTGTAAACTGATGTTAGCTTCTGTCTTCATAATTAAGTTCAAGAAATTCATAATCTAACTCCATGTTTGATTCTTAAGTGGTAGGGTAAAACAGGACTGCAAGCCGTAAAGCAGTAGCTGCATATTTTCTGTACCATGAAATACTCTTAAAAGTTCATCATTAACATTGTTAAAACTCCGTTCTAATATATTTTATGTTACATAAAAACGTGGTTTTGATGTGATAGCTTTCAGAATATATAAATACTTCTGCGAAGAAGGGTCGATGTTTTTAAACCAGACTATTATCGGCGGGTCGCATAGTTACGGAAAAATAGGATTTACTGGTTCATCTGGTATAGTTGGAACAGAATTAAACTTATTTCCAGCTAACATCCCCTTAGAAGTGTTTTATATCGTTTTTTTCCTATTTATTGGAGTATAACTTCGCAATGATTGTTGGGTATAGGGATAAAAATTATAAAACACAAAATTCAATTTAGTATTATACCACTCGTGCTTCATTTATATATGCATTTTCCATTTACGTTGAAGCTAACATATAAGATATTCGCAAGCTGTACACTAAATTTTTCAACACCGAACTTACCCATTAATATTTGCTCACTTTCACTTTGTCGGTTATACGTTATCTTATTGATGCGTCACATTTTTCTGATTCCGTTGTACGAAATGTATTCAAGTAAATTTGTATAACTAATTAATACGTTATGTTTATGCTACGTTACATTATACATGGTTTCTGTACACTGCACCCTTGCTGCCATAGCAGAAAATAATGTACGTGTTAGGCGAGGCATCGATATTTTTGTAATACATTTGTTGCTGTGCAGGCGTTAACAATACAGTCAGGCAAGATTACTCTTCTCCAGGTTGTATCTGATGATACTGAATGGTAACTGTGATTAAGAAGTAGGCCTAAATAATGAAATTGTGTCTAGTTATCAGTGTGCATGAGGAAATTCAAACTGTAGAAATTACACAACGATTTTATCATACGATATCCTGAATAAGACAGAATTTCTTTAAGAAAAATTGAAGATTGGTTTTAACCATTGCACGTAAGTATTTTAATAATGTATTATTTGTATTAGTTATGTTCTTGTTTCATTATTGCTTACTTATATTAAATAATACAATAATTAGTTTGAGCAATAAGCTAATAAAACTGTTAATTACATACTAGAATTTACTTTTACGTTTTCTCGTTTATACATTATTTAAGCAGTCTCTCTATGAAAACGAATAACAGGTTATAACCTACAACCAGAAGATGTTCCTTAACGTCAAACTACACCTTCAAACACAGTAGCTATTTTGTCCATGTTTTTAAGTGTTCAGTAATTGAATTATTCAACGTGCGTTTTAGAATGTCTGTTCGAGAATGACAACTCATAGAAATTACTCAAAATATCCTCAATTTATATAAACTCACAGAAAGTCATCAAAATGTCCTTCTCTTGCTAATGTATACACAAACTCGTCGGATAATGGACTACCACATACTTTCATAGACTTCCAAACGGTGGGGAATCTTTTGCAGTCTTCCAGTAAATACTCTTCCACTCACTTTCATAGTCGATGGCGAATCGTTTCGCAGTCTTTCATCGTAAATTTAGAATTCTCGTTGCATATATTAATTCATTTACGCATTCTCAAGATGAAAAGCTAAAGCCTGAGGTCGAACGAAGGTGCAGGTCATGTGATTGGTTCTCCCAACCTTCCATTTTCAGCAAATATCAGTCTGGAACAATATAACTAAAATATGCTGGAGTCCCATTATGCGTAAACCACAGGCTTCTTCAATGGAGGGTCTAGATGGATGTCCTCAATAAAAAAACAAGCAAGCATTAACTCTAGTCTTTTTAGGAGAACACTTGCTGCCTAAAATTCCACCCCATTAATTGACTTTAATTGATGGTTGTGTCTAGTCCGATGTGTAAGGTGAGAATTCATATCAGCCCATAAATGTTGTTATGGAGATGTGTGATATAATCTCTTGCCCCATCTGTAAACAAGTCCGTTGGGCAAATAATGGGGTGGGTTTTTGCGCAACAAATCGGTGGTAAAGTTGCTCATTCGGTGAGTAATCGGCAGGAAAAAATCCTGCACAAGTTAAACATTATGCATGTACAGGATCTATTCGTAAAGTATCCTTCATGTTGTGATGATTTAACTTGTGCTCTTACCTGAATCTTGTGCGGCAGTCTGCAGAACACCTTCCCCTAGTAGGAATACGAATGACCTTCTGTCTTCCTAGATCCAAAGTTTGTGATACTTGTCTCAGAACTCTTAACGAGAAATAGCAGTAAAGAGTTGATGACTCAGCTTTCTTCAGTCCGAAAGGCCATCTGGCGTAAATGAGCAATCTCATGTGACCATATGTAAAGGTTATATCTCCCTGTTCGCCAGATCAATATCCTGTCATTGCAAAATGAATTTGACAACAGGCTAAACACAAATTTACACAGAAGAAAAACTGTAAACACATCTTCATGGCAGCACATCGCCATGTAAGATACATTGAATGCATCTGCACATTAAATTGCGTCGACAACTTCACTCTGCTTTCTGGCAGAATTATTACGAAATTGTTTTTAAAATAACTTAGGCTTCTGTAGCATATCTCAAATCGCGGGAAAATACAAGTTAAAAGTACCCATAATATGGATTTTTTCATGGTTTTAGTCACAATACATTTTACACAATAGTAAAACTTTATGATACAATGAAAATATTTACAGCGATTAATCTCAACCCGTGAGCACGAGATATTCAAATTCAGGGGCAGCACTAGAACTAGGCTTTACAGCTATTAGGCGTTTATTTGCTAATAAAATTATATTGCATTGATGCATGAATAAATTAAATTAATTATGGTAGTTAAATTAACGAATGTACTGAAGCAGTATTTTATCGCTTATAATATTATTTATATTCTGAGCGAGGCTAACTGCAGATTTCCGTGAATTCGGAAGGGGTAAGTCAAGCTCTTGGACACCCTTGGCGAGGTCATCACCCCCTATACAAAAGAGAGCCAAGCCCTGTATAGCGTCTACTGGCTGGGTTGGAGCCTAACTGTAAACCCCGTAGCGCGTGGGTAAAAATTTGTATAAATTGGAGAGAAACGTGAAGCTCGTTCTCTAGTATTTTGTTGACTTCGGCGAGTATACGTACATTCATCGACACTCCCACGAGCACGTGCTCGAGATGTGAGCGTAAGTTAAAGATACTAATATTCCGGGAGCATTTAAGTATTTTATATATCGCCGTGATAATCGGGAGCGAGTTTTGCTTTTATTTAGTGAACGGGAAAATAAGTTTACGCCACTATTCCCGTAAAGCTCTCAGCCTTGCTCCGAGAACATTCTTGTTTGTAAAATGAATCATCAATAAACTGTGAATCAACGCAAATCGTAGTCTTCATTCCAACGTGGTAAACCTAGTTACCCTGCAGATAAGAGCTACTCATTGGGCATTTGTGCAAGACAGCCTCAGTACCTACTAAGGTCCTTCATTAATAAAGAACGAATTTCAATATTATAAACTAATCAAAGATTAACAAAAACACATAATGTATTGTTATAGGGTTGTTACAAGCTTAATATTTAAACAAGAGTTACGTATAAAGAAAATGACATAAAAGTAATGGAAAAATAGTCTAAGATTACCTGCGTGCTCATATGTTCCTTATATTTAAAGCATTGGTAAATAATATCTTTAAAAAAATAACCTATTAAACACAATTATTTATTATGAGGTATAATAATCACTTATACTTTCAATTTTATGAAATTAAAAACAGCAAAAAGAAAAACAAAGATTCCCAGGATACATATACGGAAAGAAACGTGTCTCACATCTGATTCATGCATTTGTTTAAAAGAGATCAAAATGTATATCTCAAGAGAATAATATTACTAACCTAATTAACATAGTAGAATTTCACAGTGCCTGAGGGTATTTTTCGTGTACCATGGAAGCGATGGGCATGCGTTAAAACACAATTAAAAAGTAAATAAAACATTGGAAGTAACAAATGATAAATATTGCCAATTTTTTAGGCTATATTGGGCACTTAATACAGAGTTTAGATTCCGAATAATATTCGTATTACTTTTAATAAGCGCCGCACGTACTTTAGTCATCGTATTCTTTATGAACACAGTTTATTCACTGTGGCAGAATATTTCCTTACACAAAATATAAGGAATGTTTTTATTAAGATTGCGGTCAATGGTTCGAGCTTAAGTTGGAAAGGAAGGTTTGATTAAGCTTTAGATATGGGTTTTAAAAATAGGGTACTACTTAATGTTATCAGTTTTTAAATAAACTCTGCCTCATAAAGGTTTTTTCCCTTTCTTTCTTGCTTATTTCTTTCAGAGGTTGGAAAGCCCATGGTTTATCACCTGTCTAATGAACTTTCTGTATATGTGAGAGAGAGAAAGAGAGAGCCTACTTGTGTCTAAGTAGACTATCTTTCATGGAAACAAGTTTAAGCAAGAACCCGTAACATAAGCTTTTCGTGTATTTTATTTAATCAAAAGGCCGCTAAAAGTTTATTAAAACGTGTGGGCGAAACACGCACATGGCAAGTAACATGCACATCATGAATTTTTAGTGCGTAACAAACGAAGTCTTTATCTTAATTCTACATAACTGGGATAGAAAAAGAATACTGCAGGAAAACTGTACAGGCATCTATAACAAGAACCTACTTTGTAAAATGTTCTGCTTTCCAAATACTAGATGTATGGTAATTAATTGTTCCTTCGTACAAGCCGTGTGTAGCACAAGGTAAGAAAGAAAAAAACTAAACGAAAAATTCAATGCCAGAGCGGAATTTGAACCCCGGATATTCTGGTTCCCGTCCGGTTGCTCTCACCATCTCAGCTACCATGGGAATATGCCAACACTACATTAAAGTCTTCTCCAACTGACTCGCATTTTTTGCGGTAAACCAGGAGATCTCAAATGTATTTTGAGATGATATGCCCAAATGTTACTTATAATGTCTAAGTACTTTAAGTGTTAATATACATTTAAACATTTTCCAGACTGAAGATTTATTTTATCTTTTATGTTTATTTCAGTTAACGTTAAGTGCTCATTTTAACGATAATGTGCCATATAGAATGAATGCGGAAAATGTATTCTGGAATCGGTCCTGACATAGGCTAACTGGTGATTTCATAACGAACGCATACGACAAATTTACATTTTGTTCTGGTCCAGCCAAAAATCGAGCACCAGACCCTCAGAACCTTACCAGCTGAACCATCTAAATGTTAACGTTACGATTAACAATATTCGCTTTGTTATATTTCCTATGAAAATATTTTCCATATCTCATCGTGAATAAAGCGCAACATATAAAATGTTTTTAATTTTGCCGTACAAAAATATTCTAACACAGCTTTGTCATTTTATTCACCGATTCTTTGGAATTTTGAACTAACTTATCTTTGTAGAACCTTCTCGGTGGAAAGAGACGTGAAGCATTTCAAGGCTTGGGTTCAAATTATTATCGAGTTCTGTTGATAGGTCAGTGTTCCTCGATTCGTAGTTTTATTGTATAGGTTAATCAAAGTGAACGTTTTTGTACTGCATACTTAATTGAACGTTGGGTGTATTGCATTTATGCAAACTAAGATGTATACGAGGTAATTTAAAATCTACCATACAATCACTATTCTATTGAGAGTTAATTTGCAAATCAAATTAAATTTTAAAACACAATGGTCACATTTCGGTAAAATTCTGCAGTCAATTACATAACTTTTATCCACTCTTATTCAATTGGTCGATATTTAGTATCTCTTTTAGCATTGAAACACTGTTGTTTTATATCCTGGACATGCCAAGAGACTGGTATGCTCCACATAGCAACCTGCTCTTAAAACATTTGACTATCGCTTAAAGCCTACCATATTCTCCAACTGTGTTGTTTAATATAAAAGTGAAACCAAATAATAAATTCTTCCCTCCAGAATTTCACAGGTTAAGCGTTTTGAATCCGGAGAAGGGTTTCTTACCTATTACGGGAAAGTAACTGTGAAACAGAAAGTCTTAGAAGCGAGGATATAACTAATAAGGAAGTTCCGTGTACATTTAGGATTCCCAAGTTCACATGACGCCAGCTGTTGGAGGAAAGAGAAAGGATCCCATTATCAACAGCTGACGAAAGTCCTCTCTGCCTCGGACAAATGTTTGTGCAATAACGCTCAAGGCTTTAAAACAAAGCAGATTCCGGCACACAGGGCCAAAACACTAACCCATAACAAGCATTTTATATATTGTTGTTATAATAGTTACCGCCATACGCTGGACTTTATCTCGCCTCAAGCTGAGTCTGTCTTCTTTTTAAGAAACAAAAGCAGTACAAGCAGTGAATACCAACACAAAATCACCATAATAACAAAGAGCGTAAAGTAGTTAAACGTTAATTAGATCCTTCGGGAACGTAATAAAGAATGCAATATAAGAGACCGCTGTAGGATCAGAAATGGGTTAATCCTCCTCAAACAATGCATTCAGTGATATCAGATCATATGAAGATAGTCGGCTACGAATCCAGGTGGGCAGCCGAGAGAAAAAAAGGCTGCTCCGGAGACGTTCAGAGTTCATGAAGATCTGTGTCTGAGTGCGAATGAACTGTAGAATGATGAGAACAAGTTCACGATGTAGCTGCGTGTGCGGATAAACCAGAGCTCATCAATTACGACACGGATTGCACCTTGTTTTAGATGGATAGTAGTGCTTTCAGTTTACTTGAAGTTGCGCCACCCTACACAGGGGAGGTGGAGTTTAACAAAGGATATGTAAGTGAGATATAAAGTAGAACGATATTGCTCCTAAAAGAGGATTTTCTGTTCATCATTCGGTTATAGTTTATAAACTCGGGAATATGGTCTGATGGGCTTGACATTAATATGAGCCTTCCTTGAAGGCGACGATCATTTGATTATGGTAAATGAAATGCTTCGAATATTCATGGTGATTCCATATAATGCGCAGGCGACACTCCAATTTATTTTATTAATGCGGTATATGAAATCCTGAATAATTTCCAAAAATACGAATTGTTTAAATGAAATGGTTTGTGTCCCGCGAGTAAAGCTCGGCGTATAATCCTTTATTTATGTAATAATCAACATGTAGGTAACGTTAAGCTTATAGGAATAACGCTCCACTGAAATTGACATGGTCAGCGCATATTGACAGAGTTTGCGCCAAACATTAAAGATTTGTTTACTGACTTAGGTTTAAAATTTTATGTTCCTAAGGAATATTTAAAGCATGCACATTATAAATTCCACAGTATGTTGAAAGTTGGTATTTGTTTCTGGAACAACAGCACTAATATATTCAAAAGCACTTAAGTTAAAAAAAATTGCTTTAGATTTGTGACGGATCACTTTTTGATGTTCTTTGCACACATTTTTTGCAGGTAGGTGAGATTTTAGCTATTGTCAGTGTTTATCTTCATTATTGCCTTGACAGTAAAGAAAATTCTCACGAATTATGTTAGAACCCAGATGTATAATTCCACAGGAAATAAAAGAAATAAAGATCTGCTTCTAAGACATCCAGTCAGACTCACAAAATCAAAAGCTTATTTGATCAGATGGTTGTGTCTTTGTTTAATAAGCTGCCTCAACCCTGTTACTGTCGATAATTTTAAAGACAGCGTGTTTAAGTTGCTGTTTCGATATCCTACTTACAATGTTTATGATTATTTTGAATGTTCTGTCAGTATTTTTAATTATTTCTATGCTATATTAAGTAGTAAAGTGTTATTGTTAAAGTTATGCAACGTAAAATATCCTCATGACTAAATCCATAACAGTACACTTCATATTTATGAATTCTAATGAACACTAAACATTCTGGATCAAACACGTGTACTTCCGATTATTTGACGGTTTCATCCGCGTGCTTCCAACGCATAGCTCACCGTCAGTCACATCAGAAGCTGCCAGGCCGGCGAAAAGTGAAGATCATAGTTACACATTAGGGCGGATTAAGTACACTGCATCAGGTGTTCAGCCAGAATAGTCAAATGTAGCTTGAAGGCATCGGTAGCAATAAAGATGTCATTTGAGGTAAAGAGAGCGGTGTCAACTAAGGGTAAATCAGGAAGGTTAGAAGTAAAAGCTTAAGTGAAGTCAGAAAATCTGCTGCAATGTGGTGTTTATTCCATAATGCATGAGCACTCAATGAACACTGGGGTTTAAAGTCCAAAAGAAAGGTAAATAACACGAAGGATTAAAAAAAAAGTTATATTGCATTTACTGAAGATTTATTTCTAGTACCTTAGACATACATGGAAGAATGCTGACTGGACGATAACTTGAGGGAAGTAGGGAGGATTTCCAGGTTTGTGCAGTACAATAATTTCGACATGTGAAAATGACCTTAAAGCAGAATAGCAATAAAGATGAAAGCTAGAAACACAAGAGATTTGATATTATTATTCTTCAAAGCTATTTAAGGGCTTAATCGTATCTAGGAAACCAGGTGGCTGCAAGAGAAACTTATTTCGCCAAGGGAGCTGAACTTCGGGGATAGGCAAACAGAAAAGTAAGATCGAAGTGCGTTTTCAATTCCTTCATAATGAGGGAGCTTATTTGGTGGGTAAGGGGTGAAAGCAGATTGCAATAATCATTCAAACAGTTTAGACTTTCTAGACTAGTTCATGCTGTGTTGGTTCGCTTGTTTTAACGGCGGTATCACAGTCACGAAAATGCGCTTTGTCTCTTTCCAAGAATAACAGCTGAAGCAAAAAAATAAGAAGCTGATAATATACACATTAAAAGTAAGAAACACGTATTAGGATGTCTTAAATTATGGGCGATATACCTTAGAATATAACAGGAGATGAAGATCTTCCTGGCAATGAGGGTAAAAGGTGTAGAAGTCAAAATGTGACAATCGTGTGCTTCATACTGCTGCTTAATTAGGAGGTTGTCTTACACGTCTCCTACTTAGCAGCAACATAATCTACGTATACTAACTTAGAATAAAACGCAGAGCCACTCACTCGCTAAATAAGACGGCGATGAAGCCATTTAATCACCTTGATTTTTTTAATTTAAATAATGTATTTAGACTTATATAGATATTTAAAATGGTGGTATTTGAAGATTGATAATTTTGTTTACAAAGATACAGCAAATTGCATGCTCCAGTTTTTTAAATTAGTTTATGTAAATAGGTACTGCATAATTTATTGGAATGGCCGTCGTTGTATTTATGACTTTTCCCTATCTGGTTAACCTTATATTTGTAGATTTTATCTACTTATAATTTTGTTCAATACAGTGTATTAGTGTGCGGAGCACACGGAAATAATAAAGAATATTCTGTCCTAGCATACATTCATGTCATATACATTTATGATATGGTATAATTTTAATCCACAGCATAAAATGCAAGAAATGTGATAGGTTTTAGCAAATAAATATGTGCACTAGCTTAAAATACTGCGTTATTATCATAACTTTTACATAAAGTAAAACAATTTATTTTTCAATTGAAATAATTTAGACTTGCAATTCTAAATGTAAGAATCAGGATTCTAAAGGAGAGAAAATATAACGACTGTCATTAAAAACACAAAGACTCGGAAACCTTTTTCCAACAGAAAGTACCTCATTGCGTAAACTATAGACAGCACTAACTGCACATTGCATAAGGTTATTTTCATTTTATCAAGTTATTATTTTGACACTGTTTAAAGACAGCGAAACAAACGGTTAAGGTTTGAACAAATACAAGTACAAAATTGAAGAGTAAATGTGAATAACTTAATTTTTATATATGTGTCTGAAGTGTATAATATACAACATATTATGTTCCAAGAGTTAAGGAACTTCTGGCGAAACATTGTTCTGGAAATTAACCATCCTGTGCAGGTGCATGAGTAATCCGTAAAACGCTCACGAAGACGCATGTATTACAGAATGTGTCTTCCTCTCTCGTAAAGAGAATTGATTTTGGCCATTTCCCTAGACAAGCTGCATATGGACGGAAGTATATCTGCAGAATAGCTGAAAAGAAACGCTTTGAAGTAACTGTTATCGGTAAAAGCATGTAAATTTACTGAAAAATAGGCTAATGGTAAAAATAGGGGAACAAGAAAATGCTATTTTAGCAATGTGGTGCATTACCTCATAATGTCCTGTACACGCGACGTTTCTTTGGAATGGAGATTCGCCTTAAGGTTTCAGATTTACATCATATTCAGCTTTTTATCAAGTGGAAAATTTATTCTAGCGTTTCAGCTCACTGCAGTAGTAAGCGTTCGAGAATTCAAAAAGCTGACTAAAACAAATAACTGTATTAGGGTCAATGCAATATGGGGAATGAGTAAATAGCATTAAGATACTGATCTCCCATCATCCTAGATGGCGCAACTACAGGATAACGGGAATACCGGTAAATTGGGTAAGTAGGTGATAAATGAAATGCACCCTAGGACCCTTCAGCAAAAACATATTCCGAAGTTGAACCCTAATCCTTCAGGTTTGAAATTGTGAAATAAAGGTTAAATTGAAAATAATTATTACTCAGCTGTCTCATACAATAAGAGAGCTATATAAGTTTAGGACCTGCACTCAATCACCAGATAAATGCATTGTTTAATGTTATATATTGTTTTGCCAATATATCAATAAGAAACATGGAAACACCTACTTCAACTTCCGTATTTTCGCAGACAGGAAAAAATACTCTCTTTAATAGCAGGATCCAGCAGCGTACGATGGGCAACTTGGCAGGCAAAATAGAAGTACATCAAAGTGGTTGTAGGTCGTGTTGGATTTATAACCTACAAGTTCTACCAAGAAGGTATTTTATGTATGTATGTGTGTATGTATGTATGTATGTATGTATGTATGTATGTATGTATGTAATGTGTGTATGTGTGTATGTGTGTATGTGTGTATGTGTGTATGTGTGTATGTGTGTATGTGTGTATGTGTGTATGTGTATGTATGTATGTGTGTATACTATCTTTCACAAGACTAAATGTACAGCTTTTGCGAGTCAGTATCTTTCAGGTGTGCTTCTATGGAATGCATAAAAAAATAAATCAGTCGTGCTGATAGCTTCTACATTAGGTTCCACGTTTCGAAAATACCCATAACTTTATTTGCTTTATTATGTCCAAGTAATACCCCAAAATACAAAAGTATTAAAAACCAACCTTATTTAGGTAAATAGCCTACTGAATGAAACAGAGCGAATCTGCAACTTGTTCCACACTTTATGAGTTGTTGCTATTGTTACATTCTGGGGTGAGGGCCAAAAGTTTCCCAGCAAATTACTAAATTTAGATCACTCCAATATGCACATGGGGGAACGTAGCTTACAAACGGCGAGAGGACCGGGACCTTGTTGTCTACATTCAGAAGAAGGCGAGAGTTTTTTTTTGACAAATATCACATCACGCACATACCTGTAATTTATTGACGAAACACTTGGCGAATATACATTACACTCAGAAAGACAAAGGAATGAGGGGAGATGCCTCGCCGTCGAGGACTGGCCACACGCAACCTGCTTCTTACACGCTCATTCACAAAGTGGCACTAACACATTCAAGTAACGCCAACTATATTTCCCCCATCTCCAACCCTGTCTAGGCAAGCTAGCTAGCCAGAGTCGTGTCACCAGACGGAATTTCAACAAAGCCTACTGTCTATGCCGTGATCCGTGCCAAAGGAGGAAGGTTTAAGCCGAAAGAAATAATCAAAGTCACCCAATAATACTGTCGACAATGCGACACAATAATGCGTCTGGTATGCCAATGCATACTAATACGCCAACTTTTTGAGGCCATCTTTTAATTAGCATTTTAATCGTTAAAGCCAACGGTGCTTGGTCGGTATACTGATGGTTGGAAAATTAGAAAGTTTGAGAACCGATAGTTTCTTTATTTCAACTATTTATTTAATAAATTTAATGGTATGTGCAAAATACCACTTCATACTCCTGATTCAGACTGGCGTTAAAAATATACTGTGGTTGTGAAGAAACTGACAGCACTCAGCTATGTGAAATACTACGTGACATAAATTGAAAGCATAAATTACACAAGCCAGATATCTTCTTTTATTTATATATCTTACGCTTGGTGAATATTTTCAAAAATTTACTTTTGCATCTGAAAATTGTGTTTTGCATCTAGTTGTGTTTATGGTGGAGTGAATTTTAAGTTCCTTTGATGTTTTAGTGAATTACGTTTGTAGACTGAAGAGAGCATGTATGTGTCTTTGCTGTTTAGTGGCTGGACTATTAATTTAAACTCTTAACATGTTAACAAAAGAGTTTAAATCAGTATTCTTTAGATATACTATAAATAATTGTGATAATATAATACTTCATATGATTATAATGTAGATGTAATTAAAATGTTTGATAAAATGGGAGAAAATTAACGAGTGGCATTGCACAAGTGTTACCAAATATAACGTATTACATTCACATACCTTCTCTTCCCATTCTTCAACAAACTGTCATACAAAAGCTTGTTCTTCTATCTATTGTATGTTAATCGAGGTAAGCATTAAACAGAAATGTTTTATTCATGCATTATGTTCTTGTAGGTATAATGGGAATAGGAGAATACAGTAGGCTTAGACGATAGTCTAATCGTTTGAGAGTTCGTCGCTATGTCAAGGCTTTGAAATTATATTATTTTTGTATGACCAGGGGAGAGAGAGAGAGAGAGAGAGAGAGAAAACGAATAACGACTTCTTGTTTGAGAAAAGTATGTCTTTGAAAATTCAAACCAATAACAATGACTATCTCGCAGATGGTTTATTTTAAAGAATTTCACACAAATTGTATGCTTTTAAGAGATCTGCATTTTTCGTGCAGTAAATTTTGTCTTTCTCTTACGGTTTACAATTTACGCAAAAGTTATTCAGAATGAAGAGGACTTCAGGCTATTCCCAGAAAATGAGATATATACATTTCATATTCATAAAAATATCTTAAACATGTGGTATTTTATTCAAAATTGTTAAAACCGTTTTTATAAATAAAACTTTTTTTAAATGTAAAGGGTAGTTTCGGCAAGGATATTTGCTTCAAATTCTTTGTTTAACATCCTTGGAAGCAGCTGAACTTAAACAAAAAGTACGGTATTTAACCGACTTTTCATTTTGTTGAGTTATACCTACTGCTCACTGACACACACAAGGACCTTATTTCCACAATACATATATATTTCGTTTTGGATTCAGGGAGTGTCAAAATATGTATTTGTGGTAAAATCTCGAAATGGAACTTTTGGATAGAAAACAATACTTTCTCTACTTAGTAAGCAGTAACCAAATAACCAACTATTTGGTGTGAATTATCGCCAACGTAACAAACATATAGCTGGATATTGTGTAAAGTAATACATTTGTGATACAGAAAATTACAATTTATCTTCCAGATAAGCCACAGTATAGATATTGAATTGTTTATATGGCCCCATGTATACAACCTTAGCAAAGAAGGACTAAACTGTTCAGCATTGTAGACACAGTAAACGTATATGAAGCTGAAGTGTAAGGTGTACAAAAGAGGATGATACATTGCGAGAACTGAACAAAAATAATCTAGGAGTAAAAATATTGTGACAAAGATAAACTAAATTAAGCGAAATTAAAAGTCTAGAAGGTTTATACCCATTTGTAGAATGGAGCAGACTCAGATGAAAGGGTAGGAACGTGGGTCGTTGTGATCGTTGACATTAAATGAAAGAGAAATGCCTTAACATGTGCATTGATTATGAAAGAAATTGGTTAAAAATATAACGTAATTTTAATGAAGGTAGAAATATGGGCACAACTTTTGAGCAAACAAATGAATAAATATACATGGAATATAAGCAGATTACGCCCAATAATAGAGGGTAGTAGGTGGCTGATGAATGCCACATTCACAGTTGTAAGCTTCCAGCAAGCGTTGATGACGGTTGGGACTTCTAAACACTGTCTTTTAAAGGAGTGTTGCTGTACAAGTCAGGCTATGAACTTTTGGGATGCATGTTCCAATTACTTTAAGACAATATGTTCACGCAATTTTAAATCCGTTGTCTATTTCATGTTGGACATGTTTGCTACGATCGATACAGTTGGTTTTGGTGTTCGTCACATGAGGACCGCGGATTCGAGGGCTGTCTCGAGTGTGAATATTCGTGTCCGTGTCAATACCCTTGTGTAAATCATAAAAAACAAATATAACAAAATCTGTAATGAAAATTAAACATGTACACATACACACACTCAAAATTTATAATAAAAAATCTGATGTGTTACACTCACATGACTTTCTCTACTCTTGTACAAACTATTTTTACAAACGCTTATTCTCCATATGCTTCATGTTAATCGAGAAGTTAATCTTATTGCTAATTTTCTTGTAGATGCAAGAGGAATATGACTTTAAGCGATAGTCAAATCTTTTAAGAGCTAGCTGCTATGTGGCGCATTCCATTCTTTTTGCGTGTCCAAGAAATAAAAAAAAATGAAGAACGAAAACCCAATTCAGAAAAAGTAAATGTATTGGAAAATTTAAGGGAATAACAAGCAATATCTCGGAAATGGTTCACTCAATAAAACAAACGTATATGACATAAATTGTGTACTTTAACGCGATCTACATTTTTGTGTAGTAAAATTCTGTCTATCTCTTATGGTTTACCAATTATGCAAAAGTCGTTCACAATGAAGAATACTTTTGGAGACATTCCCAGAAAATTCCAGATATACATTTCATTTGTCATGAAAATATCTTAAACATATGATATTTTAATCAAAATCGTTAAAGCCATTTTTGAGAAAATTAAAACTTTCGAAAAATGTTCCATGTAAAGGGTAATCTGGGGTGAGGGTATTTTCTTGAAAACCTTTGTGTCGCATCTCTGGAAGATACTGAACCCAAGTATCAAGTTCGGTGTTTATCCACTGTTCGTTTCTGAGTTATGCTGTTCACAGACACACACACGGACAATTTCCAAAAAAACGTTTTTTGGATTCAGGAGGCCTCAAAACATATATTTCCGGTGAAATCTCGGTATCGAATTTTTGGGTGGAATGCAATACTTCCCATACTTACTATACGCAGTAGAGAAAGTAAAAAAAAAGGTAAATAAGAAGAGAAAGGTGGCGCGGTAGATTAGTAAGCCACATACGTGGCGGGACATTCTGTATGATGTTTGTTAGGTGTTTTTAGTCGTATTGGTATGCGCTATTTAGTGTAGCCATATTTGCTAATGACAAACCTACAGTCACTAACGAGGAAAACACATTAATATTATTTAGATCTATGTAGAAGCAAAATCAATTGAGGCTTGCAGATGGCATGCTCAGCGTTCTCCTTATACGTATTTCGCTGAACGAAAATGCCAATGGAGCATTGCAATAAGAATAAATCCATTAGCTACACTCGCAACACAGAATGTATTACAGTACTTTGAACCTTGAAGACAATCCTGAGAAGGAGAAGTAACAGGAGCGATTAAATTATAGTATTCCAATAACAATAGCAATATGAATAATAATAATAATAATAATAATAATAATAATAATAATAATAATAATAATAATAATAATAATATTATGTTGGCTTTTAATACTACTCAGAGCGAAACTATATAATACGCTGGAAGTGCCCAGACGTCAATATCAGTTATGAGGGAGAATAAGTGGCATCCATATAAGTTACATTTTTATCATCACCTTTATGGAAATAATTCTTATAGCAGTGTAACATTTTGCAGAAGGCTGGCTGCTGCATTATAACAGGAGCCAATTTTTATCAGCCGGTGTTGTGGACTGATGCATATTAGTTTACAAATAATTTCACCACCAACTCCACCTTTGCATTAATGGGTTTTAGCAAAAACAGCACTTGCAAAACCAATGCAGCATTTACGTGCTAGTGGTATTCTAGGAGGCTAAATTATTGGACCTGGTTTTATAGACCCTAAAATTACTGTCCGGAGTTATCCCGAATGTTTAGAGACTGACGTGACTGTATAACATCTTCTGGGAAATATTCTTCTAATATTTCAGCGTTGGTTCACCATCTACAGTAGATAGACGCCATTTTTATGTGTTCAACGTAACTTGTGTGAATTTTTCCTATACTAGAATTACTCTAAAGAGAACAAAATGTCCTACCGTGTTAATGTTATTTTATCAGCTTCATCACCAATTATTTCAGAATATATTAAAATAATTAAAGACGCATGCGCTGATTTCCAATGGACAAATTTCCATGCAGATAATTCATAAAGGAAATCTACTGGAAAGTAATAAATTTTAATTTATTTAAGTATACTGATTCGTTTTTATTGAGAATATGTATTTTTATATTTTAAAAATCGTCTGCTTTAGCTTATAGCTTTTTGATACATTAATTGATAATAAATTAAAATTGTCTGATAGGAAAATAAAACACGTTATATGTAGTAAGTTCTGAAAAAATGCAATTTTAATAGAAAATGTGCCTTTTCATAAATAGCAGTTAAATACGAGTACAAAACAAGAAGAAAAATCCGTTAGGGTTTACTA
The DNA here is from genome assembly GCA_030765065.1 of Deroplatys truncata. Lineage (NCBI taxonomy): Eukaryota > Metazoa > Arthropoda > Insecta > Mantodea > Mantidae > Deroplatys > Deroplatys truncata. Next base: position 202,805,034 of record CM060981.1, on the reverse strand, counting down.
AGTGCTGTTTCTTGTTTGTATTCATTAGGGTATCATGCTGCTACTCTTATTGAAATAAGGGGAAAATTATAGCATTAAATATATAAATGCCAAAAAATATAACAGAGTGATTGTGATTTCAGTTAACAGCTGCGGTTGGGAAAAGATTAAACTAAATGGATTTGGAATATTTTTTTATTCTTATTCCACGAAAATGTGTGTTGAATGGAAACCTTCGCACCACGAGAATAAACATGAAAATTAACACGAATTTATATATGATAATCTTCATATTCTCTTCATAATATATTACACTAGATACATATCATGATTTAAGGAAATCTCAGATCTATTTCGGGCATTCGTTTTCCTATCAACTTTCGCAGCGTTCTCTTCTTTGAGAAGTTCTCTAAATCCTTACGCCTATATGTATTTTTTTATTATATTTTACAAGCTCTTATTCTGACTGAGATAAGAGTATGTGAATTTCTCTTAATGATTGCTGTCACTGATACTCTTCCACAAGGATCACAATTTCTCCTCTACGTAGATTTGCGAAGTACAAAATTCTACAAACTCGTTCCTTCTACGATTGCAGCAAATATTAGTGACTTTGGTAGTATTCTTACATTAAATAGCCTATAGAAGAGGTATAATTATCTCCCTGGCTTTAAATTAAAATATGTTTCTTCAATTTCTTTTGTGAAGGTCTATCCGTATCTATTCTAACCGATCTCCTTGGGGTCTCTTCTCTTCATAATTATTAATCCTAGTAACAATCCTCTTGTTTCCTTAGCATTTTAGCACTGTCTCTCAGCTGCAATAGTTTTGTCTGAATACTCTCTTAACAATACTATGGATTTTTTCTACTCCTTAATTATGCAAATTTTCTTCCCTAGTTTACTACAACTCACCTATGTTTATTTTTTACGCATAATACATATTAATGATTCTAAAACTTAATTTATTTACAATTGTCTTTTTTGGTTTCCTTGACAATGCTTTGTTTTCTTTTCTTCTTCGCCTTTTTGCTTTCTTATTTAATTCATATTCACATTGCTTTTGCCCTAAATTCAATATTATATACAATAATAAGGAATTGTAGTTTTGTTGTTTTCAGGTGTTCCTAGTTTGATTTTCGTTTCATAACCTAATCACTACATCAAAAATATTGCATATTAACACATTTTCTTATTACATGAGCTCCTATAGGAAAAGAGTTACTCTTAGAATAACAATAAAATGTTTTTAATTTATTTAAAGGTGAGTCGGAATTGTTACACTAACATCACTTAAGTTTACTCACTTAACATGTTTCGGGAAACGGTTGTTCCCATCCTCAGAAGTTAATTTGACTGGCCCGTGTTGTTGGTGTTTCCGTTTTTTGGACTGGATCCTGTGGTGGCATCTTGTGGTGGAGAAATGTACTTCCAGAGAGGATTTGGTGGCGGCAAATCAAAATTCATTAGATGTGTGTTGTGTTTTAGAATGGTGATTTTCTCCCATGCATCTAATTCGGCTGCAAATTTGGCTGGTTTGACTAATGTAATATTGGGTTTGATGTTGTGATTAGTGATCCAAAAATGGTGTGAAACTGCAGATTTGTCCATTTGTTTGTAATTAATACATCTCATGTGCTCCTTTAGTCTAGTTTCTAAGTTTCTTTTTGTCTTACCTATGTATACTTTATTGCAATCTGAACAATTGATTTTATAGATTCCAGCTTTTTTGTCTTGTGGAATGGGGTCTTTTAACTTGTTACAAAGTAATTTCTCTATGTTAAATTTGTTCTGTGGAGCTAGGCTGATGTTATGTTTCATGAAAATCTTCTTAAATTTGTGAAATGTTCCTGGGTGGTATGTGAATTTCTTGAACTTTAGCTCTTTATTTTGCTGGCTGAGATTTGTTGTGTTTCTGATGTGCATCTGTCGTTTGAATTTTGCAATTTTTTTGTCAATAGTTGCTTTGTTGTACCCATTATGTACAAAATGTTTTGTTTTGTGAATTCTCTACTACTGCAACATTTATCAGCTGTTCATAGTATCTATGTATGTGTGGTGTCTAAAGTTATAAATGCTTTTCTGTCTGCCAATAGAAGCATAACATAAATACCAATCATGCTATGAATCCGTTCATCTTCTTACTCTGATTTTGAAACATCAATGAGCGCCCCATTGAAAGCAATGATTAGACATTCCATCTGTTAAAAATCGAAATTACTTTGATAGAAAATATGGCCGTTTCTTTGTTTTCTATCAATAACCTATTTTCGTAAATTGCTCAACTAGTTTTCAATAGGTAAGAGTTTTAATAAAACCCTCTAAACTTTGGATTTAATTTTTACAGTAGACCTTCATTAATAACCCATACTGAAGCAAAATGCTGCTTAATGAAGTGGAGTGAAATCTTACTGCCTTTAGCTACATAGGCACAAGATTAATTAAATGTTTAGAACGTTTACCCAACTTCCCAAGTAAAGCAACTGAGCTGGACAGCACCTATGCCGACCCATGGATGACGTCATCCTCAAACCACAACGGCATTAGCTCGCCGTTAGTCGTTGTAAAGGTAGCAGAGAAAAGCTGTACCAGACAAACTCATGGAGTACTTAGAAATTCTGGCTAATTGGAAGCAGTCTTGGGCGGAAAGTTTGATGAAGAGCATGTTATACATACCAAAGGATGAGAAAATATTAATACTTCTATCTCAGAAATCTTCCAAACCGGAAACTATCTTGTAGAAGATAGGGAATCATATCTATTCAGTTATTTAAACAGTTAAAAGAGTGAATCTTCCTTGGAGAAATACAGCATTTGATATTTGACTTGATTTAAAAGAAACTTCCATAATTCCAAGTATCTTTATAAATCAAACACATGTACAACCCTGCGCTTTCCTTTAAATGGTAAAACGAAGTCGCATTTTTATGTAAAAAGGTACTCTTTGGCATTCCAAAGCATACTTAAAGACTTCCCATGAGCTGTGTTCAATGGACTTTACAACTCACGGTTCCATCACATTTTCCATTTTCAGTCCTCTGGTACAAAGTAACAAAATAATTTAATCTCACGTTAATAAAGTTTCTTTATTACCCTGTTTTAAAGTATTGCCCATAAAATAATCATTACACAAATAAGGCATTTTAATTGTCTTATGAAGAATTACGAAGCTATTAATTTTGCTCTTTATAACAATGCATATATTTTGTGTAGACTGCAACTGATCCCTTTGATAAAAATGCGAAAGGAGAGCAATCGATGAAGCCTGATGAAAAAAAATCAGCTTTGATATTCTTAAACTTATTAATTCTGATTAGTAAGAAAAGTTTTGATCCAAATATTTTGTTAATAGAGTTAAATAAACGTGACCTGAGGCGTGGTAGCGTAATTGAAGCTTTCCCAATATTGTGGTTTTCCTTAAAAATTGAAATGTTAGAAATGTTGTGTATACATGTTAATCAGACCATAAATTACTTATACTAATTATGAATTTAAAGGATTCTCTGAAACATATATAAGCAGAGCTTCATGCCGTCAATATGTGATCATTTTCTTACTTGTAATACTTTAGATATTTTTCAGCCTTTACAACGTTCCTTAGATGCAATGTTTAAGTCGTCAGAAAGAAATTTTATAAATAGTTTCTCCACCACACGTTAATTAAAATATGTTATGCAGTATTTCTGTAAGACATACGTGCTATAATGCCAAGCCCACCAAAATTTAAAAAATTTAGGTATATTTTTGGCAAAATTTAAACCAAACAAGTGAACAAAAATTATATTCACAAATATAATTAATTTAAAAAAGTTATTTCTTAACATACCTATATTTCATGTCAGTACGGAACATGATTATGAAAATTAACTATTAAGGAGCATTTTTATAAAATAGCTTAAGTATGAATTTAAAACCATAACTCATAAACAGCTTAACCCATACATATATATATCAAACTTTCCACACTGCCTTTTACAGCAATAAGGTGTAGTAAACAATTAAAACACTTAATTCAGTTTATCTACTTTTGGAAAAATTGGTCCCATTAGATTATTTACATTCATGTGAATGCCCGTGGCAAACGAGATTCAGTCAATAGCTTATGAAGGAAAGCAATGCATATGAAAAACATTTGATATTAATTTTATAAGTATCATGCTATTTCAATGCCTGTGTAAACTTATTGAACCTTTTATATGAATTTCCTTGTTTATATTTTGAATATACGAAATACAGAGCCTTTAGTTTATTTTTAATTTTTTACGTTATTTATTGATTTACGTATAATAAATTTAGAACTTTGATAGGAATAAAATGAAATTTCAATGAAAATGAAAGTTGCCTAGATAGAACCATTTTATCAGTAAATAATGGGAAGTAAAGTAAACCTTAACTGGGAAAACAGCATCAAAACCAGAGCACAGTTTTAAATAATATGAAAATGGAATGTGACGTACATGGCGACAAACACTGGAGGCACCTCAAGATTTCTAACTTGTATGAATTCGTAGAACTCGGTGAACAAAAGGGGCTTCTGAGATATGCAGCTTAGGGAATTTCGTTAGTCCAACACCTGACAGATGAGGCAACTTTCTCAGCGTCGCTGTGCTGCTCATTGCATAGCGTCAAACTTTACAGGAACTGTCTGGCTATGAGATGCTGCTGTAGCGTTCGTAAGCATTCATAGAGATTTTCAGCTCTACCTTGATCGTCTTACATATTGGCGAAATTTACGGATTTACTTCAAGCATATCTTCTCGTAACGTACTAGCTCCCTACACCTGCAATCCCCTTATTATTAGGTAGCCATATGCCTGTTTGCTATCTCTGGTACCCAAGTGAAGTACTGCTTTCCACCCGAAAATTCTATACCGAGATTTCACAGGTGTAATTTAAAGATAATTTTTAGAAAAAATTATGTTCACGCGAATGTGTATGATTGTATGTGTCTCTCAACAGCATAGTTCAGAAACGAAAGGTTGTAAAATATGAAACTTTGTATTTAAGAAAAAAATCTTCCACAAATACAACAAAAGGGTATTCAGAAACACTTCGCAGCACTAAACTACCGTCTACATGGAGAATGTTTCGTAGTTTTTGTTTTTCCTTAAAAACTATTTTAAAAATGTTTAAGAAATTTAAATGTGTAATAAAATGAACTTGAACTTTCTCCGAAAAGCCTGAAAAGTTCGCTTGATTTGGAATTATTTTGCATAACGTTGTGTAACTAGAGTTAGGAAAAACTTACAATATAAACATGCAGATCTTTTAAATAACACAATTTAGTTAACATAACTTATTTTCTGAATCAGCTATTGCCATAATATACTTTGCTATTGGTTTGAATTTTTCAATACTTCCAGATTTCTTAAAGTTTTATCACCAGAGGTAGGACAATATCCTTTGGGTTACAATGTGTGCACGCAGTGAGTTTGTATCGACAGTGTGGCTAGGGGAAAGGGCCTGGAAGTTGGCCTGGAACTGGTCAGGGGCAGAACGGAACAAATCACAGAGTTCACATAAATCAATTCCACCGTACCAGTAATGCAAGCGAACTACTGTTTGTCAACTGTGCAGCCCTGGGTCCGTATATTCAGTGCAACGTCACGTGTACTAGATAGGGTGGTTAGTTATATTAACTACTCTCTCAATAGATGTATGTCCTGGCTCTAGTTATCACCATTCATTTGTTTCTTGCAGTGTAACAAAAAGAGTGTACAATTTCAAAACTAACTAGAATGCATCACCAGCTTTTTAAACATCGCTTAGGTTCCTTATTCCCCATTATATCCACAAAGAAATAAAAAATGAACATTTGATGAATAATGAAACTTGCAAACTTTTATCTGGATTAACACAAAGTGTACGGAAAAATGAACTTTGGTAATACACCACACACGTACAAATATGAAACTTTTTCAAAACATTCTATTTATTTATTCTTCATTTTTAAACTTACCCCATAGATGCATACAGTTAGATCAGGGGATCTTGAAGGCCATAATCCTTTACTAGTTACCCTATCTTAAAAAAGTTCCTGAATTAGAACTTAATGAATCATTAGGTGTATGCGCTCTAACGAAAGTCTGTTGAAAATAACCTGACTGACATTCAACGTCGGTCAGTGCTCAGGAAAACGACGTAAATAATTCCTGTATATCTTGCATTTATTATTTATTCAGAAAATGTACGACCTAGTATTCTGTATGCATTTACTGCACACCACACACGAACTTTGCGCCATGCAAGGGAATAGCGTGTGTAAAATTGGGCCTCTCTATGCTTCAGTATCTGTTATTTTACAATGGAACATAGCCATGCTTCCTCAGAGAAGTTATTAAGCGTGGGTTAATTACTCTATCATTGGCATTTCGCAAAATTCAATTAGAAAAACTTACCCGGCGCTGATGATCAAGTGAAACGGTGTATGCAACAATCTCCATACTTTGGAAGAACTAAAATAAAACATCAGCCAATAAATTTACTCAATTTTGAGACATTGAACTCTCGAGTGTAAACAAAGTTTCCTGAGAAGATGCCAGAAACAAGATGCCAACATGTCCAGCATCTCTTATGATAAGGTACTTTCTCATTATCATTGTAATTGCAACAGTAAATATAATAACACGAGGCAGTTACGCAGATATTATAAGATTCCGAGATGTAGCAACCGGCGTGCGAGCCGCTGTGCTGTGGCCGCAGTGTGAAAGAAAAACACTATACATCTTAAGAGTCGTCTTTTTAGAAAATGAAAAACTAACAAAAGCAGTTCCTTCTAAAGGGAAGTTGAGTGGGGTGAACTTCTTCATAATCTTCATGTCGTATCCTTGGAAAATTCTGACTGAAACCCCAAATGTGCTTTTCAACAGGGACCTCAAAACATGTATTTCAGGTGAAATCTCGATACTGAACTTTTGGTTAGAAACACGTTCCCTAACTTCTGTAGGTAGGTAGTGGAGAAAGTAATGGCGTTGGTAATTGTACATATATGAACGAAATATTGGTATTTCTATGACTTAAAATAGAAAGTGTCTTACATGGATAGACAAATATAATTATAGAAACTATGAAATTGCATTGAGGAAAGCAAGAGATAGAAATATTTAAAAGATCGTAGTATGGTATTCCGGAGAAGGAACCATAAATGGAAATCGATATGAATCACGAACATTTTCAACTAAAATTATGAATACATTTCTGTAAGTCATTGATCAAAACTCACAGTGCAAGAATTATTTTTTTAGTTTAAAATTTGAATCCATGTCCAATATTTTTGATGAAATGTGCCGTAGATTTACGTGACATAAAAGAATCCCAATAAAAAGGCCTCAGCAAAATTTCCGGTCTTTCACCCCCAATATAGAGTAGGACGCTAAAACCCTTAGTAGTTAAAAGCGTCCATAAATTAAAAAACCTCCAAACTCACGTCACTATCATTTCTCAGAATACCGAGCAGACCAGTATATTACAAGGTACTTTTAACATCTGTGTTATTTTTGAGTACGATGCTCTCTAATCTGACCAAACAGCTTTACACTGTGAACAGGGTCATGGCTTCCGTTGAAATAATCCTGCACTTCTCGCTCCCTCGACCTCGTGTATAAAATTATACATCCCTATATCCTTCAATGTCCCTCCATTCTATTTTCTTAGTTTTTGTACTTTTTGCTACCTCTAATTTGACACATTGTCTTTAATATTCGTATGTCGCCGTCGCTCTCACCTCCACTAAAAATATGTATGCAGCAACTCCTATAGTTTTAGATTCTTAAATATGTCGATTTTGTATGGTTTAAATCTTATATTCAATAGTTATAAGAACATTTTCCAGCTTTTATACCACACTCATTAAGTGTACGGATTGAACATAATGCCCCTGTGGTTCATTAGAAAGTATATATGGTATGCTGATGTACCAGTTACTCTCTCATTTCGGCAGAGGGATCCGAACTACAGTGCATGTTGTGATTTGAATGCAGGCATCAGATAAATATTTCAATAATAAACCAAAACATATCGATTTTTGCCAAAAATTAGGTAAATCCGCCAGCGAAGCGTTTCAGATGCTGAAGCAAATTTAAGGTGACGCCTAAGTACACAATTCTAAGTTTAAGTGTCACTAACATTTATCACAGTGGAGAAACAGTTTGGAGATAGATGAGCGTATGGCCACAAACCATCTAAATCAAACTCAAGATCGAAGAATTTGCAATTTTTGGGTGCCAACCGCTTCAAATTGGTAGATGATCACGCAGCAGCGGAGCAATGACAGCCATCACTGCCACAAAATTCTTTCTGGTGAGCCTGAACATACTCAGTGCAATGTACCACGCACCCTCATGTAAGAAAAACTTGACGATCACATGATGATTAGCTTTTGACATCTCTGGGTTTGTTCAAGTGTAACTTGTAAGACAATAGATTACCACTCTGCCACACCCTCCATGTTCATTTAATTTATTCTTCTTTCTCCGCTTGGAAAAATGTTATGTTAGCTAGATTTTATTCTGCCACAAGCCTGCCACAAGAAAGGCAGCAGGGAATTTTCCTGCCGAAACTTTTGAGCAGTGCTTTCAGCACTAGATACATCAAAGTTGGCAGACGTGCATAGCGGCCGATGGCGACTATTTTGAGGGATGATGTGGATCTGTGAGTGAACGCCGTGTTGAGCAGCAACTCGTAATACGTGCATTCTTGCCTTTAGCCTACACTCCAGGCGCTAGTCCAGGAATCTAATGACTCTGCTGCATATTTATTTTCGTTTAAGTTGGTTCACATTTAGGGCAAGTTATTATAGGATATCTCCAAGGGATTATTCCTAATAGATAATAGTGCTTTATTTCGGTCACCAACGGACACAATTAGCTTTCGTACACTTAAGCTGTTGTTTTCAATTTTCACTGCTTATTTTGTATTTTCATGTGGTACACTGGAGAAATAGTGGTAACCACTACCACAATCCACGACTAAACAGACAACGCGTAAATATGATTTTGGGAATCATTTGTAAACTTATATATATCTTTAAGCTGACTATATGCAATTGTGCGGAAAGAAACGTTACGGTTTTACAACTGTGTTTCCAAGTATTTTAACTTTAGTGAAAGTTATTTTGAACAAGTATACTATATTAGCTAACCTCGTGATGAAAATCGCTGGATTAGTAATAACATAGGCGCGTTCGGTACCAGAGGGGTAGGAATGGCACCGTTAACCGAGGTAGCAATAAATAGTGTGTCAGGTTGTACTAAAGCTAACTAGCGGTTAGGCCATTGTATTGGGCGTTTTAGGTTTGGAGGCCCTTTCTTTTATCTCTTCATTATTACGTTCACCACTGTTCTTCCTTCCACCACTCGCTTAAATCAACGGCATTCTCTATTTCAGTGACTCTGTTCTTCTCCATAACCAAATTTCATTGACTTTCAGTAGTACTTTACTTTGGAGGGGCATGAAGGATCTTAAATATCCATCATCAAGACTTACCTGGAGATAGTTCTGGCTGGAATCAAGGCACTAGGTAAACTAACACTGCGCGGAGAGACGGGGGTTCGACAACCAGGTTTCCCGTACACGCGTAGTGTCCTCGTAGCAGCATAATGGAGACAATTCTGAGAGAGATCACCTACAAAATGTGGTCAATAAATATACTTCGCCACGCCACCTCATCAAGGTGTTGTCCCGGCCTCACGGTTTGTTCAAATTACACCACTTTATGAAATCTCATGAAACTTCCCCATTGTGGGTCGAATCGCACAAAGGTTCGTTACACTATCACTTTCTTTACCATGAAGAGAAGGCATTGCATTCCACCCAAAAATTTAATGTAGAAATTTAATCTTGTATAACTAGTAAACATTAAGCGATAAACGTAAGCGTATTACAAAAAAATGCGTATCTCTTTAAAACATAATTTACTTAAAATATTTTTTTCTGCATAAGCTATTTCCAAGATATCCTTTGTGAATTATTCGAATTGTTTAACACTTTTCATTCCTTTTAAAGTTCCCTGATATCCCTTGTTTTTCGGGATTGCGTGGTAAAAGTATGGAATTTTAAATCCAGTATATACTGCCCAGTTCTTAAAAATTTACTATCGCTATTTCCTTTCTATCTATAACAAAAGCTGTAATTGTTGATTTCTGGAATGGTTTATTCGATTCAAATGAAGTAGATAAAACAATCTTTCGTAGGAATAGTTTTGTATACCCACCAATAAACAATAAAGGTAGAGAAAGTCATTTAAGTGTAACACATAATTTTTGAAATATTTAAGTGCTTCAAAATAAAGTTTTAATAAAGAACAGTTGGATTTCACAATCGGAAGATTTACAATATGCCTTTCCTACAATAAATAGAGCACACTCAATTTGTTTTAAACGTCTGGTTGGCCAATACACGATAATATGTTAATAATGGCAGTTCATTAGTAAACTTTATATGGGAATGACATGTTTAGTGCAAATACGGTATACCGTCTGCTGTTTTCAGTTTTAAAAGTACAGAAATTTTGACATCTGAGAAAGCCAAGATTATTCGAAGGTTAACAAAACACTTACTTTGGAAGTGCAGACACATATTTCTCACCAAGCGATATGTTTAACGATAACGTCTGAAGATCACATTCGGAGATATTCCGGACTCGATTCCCGTTGTGTTGGTCACCCTGATCTTGAACTTTTCATGGTTTTCGCAGATCATCAAGCGAATTCGGGGGAGGATTATCTCCTACCATGATTTTTCTGTCGCTCATTTCCTATCATTCTAGTTCCTTTCATCTCTCAGAATTGCAGGTCAAGTACGGTAGGCAATATATGCGTAGTGCCTTGAGACAGGTGTTGTTGCATTGCGCCGATGGTCAAACTCCATTAGACTCCGCCTAATGAGAAGGGTACACCGAATGAGGGTCGTTAGGAAGGACCTGTCAATCACCGCGGTTTAAGAAAAAACTGGTTACTCAAATGGGAGCACAGGTACAAGAAAGAGGACAGGCTTTGGTACATCGGAATAAAGTTTAAAAGTTTATTTGCAGGAAAGTTTTCGTTAAAGTGTTAAATTTGTATCCAACTTTTCCCTTTTCTATGAAAATCTCAAAAGTTAATTTGCAGGAAAGATTTTCGCTAACATTTTACATTTATATCCAACTTGATATTGGTATTGCGCCGACGACAAAGACGTTCTCAGACTACATCTTGTTTTTTATACTATGTTTACTAATGAATATCTATTCCATATACAGCAAACGGAACCGCGAGTTGCGGGTTATTGAAATTTTCAATTATCGCAAACTGCAGCTTACAGTGACCGCTCAGAAATGGCGGTGTATACGTAAAAACTGAAACACGCCTTTCTTCTCTGAGGTATATAACGACGGGAATTACAGACTTGTTGGGGAACAAAAAATAAATAAATAAATAGATTTGCTTGGGGATATATTTTCAACAGCTTACATATGTTTGACCACTTCAATTAAACTTTCAGCAAAACTTAGGAATTCTTACAAAGTTAACATTCCCATTTTTACTTCCTCTAGATGGTAGGTAAGAAAGTATTGTATTCCAACCAAACGTTGCATTGCCTTTGCATATTGTAATATTCGTCTCAAAAGTGATGCCTCAAATCCTGCCTTAATAATGCTCAAAATGTTTGGCTAGAAGTGATTTCAAATGAAACTACATGACTTTGCTATGTTTATTTCGCCATGCTCTTGCTTATTCAAGAAAGTCGGCTTTCTTTCTATACAACCTACCTAAGGCGATTTTTCACTCTAAAATAGATGTTTTGAGGTCCCTGATTCAATTAAGTTCTATATCTTCCAAATATGTGACATGAATATTTTCACAAAATGTTATCCATCTCAAAATACCTTTTTTATTTTTCATTTTGTTAAAAACGGGTGTTAACGATTTTGATTAAAGTACGAGGTACCATATTTCAAAACTGCATTTAACTGAGAAAACAATTTAAGGATAAACATGAAGTTCATTAAAATACATACCTTGCCAAAATAACCTTTTTCTTAGTGTCAACCGTTTTGGAAATATTTCATGCTGTATTACATTTATATTTTGGCAGATATAGATTGAAAATTCGCGAAGTGTTCATCTGTTTAGCTCCATGATCTCATGACCGAAACACCACGCGCACACAGAGGGTTGTAACAGCTCACTGCCTTGAACATGAACATGTAGAAACTACTAATTCCGCTAAACTTGAAATCATTTCCACCCAAGTATTTAATCCTAGTTAACGTAAGGAAAAAGAAGAATTGCATTTAGTATGAATAGTGAATACCTTTGAAATTGTAACGAATAGGGAAAGTCGTGTAAGTGTATCGCATCATATTTCTCGTTTTTGATGAGATTATGCGGGTGGAAAAAAAAGAAGAATCGCATACTGTGCAGATATTCTTACATGTAGGAACTGTAAACATACGACAAGAAATATTTCTATAGTATATTATAGTATATTAGGAAAAAAATATTTTGAACATTTTCTTGAGATTACATTTTTTTACATAAAAAGTTTTTCCCTATTCCTTTGTTTTAAGTTGCATGTAATTCACATAAAGTAAAGATTGTTTTGTAGGCTATTCCTAGAGAATTCAAGATACACATTTTATTTCCCATTCTAATATCTGAAACATTTGGTGGACCCTTTTATGAAAAGCTATGGGTAGGCTGCAGAGAAATTAATTAAAATATCGCATTGTTATGCTGCATCGTAACGAGCACTTTAAGTGCGAAAAATTATAAAATACAATTTCTGAGCACATTGGTTTTTAAGTTATCTATTTCCATAAACAATACAACAGGCAAATAGGAAACTTTGCAAACAAATTTTCAGCAAATGCGGGATAAATGAGGAGTAGAGATTTCGAGAAAAGTACAAATTCCCTACCACGTCTCTCAGTAAATCATCACAGATGTTTGATATTGTTATTTAAATTCATCGAGGTAAATTGTTTTACACAAAACTGTGCCTAAATGATAAGTATTAATATTAACTAAATCAAATTAAATCTTTTACTTACTATTTTCCCCAATTTCTCCTTTCATGTTCTTTTATACGTTGTTATGCATGTATCTGTAGTCTTAGTTATCCAACCGGGTAATTTTTCCTTAAACCGCATTGATTGACACCTCCATAATGACTTCATTAGCCGGGTCGCTAATGGAAGGTGGCCATCGGCGCAATACGAATAACACCTAATGGGATTCCTGGAAAAGAGGTCGGGGGAGAAGCGACCGTCGGTGCAGCGCACTATTGCCCCTTGAGACAGGAGCTGTTTCTTCTGACATGGAACCTTTTGTTACTCGAACATGTCTGAGGATTAGGGGAGGGTCGAAATGATGGATTTCGAGCGGATTGGAGATGCTCAATTTGGAAACGAGCTGTGCTGCGCCTGCCACCAACACATAAAGATCCATCAAATCTTCATAAACCAGCTTTAATCGCTTTTCTCTATAGTAGAAGACACCTAGACTTGGCTGTAGTGCTCTCCTCCGTGTCTACCTATCCTACACCATCTCTGACCATAATATGCAGTACTTGCAGAGGAAGTGCTATCGTCAAAACGTTTAGAGAAATAAATAAAATTACACACATTTCAGAAATTTAAGTCAGAATGGAATGTTTTAAATCTAACATTAAAGTATTTGTGAGTGAAATGTTTAAGGGGGCTCAGAATGCCGTATGTTACAATTGCTAAAATTAGAAACTTAATGCCCCATTGTATCATTTCCTATGGCACAGCCTATTGAAATGTTAACCTCATGTACATGAAACGTTAGTACACAAATGGACCCTGTAAGATTGTATTATGTTCGGTAGCATCTTTTTAAAATTTTCAGCACAAATTTATCATAAGTTTCGATGGGAAAATATTTTCATAATAATTTATAACTATAATTTTATGTTAAAATTTGAAGAGTTGTAGAAGCATTTATTGTCCAATATTCATTTTTCTAAGTTCAATAGTTCTTGAAGAAATGCAAGATTTACAGAAAAAGTCTTAGTTTGAGAATTATACAGATGAAGCAAACAATGTATGAATTATAGCTACCAAAACGTTTACGAAACATGCATGTGTATTTACTTGCTGTAAGAAAACATTTCCAATACTAGCTTAGAAAGCAAAATCTCTGGTTAGAACAAAAGGTTTCCATGTTAATTATTTCTTTAGAAAAAAAAAAGTTAATCAATGCATAATTATAGACATTTCTTTTTCACATTTTCAGGTTTTTCCTTTAAATTCTCTGCCTTAAAATATTTTAAATTAAATTTTATAACTATTTAACGTAATGTAATGTATCCATTTAAAGCTAAAATTTTGAAGATGAACAATCATAAAAAATTTAAATCACATTTTTGGTGCACTTTGCCATTCCCAATTTCGTTAAAGAAACATTAGAACAGAAAGAATAGTTTCATACAAATCAAAGAGCAGAATCTAAACAGTTGTAAACAAGATTATTTTAAAATAAATGTATATCTTTAAATACCCAATATTCATATTTACATCCAGTTATTTTTGCTTAGTATTTAAACAGTAGTTGTGTGATAGCGCTCATTAGAAGTGAATGGTTTTGACCAATATGATCCATGTGATTACCACTACAGGAATTAATAAATATAATCAATTTAGGGCTTCTTTTCACTTATACATGAAAGCTTACTATTATAATGAGCTATAACATGCACCGCGCATCATAAATTCAAAACGAGGCCACACAATCCGTTCTGATAGCGTTTTGTTTTATTATGAGCCGATAAACGCCCGTGCCAGGCGTTATGATATGGAAGCCAGGCCCTGTGATGCAGCAAAGGCGAGGTGAAAGATCGGCGGCAGATAATCCATGTGTCAAAGCCATTCTCCGCTGTTTATGTTCCATCAGCAAAGCCCTTTCGGTCAAAACACGAAAAAAGATAACCCAACAACAATGCCGCTAGCGAAACACTTGCGTCAGGCTTTACTGATGTATGTATACTGCGAGCACGCGCTGTTGCCATGCCAATGTTAGTAAATGTATGTTAACCTTGTGTTAAAGTGTCGCTTTACCGCGGTTGCCCTATGCGATTCAGAGTTCTTAAATACAACGCAGTTGTTAACGGGGAAAAGAATAGCGTTTTATTCAAAAAGCCTTTACTTTATTTTGTTGTTTCAAAATCTTCTGATTATATATGTATAAAATCTTACTTTGTAAGTAGGTCATACTGCAATTTTAGCACTAATTTAGGATATATAATATAGATTCATTGCACTACACGAAATAATGTTCACATGTTTTCCGTTATATATCCCTGTGGAAATTAAATTTTAAAATAAATGACGTGTACCTATTTGGATTTTCATACATACAGTTCTTTTTAAAACACTGTCATAAAGTTATATAACATATGTGAAATTACCAAATAAAATTAAGCGTTGTAATGAATGTTTTGTTTAGGATATGATGTCTATTGGTGCCATTTGAATTTAGATGTTAATTGGCAAAATGTATTTATGTCAGAAAATAACATTCACAACTCATTCATTTTTAGCGGAAATAAAGAGTTGTTGAAGTGTTTAGAAAAAGGGGTACGAATAAATGTGGTAGCGGGTGCGGTCCGGGGAGTAAATATAAAAATTACATTTGGATGACAATTTTGTGTGGATTGATGTCACTACGTTGTGGCTACTAATCAATTTTATGACATAAAACAGAATGTTTTCTTTGGCTTTTGTATGCATTTATTTAAACATTCCTACATTTTACCAAATTAAAAAAGAAAAACTCAGATTAATTTAAGTAAATTAGTCCAATTTCGAAAAATATGTTCAACGCAACGCAGAAGAAATATAGCCTTACGTAGGACAACACAACACATGATGCAAATACTGTATCATAGCAGAGAGTAAACGTGCATTCCACACATAAACTTCATTGGTTATCTAACGTTTATAACTTAATAATCCTAACCAAGATCTGTTTTTACGCTCAATGCAAAACATATTGCTATCTTGAATGAATTTTAAAACATCTTTGCATCAGTCTTGTTACTTTTTTCACAACGGAAGTCTCAGACCACTCATTCTGAAAACCAATCTGAAAAATCTGTGACAGAAGCGATCTAGTATAACATGTTCACAGCCAAAACTTTAACTGCTAGAATAACTGCAAAGTGGCGAAATCGAAGCTCGAATCCTTGAAGGGCAACTCAGTATAGATTCAGCTGGACATCCCTGCTTTAGAGGCGCGTTTCAATGTAGTGCACGGAGTTCAAATAACTGGACGGAGCATCCTGTCCCCACATCCCTCGCGACTTACTAACCGGTAACCTGATCCACACCCGTACGGCAATCCAGTAAGCAGAGATGGCTGTCCAATGGAGCCTGTTAACATAGGCGTTACTTTTGCTTTGTTTATGCGCAAGATTTGGAATTATTTTCCGCAATACCTTTAGTGCTATCTGTTTAAGTGTGAACCCCATTTTTAAGTCTCAAGGTACTATCAGGTATTCCTAACTCTTATATCCTGAGGCGAAGTCTTCTGAAAACAGACAACTGGGACAGTAACTATGGTTATATATTATATATATATGCCATATATATAATAATGTGAATTGTAATGTGAAATGGTATTAATAAGAAAAATACTTGTATAAATAGAAGTTGAGGCATAAGTTTTATGTATGTGCAAGTGTAGCTGGAGCTGTGGAATTCTTGTTAAAAGCCGACAAACATATCTTGGTGTTAGAATTAAGGCCCAGGCAAACAGGACTTGTACGGGAAGGTCATAAAAGCCAGACCTTGAGTCTTTGTGAAATAGAAAATGCGACAAGCGAACACAACATATGTTTGTAGAGAGGCCACATGCTTGCAAACGTAGAACAATAGCCGGGTAAGTCTTCTGGAAGGTTCCAAGCTGAACGAAGACAGACAATGAAGTTTTAAGGAAGAATATGTTTAAAATCTTCAAGGGGAGAAATGTTAGTTTTAGTGTCTCCATCAGCCAGGGCGGTTGAATATAAAGTGCTGCGATGTGAATAAGATACATGTAAGCCCTCAGAAGCAGGCGATATTATTTACTTCTTATAATGTAGTAGGAACGGTGGAAGGTTATCGATTTAAAGGTCTATAGGAACGTTTGACAAATATTACAATTATTTTTAGAGCATGTATAAAATACTTGATTACTCAGTGACCGCAAGTTTGGCATACGAACGTGGTAGGGCTCGACCGTTCTACAGCTCCAACTAACTTAAGAACTGTGTAGATTATTACTAAGACAGTCAATGCGTGTGCCATTAAAGCATAGTGTTCTTCAATAACTTAATCTATTGTTAGAGTTGTTACTTTTTACCTTCCTTCCCGTATCACATCCTGCTAAGTTATACAAGCTCTACCAGAAACCCAAATAACAGCAGCCGTGGCAAGAAATAAAGATAAACTTTAAGAGTAACAACTAAAACACAAGATAATTATCAGTATCACCAGAGTTCATATATTAAATCATATATTAATATATCGGACATACTGCGAGTTATGCTCGCCCTCCACGAGTATACCCACAACCTAGATGTAAAATAACTTTATTGTATTTTTCATACATTGCCTGATTTTCATTAATAGCTACTAAATTGGATCATATATGCACTAAAGTGTTAGAACATACTCATCTGCGCAAGAAAAATCACTTGCAATTTCTTTTAGTTCATTCTTGGTCGAACATTTACTGTTCAAACATCTACACTGAATCAACATCATCAGCTCACCAGAATACATGCTGTGTAAGAAGACTGCAGCCATGATGAATTGGGAACATCTCACTCGATGTCAAGCCCTTCATAGTCATTGTAGTAAACCCAGAGGGTAACTATTTGGAAGCAGAAGACAAATGGCAGTGCACCAAATGTCTATGACTTGACAAAGAAAATAAATAAATTATTGCTTGAAGAAAAACTACGAGTGCATAAGGTGCAGTTGCAAGAATTCACATAAATGGGTCCCTCATTTATGTGCTCCAAAGGAAGCCATTGGCTGTTTTCGTTCAAGGGATACCATGTGGTAGAGGAGTTCAGTAAAACAAATCTTTAACGTAATGCTGACGTAATTATTTTTCAACTCTCGTAAACAACGAAATAAACGTATACTCAACTACACACATTTTACTTCCAGTATTTATTTTGAGGAAGTCCATATGCAACTTTAAAGTTTCTTTAAGGTTCCTTTCTTTTTCCCTTTCTTTTCTTGAGACAATCTCTTAAGTTATTACATTATTAAAAACTAAAAGGTTAGTCGCAGTAACGTAATCTCTTTCTCTCTGTTACGTAGAATACTGATTTTGGTACAGTATCAATATTATAAGAAGGTACCGAAGATGAGTGAATGCTAAAACTGGAAGTAAAACAGAAGAACCAAACTAACAAAAGAAAGCAGTACACAACTTGTATGTTTAGGATGAAAAACTGAAAACTGTGCCTTGTTCCATGTGCAACTAATATGTAAAAGCTGCTGGGTTAAACCGAAGAGCTACAAAAAAGTAAACGCAAGCTACCCCCACTACAGCTGGCAAGCCTTTGCCCTTAATGAGATTTTTGCAGGCCTTTCACTTATTATTAATTTTAGAGAGTTCTTCATAAGAACTTTTTCTATGTGCATTTAATTAGTCTACTTCTTTGCCCGTCTCATTCCTGGAGTGGCGGACTCTGATCTTCAAGTTAGCAACAGCAGAGAAGCTGATCTGCCTGGAAAACCACCCAAAAGTTACAGAATCCCAACAATCATACAACGTTTCATTTCTTTTAGATAGATATTTTAACAAGCATAAGACCAAGACTTTAACGGTGTTTAAAATGGTAATGTAATCGGGTAATATACTCAAAATGACAGTTGTTGGTTATTTGTAGCCATTTGTATAACCATTACTAATTACAGACGTTAGTTCCAACATGTGAGGCAGTATTTTTAACACTTGAATGATATCAGTCTAATTATATAATATAAAATATAATAACAACCCGCCTTTAAAGCAGTATGTGTATAAATAATATATAAAATGTGTGCGTAACAGTCATTGTATTATATTGATATTATTATGTACATGTATAATAATGTTATGTGAATGTATTATGTAATTTAACAATGTAGTAGCTGTGAGACTAGAAACCAAAAGTTGCTAACAATGAGGTAACCTTGAGGCAATAATGAATTAGAAAGTTTAATAATGCACTAGTAATTCTTGGAACAATAATGTAATACTTAAAACAGTTTATAAATAGCCAATCAACAACTAGCAAAAGCTTAAGTTATTGGAGTAAAGTTAGCCAATCAAAGACTTGAAAATAGTAACTGTGCAAATTTAAGCGGTAGAAGCCAGACACTACTAGGCAGCGTTTCCGAGCACTTCGATATGGTACAGGTTAAGTGCACGACCTAAAACTTCATTACGCAAGAACAAAAAGTAAAGTTTATGTATTAAAAAGTGCAATTAATAAATAATCTCACAGCTCTACAGTATGATATTTTATGATATATTGAAGTGTGAAAGATTAATAAAAGAAGAGTGAAAAAATAATTTGTGTAAGCGTTCATTATTTAGCCACACCACCCCTGCTAAGAGATACATGTTTCTACAAATTAATACTGACGCAGCCGATGCAAACATACATGTATAATATTTAAAGAAATATAAAAAATACAAATTTGATATTTTTAAACGTGGAGGTGAAGGCCACTGGAAAGTGAACGCGGGGCGAAGGTCACCGGAAACTTAGTATCGTACGTGGTTGCAACTACTTCAAGTTTTGGCTCCCCAGCAGTGGAACTACAATCCTACTTCAAGTTTGGCGCCCAACGTGGGGCCAGAATAGGCAAGAATAGGTGAAAAGAAGAAAAGAATCAACAAAGACCTACCAGAATCGACGAAACTACAAGACGTAACTACAAGAGCTTCAGGGAACTTGAAAATCATAAACAACATATTCCAAGGACAGCAAAAATTCTTTCAGGAGTACGGGGCATGCAGACAACAATTCAATTACAATCTACAAGGGAACACCAGAATAAAAAGGTTTACTAACACAGCCAGAGAAAATGTCAGAAAATTCCAATACTATATATTTGTATAATTGTCAAGATAGTTAAGAAAATATATTTTGTTATTAAGATAATTTCATGCTGTTAGGAAGTGGAAAATTAAAATTCAGCCATTCCAAACCAAATATAACAAAAGAAAATATACAAAATAAAATGGAAACAGAAAACAAAGAAAATATCGAAGTAGGAGAGTACAGGTCAGGCATTGCAGATTGCAATGTAAATTTACAATCAGAGCTAGAGGAAACAAAGAGGTTAGAAGTAGAAGAACAATGTCTGTAAATTCACAGTTAGATACAGAAACAGATAGAAATAGTATGCAAGGTCAATCACCTTTACATGTATTAGTGCAGGGAAACACAAATGAAAGAAGTACTATCCCTCACCCATCTAGCCAACAAGAGCAAGAAAACTTATCAACAAAATTTAGCGTGTATTCTAAAAGCAATAAATGACTTAAATAATAAGATAACTGAAAACAATACAGAGTTATGTAATAAGTTAACAGAAAGTAATAAGATAACTGAAACTAATACAGAGCTATCTAGTATCAAAAAATATCTAGCTAAGCAGATAGAAAATTGTATGGAAGAAAGCAAAGCTGAAAGTAGGAGGTTAGAAATAATAATAGAACACTCTTCTAAAGCACTGCAAAATGAATAAATTTAAAAGTAAATATAGATTGTAAGCAGCTAGAGCAGAAATTGTCATGTCATTTTGATAAACATCTAACTGAATTAGAACTGGAACTTAGTAATACTAAACAGGGTATTTGTAATAAGTTAGATAAACAGGATGAAGAATTAAAAACAATCGTGGAAAACACAAATGCAGATCTTGTGCAAGTACAAATAGATTTAACATGGGGAATAAATAAAATGCATGAAATGGCTAAAACAAATGCAGAGGCAATTAAAGAAGCAAATACAGGCAAAGGACAAGTAATGTCAATGATAGACAAAATAAATGATAAAGTACAGGAAAGTAGCAAAGAAATAGATAAACTTAGAAATAGTTTTGTAACTTTAAGTACTAGTGTAAAGGTAAATACAAATGTAACTGGTTCTGCAAGTGCTAATCAAATGCATGATAATAATACAAGAGCTGAAAGAAGTGTATCACCTTTGTTATCTAATAATAAAGAGATGCTACTGCTTTTTCCATAGCATCAGCCTCTCAAACACAAAACAATAATGGCGACACAGATGTGCATGTACCAAATGTCAAACTGTCATTCTATGCTTAATGAATTACCATTACCTTATTTTAATGCTTCCTCAAGTCCAATACAATTTATTCATGATTTAGTAGAATATTTTAAATTGCAAAATCTGCATGAAGCATTAAAAATGATACTTGTTAGAAAATGCTTGGATAACAAAACCTTAGAATGGTTACATATGCTAGCAGAGAGTGAAATGAATTTTGATACATTTAGAGTTTTATTTATGAATAAGTTTTGGAATACTACTGTGCAACGTAGGATTAGAGCAAGCCTAAGTTATTCACAATATAGTAGAGATGACAGCTTGTCAATGACAGATTATCTTATAAAGTATCCAGGTTATGTGTGGCACAAAATGAAACAAAAAAATAAGAGAAAAAGAAAAAGAAAATAAAGTATCTGGAACATAAAAGGAGAAAGCAATGTAATTTAAAAATGTATAAAAATACCTTTACTAAATATAACCAATTGTCAAAATAACAAAAGAGAGTATAGATAAAATGCTGTAATAGAAAAAAAATCCGCTGTTAGTGAGAATAACTTAAGAAATCTGAATAGCAACTACATTATAATGTAAAAAATATAAATGGTTATAAATTGTTACAATATAAAAATGTTTAAGAAATAAGTTGTAAAACAAAGGGTAACAAGTGTTAATATGCCTAATTAAATATTAAATTCTAGCAAATAGGATATTTAACAGTGGTTGGGTTAGTGAATAAACAAACTTCACACAGGTCATTGAACACCAGGACGTTGACCTTAAAAGTGTCAAACGTGTGGCAGAAAGGATAAACTATTCTGGTACACGAGTGTCCAGTGAGTGTTACATAAATATTGACAGCGAAAAATAGCAAGTCTTATAATAAAATGCTTATGTTTCTTTCTTTCAGGAGACTTTCAGAAAATATTCAAAAATTTAAAAGAACAAAAACAAACACGTTGTTAAGTAAGTAGTTGCTACATCAACCACTACTTCGTAACATGACAACAGTCCGCTTGTTCTTGAAAGTTATACACAACCATCTTTCTTGTATAATTTCTGAAAAGGGTAGGAACTATCGGACTGCATCAGCCGTGTTCTTTTGTAAGGTGAGGATTGCAGTGCCGTAATTCTCGGAACTTCTACATAGTCATCGTCATCAAAGGTGGCTCGACGTAAATAAAATCAGAGGTGGGTTTGCTTTTATAATATCTGAGTTCGAAGGATAAACAAGTGGGTTGAAGTGTCTTACGTTGATGCTTCAACAGCGGTAGCGGACATATAATTTAGAACTATGGGTTTTGGGGATAAATTTTTATGACCCATGTGATTCATTTGAGACAAGACAAAATAATTATAAATCCATAAGAAAATACATGTATTAAGAGATATTGTAGTAGAACATCAAATTATCAATCGACTTCTCTAAACACTAAGCAACATAACTTACTAAAATAGGTAATTACTATGTTCATTAGATGTACATTTTAATATTACTTTAATGTTTATTACGACTTCTATTCTTTCAAGCATGCAAAATTTTAAATATGACTTTTTGTGTAATACGCTCAAACTATATTATTAAATACAAAACACTATCTATGTGCACTAAACCTCATTTTAATATAGCATAATTATGTAAAATTTATTCATCCAAATATCTGAAACATTTTGTGGGTAAATAGATGAGGCTCAACACATTTCGAACTCATCAGCTTCAGTAGTCAGTCCAGGTCTAATTTATGTTCAGTCCTTCATTGAGGCATCTAGGAATTGAATCCAACTTATTCACCACTGAACGAGAAATCGAATATACGGTTCCTAGTAACCCTGCCCACTACAATAGCCGGTGACCTTGTGCTCCTTACTCCGAGACACCATCGATCACGATGCCTGTACATCACGAAACCCGGTGATTTATTTTCAAATACTTAAAGTCACAAGTATTTCTTTTACTCAGAGAAGAGTAGGCTCCGTACCTTAGTGCAATGCGTCCTGTTGTGTTTGTATTAATAAACTTTAGACACTAGCGATACACGAAATTGAAGAGACCTTTCAATGAATTAAGTGTTCAAAAGACATTACCGCAAACCATTGCTATTAAACACATTCCAATAGTCCGAAAGTAGAATTAAAGCACTTAACAAATGACATTAGGACACTTCAGCCGTGAATGTCACAGAAAACATTAGTCTGTCGACATTGAGCAAATAAAATCAGCAGTCAATCTGAAGATATCTTTTAACGTAGACCGACTACTTTCCTATACTATATCATCCATATAACCCACAATATGTCACACTTCACGTTTAAAGCCACTGTAGAAAACCATGGCACCTCTGGTGGCTTAAGGACTGGGTGGATAAAACGTTGAATTGCTTTTATTAAATCATTAATTTTCTTTCAAAATAAACGGAAAATTTAATAAATAAACGCAAATAATTTACATTAGCACTATCATACAACACTTAGAAATAAACAACGCATGGAATCCTCAACCAATCTTCTCACCAGTGTAGGCTAGGGCTAGGCTATTCCGCTCATTTCAAGTTTGACTAAAGTTAGGAAAGAAACGCACTTTATGTAATATTAAAACATCAGTTTATATATAATTAATCTGGAGTATATTTAGGTAACAAATTATATTTTTTAAAGAAATAACCCACAGATGAATGTTGAATCAAAACATATATAAAGAAGAGAATCATAAATTACTGGGGTCACTTTGCTCAATAGAGGGGCTAACTCGTTAAGTTTTTTCTTAAAAATATCACAAATACGTGCGATCAGTGAACAATATTTCCTTCAGAATAACACAAACTGCATTGTATGATGTTCTAAATTTCTGATATTTCGTTCAGTCAACTTTTAAGGCTGGCATAGGTGACAAGGTGATAGTTCCTGGCAGGGAATGTTTTCCTAATTTTCTGCATTAATTAACCAATCTCTCCTTTATCGCTTGCGAGTTCATCGATTTTGTTCCACACCTGGTCTAATCGTAGCTTCCTCTCACAATCCACTTCCTTTTTTCATCTCATAAAAGGCACATTGAAAAAAGCATGTTCAAAGTAGGACAATTCATGTCTTCAACTTTCAGTTTTTTCCCATAGGTTTTTCTTTTATAAGTTCGTACCATCTAAAATAGAGCTATACAAGCTATTATCATATTTTTAAAAATGTAAACAACTACAAAAATAATTCAGATTGCAATGGCCCAATCTATTGAGTGAAATAACCCCAATTCAGTGTTCTTAAATTACGCGCCCTTAAAACAGTGACGCAACAGTTTTCACTTCCCACTAGCAGATAATACAGTAATCTCTCCTCTGACGTACAGAAGTTTCTGTTAAAACAAACCACTTTGTTCTATGCTCTATCCCCTTTTTGTTCATAAAGCAAATGTTTCTTTGTTAAAAAAATCATTGTCTTTGCTTTCCATCAAATGTTTATATTCTTACTGAAGCAAAACTGTAACCGTAACTGTAGGCAACAAAATATTGTATGCTTCCGTCCACACCAACTAATAGCATTATGTCAAACAAAAGCTCGTCAAGAAACTTCTCGTCAAGAAAATAAGACAGAAAATTCATCAATTGAAATTCCTGATATCGAATATTCACCTTTATCTTCAAAAAGGCTGATCTACTTCTCGTTAGTGAGACCTGTCTGGATGTATGGTTGTTCAATCTAGGGCTCTGCATCCATAGTTTGAATTCAAACTATACAGAATCGTGTCCTTCGACTAACAAATGCACCTTCAACAACTTCATAAAGTTCGTCTTACGTCGACAGTAGACACCAAGATCCGCACCCCGGTTCTGTTACACATGCCTCTTCACTTCCTTTAGTGAACATGAAAATAAAACACTGACTCAGATACCTCAGTACATGCCACGGGATCGAGCATGAAGAAGACTAACGAAAAGACATACAGACCTTCTAGTATGAAATCTCATCTTACACTATGTACCTACTGAAGACAGTGTTTGGGATGTAACCTCGCTACATGTTTGCGATTCCTTGTGATTAATGTATTTCTATGAGCAAAAGTAACAATACTGCAGTGTATCAAAAGTTTTCAATACACTGGAAAAAAGAGTATCTATTGCGCGCAATGCATGCGTAGTAATTGAATGGGTTATTTCGTGCGGAATAGCCCCTCTCGCTAAAAAGCACCACTCTACACTAAATGCTCCTGATAATCTCATATCTCTCTCAGGAGGTACACCACTAATGATGGTAGGCTGCAACTCCTGGTTCTAAAACGAGGCCTGTATAATCAGTGAGGTTGGTGAATATTGCACATCAATGAAATCTACCGTGCAAACATTTTTTGGTGTTAAAGTACACTTTGCAGTAATGCTTCATGTTCAATATTCCTCAACTCCTAGTCGAAACTGCGTCTGATCACCTGGGTATCTTATAAACTCTGCGAGACCAAAAATTCGTGACGAAATCATCACAGCAAATTGTCGTACAAAGTGAATGATGTTGGATAGAATAGTATGGTTTCCTATCCTGAAGTATTTATTAGGTATTAAATACTTCATAAAGTGTTCTTTAAATGCGTTAGAAGGAATAACATTCACTGCAAACAACAACATTCACTCTTAATTCTTCAAGATAGAACACAAGAAAAACACTTCCTTCCCTACAAAGCGCAAGTTTAAATTCAGGAGATGTCGGCATATTTGCTAATTTTTTCTTCTTTGTATCCTTTTACACACCGCTGAGATAACCAATGTTGACCTCTCCAAATTCCTCGACACATAAGTTAGTCGTTTTCAAACGGTGGGGGGAGTAATTTCCATGGTGTGCAGATAACACACATAAAAAAATAAAAAAGCCGTGTGATATGATAAATATATTACTTGCAAGAAATCATAATACATAGTAAACTATAAAAATACTGATATTTTAATGTTAAAAGTAACTTTCCCACAAGTCCTTTTTTGACCGCCTCTTTAAAAAGTTTTCTTGTTTGCCTCATTTACACTTGCTGGTAAAGGATTAGTCACAATAATGCAATGTTCTTTATGCAAAAGGATTCACTGTAGGGATTGTGTTCACTCCTACTGGGAAAGCACGTATTTTACTATTAGATTCTGTTTGCTTTATTGCTCATTGATAACACAATGCCTCAAAACGTATAGCAATCAGCAACTTTAAATAGGGGAGGGAAATTGTCATGTTATCTTATCTTCCTTAATGGAGGGGACTCGGCACCGATGCAAAGGGGATATTATAGTACGTCCCACGAGGGGGCGTCCCTGCGACGAAGAATGAGGCGAAAGGAGACACTGGACGGGCGGATCCAGGGGCGACGGTACAGCAATGACAGAATCCCAAGTTTCCAGAAGTAGACACTCCGGCAGACGGACAGCCAGACCGGGGATACACATAGATGAGGCCCTACGCCCCTCAAGGGGTTTTGGATATTCCGGCAGCCAGCCCAAAGCCGAAGGACGGAGAAAGTTCGCAGAGAGCATTCTTTTCCCCTACCAAGCTGCACGGAATCACCATTGCCGACATTTCCAACCCTGAAAGACTAACGGGATGAAGGATGAATGAAATGATTAATGGAACGAAACTGAGGGACAGGAAATTCGGGCTGAAACAAACCACTCCAGCATTCGCCTGACGACCCGGAAAAATCCCTGAAAAGACCCATTGGCGGTCGCCGGGGATCGAACCCAGGACCTCCCGAATGCTGGCCACAGACATTGCCACTTGAGCCAAACGGCATCCTGTTCCGCTGAAACTGTCATACCTTTACTTGTAGGTCTGGATGGCGCATAGTTGAACGCTGAATCTCTGTTTCAAAGTCACGGGTTCAATACCGGTCCAAGATGATGTAACAGCCTCATGGAAGTGTATTTAAGGTCATTATTTGGTACAACTGCAGCACAGCAAAGTCAAAGCTGACATTATGACCTTACATAGGTATTGGACTGGAAATAATTTTGACTTATACTAAGAGAATGCACTCGTGGAATTGCTTATGTCTTACAAAATAAATAGGTTTTTTAGACAGCATGGCCTAAAAGTAGAGCTTCCAACGCAGTGCACACGAGCTAAAAGCTTTAGTGCGATAATCTTCATTGTGACCAACTTTGGTTTCAAGTCCATTCACATGTATTCCATTCCCTTTGCATTTGCACATGCTTAATAACTCGAACTGATTTGTATAGGTTTTACTTTTCATGATGTACTTTTACATAATTAATTTCTCATGGAGCTCGCATTTTCTGTTCACAATACAAATCGCCGTACTTCAATTTATCGTAATTCGTTGTAGATTTAACCTATACGTTATATTGGCAGCCTTCTACTGATCTAAAAGGTTATTCTTTAATCTATCTACCTACATACATAAAGATTAAATGTCTGAAGTTATGAATTCAGAAGAAACTGGAATGGAAGAGCCTGACGAAATTACAGAAGCAGCACAAAGAATACCACTAGAATTACTTACCCCAAAAATTCATAAAGCAATATGATATAGAATTTAATTGTTTCATTGGTTGGCGTAAGGCAAAACATGTTGAAAATAATTTCACTGAAAATGACTGCTAGCGAATCAACAAAACATCAAAGCTCCTGACATCTCGCTTTTTAAACGTCATTTCTCTTGTTTCAAGAACCTCGTTCTAAACGCAATGTCTGTTAGTTTCAAGAATAAATGTAATACCATCGATATTTTACACATTCGAGCACTGTCTAAAAATATTCTGAAGCCTACGGCCTTCATTTCGCAAGTTCGTTTCCTACTCGCAAAGTAAAACTTACTTTTGCCTCTTATATGATAATCTACTATTTTAATAAATGCAATATGCTTTAGGGAATTATTTTTATGTTATTATACATTTATATATACTCTAAAGTATCGTTTAAATTTAATCCATATAATCCGAGGAATACTGTGTTATCCTGTAGCATATCATACACCTACCAATTTTAAAAAAGTTAACGTGAGTTATCCCAAATGGATTTTGAAATCATAAATTTACATAGATACGCACGTATATACTCAATGTATTAAAATGATAATAAGGATAACTATTTTTGAAAATATTTACTATCGCTCATATAATACATATTTGAAAACTGAGATCCGTTCGAGTTTTACGGTTTTATCCGTAAATGTATGAACATTTGTTAACGTCTAAGGGTTTAAGGATATATAGGTATCAACAAAATCCTTAAGTATTTCCTTGTCTTTCACACATAGTAACGGAATTAAACGCACAACAAGTAACCGAATGCATCATGATTGGATATAATTTAGTTCACTGTACCAAATAATGAATAATATGATATGGAAGTATTTACTCTTCCTTCCTCATAAAGCGTGGATTACGAGTTTAACTTGAACTTTATATTCCTTATAAAAGGTTAACTCTGGAATATAAACCTCGTAACTCTTACAATGCGCACATGTCCTTTGGTTATTCAGGTGTAATAATAGAATATGAATTAAAACTTTACGAAAATAATTGTGTTGTCTTGAAAACATTATATTTACGTGCTTTAAAGACAAACGAAGCAGAAAAAATTGCTGCAAGTGTGCCTGAAAGTGGTGGAAAATGTTCTGGTTGAACAGATATGTCGTGATATGGGGGATGGATAAAAGTAATTATTTAATGAGTGAACGCTCCCTTACAGAGATTGTCTGCCCATGTCTAGGACTAGGGTTGGGATTGGGACTTAGCACCCCGACCAACAGGATTTGTTGTGCCTGAAGCCCCTGACGTTGTGCTCCCGTTAGGGAGGGGTGAGGTGAGAGGAGACAGAGGGCGGTTGGAGGCACGACAGGGCAGAGGGCAGGGTCCATATCTTTTACAGACTGAAACTTCCCGGATGGCAGGTGGTGTAACCGGCCCCTCCCTCCTGCGGGCTTACACATCCCCGGGAGGTCCGGGACTGAAACAGACCAAACAGTTGAAAGGTAAAGTGAAATGAGAATGTAAGCGAAATGGCGGGGCAGAAGTTCTTGAGATGTAACCATCTCAACATTCGCCTAGGGACCCGGGGAAACCCTCGAAGAACCCATGGATCAGGAAGTTCGGCTGAGGGAATCCAACCCAGGACCTCCCGAATGCGGGCCACAGACGTTACCGCCTGAGCCATTGCGCTCGGTATGAATCGTCTAACATGGCTTTATGTACATAAGTAAGGCAATTTCATTACTGAGAGCAATAAAGCTGCTCAGCTTGAAGGCGTACAGTTTCGGCTCATGTATCGCTTCTCAATACCTCGAAGGTACTGGAAACAGGTTCCAAACGCTTTCCGTAACATCTTGTCGGAAATATCTGGCGGAAGGGAATGCACTGTTAGCAGCTGAACGTATGCGGCAAGTAGAACTCTGGCATGAACTTATGACCTTTCCGCACGTTTTCCCGCTAGCAACAAGCAAGATTTGTTTGTTTATGTTCCACTGAAACGCCAGATCAAGAACAATGCATGTGTATATGCATATGCGTAGTCCTTTAAGGATAAAACTTTGTACTTGAATGGAAATTTCATTTATCCCTTATCAGACAACATTTTAGATTTACAGCAGCATAAAATAATACACTGATAGCTTGATGTATCTACAACATGAATTAGGATAAACAATGCATTTACCATAAAGCGCGGGGGTATTTTTATTCCTACATAAATGACAGGTTATCTCTGCTGCAACTTCAATTTATGCAGTTTAACAGGAAGTCTTATGATAAAAATGCCTACTAAGGATAGAAGTATGAATGTCTTTCATACCAAATCATCACTTTATATTTGATTACTTCTTGTATTTCCCTGCACATTTTCTCACACATTTTGGTATATAACTGTTTCGCCGAGATATTACAGATCGTGTGCGTTCCTTCTGGATTTTATAACACGGTTATTGCAATCTTTATCCCTCCTATTCAATAATAACGATAACTTCATTCTATTTTTCTTCCTCAAATATGCATGCCCAAGATTTTACCTCAACAGATTTTTTTGAAAGAAATATACATTCATACAATAAATGAGATCACAGTTAAGATGAACTCAAGAGCATCCCTAAAACTCAATTGCAATGGTTTATCAAAACGTGTCTCCATGCAAGTTTATCTTTTCGTTGGAAAGTTGTAATGTGTAACCGTTCAATCCATTGATATGTCTCCAAACTGTGTTACAGCAAAACAAAGTAGAGGATGCAGTAAAAGAGAATGAACATACGTTCCAGTAACTTCAACGGAAACATGCTTGATGTTTAAGACTTTACGATACTATTAGCAAGGAAAGGAACATACATTTTTAAATAAATATGCAAAGGAGCAGCAGATGAAACTAAAATATATGAACGACATCGCCGATACAATTATTAGTGTACAGGTTTGCCGATACGGATACTCATTTCTAAAGGCAAATGCATTTTCAGAGTAATTTGCCAACTGTTCATGTCAGTGCTTCATTTCGTTTTCCTGCTTAAATTCTCCTTATTGACTAAGTCCTTCTCCTGCCGTAGAACGTTTTCAATCTATCCTGATTAAATATCGTAAGATGCTTTAAAAAGTAAATATTTCAAGCGAGCTGCCCGTTCCTTCGAGTAAGGGCTGCATTGTTTACTGTTCTGTAGTACTGTATAGGCTGCTGCCACATAGTCAATTGCAAGTTATATATTTTTGGAAAAATATTCAGAAATAGGACACAGGCAATGGAGACTGTTTTATCCTTTTAAATACTATTTATTTTTGCTTTAAATCACTTCCACCCTATATAATTTTGTATTTTGTTACGAACTAAGTCTATGATGCTTTATAGTTCAACATAGTTATGTTATATCGTCATTAGTGGCTTTTTTCCAGTGTTTGCGATAGGCTGTGGATATGGCTTTTCTTGCCTAGAGATGGAACACGAATGTTACTGCCATAAATATTAAGACTGCAGTAAGTTGATGCGTTATAGTGACAACTAAACTTACCTTAATTGATTTCAATTGCTACAACTATACCATAAAATTTATTATTGATAGATAATAAACTCCCACAATGGGTGATTGAGATGCGATGTAAATGTCGGTGGAAGCGAAATATGGAAAATATGTTAAATAGATTCGTAATGATCCGTGGAAGAATATTACCGTATACTGAAACACAAAAGAAGAATAAAACCAAATATAAGTTTTTAAAACTATGGCTGATACAACTTTAATGTACGGATGTGAATATTGTATTATTAGAGACAAATACAAAAGAAAGCTTCAGGCTACTCCAAGAATAGCTCTCTATGAAGGGTTTAAGGTTGCACAGGAACAGATAAAATAAGAAATGAAGATATAGGTACGAGAATGAACTTAAAATGTAAGTTATGAAATATAAAAATAAATAACTGGAAAAACTACTTAAAAATCCAATGACTGAAGAGAGAACAACTACCCCATTTATCCGTCCTCTTTAATCCGTATTACCGGTTTATCCGGATTGATTTTTGCTTACTCTTCCACTATGAGTTCTTTGGTACTGATACATATTATGAATGTACACGATTGTAATATTGGCACCACAAGGTAGCGTAGGGATCGCCGACGGTCGCACGCTTCAAGCTAACAATAAGTACCCTCACCATGGTCAGTGTTACAAACAACGAAACTAATCGTCGTCGTGTGTAACGCTCCCCATATATGGCACCTTCGGGAGGGGCCTCATTCCACCAAGTGATGACTGACCCATTTCTGAGGTAGAGGTATTAGAGGGCGCATTGCGTTACCTCCGATGGTAAAGTGATGATAATGGTGGTGGAATGAGAGGACCTACAGCTTTTACCGTGTATTCCGATAACGTGGGACCTTGGGGATACTCTACATGAGACATGGATAGGGCTGACTTAAAATCGCTACAATCAGGAATCGAACCCCGGATCCTCAGAACGAGAGCCGGAAACGAAACCACTGCGCTATCCCTGCGCCCGAAGAAAGTGAGAGAGTATGCTTCATTGGTTCTCATGATGGTTCTGATAGCGATTGTAGACGTCTCATTTGGACGGTTCAATTCTTTTCTCCTCTGCGTTTGCAGTGGTTCAAATTTCAATATCGTACATCAAAGTTTGTATACGTTTAATATTTTATTTCCGGATTATCCGGATTTTCGTTAATCTGGATTACCTGCAGTTCCACCTAATCCGCATAAACCAGATTCTTGTGTATAGAAAATTATTTATAAGTACGAGCTAAGGTAAATGGGGTGCTGGATGTCGTAGAAATGTAGATGTCTCATCCGCAAAATAATAATAATAATAATAATAATAAAATAATAGTAATAATAATAATAGTAAATGTACGAAATATAGTTTTAGTCTTTTATCTATTTTAATAAAACCACTGGAAGATTATAAAGTCAAATATCGCGTGTCCCGTCTCGTCTGCTTAACTCCATCTTCCCTGAACCTTCACGTTTGCATTGAGTAATCTGACCAAAAATAAACTTGCCATAAATTTGATAATAAAATTTTTGTTTTTTTTCTACTTTTCGAAACCAAATAATGCAAAACGATACTTTTCTGCTTATGCGTTCCTACTGGCTAAAACTATACAGTATCTACGTTAGAAAACCAAGTTCTACTTAGTGCAAATTACATATTTGCAGTTAGTATTTGTTCTGCTTTAGCTACAAAACAGGTTTCTGTACCTTTTCCTTACTAGAAATTCATAAGATATGTAGCTAAATGTTCTTATGTTTGAGCGACGGTTAATGAATTTCTCTTCTGTATTTTTTTCCATAAATTATTGGCTTTGATTCAAAGAAGGTGCAATGAAAATGCAAGAGTATTTAAATCGGTGTCATTCTGAGTGTACTTTCACTCTCTCATAATGTTGGTATGGATCATAAAAGGGATTCAACAAGGCTTATTCAAACTGGGAATATTTTGTAAAGGTTCGGCTATCGTTTCAGTACCATGACGGGGCAAATTGTGCTTTACTAGACATTAACAGATGCTGCTTATGCTTGTTTGTTTTTTAACAGTCCTATTATTCCTGTGGATATGCAAAAATGGTGAAGTGGGAGAAAATGCATTATCAGTCGTCACGATGAGCAGGAGCTTCAGAATGAACTGTGTACCTCCCCTTCCTACTACATGCATATACACAATGGTCATTCTGTTTCTCTCTTCCCAACCTTTAATGTGAAAGCAATTTTAAATAAAACCATCGCTCCAATGGATAACTTTACTTGCAGAATGCTATTTTTATGAAATCGTTCGGATATTTAATAGCCTTCATGTTAGATCTGGAATAACATTGTTCATTTTAACATCTTTGAACAGCAAAAAGCAGTGCACGGGTTAGGTGGAAGTTTAGCAAAAACTAAAGAGATTCTTTATATTAGCTAACACAAACATACAGAAGCACAAACGCCCATGCCCCCAGTCGAGATAATTTTACCAAGCATGACTACTAGAAGCGGCAAGGTTATCGGAGCACAGATTGTGATTGTAAGCACCTATAGTGCGATTTTTTCGACCTAACTCTGCAGGAACGCAAAGGAGGAGAAGGTTGTAGGGTGGAGGAGAGAAAAGCCCGGCAGTATTTCTCTGCGCGTAGCAGCAGGAACGTCTAAGGTGCAGCCTAACACAAAATAAATGTGCAACAACCAAGTTGGATTCGGAAAACATCGGAAACATTCGCCGATGCTGCGCCCACAATACACGATTTAAAACACCTGCGTTCATTTCAAAGTTATTTGATTATAGGAGGATGACTTTTGGTTTGATTGTGTGTATGTTAGCCGAGCGGTGAAATACATGTGTCTCGTAATGAGAATGAGTTGGGTTCGAATCCTTGGTATGAATCCTTTTTATTATTTAAACTTTACTCTGTTATATATATGTCAATGCCGTATGTTTTCCATGCATAAGATATCCTTTAATTTTAAGACATTCATGCCTAAAAACACAAACAAATTGCGCTTTTTGTTTTAAAAATAAGTTCCGTATTAGTAAGAATCCTAAAGTGCATTCCAATTCCATCTGTTTTTATGCAATGGTATGGACACAGTATGGCCTTTTAAGGCCAACGTATAGCGCCCAGTTCTTAAACATTTGAATATCGCTGTTCTCTTTGTATCTATAACGAAAGGTGTAATGTAGCTATTTTTTCCAAAGATTTATCTCGATTATAATGAAGTACATAGACAAATATGCTTTAGTAAGAATACCTTGTATACCCAATAATAAAAATAGAGGATAGAGGAAGTTATATGAACGTCTCACATCACATTTTTCATTTAGAACTATAATATTAACTTATTTCTTATTTAGTTTGAAAACACAAGGAGAGTGTTTCAGTTTTTATATGTGAGCATAAAATTAAATTAGCCTCAACAATTGGAAATTACATTATAGTATGTATAATAAATATTGTGTTTTTCTGGAAATAAAATTATCTATGCTGGGGATACGAACTTCGGCAAACGTAACTACTACATTCCTGTTTATAACCGCTCGGGTGTCAGCGAATATTTAGTAGCTGGCACTCAATGTAGAAGGTGACAATAGAACGAAGCTAAAAGCACTCGTCTCGGGACATCACTATGAACCATCCGCGGAAACGATTTGGACTTAGACAAATACACGCTTCGAGAGCCTGCTCGGTTTTTTTTTTCTTTTTTTTCTTTTTCGTAGGATGTACGTATCGGCCGTTCTCCTACAACTAAACCATAACCTCTGCGGGAAATAAATGGCTCATTCAACTACTCATCCAGGTGAACAGGGCAAGAGGAAAAATCGACTGTACCTGGGCAGAATTCAAGATTTAGCAGAGAGTATGTAAGCCTGCAACTTCACGGAAAGCTACTTCCTGCAATCCTGGGGTAAAAATGCGCAACAGAGGAAAATGAAAATTGTTCACTCTTTATAAAATTTGGGATAAGCTGTATGATTATGTAGGTGTCAGCGAATTCTTTAAAGTATTTTTAGTGATAACAGAACAGGCTACCCCTTATAAAGCTTACAATATAAATTTCATCATGGTAAAGCGCATCCTTAAATACATCCTATATCCTAAATATTTTAAAATGCTGATTGTATCAAAAACGATCATACAAATAAGACATTTCACAAAATGTGAAATTTCTTAAACGCTTACCCCAGTAGTTAGCAACACTGCATGCTTTGTGGTGTTTCAGATTCTGGTTATAAAACCATTTACATACAACAAAACTTTGGATTTCTTACTCTTAAACTCTCTAATTCATAGTAATTTTCTTATACATTTATGCTTGCATTTAGGGTACGGAATGCTCTCTAAAATTTAACTTCTTTTCTGGGCTGTGGAATAATTCTTCCCGTCCGGAATTGAACAGGGTACCGCTAACCACCACACTACAGGAGCATTCATATGTTTTATGTAGTGTTTTAACTGAAATATTATGTTGTGGATAGGGAGTTCCTCTTTTTCTCATGGCCAGTCTGAATTCTCTACTCGAGGTAAATGTGTGAAGGTAACTTCTCAGTTTCTTTTAACCCATTTCCATTACTGTGAGCTCTTGTGCTATAAGATTCTTCGGCTGTAATCGTCGCAATGGTATGATAATTATTTAGAAAACAAGATTCTCGAAGCATTCAACTCAGCCCAAAATGTTCGTTCTCTCACTTTGTTATTATTATTATTGTTATTATTATTATTGATAATAATAATGGCAGTAGTGGTAGCTATATTTATATACAAGTATATATTTAGCTAATGTAACGCGAGTCCTTAGCAGGCGGATGTTTATAGCTCATCGGTGAAAAGAAGATCAAGTAAACCAGCAAACGCAGCTGTTTATCCGAAAACTTGCTCCTTGAGCTGTTCCTGGTGACGAAGTGAAAGGAATGTGAGAGTTCCTCTGGAAACGCGCATCCTTCCCCCTTCATTTTGTCAACTTGCTTTTAAGATTCTCGGATCTATTATCCCGTAAAGCAGAATAAATGAACATGTTCTCGCAATGCACTCAGTACAGATATAACTATTGAATAGCAACCAACACGCTTTTACATGTCTGATATGGCAACATTATTTTAGCTTAGATTTTTTCGAATGTTTGGAGACAAACTAGAAAGAAGGTGTTAGGACGTCAGGATACGCACAATCTGAAATAGCTACGGACTTTACTTTCACTTATTTGGTCGTCCTTCTCGTCTTCCTCTTCATCGTGTTCTACTGGAGGTCATTATAAGACGCATGGCCCTTCTGTAGTCTTACGCGCGTGCGCCATGCTTTGCTGCTTCCATATTCGTATCTGCTATTAACATAAAAAGACGAGCGCAGATTTAGAAATTAGAGCTCTGTATTTTTTCTAGGAAAATTTTTCCAACAATTTGTGTCTCTTTATCATAATAATAAAATTGTTACAGAAGGGCAACGTAGTCAAATATACACAATTATCGGGATAATATCGGGGCCTTATGGCTTCACTTCATTTCACTTCATTGGATAAAGCCAGTTGGTCGCTTTATGTTTTCGGCTAAGTGAATCGGTGGGATTATAAAATTCCGATTTGATATACTTGTTCTTTCATTACATTGGCTAAGTTAGAGAGAATTGGAAACAATGGCCTTTCATGGTACCATTTTCCTTAACTAGTAGAAAAAGGATGAGGGTGGAAGCGCTACCCAAAATGGATGGATTGTAATAAGCCAAGTGATTTCATTTGATGGACTATTTGTATTTTCGTGTTTTTGTATTTTTATCTTATAAATTAGCTTACTTTAACCTTGTAAATCATACCAGAGGACGAGACAATAAATTTTATTGATCAGACATTGTAGTTTATATTTTTATTGGAAAATATAACTTATAATTTACTCGAATTTCGTTTTCCTTTTACATGTTAGAAACAGCAACATTAGTTTGGTTTACATTTTTTTGAAGGTTGAGCATGTTTTAACAATATGAGATATATAAGAATATGCGCAAATCATTTAATAATAGAAACCATAAATGAATGAAATTATTAAATCATAACACAACCGGGTTTCGGAAACAACTGCCAAATATGATTAGGTAGTATGAAGAAAAAGTACTTAAGTGGTAGTGGTAGATTCTTTATCCATTTACCCGACCAAAAGTGCAGGGTGGGAGATGATCAAAGGTAACGGATCAATAATCGCTTTTGGATTTTTAGGTGTACATTATGTGTTTAATAACATCCCTGACACTTTTCAAAGCTGAATTAATTTAGCAGTACCTTTAGTTTTTACTGAAACAGTTCTACAGGCTAAGTTCTATGTTATGTGGTGTACAATATATGACATTTAATTTCCAGCAAGATAAACCCAAATGTTTTAATCGATTAAAAGTTCTTATAAAAGTACTTTACTTAACATATTGAAAGCATGTATTATTCTTCAAATATTGAGGTTTATAACTGTTTTCTTTCTTAATCAGATACGTTTAACATTGACCATAGATTAAATCACCTGAAAGATAATTTACATACGTTAGTTCTAATGGCAAGATGGCAACGGCTAGACGAGGTTCGACAGCTGTGGCGGAAGCAACTCGTCTAGGAATGGTAATGGAATCAATGCCCTGCAAGATTGGAGGCAGCGAGATGGCAGATGACCATCGCTAATCTAATCTTGCTGAGCGCTCGTAACGAAAGACATATCATGTATTGCAAGAAAACGGGAGATACATAATATACTGCACATTTTCAACAAAACAGCAGATATATCATGTGGTGTACATTTTCAACAAAACGGGAGATATATCATTTGGTGCACATTTTCAACAAAACGGGAGATATATCATGTGGTGTACATTTTCAACAAAACAGCAGATATATCATTTGGTGTACATTTTCAACAAAACGGGAGATATCATTATTGCACGTTTTCAAAAACGCGAGCTATATAATTATTGCACATTTTTTAAAAAATACGGAGGTATATCATTGCACATTTTCAACAAAATGGGAGACACATCATGTACTGCACATTTTCAAAAAACGGGAGATATATCATTACTGCACATTTTCAAAAAACGGGAGATATATCATTACTGCACATTTTCAAAAAACGGGAGATATATCATGTGGTGTACATTTTCAACAAAACGGGAGATATCATTATTGCACATTTTCAAAAACGCGAGCTATATAATTATTGCACATTTTTTAAAAAAGGAGATATATCATTATTGCACATTTTAAAAAAACGGAGGTATATCATTATTGCACATTTTCAAAAAAGGGGGATATATCATTATTGCACATTTTCAAAAAAAGGAGATATATCATTATTGCACATTTTCAAAAAACGTAGGTATATCATTATTGCACATTTTCAAAAAAAGGAGATATATCATTATTGCACATTTTCAAATAACGGAGATATATCATTACTGCACATTTTCAAAAAACGGGAGATATATCATTACTGCACATTTTCAAAAAACGGGAGATATATCATTACTGCACATTTTCAAAAAAACGGGAGATATATCATTACTGCACATTTTCAAAAAACGGGAGATATATCATTACTGCACATTTTCAAAAAAACGGACCTATATCATTATTGCACATTTTCAGAAAAATGGAGGTATATCATTATTGCACATTTTCAAAAAACGGAGGTATATCATTACTGCACATTTTCAAAAAAAGGAGATTTATTATTATTGCACATTTTCAAAAAACGGAGGATATCATTATTGCTCATTTTAAAAAACGGAGGTATATCATTATAGCACATTTTCAAAAAAAAACTGAAATTGAGTTTTATTTATGGACGCTCTTTAACTACTATGGTTCTTAGCGTCCCATTCCATATTGGGCGTGAAAGACCGGACATTTTGCTCAGAGGCGTCTTATTAGGCTTGAGGTTCTTTTACGTGCCGTAAATCTACGACGGGACCACCGGCTTTACTTCCCTTCCAAAGGAAGCAATGCTAAGGGTTTTTACGCCCGAAAAAATCCATCGCCCTCCGCCGGGTTTGAACCCCCGACCTCAGGAACTAGAAGCTAGCACGGTACCACTAGTCCACGGAGGACGACTTAAGAAAAAAAAACTGGAAGATTTATCATATACTGCGGATTTTCAACAAAAGGGGAGATATATTATTATTATTGCACAGTATAAAATAAAACAGAAACAAACCGAGGTATATCATTATTGTACATTTTCAAATAAAACCGGAGATGTATCATTGCACATTTTCAAGAAAACGGAGGTGTATCATTATTGCACATTTTCAACAAAACGGGAGATATATCATTATTGAACATTTTCAACAAAACGGAGGTATATCATTATTGCACGTTTAAAAATGGGAGATATATCATTATTGCTCATTTTCAAGAATACGGTAGATATATAATGTACTGCGGATTTTCAAGAATACGGTAGATATATAATGCACTGCACATTTTCAAGAAAACGGGAGATACATCATGTACCGCACGTTTCCAAGAAAACAGAAGATAGATCATGTACACACATTTTGAAGAAAATAACCCACATGATAAAGTAATGGCGACCAAGGCAATAAAATATAGGGATAAATGATGTGGCAATTTAGATCAAATTAATATAACTATCTGGAATGTCCGCGGAATATGTCATAAATAAATGCTAATAAAACAAGGGTTATAGAAAAGGGATTACATATTTGTACACTCACAGAAACAAAAAGTAAATAAAAAGGAGTAAAGAATTAGGAAGTTATATAGTGTTTTATAGTGGCATACCTCAAAATACCAGAGCTCCCTTTGGAATAGTAAGTTTCTTTAAAAGAATGGAAATATGGAATACATGGTTATAATTTTATCAATGGCAGGATTATAAACATAACAACAACAACAAAAAAAACAGAGGATATCTATCAGTTAGTGCATGCCCCAGAGGAACGGCAGAAGGAAGAGAGCCTCGAATTTTATGAAGTAGTATAAGCACACTTCAACACAGTTTTTAAAGCAGATTATATTGTATTCGGTGGATAGTTTAACGCCAGAGTAGGTAACCAACTGCTGCAAAAATATTACGGATAAGTGGAGAACAAGTGCCTAATAAAAACGGTAAAGTATTGCAGAACTGTGCAATATATAACGATCTGCGGGTGACAAATACCCTTTTCCGACGCAAAGAAATGCATAAAGTTACATGGGTAGTGCGAGAGAACAAAACAATTATAGATAACACTCCAACAATAAGAAGTTAACTCCACATATCAGAGACACTAGTCTACAGAGGATGTGACCATTATACAAATCCTTACCTGTTACTGACAAAGATTAACCTTCCGGAAAGTTGGAGACATGCAAAAAGAAATAATACACACAAATAAACCATAACTGGAGATTCAAAACTCATTGTTGTAACAAGACAGTATAAGGAGATTGTGCTGCATAAATCTGCGAGGTTATTTAGATCATTGAGAATTAAATGTAAATGTAGATTTAAAATGGCAAGATTTAAGAGTACTTATTTTAAGAATAGCAAATGAAGTACTCGGAAGAAGAAAGCAAATACAAAGAAAGAGAAAGCAACATAAATGAAGTGATGAAATTCAAAACATAGATGCAGAAAAAAGTGGTATATAAAAATACCAATAGCCCCACTCAAAAGCACATAGAATGAGTATAAATAAAGCAACGTAAAAGCAAAGCAGGTAATGAAAGATACATAGAGAAAACTGGGATAAATAAGTAAGTAAGCGATTTAGAATACGGTTTACATGAGCGCCAAAAAATGCCTTGCAACGTAATAAAACATCTTAACAGAAGTGAGAAATACTTATTGAACATAACCAACATATATCAGAGGCAATGGTTACAATTGTATGAAAAATTGTGAATGAATGAGGAAGAATCTATAAATAATGTAGAAAATGAAGATAAAAAATATGTAAATGTGGATTCCCAGAGTTGGGAGAGTTAGAAGAAACCCTAAAAACTTTTCAAAATAAAAAAAATTCTCGGTGATGATAATATAAATATAGAGTTAACGAAATATGCACCAATAGAAGTCGAACTGCGCTTCCTCCAAATCCTGAATATATGTTGGAGCACTTACAAAATTCCTAAAGAATTTCACAAAGGAATAGTGATTTACATATTTAAAAAGGGCAATACATTCTACTGTAACAGTTCCCGATGCATTTTTTTACTTTTCCGGGGTTATAATATTTAGTCTAAAATAATCACCCGCAGAATGAATAAAATAAATGAGGCTCTCCTGGGAGAGGAGCAATGCGGGTTCAGAAAAGGACGTTCTTGCTCGGACTACACATTTGTAATGCAGCCATTGATACAGAAAGTAAAACCGACTTACATTTTATTTATTGACTGAAAAAAATCAAAGAATTATGGGCCATTGTAAGAGAAAGAGGATATTTAACACACAGTATTAAAATAATTCAAAACACGTACACAAACGATGCTATCTGTGTTAGCAATGGACTTTGTATTACCTTTGACAATGGTAATACAGCTATTATCAATTAAGGACAGAAACAAGGTTGCCGCTTTCTAATGTTTTATTTTATGTATATATATTTTTTTTGACAAAGTCATAAATGAAGGCCACAAATATTAGATAAACATTTTAAAATAAATGGCTTCAACTTAGATACAATACTTTTTGCAGAGGACCATATTTGCTGCTACAGTAGTAGTCTTCAGAACGCTATTGTAGAATTAGACAAAATAGGGAAAGGGTATAATATAAAAATGTCACATACAAAAATCAAAACACGAACATTCCCGAGAAAGAAGGTAATATTAAACGTAAGATAGTACTCAATAATAAATTCATAGAATAGAATACCAATTTCACTTATCTGGGCTTCAGTATTTCCTATAGACATCGGAAAGACATAGGCACAAAATTAAATAAATTTCAAGTGATCTGAGAAATTATCAGAAGAATGCTAAAGAATGAACATAAAGAACAACACATTAAAGCTATACAAAGCAATAGCAATACCAGACCTTTGCTACAAGGTGAAAACTGGATCGTAAGCACAAAGCACAGAAGAAGACTTGAAAGCTCGTAAATAAAATTGCTCAAACCAGTGGCCAGGTATAGATTAATAAATAAGAGAGGAACTAAAAGTCTATTATTTAAATGAACATATAGATAAATTAAGAACACGCTGTTATTAAT